>OX439483.1:101589662-102789662 GCA_949320155.1 Melangyna quadrimaculata | reverse complement strand
GATTGCATTTTATAAGATAATATGTAGCTGTTTTCATAAATTGCAATATTTTTTATCATTTTAAGATCTGAAGTAATTTTGTTGTTTTCAAATGTAAAAATACGTTATCATTGAAGGTTATACTTAAAAACGTCTTTTTTAAGATAAAGATTTGTTTGAAAGCTTGCTTCTTAACTGATAATGAAGTCATGTAGGTTTTTACCTTAGCAATCTGTTGCAAATTTGAGTGCAAAATATTCTGAGCTTCTTCGGTGCTCTTTGACTGCAGTTCCTTCTGCCATCGCAGAGCTTCGGCAAAAACATCAGCATCATTTCCAGATCCCTACAAAAAAAAAAAAAAAACAATACAAGATTTATAAAATTTCATTAACTCATCAATATTATAATCCACTCACCCAATTAAATTCTACTGTAGAACGATATAAACTAGTTTTGGCCTCAATATCCAATATTCTATAAAGTAGGAATCCCGACAAAATGGCCAATATCAAAGCCAGCACAACGCCCAAATAAACTATATTGAATTCTGTGGGAAATTTCAAACGTACAATTGCGCTCTGTTGAAATGCTTTGAATGCAGTCGATGGAGAAAACACCACAGTATTGGGTGAAGATGATGAGGATGACGTTTGACCATTACCAATTGATGATGCTGATGAGGCTGAGGAACCAGATGTTATGATGGTAGGTGATGATGAACCAACAACAACACTACCAACACCAACTAATGCTGCTGCCGTTGGAAGTGATGAGCTAGACGAATCACAAGATGCTGTTGAAGAAGAACATGCTTGTTGAGCTTTACTTGATGATGTGGCTGTTGATTGATTGGTGTTTGTGCTTGGGATAGGTGGCGCTGTACGAGTTGATCCGGTTGCGGTGGTGGAGTTTTTGGCATTTGGGGAATCTGAAAATAGAAATTTTTTTTGAGATTCTTTTTTCAGTTCAAACTTAGGATTAAATGCATAACAAATTATAACAGTTATAACAGTTTTTGTCTACTTAAAAAAAAATAAATAAATAAATAAATTGGGTGCCGCAACGGCTCGTGAAGAACCAGGGCCTAGTGATTAACAACTCGCAACCATTCCTGTGTGCGCTTGTCGTCAGGAATGAAAGGGACCTACAATTTTATGCCGAATCCGATCGGCTAGACGATAAGCACTTATTCATGACAAGTGATACTCTTGGAGGATTTGTCAACTCCTCGCAAGAGGCAGTAGCCCTGAAAAAAAACTTTTTTAATTTTTAGGTGGACGAGGCTGGGAAGTTAACCCAGAACTCCAGCGCAGCGTGATAGTCCAACGCACTAACCATTACGCTACGTCCACTTAAATAAGGTTTATTTAAATAGACTTAAAAAATGCATAACTATTTATAACAGTTATACCAGTTGTTCTCCACTAAAATAAGGTGTGTATTAACACGATTCGCGCAGCTTAATCAAAATGGGTGTCCACATTATACCCACCATCAGTGGAGGGCGCTGGCGTCAAATGAACAGTACTTGTATAATTTGAATTTGTTTAAACAGTCCCTTCCTTAAGATTTATTTTTACCTGATCGAGAACCCTTCCCGCCGTTTGTTCGACGCAACAACGTCTGGCTGCTTGGATCCGGAGCAGTGGTAGCAGTCCTTCCAGCAATTAAGACCTGTGGTGGACTTTCATTTCCGCTAATCGAACAACTACTGTCATCCTCAATCGAACACTCTTCAGATATCTCAACATCGGGAAGGGCTTTTTGAATTAAGGGAGCTGGTGTTTCTGTTGGACAAACACTACACATCAGTCGAAAGGCTGATTCTCGACTTAGGAAACTTCCGAATACATGACGTTCATCTGCAGTGGCCACTCCAACAGCATTTGGAATAATTTTTGCTACTTTTTCTTTGGAAATTTTAGTAACTGATGATGTTGGAATGACAACCTGAAAGCCAATAAAAAAAACTAAATGAATATTTAATCCATGTAGCATAAAAGTTTTTTTTACCTTCGTAACATAACCGAATACATTTGAGTAAAATGCAAAATGATGATCTGTAATGTAAAGATGTCCTTGCAATAGAATATCACTGACTAGTGCACATGAGAAATCTATAAAATAAAACAAAATATGTAAGTTATTCAAGGTTAGAATATAATCAGTCGTTCAGATTTGCTTGGAACACATTTAGCTGATTATCTAAATATTTAAGCCATCTCCGTAGTTGCATAAAAACTCATTTCAGTGACATCCCTGTGATCAATCATTCTCGAATGAATAAATAAATGAATTTGAGTGAACTTTTGGATATACGTTTAATGAACATTTCATTCGTTTAAAATAACCATGGGGCTGCTCCGTTGGTAAATTCTGATTTCAATTTAAAAATTATTTTTTTGTAATGCCAATGTTTTGTGCTTGAAAGCAAACCCGTCCGCGGTTGGATGAAACAGAGAAACGATATCGGAGCTTAGCGACGCCATTACAGAAAGAACAATCGATAACAAGATGTATGAACCTCGTGCCAGTAATACAGTTTTTTCCGCGCTTAAGACTTCAGTTGGTTATAGCTATTTCATGATAACCATGAGGCTTCTCCGTGGGTAAATTCAGATTTCAATATAAAAATAATTTAAGTTAGGGGCCAGTTATAGCTATCATTGAAAACCATCATTGAAAATATTAATCGTCAATTTTGAGAGATTTTGAAGAAAAAATGAATGATTATTTTGATGCCAAAGTAAAGCTATTTGACTAAATAATTATTTCTAGGTAAAACAAAATTCAATTTTGCACAACTTTTCTCTTAAAATGACTTTTAATTTTTTTAATTTTAATGAAGGTAGTTCATCATTGAAAAAATTAAAAGTTAAGTTCTGGGGAAGATATGGGTCAAAATGAATTTTTTTTGGAAGAGAAATAATTTTGAAGTCGTAAGCTATATTTCTGCATTAAAATATTCAATGATTAAACTTTTGAAGGGTCTCAAAATCAACAGCTTACTTTTTCAATGATGGTTTTCAATGATAGCTATAACTGGCCTCTTAGTCATGTTTTTAGGCTAACCCCGCCGGGATTGTACGAAACAGAAAAAATGGTATCGGGGCTTAGCGGCACCATTACAAAAAAATTGACGTTTCTATACAAAAAATCGATAACAAGGACCCTGTTTAGATTATGACTGCTTAGTGCGTAGTGACGGCAGTTTGTAGGTGAAATCGGTAAGGGGGAAACGAAGGCGGCAGTCATGAAGAAAACAGAAATATTGTAGTGGACCCTGTTTAGATTGTGACTGCTCACTACGTAGTGCGTGTCTACATTATTGTTGCTGCTAACTTTTTATTTTAATGGTTTAATTCCATTTATATTTCTATTTATATATTTATATAGTTTAATAAAACATTACATTTTCATTGTAAAAATAAAAAAATTTTTTTTTATAAATTACTAAATATAATTACTTAATTATAAAATAATTTAAAGATTAACAAATCTCACATGTGTATCTCTGAACTCTCATAGAATATATGGGAATTATGAACTAATTGGAACAAAATGCAACATTTTGGAAATGAAACATGACTGCTCACTACTGTATTTCTGTTTTCTTCATGACTGTCGCCTTCGTTTCCCTCTCACCGATTTCACCAACAAACTAACCAGTCACAATCTAAACAGGGTCGTGAGCAGTCATGTTTCATTTCCAAATTGTTGCATTTTGTTCCAATTAGTTCATAATTCCAATATATTCTATGAGGGTTCAGAGATACACATAAGTGAAAACTACAATAATGTAGACACGCAGTGACTGCTCAATACGAAATGAACAGTCACAATCTAAACAGGGTCAAGAAGTATGAATATCGTGCATGCCGGTAATACAGTTTTTCCAGCGCTTAAGGTCGCAGTCACAGATAAGCAATACCTAGATAGGAATCTTTCGTTCGTATCACCCCCCAAAACCCATTTGTTTACATTGTTGTTTTTGTAATTTCATTTCGTGTCGATGAATAGATGTGAACTGCAACAACAATTTAACGCGGTGAATTTGATTTGTTTGACAGTTCATTTTTTTTTTCATAAATGTGCTGTGCGAAGATTTTTGTTCCGGTGTTTGTGATTTTCATTAAAAAATAAATTAACAAAAAAATAATTGTTTCACCAAGCACAATGCCCGCATGGCAAGCGGAACTTGAACGAGTCCTTGAATTTCAATGAAAAATCTTTTGGTGCTTTCATGTTTCTTTCTTCCAACTCGCCAAAAACTACTTGGGCAGACGGTGCGCGATGAGAACTTTTTGTAGAACTCTGTCGCCTCCGAAGGGGCCCTGTTTGAGCAGAGTATAGCAAAGGGCAAAAGACCTTATTATGTTTATGAAATTTAAAAACATAATTTCAATTTTTTTCAGCTCTACAGCACAATAATTATAAAAAAAATCTCGCCAACCAATAATAAGGTTCGAGAAATCAACAAAAATTAAATTCACCATGGCAAATTTGACAGCTACTATATTCTTAGTTTTAGGGTACAGACACACTTCATATATGAAATTATTTTAATTTATACGTAAGGGGTTGGATTGCATCATGGTCAAATTCCGACGTAAATTTTTAGAAATTAATTTAAGGTCCCCCAAACCGATGCGTGGACAACATTTTTGTCAGTCATCGGGTTCATATAGAAAATCGCACCGCTTTCATTGTGGGTACCTACTCTCAATTATTTTCATGTAATTTAATTTTAAAAAGTGAATGTTTTGTTGTCGTGAGTGTTTCGCTCCGATTTAAGGCTCACCCAAACCAATGCGAAACATTCGTTGCGGCGAAGAAACATTCGTCAGTCAAAATTAATTCATATGTTTCTCCGCCGCGTTGGTGTGGGCACTCTCATTTATCACCATGTAAATAAATTTTGACATGCGAATGTTTCTTCGCCGCGACGAATGTTTCACATTGGTTTGGAAGAGCCTTTAACGTTGATTTGAAAGATCCTTTACACAATTTAAATTGTGTTGCAACAAAAATGGTCTCCTAAGCCGATGCGAAACATTTGGAATACCAACAAAACCTTCATCTGCCAGAATTAATTTGTATGGGGATAAAAGAAAGCACCCACAATGGTGTGAATCTCATCTGTTCTTAATTGCAAAAACTGCAATAAAGTCAATTCTGATTGAGGAAAAAACACAATAGGCGTGTTTTATCACAAAAGCCATCCATAGTACAGTACGATTTTACAGGCATTACAAATACAACATCGCTAGTAGCTCTACAGCCAATAAGAAGTTATACTACGTTTTCTGTCAAAACAATTTTTGTATGTTTTCTTGCAAGAAGGTTTCTTTAGCGAACATTTTAAATTCTCACTTTTGTACTTTTTTGCAAAAGTAGGTAGGTATATGTAGTTAAACCTTAATGTAACTTTCATTTCAACAAAAAAATCAAATCTGTGATAGAAAAATTTGATTTGTTTAGAAAAAAAGATCAAAAATCAAATCTTTCATATAGAAAATTTACACCGGCTACACGATTTTTTTTGCGACTTCCTTACAACAAAAAAAAATTAATCTGCAATCGTCGAAAGGAAATCGGCATACAAGAACCTAGCACATTTAAACAAACCCTTGGATTCTTAAATTATCCGCCATTTTGTTCACGAACCGAGGTGAAACTCGGATTTTTTTTTCACGCACACTAGTGCAAAAATCCGATTTTCACCACGGTCGTCTGCACGTACACTAGTGCAAAAATCCGATGTTCACCACGGCCATTTGACGTTTGAGCTTGTAGGCAAACTGAATTGACAGCCGTAGATTCCCATCTAGGTATTGCTTATCTGTGGTCGCAGTTTGCAATTTTGAGACGGAATAATAAAAAAAATCTAATATTTACTTGATGCTCAGTTGGTTGTTGTCAAACTGATTGCTGTCAATTGTACCAGTGTTTATTGGTGTCAGTATGAAGTGGTTTAGGTCCGCCAGAATACAAGCATATGCAAGCTTGTTTCAAAAACAAAACTGGATTAATTTTGTTTTGTCGAATTGAAGGCTTAAGGTATGCCTAAACCGAGGCGATCTGTGCTAGCGTTCGCAATAACCACCTTAAAAATCATTCAACCTTATTATACAGCGTCATCCAGTTTTTTTCTTGTTCGTAGTTGAAAATTATTCAGATTCAGATTTATTTATTGAAACTTAAGGTGTCGTTTACATTTAATATTTTGAAAATACGAAGGTATTTTTTTCTTAAGTTACATAAAAAGTAAATTTTCAATTTATTTTTAGGAGGCTATAATGTATGGCACACGCAAATGATAAAATGAATTTGCCAACATGGATCTAGATTAAATTTATGTGAGTTATGACAGCTCTTGCTCATGGAGCTATATAGGCTTAAAATTATCAAAATCGTTGTTAAGACATATACATATACATAAATCACATAAAAGTTGTTTTTTTTTCTGCCAAAGGAAAACCACATAACTAAGACAATCAATGGAAAATGTTTGTAAATATGGTTTTAGGGTTAGACATAAAACTGTCTCTAATTAAATTTGGAATGTGTTAATAAATATAAATACCACAGATAAGCAATACCTAGATGGGAATCTACGGCTGTCAATTCGGTTTGCCTACAAGCTCAAACGTCAAATGGCCGTGGTGAACATCGGATTTTTGCACTAGTGTACGTGCAGACGACCGTGGTGAAAATCGGATTTTTGCACTAGTGTACGTGAAAAAAAATCCGAGTTTCACCTCGGTTCGTGAACAAAATGGCGGATAATTTAAGAATCCAAGGGTTTGTTTAAATGTGCTAGGTTCTTGTATGCCGATTTCCTTTGGACGATTGCAGATTAATTTTTTTCATTGTAAGGAAGTCGCAAAAAAAATCGTGTAGCCGGTGTAAATTTTCTATATGAAAGACTTGATTTTAGCTTTTTTTTTTAAACAAATCAAATTTTTCTATCACAGATTTGATTTTTTTGTTGAAATGAAAGTTACATTAAGGTTTAACTACATATACCTACCTACTTTGTTCGCTAAAGAAACCTTCTTGCAAGAAAACATACAAAAATTGTTTTGACAGAAAACGTAGTATAACTTCTTATTGACTGTAGAGCTACTAGCGATGTTTTATTTGTAATGCCTGTAAAATCGTACTGTACTATGGATGGCTTTTGTGATAAAACACGCCTATTGTGTTTTTTCCTCAATCAGAATTGACTTTATTGCAGTTTTTGCAATTAAGAACAGATGAGATTCACACCATTGTGGGTGCTTTCTTTTATCCCCATACAAATTAATTCTGGCAGATGAAGGTTTTGTTGGTATTCCAAATGTTTCGCATCGGCTTAGGAGACCATTTTTGTTGCAACACAATTTAAATTATAAATCAACGTTAAAGGCTCTTCCAAACCAATGTGAAACATTCGTTGCGTCGAAGAAACATTCGCATGTCAAAATTTATTTACATGGTGATAAATGAGAGTGCCCACACCAACGCGGCGGAGAAACATATGAATTAATTTTGACTGACGAATGTTTCTTCGCCGCAACGAATGTTTCGCATTGGTTTGGGTGGGCCTTAAATCGGAGCGAAACACTCACGACAACAAAACATTCACTTTTTAAAATTAAGTTACATGAAAATAATTGAGAGTAGGTACCCACAATGAAAGTGGTGCGATTTTCCATATGAACCCGATGACTGACAAAAATGTTGTCCACGCATCGGTTTGGGGGACCTTAAATTAATTTCTAAAAATTTACGTCGGAATTTGACCATGATGCAATCCAACCCCTTACGTATAAATTAAAATAATTTCATATATTAAGTGTGTCTGTACCCTAAAACTAAGAATATAGTAGCTGTCAAATTTGCCATGGTGAATTTAATTTTTGTTGATTTGTCGAACCTTATTATTGGTTGGCGAGATTTTTTTATAATTATTGTGCTGTAGAGCTGAAAAAAATTGAAATTATGTTTTTAAATTTCATAAACATAATTAGGTCTTTTGCCCTTTGCTATACTCTGCTCAAACAGGGCCCCTTCGGAGGCGACAGAGTTCTACAAAAAGTTCTCATCGCGCATCGTCTGCCCAAGTAGCTTTTTGGCGAATTGGAAGAAACATGAAAGCACCAAAAGATTTTTCATTGAAATTCAAGGACTCGTTCAAGTTCGGCTTGCCATGCGGGCATTGTGCTTGGTGAAACAATTATTTTTTTGTTAATTTATTTTTTAATGAAAATCACAAACACCGGAATAAAAATCTTCGCACAGCACATTTATGAAAAAAAAAATGAACTGTCAAACAAATCAAATTCAACGCGTTAAATTGTTGTTGCAGTTCACATCTATTCATCGACACGAAATGAAATTACAAAAACAACAATGTAAACAAATGGGTTTTGGGGGGTGATACGAACGAAAGATTCCTATCTAGGTATTGCTTATCTGTGATAAATACAACAAATTAATTGTTTGTTTAATATAAATCTTACAGTTGATAACTCGTTCGTCTTTAGGGACTTGTGTGAAATGCCGATAGAATTTCTTCAATCTTGAGCTGGAGACCTCTTTTCTCTTTTTTTCTTTTTCTGGAACATCATTTTTCGACACGATGGTGACTTTAGAGTGTGGACTTAAACTTCGCAGATTTGCCGAAGATGACACAAGGGGCAATGGTGTTGAATTGGTTTGCCTTAATGCTCTAAAAATATAAGAAAAAAAGTACACAAATAAATGAATAATGTAAAGAATAAATATTTGTATATAATCAAAGACCATTCTTTAGTGAGTTTATAATCATAAATAACTCAAACATTCAGAAGAAATAAAGCGATAAACTCTAATACCTCGTTCATATTCTTAATCTAGATAAGTTTTTTTTGTTTAGTTTTTAAAACATTTACTTACTCTAGAGAATAATACCGCTTCAATGTCCGATTTGTTTCACTTTCTTGAGCATAATAGTTGTCGTTAACATACTTTTCAAACAAAACCATATTCACCTCTGTCGACTGATGGAATCTGCTTTTTGCACCTCTGATTGAATTTAAAATTGACTCGTGGATCATTTCGATACAATTCGGTAAAAATAAATAAATCCGAATTAATATAATTGCAGTGAGGACAACCACTCTGATACGATGGTTTCTCTTAACTGTCACAAATATTGTATGAATTTTTGTATATAAATAGTGATATCGTTTGAAATGTGTGATAACGATAAAAGAATATTTTATTACCTTTGCACCAGTACCGAAATGAAGCAAGGTAGCGCCTTAAGCGAATGATTTGAAGTCGATCATAATAAATGAGAAGACATAGTACGTTTAGGTTAGGTCAGACCAAGAAAAATCCTATGGGATCGGGGGTCGAACAACTCCGTTCCAACTCAACTCCAAATGGGACTCTGAAATCAATTGGCTAAAAACCTGGCTACAATCCCCACTCGATCTTTTAATACTGCTTGTAAACTCGGAAAATAAAACTTCAAATACAAGTTCTAGCTGGTATCACAGTTAGTTAGGACCATTCACATGAGAGCGACCAACGACCGACGAATGAACAAATGGGAATTAAAACATTAATAAACCTTAATATTTCAAAAAACCTAGTCAAAATGGTAGAATTCGATATAAGATTAATTTTAAAATTTTAAAACCTGAATTTGTATTTGCTTAAATATGAGAAATTTGAGAAAATAAATTGGTCGTAACGAATTGCGGCTATTGTCGACGAATAAATTGTTTTCTTAAGATTCTATTGTTTTAGCAATGAAAATGAAAATGTTAGTATCTTAAAATAATCCTTTATTATATTTCTTCCACTTTGTCTAGATTTTGAAAGGAATTAAGGTTTATTATTGTTTTAAATCCCATTTGTTCGTTCACTCGTCCGTCGTTGGTCGCTCTCATGTGAACGGTCCTTTAAGTGCCTTTCACATGAGCTGCGAATAAATCTTTTAAAGCAATTTCAAGAGGATATATCAATTTATTTGTGTATTAACTTTTTGACGAAGTGCATTAATGATCTTATTTACAAAATTTTAAAATATTTGAATAACAATACATATTAATATTTTCTACGCGACCAACAACAAGGAGCCTGATTATACGGTACGTTTTTCTTTCGTTTCGTCTTTTTGGCAGGCACGAACGTTCATGACTATATGGTTCACCAAAATACGTACGTACTTCCATTCGTTATTTTGACGTTCATGGAATTTGGAATTGTTTTGTAAGAAAATAATCAGTTGTCATAAATTAAAATATTTTGTAATCACTTATTTCTCAAATACAATCGTATAGGTATTAGGTGTATCCAATTACGAAAAACAATTTTTCAATTTATTCATTTTTGTTCAAATTGGTTTTTGCTTACATCGAGGAGCATTGTGTTTGCCAAATCAAAAACGTCAGAGTTCAACCAGAAATTTTCATTCCTCCTTTCCTCTACATTTCTACTCCCCTCACCAAATCTGTCAAAACAACCGAAAAACGAATCGTGTAATCGGGCACAGGCTCCAGCGAACTGTCAAAATGTAAATTCGCAATCCGCAACAATAGAACTCGTTCCACAAATCGGCAGGCAAATAATTCGCTCGAATTTAACCTAAAATTTTAAAAGTCATTTTGTGTTGATATAAAAATACACGTTTGAGTTAAAGGTACAAATTCGTGAACATTTGGAATTCGCAGCTCAGGTGAAAGGCATTCTATGTTGTTTCGTTTCATATTTTCATTAGGCTAGTCCCACAAAGTTAAAAAAAATCTTCAACCACTTCGAGCTTTTTTCGTGTGGTACTCTTACCTAAGGATCCGATTTTGTTATGAAAATTACTGTGATGAACCACAGGAGAGCGCCCATTTATTTAAGGCCCTCTGAACCTTAAATTCCACTCTCCTTGACACACAACTCTATCTAGCAACGGCAAACATTTTGATGACTTAGCGACATTGAACTTGCCTTTATTTTTAAAGATAATCTTGATAGATGTTTTTAAGTGTTTTCCAAACCTATGTTTAGATTTTTTTTTCGTGGAACATCATTTCAAATTGATTTAGTTTGCTCTTAAATGTCTGTGTTATAACGTCAACAAAAAACTCTTAACCACTCCACTTTCAGAACATAAAAATTAGATCGACAAAATTATAGTCAAGGAAAACAAGATAACAATATGTCCTTACTTCAAAAAAATTCCGATAAAGCTGAATTTCGGTGGTGAGCTTCACTGGTACGTCCCTAACACTTCCTTAAAAGTACCCCAAATTTGAAGTGGAGCAAACTGTGTTCTTTTGAGAAAAGTACTTTTTTCGTAAAATTGATAGATTTGGAGAAAAATGGTCGAAATATTGAAATGTAGTACATTTAGTCAACAAAATGTAATAAAATTATACTTTTGGGTGGGGACATATTGTTTAATAACTCCCAAAACTTTTATATTTTCACAAAATGTACCCCCTCCCCCTTAAAATTTTTCGCTTCACTCCAAATTATGGGTACTTTTTAAAAAGTCTTATGCCAGATTTACACGAATGGCAAAATGTCATTATATCTGTCAAATTATAGCCAGTTTTCTTTTCATCGTGTAAACGGTATAAATACGGGCAATATTTCTGGCAACAAAAATTGGCAGAGAGAATTTGGCATAAAATGCTGCCATTAATATGGCTATGTGTAAACACTTTACTGACACCATTTTCCAAATTATGCCATTCTAGAAAAAAAAAATGAGCTTGCTTATTCTTTATTGGCAAATTTGCCATTTTTAATGTCAAATCGAACGTCAAAAGAGAAGAGAAGAAAAAAAAATTGTCTGGGGCCCAACTATGTTACTCGATTCTACAATAAAAATGTTCGAATTCGCGAAATCTCAACTAGTTTATTCTATAGTAAGTACTCATACTCAGATTTTGGTTATACATCCACTCCCAAAATTTGCTGTCGGCTCATAGACTACAAGTTTTTAATAAAAATACAAAAAAATGTTTTTATGAAATTAGAATCAAAGGAAAATAAAGAAAAGAATAAGGTTCGTAAGCGTAGAGTTGAAAAAAAAAAGTGGAAGAGGACCGGCTTATGGTGGAAATGTTGGAGGCCTGGGAAAACTTGCTCTTCTTCCTTCTGATCTTCTAAAATCAAGAATGCTCCGAACACAGCAATAGTGTTCGATCTTGATTCTATTTTTTTTAAGTCTTGTGTGTTAAAGTTGAATGTTTTTTCTTGATAATTTTAAAAAAATCCCGTTGTTATGGTTCGCTTATGGCAGTCGTGTAAATACAAAATTACTGTCCTTGCCACTAAATGTAAGCAAAATAATGTCAACATTACAATCTGCCATTTATTGAACTCGTACAAGTGCAGGTCATTTAAAAAAAAAACAATTTCTCTCATTATATTGGCAACTTTGCCATTCGTCTAAATCCGGCATTAAGAACGTATAATTAAACCTCTACCAAAATTCAACCTCGTAAGAAATGTTTCGAAGTAAATACTGGGTGTCCCTTAATTCGTCAATAGTATTTAAGGGCATGATTCTTGCGTGTATTCTAAGAAAAAAATTGTTCTACAGTAAGGGCCTATCTCTAATGTTGATATGATTTATCGGGGATTTAAGAAAAGCCTTATTTTGGTATACCCTGACCCATGTTAACGTTAATTGCGCTGTTGATAATATTGATAGAAACTTCGTTTAGGCTTTTATTTTTAGAAGAAATACCAGCCTATGTAACTGCGTTTAAATAAATTTTATATCTATTCTAATTGTTACTACTCTGAGTCCGAAAAATAGTCGATAATTTCAGTCTGCGGTTGGTTTTTTGGGGTCAATGGACTTAAATTTACTGTTAAAATTTTTTTGCAAAGTTCCTGCCTTTTGCAAGAGAAAAATTGCATTTTGAGCCCTAAAACATAATGAAAATGGTTTAATAATTTGCATTATTTTGTATAAGCCATATGTATTGGCAACATTGATTTCAAAAAAAAAAAATTAATTAAACAATTTATATGTCCAATGGAACATAAAACAATTGTCAAAATCTCAATTTTGGCATTTCCAGATCAAAAATAAATTGAAAAAATGTTAACACTATAAAAGTTTAGACAGTGGCGCCATCCGTCATTAAGGCTAAACAGCTCCTTCAACACCCATACACAGATAAATACCAGTAAATTTGTGATAATTTAGAACCTAATTAATACATTAATCTCTTCAAAAAAAAATACAAAATTCGAGTGCCTATGATTGTAGGTACCATAGGCTGTATGTACTTGAAATCTTGATTCACTTTCGGTTTATCAAATTATAATATGCATACAACTATTTGTGTCAGATAGCGCAGAAAGTGCCACATTATGGATTATAATGTTGCCAATTATAATATCTAAAAAAGGTGCAATCTCAATATATGAATTTAAATGAGTCAACGTATGCCCTTAAAATGATTCATACTTGATTGTGCCACTGCTAACATAAAAATAGATAATAGGTAGGTCAGTTATACCTACTAGATGATAAGAAGTGCGCCAACCTTTATTGATTGATTTTTGTCTCCAGATACATACATACATATTGTCGTTTCCGATTGGATTTCGGAACAGTACTACTCCATTTTGATTCCAATCGAATTATTTTCTGTTGTTCCAAGACTTATTTGCGAAAAATTATGTGTGTGTGAGTAAAATGTCTGATATTTATGTATATTTTGCATTTTCAGCTGAGTAAAATTAATTTGACAAGTTATCCGATGAAAGAGCTTATATGTATATGTGTGTTCTGGGTCTACTCCTTTATAAAATCCGGAACAGAAAATAACTCCGAAAACATTACTCGGAACAGCCAATTGAATTATTTTGGAGTAAGTGGAGTCAAAAAGGAGTAACTCCGAACCTCCAACCGAAAACGACATAAGTATGACACAATTTTCCCCTGGGAGTGATTTCTTTTTTCAAGTTGTAGGCACCTACAATACAGTATGGACACATACTGAGTTTAATTTTTATCTTTTCTAACCATCGTTAAGAGGGACAGATAATTATAACATACACAAGATACGATTGAGAGATTCTTAATATTATCTACTATAAGAATAACTGAGTATTGAGGTTGTTTCGGTAAGTACTGATAATTCTCCTGTAAAACCAAGTATAAATGAAACTAGTTTCGCCGTAATTAGAGTCTTGCTCAGTCACCGTTGGATGCTTTCTGGATGTCGAGAAAGCATTCGACAGCGTATGGACTGAAGCCCTTATCCATAAGATTCGCGTATTACGTTTACCCCCGTCACAAATAAAAAATCTTTTTTCTTTTCTTTCTTCCAGAAAATTCTACGTACAAATGGACAACTGCAAGTCACAAGTGAAGAACATTAAAGCCGGAGTTGCCCAAGGTTCGAAGCTAGGCCCCTTCCTCTACAGCCTGATGACATCTGACCAACCATTGCCATTTGGATGCGAAAATCTCCTGTATGCTGATGACTCTCAAGAAATGGGGCATCCGGATAAACACCTCCAAATCGGAGCTTATGTGTTTCAGGAGACCCAGTAGAGGTAGTTGCAGCGCAGCCAAGTGCAGAAGTCTGGTTCTGAAACTTCCGCACGGATCTACAATAGCAGCTAAAAAGAACGTGAAGTACCTAGGCATCCACTTCAACGAGTTGTTAAGGTTCAACCCACACTCACGAAATATCCTCAAAAAAGCCAACTGGGCCTTCCACCGACTCCACCCATTGATGAGACGCAGAAACGGACTAAGCCAGAAGACGAAGATACTTATGTACAAGCAACTCCTGCGGCCTGTAATCAGCTATTCCTTCCCAGCCTGGTTCTCCATCTCGAAGACGGCCATGAAGGAACTTCAAATGTTCGAAAGAAAGTTACTAAGGATTTGTACCGGACTACATTTTGATCGGCAGCGAATGAGACATCACAGCAACGAGCGTCTTTACACAGAGGCGAGCATCATCCCTCTGGACAGGTACCTACTGCTTCAAGCAAAGAAGCTTGTAGGACTCACAGTCACCCAAATCAACTGATGAGAAGGATGGCCACTCAGCAGCGACACCCCGAGCCGAGATACCTCAGTACGATGGAAATCCTGGTTGACAACATCATCACGTGCAACGAGCCAGCAGTTTCGTTCTACGCTGACACAGTGTCAGTATATCACCGCGGCTAAATGCCAACCCATCCCCCCACCAAAACCACAACTTGACAACCGGGACGGAACACCCCGAGGACCATAAAGTCAGCCGATTTTTAGATTTAATTGTTTGACATGTATTTTATATTTTATATTCCTTTAAATTTAAGACAAAGTATAAGATTAGGCCCCCTATGTGCCAATAAATGTATAATATCATCGTATCTAACTAGTTATAAGTCAAATTGTAAATATAATTTTGTTCAATAAACATATATATATATATATATATATATATATATACACATTTTCTCAAAAAAAAAAAAAAAAAATGTTCTTAAGGTCTTGTTCAGCTATTCGATTTTTTCAGTTAAGTGGTGTGCAGTTAAACGGAGTCGACCGTATATGTTTTAGACCGCCTACGAATTAGATCAATATGGCATTAACTTTAATCACAAGTTGGTTAATCATTTTTGGGACTAGTGAAGTGGATATGCAACGTGGAAATGTCACAATTTAGTTTGGGATCAAATCTATGCAGTTTTCGATTGTTTATTCGGTGTAACTCCTTTTTCACTGTTTCTGTTCCATTCTTATCGAATATGCAAAATGTAGAGTAGAAGGAATAACCCCGAAGCAGTCTCTCAAAACCGACATAAATCCACTTTACACAGGGCCTTAGTTAAAAAAAAAATAATATGTCATACATACATATGTACATTGTACATGTTCGAAAAGATAACGGTTTTAAAATCAATTTTTTTTACACTTTTGATTTATTAATATGAAAAAAACTCTAAGGTATGGAAAAATAATCTACAATTCTCTAAGATATTTTTTTTAATAGGTATGCACTTTAATGCACATAGTTAAAGGGCATATTTTCAGGTACAAGTACAAACTTCCGCTTTCCTTATCTTTTCATTTTTTTTTCGTTTGGATCAGATAAGTACAGTGTTTATTAGAGTTAATTATAAAATAGTATCAAGGTAATAAACCCAGATGCATACAAGAAAAATTATTTGGTTTTCCACCCTATCTATACAATACATACATACAAATGTATATATTTTTTAAAAGTTGATAACTTGAAAAACGATGAGATTTTTGGTCAATTTGTGGTTAATGATTGTGTAGACAACTAGAGCGGCGGATTCAGGAATGTGATTGCGTATTGACAACGCAACAGTTTCGTATCTAGCATGGACATTTCGAATTAGGACTTACTCATTTAAATATTTGCATTGAAAATTGCGACTCGATCTTCTATATGTACGCAAAGTATCTCTAAGCGCACTGATATCTCTCTTCATGGTATTTTTTTTTTAAATATTTTAGAGCAGCGGTTCCCAAACATTTTAAGCTTTGGAACCCTTAAAAAAAGTCCAAATATAAATTATCGGATGTGTATTTCAATTATTAATAATGGAAAACAATATCAAATGGCCTCCACGGCTACGCTTACACAACAATATCCTTTTCATGAAAATTTCCATCATCAAATCGCAAAGTGGATGCTGTATGCCCTCAATAGCTTCACGAATTCCATCTTTGAGGTCTTGAATCGACGCTGGGCTGTTGGCGTAGACCTAATCTTCCAAGTGGCCCCAAAGGAAGAAGTCGCAAGGTGTTAAATCACAATATCTCGGTGGCCAATTGTGATCACCTCTTCGAGAGATAACACGGTCCGGAAACTTTTCCCGTAAAAGATCGATGGATTCGTTGCTTGTGTGGCACGTAGCGCGCGCCGTCTCGTTGAAAGTAAACGTTGTCCAGATCAATACCATCCAATACCAGCTATACAAAATTATTAATCATCTCTTCATAGCGTAATCCATTCACCGTATCTGTTGCTCCAGCCTCATTTTCAAAAAAATAAGGTCGAATCACCCCGCCGTACCATAGACCGCACCAAACAGTTCCTCGTTGAGGATGGACAGAATTTTCAACAATAAATCTTGGGTTTTCCGATCCCTAGATGCGACAAATTTGCTTGTTGACGTAGCCACCGAGGTGGAAATAGGCCTCATCAGTCAAGATGATTTTTCGATGAAATTCCGGATCATTTTCATGCATTTTTTCTAGCGAATTTTAATAATTTCAATGCGTTGTTAAAGCGTGTATCGTTCCATTTTTATTAATGGCGTAGTTTCTACTTGTCAAATATCAACAAATTACAAATTCAAAAGTGACAACTACCGAAATAGCGGGCTTTTCAAAATATTCTTATTGGAAAACCCTTTATTTCGGAACCCCAACTCTTAACAATAGCAATACATTTCGGGGGGTTCTGCGTTCGCGCCTGTAAAACGAATCTAGAAATTAGAAATGGAAATAATATTTTCACAATTTTTTGCGTCACTTCAGAATTTCGTAGACAAAGATAAATCATTCATGTAAATCGTCCTCCTTAGCTAGGAAATAATGAAGTAGAATTTGTTTCCATTTTTTTTTTAATCTGTACACTGTTGGGGATAGATCCCTCCTCCCAAGATACATATATTACAGGTAATATCAGTATCACTACCGTTTTTTTGTTCAGTTCTGCGCATGTTGTCAAAATCAATAGTAAACAAATTAAATTTCAAACAATCACCACAAATTTGTTTTTGTTTACTGTGTACTTACAAGGGGCAGCCACCTGCAATTTGACAAGCTGCGCCTGATAATACCTTAGATATGTGTAGTGTGCCCTCCTCCTACCTACATCACTGCCTCAAATACATTAGTTTTAGAAATTTCGCGCCCTCTATTGAAGTTTTATAAAATTAAATTTGTGTTTTTATCCGGTAGTGCAACGCAATACTCAATGTATGCAATTTTTGGATGAAAAAGTTTTTTTCAACAAAGTTTCTAAAATTAATCAAGATTAACATCTAATGAAAGCTCTGTTCAATGTCAATCTGCTTCCGAACCTGCGAACAAAAATCTTCAGTGATGCCTGGTATTTCCATTCAAAGCGATTTCACCGAATTTCGGCCTAACCTTAAAATGTATTTTTGGCAATATTTTCGGCCAACCCCCAAATTTATCGAATACTAACAAAATTCTCCCACCTGTCACCTTTCCTTGACATTTTTTGTCACATTTAGATTATTTTAAAATAATTCAAACTACCTTGAAATTATGACAGACAGAACTACTACACAATATAATTGTTTTATCTTGGAAGTAATTTTGTATGTTATCAGTTTTAAGAAAATAATGCACCGTAAGTATTTAACGCTTTCAAATAAATACAAATAATAAAAATAATAGTTTTATACTCACTTGTTATCGCCTTTGGATCCAATTGTGAACGGAATTGTGCTAATCGATTGTGTTATTGTGTAAGGACTAGAATTATTTTTGCCAATATTATTTAAACAATTAACACTTTGGGTTTCTGAATGTCCTTGCAATGGTGCCATAGGAGATCCAGGTGCTGAATGTGAAAGTGTGCTAACGCTGCTTGTCGATCTGTAAATAAAAACAAAAACTTTGAATAAAAATATTCAAAATGTTTATTTGATAAAGAAGAAAAATACTATAAATATTTTCATCGTACAAAGTTTATGAACGTACATACACTCCTCGTCAACTGAATACGCACAAACATTTTTTAATATACTTTATCCATTTTTTCCAAACAGTGATGGTTATTATGCCATCTGTTGATGCTAACTATTCCCTTAAGATGTTAAGCAGATAATTCCGAAAGAATTATCCAAAAACAACCGTGAGTTTTTCTTCAACCACTTGCAAAGTGTTTTATATGCAAAGTAGGAGTTTTTTTTTAGTCAACTGAATAGGTACAACGCCATTTTCTTCGTTGTTTATAAGTTTTTTGGAGTGCTTGACAGTTTAAATTAACGATTTTAGTGTTTTCAGTAAAATTTAATTCTTGATTTTAAATTTTAAGAAAAATGGGTAGATCTACGTGTCTTAACAGTGTTGAAAAAGCTAAAATTGATTTACTTAGAGACCAAGGCCTAACTGGACGTGCAATAGCTGATAAAGTTGTCCGAAGTTTTAATGTAGTTTATTCTTACTTGAAAAATAAAGATGCATACGGCAAAAACTTGAAGGGAGGTAAGAAAACAGCAACAACAGCAGCTGAGAGACGAAGAATTTTAAGATGTGCATCAAATTCTTCTGATTCTGTGGCAAAAATAAAACAAAAAGTCGGCGTAAATGCAAGTTGCTCAACAGTATTAAGAGTAATCAACAACTCAAGCCATCTTAAACGAATGAAACTTAAGAAAAAACCACCACTTGACGAGAGACGGAAAATGTTGCGATTAGATTTTTCAAGACTTCACATGAGTTGGAAAAAAGAATGGTATCACGTGGTTTTTTCAGATGAAAAAAAGTTTAATTTCGATGGCCCTGATGGGTTCAACTTCTATTTTCACGACTTAAGAAAAGAAAAAAGATTTTTAAAGCGCCATCATAGTCGTGAAGGAGGTGTCATGATATGGGGAGCAGTCAGTTATTATGGAACAGTTGAGCTCGAGGTTGCAACATCAAGAATGACAGCAGCTGGGTATAAAGTAATTTTGGAAAGAAATTTTCCTAAATTTTCTAACATCTTTGGACCCATAAACTGGACCTACCAACATGATAATGCGCCTATTCACTCAGCGCGCATAATAAAAACATGGATAGAGGAGCAACAAGTGCAGTTGCTTCAATGGCCGCCGTACTCACCTGATCTAAACATCATAGAAAATGTCTGGGGATGGTTAGTACGCAAAGTTTATGAGGGTGGTCGTCAGTTCGAAGACAAAGAAACCTTAATTTCTGCAATCAAATTAGCGTGGAGCGAAATTTCGTTAAATTACATTAAAAAGCTATACGATTCCATGCCGGATCGAATTTACGAAGTAATTAAAAATAAAGGTGGTAGTACCCACTACTAAACTTAAACAAAAACTTGTTTCATTCCATTCCAATACCAATTTTAATTTTTGTACCTATTCAGTTGACTCAAAAAAAAACTTCTACTTTGCATAAGTTACACTTTGGAAGTGGTTGAAGGAAAAACTCGCGGTTGTTTTTGGATAAAACTTTGAAATTCTGTTATTTATATGTTACGAAAATTTTTACCATCAACAGATGGCATAATAACCATCACTGTTTGGAAAAAATGGATAAAATATATTCAAA
The DNA here is from genome assembly GCA_949320155.1 of Melangyna quadrimaculata. Classification (NCBI taxonomy): domain Eukaryota; kingdom Metazoa; phylum Arthropoda; class Insecta; order Diptera; family Syrphidae; genus Melangyna; species Melangyna quadrimaculata. Next base: position 102,769,384 of record OX439483.1, on the reverse strand, counting down.
AATGTTTGTGCGTATTCAGTTGACGAGGAGTGTATATTTATTTCAATTGTATATTTTCAATGAACAAACTATTTAACCCCACGTTCGAATACGATGTGTAAACAATCGAAAAAGAAAGGAATTTAATAAAAACACCATCGCAATTTTGTCATGTTATGTCTTAAAAATTTGAAATTCTTCTCGTTGACCCCCACGAGCACAAATAAAATGATGAAAAATAAAAACATTGATGACGTTTTCTTGTTTTTATTTCAAGAAGTATTCAGATCTTAACCTTTTCCTCGGAAATTTATTGTATTTTTAGAACAAACTTATGTTCATTAGGGTGGTTCTTAGGGAAAACAATTGACGACGCCCCCTAGATTGGTTCGAATTCATGAAAAAAAAAATCCCTAATTTTTTTCAGATTTTTATTCCTAACCTTTCCTGACCCTATTTCATTAGCAATTTTTTTTTTAATTTTTTGTCATTTCTTTTTTATTGGTTTTTTTTTTTTGGAAAATAATATCCTTTCCTCCGACTACATTAAATTGTATTGACTGTGTTATTGTTTAATTTTATTTAAGTAGAAAGTGCATAGAAAAGAAAAAAAAATGCAGATAACGGTATTACCTAATTAAAATTACATTTTCAAAACTACGGCGCGCGTCGCCGCTATAGCCGTTTTCAGTTCAATGACTTATTATCATATTAACATAACACATCGAAACGTTGGTAGTGTCGAATATATAAGGAAAAATTTCATTTAATTCAGGTCAATGAAAACGATGGAGAGATCATAAAAAAAAAAAATGTATATCAAAATGTTGCTTACTTTTCGCGTATAGAACGAAGTAAAAAATCTGCCTTTTTGTTTATTAACAATAAAGTTTAAGCAAATGATCGAAATTTTTTTAAACATGCATGCGGCTGTAGAGTTTAGAGACGCTTCATTTGAGTCTAATTCGAAGTCTTTTCATTGATTAGTTCAAAAATGACACCTGGTACAGTGTTTATATAGTGTAAATCCAAAAACAATAAAACAGTATTATCAAAATAGGGCCAAGAAGGGTAAGAGATAAAAATCTGAAAAAATAGGGGATTTTTTAATCATTTTTTAGACATGATTTAGGGGGCGTCGCACTCAATTTTCGCAAAAGAGAACAAATAAGAACCACCCTAATGTACATATGTAGGTAAACTTGAGTTGAATGAGCGAAATTGGCAAGTATCCTAAAAGTTAATGTGGATTTAAATATCAGCAGGAGCACGTGTTTTCATCAAAATGGCCTGACATTCAACAAAAACAATTAAGACAGACATGGTATTGGCAGTAAAAATGCAATAATTATTTTTTAATTATTTGTCTGTCAAAACTATGATTAACGGATATTTAGAGCTAAAGTGCTAAGGGGTTAGGTGACAAAATGTTAAAGTTGACGACATGGTTGTCGAGGACAGTTAGCAATACCTCTTAAGTAGGCTACCACCTAAAGGTGCTTTTTTTGTATCCATACACTATTGTTGTTGTAATTCTTTCAATACATTTTTAATAAATCAATTAAAATTAACTCACATTTCAACACTTAAGGCCTGGTCTTCTTCCATTTTGGAGTTGGAATAAATTTCCACTTGGAAAAAAAAAAATATCTCACAAAATAACAAAAAAAAAAAACAATAATATTAACTATGTTTTCCTAAACAAACCGTATGACCACCGGGTGTCACTTGACTTGCAACTAAACTCATTTCAAATAAAAGGCATTATCAACCAGTTGAAATAATGTCGACCAAGTCAAATAGACACTAACAAAAATTATTATCAATATTCCAATCACGAGCAAGCCCCTTAATATTTAAGATTAGTACGTACTTAAAGTAATGTGGTAATGTAAAACTATAATAAATACAAGCGGCAATAATAAGGCATCATCATTCTTTTATTCTATTTACGGCCCTAATTTAAAATAATCTTATCTTCAACAGATGTAATTAAAAATAATTGTGAATATGTATATTGCGTTGCTCTACGACTTTGACGACGAAGATCTGACATAATTAATACTTTTTTATAAAAAATCAATTAAAATTATATTAAATTATTTTTACTTGCGATATAGGTACAATATGGTAAGTTATGGATTCGTAAAAAAAATCGAACTGGAGATATTAATTTTCCTTAACATTACGATTAAATAGAACGCGAAAAAAGTGGGTCCCCCAGTTCTGTCTGTCTGTCCTCGCCCCTATAGCCTAAACGTTTTGAGGGATTTTCTTCAAATTTTGTACATATTGTTTTTTGACTTATATGCCTACACCTTTTTTCGCCAAAAAGGAAAATGGTGTCTATCTCAAAAACGGGTCCGAGGATTTTTTTGAAAAAAATTCAAAAAAATTAAATAAGGAAAAACTACTTTTTGATTATTTTTTTATTTTCAAAAATTGGATATTTTTGGTACCTCCAGTACAGCCATGTTTTGGTTTTTGATTTTCTCGAAAACAGTTATGTTGAAATTTTTAATTTTTTTTTATGGTAAAACTTCTAAAAAGTATAAACATTATTGTGAACCAAAAGTAAAACAAAAAAAAATTTTAAAATTAAAAAAAATCTAATATTTTTTTTTTTGAAAACTAAATATTTGAAAAAAGACTTGGTTAATATTTTCAAAAGTAGGCGTACAATAGTTTTGTATTATTTCGTAGAATACTTGAAAAAATCATGATTCTAAATTCAATATTAACGGTACCGTCTATACAAATGTTGCAAAACCGTTAAGAAAAAACTTATTTTTCTCAAAAACGGCTCTAAGAATTTAGATAAAAAGACGTTTACTACTAAAGGTATGGTCAATATTTTGATGAAAACAAATTTTACCAATAACGGCGGTACCTGTCATAGAACCGTTTCAAATTTCTCGTTGACGGCTGCACCGATTTCAACCTAAATTTTTATACAAGAGCTCCTCCTTCACAATTCAAACAATTTTGCATATACAAATTTCCAAAAAAGTAATTTTTGAATTCTTAAAATAATATTGAATGTTTTGATTTCGAAAATTCAGTTTTTAGAAAACGGGCTAATGATTTTTTTTTTATTTTATGTAAAACTGTATTTTATTAAATACTTAATGCTGGCAACCAGATTTTATTTTTAAAAATGAGCGAAAAATTTAATAAAAAATTAATTTTTAAGAAAACCGCTCCAACGATTTTTAATTTTTTTTTTTCATAAATTCATATTTATCAAACAAATCAGATGGCATACTCGATTTTGAGCTCTTACTTTCAAAGCCATTAAAAGAATAAATTTATAGTTATTTATAGTAATAATTTATTTAATTTTTTTTTATATCATAATATTTTGGAACCAATACCTATGTATGTACAATGTACTTGTTCATCATCAATTTCTAGCTACGTTAATGTTGTTAGCTACGAGAGCAAGTTTGTGCGATCCAGTCGTGCCCATTTTTTTTAGTTCTTTTGACATATTTGTGTTTTTTTGAAGGTCCAGATAGAATTGGGTGAAAAAAACGTTATCTGAACTTGACAATTTGCACGTATGTTAATACAACGATAATTTAAGTACATATGAACCTATCCAAGTCCAGAGCATTTTTGGTTCTTTATTAAGTTAAGATAAGAACAAAGTATAAGAACCAGCATGGATTATCACTTTGCTATCGATACCTAGTACGAAAATTACAAAATATCTGAGCCATCGAGTCAAAATATTTTTTATTAAACAAATGGACGATCATATTATTTGAGAAATTATATTTTTGCCGATGTATAGGTAAGGACTATAGGGCAAGTTTTGGATTCGTTAACAAAATAAATCGACTTTGAAATGGTAATTTACCTAACATTACGATGATAGAAAACATGAAATCAGAGTTTTAAACTAAAATCTTATTTGGATTTTATGTTTTGTCGATTTGCAAGCGTATTTTGCATTTCTAGCTTAAAATGGTTATAACCAAATTTATAAAGAATTAAATTCTCTAGCTTATTTAAATGGAAAATTTTGTTTTAAATAATTATTTATTGGAAATAATAAACAAAAAGTGTTAAAAATTAGGAAATTGGTCTAGTTTTGTATGTGTATAAAGTTAGCAGGGCATTTCCAGAAATTCGTATGAAAATATACATTTTTACCTTATAATTATTTGCTAATTGTGTTAACACAATGATTATAAATGATGATGCAATGATTACGCAATGATGTTATGATTCTTATTTAACTTGTACTACCTCACCTACAAAGCTTTGTAGGGACCTGCTAACTTGACGTCAACTTAGCAGTTCAACTTTCTCAAAAATTTAGATAAACGACCCGAGAGTGGATAAATTATTAAAAAATAACTATTTGCTAATTGTTTACGTAGAAAAAAATTTCTTTTTTGATTCGTTTGCGAGATATAGTCCAGGAAAATTAGATAAAAAATGTCCTTGCTTCGAAAAAATTCCGACAAAGCTGAATTTTGGTGGAGAGCTTAATTTGTTTGTCCTTAACATTTCCTCCAAAGAACCTTAAATTTGGGGTGGGCCTAACATCTTAGGGGGGGGGGGGGCTTTTAAGGTGATAAAATGAAGTTTTTTTCTTAACTACTCGAAAACTATAGTTTTTTTTTTTTTTTGAAAAAAGTTCTCGTATAGCTTATTGATAGATTTAGAGAAAAACGGTCGAAAACATTTGGGTGCAGTACATTTAGTCAACAAAATGTAATATTGGAGAATATTAATTATATTCTTGGAGATTAATTATATTCTTGGAGATTAATTATATTCTTAGAGAATATAGCAAGAGAATCCGAGGGTGCCTACACGTTCAAAATACCATCTTGGACAAAATATAGCATGACCAACTAAGCTGGTACTGTCATGTACAAAGAAGATGCCATGAGAACCCAGTTCAAAAGGTAATAGCACAAGACGTTCCAACACTATCGCGGAAGAAAGGCAGGCGCAAAAACGCCTGGATGAAACAAATGCAACGACACCTGCATTTAGTTGGTCTCAGACATGGAACAATCCAAAATCGGGAGGCATGTCGACGTCTTCTGAGGTCAACCCGGCGAACCCCACAAGTGGAACCTTAGGTGAAGCAGTTGAGTGGGATAGGTGTGGTCCCCCTCGAGATCATGACAATCGCCGGCTAAATGAAGAAGAAGATTTATTATATTCTTGGAGGGGGATTTTTTGTTGGGGTTTTATTTAGAAGCATATTTTCGATTAAATAACCAAGTTTTAAGAGTGGTACCAGAAGGGAAATGCCGCTATCTTGAAAAATGAAATTTCTTTTATTTTTATTAGTAACTTACGAGAAGTTTATGTTTTCACAAAATGGACTATACAAAACTTGTAGACAGTACAATTATCTACAAAACTACATTTTAACGACCTCTATTCGAAAAAAGTGTTATGAGCTACAATATGTATCTACAACTTTTTTCAATAATACCTATAGTTTTCGAGTAATTTAGAAAAAAGTGCATTTTACCCCTTCTAATCCCCCCCCCCTACAATTTAGCTCCACCTTAAATTAAGGGTACTTTAGAGGAAATGTTTAGGACAAAAAAATGAAGCTCTTCACCAAAATTCAGTTTGGTCGGAATTTTTTCGCAGTGAATATCTTATTTTTCTGAACTAAAAAGTTACCTGCTAACTTTTTTTCAACTTTCTCAAAAATGTAGATAAACGACCTGAGAGTGGATAATTATTTAAAGATAATTATTTTCTAATTTTGTACAGAGAAAAAATATTCCTTTTTTGTTTCGCTTTTGTTACAGGGTTACCTGCTAAGTTGAAGTCAAGTTAGCAAGAAACCAACCCTCTATCTCGAATTCCAACAGCGCAAACAAATTTGTTTTTGCGTAAACAATTAGCAAATTATTATTAGGTATATTTTCATATGAATTTAAGGAAATGCCGTGCTAACTTTGTACACATCAGTTTTTTTCAACTTTTGGAAGATTTTTATTAAAAATAAGTTACACATTCAAAGGGCAAAGTTGTAGAGGACTAAACTCCCTACAAATTTAGTAGTTTTTATGACGAATGGCCAAAATGGCCTTCAAATTTACTGGACTAATAATTGGCCTTTTGTTTTGGCTAAATTGACTCTTGTATTGCACATTTTTTATCAATAGTTTGCTATTGGCTCTAGATACAACAATGAATTAAACAAAAAGTCAGACTACCGAGGCAATAATTTCGTTTCACATTGGTTTGTCAATCGTTTAATTCTCTCAATTTGACCACTGAGTTAAACAAAAAATGTTTTTCGAATCGGATTTGGGTAAAGGAATATCATGCCTCAGGCCACTGTCATAGTCACCAATGAATCGCTACCCTGATGTCTATCTCTAAATCAGTGGCGATCCAGAGAGAGGGTCATACGGGTCAAACGCCAGAGAGAAAAATAAAAACATTTAAACTTCAAGAAAACAAATTCTTTTAAAGTAGGTAGACATACTTAAAAGAAAAAGAACAGCAGATTTTTCTATTCAAATAGTGGATCTCCAAATGGATTCTCATTACCAAAATGCAAAATGTTCAAGTTAATTGGTTCAATATTTAATCACTTTTGTTTGTGGTCTAATTTTAAAATGTTTAAATGTTTGAGTGTCTACTAAACGCTCGCTGAAGATGAGCACACAATTATGAGCTCGAAATGCATAGGCACAATTTTTTTTAGTAAATACATAAATTATTTGTCAAATTTTGTTTGTGTTTTTATTAATTTATCGAAAACTTGCGGTCAATAAAGAACCAAATTTCCAATAAACATTGAAAAATGCTCATTCCGAAAAAAACGAATTGTGTGTTCAACTTAAAAAAAATGTTCCGGCCAACCAGAACCTCACGAATTTTGTATTTACACATTAGAAACTAAAATTTTGAAAAATTTAATTTGAATTTTAGAGGTAAAGTAATTCTTAAAAATAACAGGAAATAAATAATTCAAATTTCACTTTTCAAATAATCTTACCTTTAGTTTATCTGAAAGTTTTCTCACTAATAAACTAAAAAAAATTCAATCTGAACATAAATATAAAAAGTACCTAATTTATTAAATTTTCTTTTTAAATATAAGTTATTAATTTTTTGTATTTTAATTTATGTTCGTGGACCTAGTTTTTGTTTTCTTTGTGTCATCTTTTTGTCCTCTTTTTTAAGGTAGATGATGTCCTCCAAAGTCCGGGATTTTAAAACTTTTTGTCCTAGGTTAGCTTAGACAGCCATGGCAACCCTATAATATGTAGTATACAAAATCCCAATTTTCGCAGTTCACACTGGACTGAATAAGTTACACTTAAGTCCCCATGTTGAACACTTAAGTGACACTAACTAAGAATCAAAAATGAAGTGTTACTTATTCCGGTAAGTGCGCACTGTAAAACTGACCTAAGCTTCTATTAAAATTTAAAATCAAATTATGTTAGAGAATATTTTTTTTAACATTTTGAAACTCACAATTTTGAAAAAAAAAAAATATATGCGAATTACTCGGCTGCGCATCTTAGCACCTTAAACGAGTTTATGGGATATTCGCAGAAAAGGATTTTTTAGGGTAGTCAGATAGTTTTAGTAATTGACCAGCTAGAGATTTTTTTTAGGAAATATTTAAAGATTTTTCAAGGTCAAAAAGATTTTTATCACCTGATTTTTTATATATTAAAAAAAAAATATATACCATCTGAAAGGTTACTTAAAATTCATAAAAGGTCAATTAGTTTCAGTAATTGTTTTTGAAAAATTCTTTAAAAAAATACTATGACTGACCAATTATTGAAATTTGTTGACCTTTTATTTGGATCTGGTTTACTTTCAGAGGGTATGTGTTTTTTTGAATATCCGTGTATCTTTCAAGTTATGCACTTTAAAATGTTTCCCAGAAAATTTGTAACTCAAAAATAAAATGGCGATGAGAGACTAAATTCATTTTTTAAGCAAATGTTTTTAAAACACAAGCAACCAATTGTTCATGGTATCAACATAATCAAAGCAACTTTTTGTTAAGTTTGGGCCACCCTAATGCACATTTATATTGTATAATTGTACATTACATACATACGTTAGTTTAATGAGCTGTTTGTATGTCTTTTAAAATGTTAAAACTATACACACATGTCTGTACCGAAACTTTTTCGAATATAAGATAACTATCTAAAGTTACAGATTCTGGATTATATTATATACTTGTATATGTAAATCTACACATATATTTTTTAATTAAGCCTTTGTATTCAATCAAGATTGTTAATAGAACTAAGCATTATGAACTGTACATACCCACAACGTTTTTTTTTCAATTAAGTAAAAAGCAATCTCCTGTGCCTTGTTTTAAAATTATAAATCATTATATAGGTATGGCCGTATGGGTATGTCTAGGTACAGAATTTATCAAGAGTTACTGAAGTGCAACTATAATCCAATAGTAATTCATGTGGGGTTTGGCGGAAATTCAATGAAGATACGTACGTAGGTACATAATATACAGTCCGTAACATTTGAATAGCCTCACTCACAAATTATTTTTAAATTAACTGTTTTTGGTACCTTTATGACCCGTACATATGAAAATGTATATTCGGTTGAAAGGTAGGACCAAGATCTTAAGAGTAAAAGAAGTTTCAAACGGTTTCGAAAAGCTAACGGAATTTCCTGAGCAAATTAGTTTTCCAGTCACTAAAATGCAAGTTTTTTTTTGTAACATTAGAATAGAATCACCTTGTTTATTTCAGATAAAATGAAAACCAAACAATTTTTTTTTTTAGGAAAAGTATTTTTATTTATTTACTTAGCTTACACAATTATTTTAGTACTTTGTACAGCCTCCATTATTTTGAATAACTTCAAAAATGCGGTCTTTTAAAGAATCATACAATGATTTTAAGAGATCAAGTGAAATACTGGCCCAGGCCACTTTGATACCTTCAATGAGGTCCTCTTTGTTAGTGTACTGCTTACCACCTTCATACACCTTTCTTGTCAACCAACCCCACACATTTTCAATGATGTTTAAATCTGGGGAGTAGGGTGGCCATGAAAGTTGTTCTATATTTTGGGCTTGTAACCAGGACTTTATTATTCCAGCTGTGTGAATTGGTGCGTTGTCCTGCTGGAAAATGATCGGCAGTGGTCCGAAAATATTTTGGAACTGGGGAAGCGCCGTTTCAGTACAGTTTTGTAGTACGGGGCTGTCATTCTGCAGTTCACAAAAACCAAATCGATCGTTCCATAATATGATATGGCACCCCATACCATAACGCCTCTCTCACGGCTATGGTGACGGTCCAAAAACAATTGTTCCTTCCTTAAATCATGGTAGTAATAATTGTAGCCGTCGGGCCCATCGAGGTTGAACTTTTTTTCGTCGGAGAATATCACTTTACGCCAATCGTTTGAGTGACTGCTGCCATCAGTGTTCCAAGCCATGTAAGATCTCGCAAAACTGAGCCGCTGTTGTTTTCGCGCTGTGTTAAGTGGTGGTTTTTTTTTAAGTTTCAGACGCTTCAGGTGTCCAACACTCTTAATTACTCTACTAATAGTCATTCGGCTAAGTTCTAGCCCAGCTTCGTGTCTAATCTTACTTAGAGAATGGGTTGAATTGGAAGCTAACCTTATAATTTTCCGTTTTTCTCGGCTTGAAAGTACAGTAGAAGTACGGCCTTTGTAATTTTTTCCGTAAAATAATGGATTTCTTAAATAACTGTTAACAACTTTTGGACTTCGATTAAGTTTTTTAGCTATAGCGCGATTAGAGAGATTTTGTTCATGGTAAGCCTGTATTTTAGCAATTTCCGTTGCATTTAATGATTTTTTTCTACCCATTTAAAATATTAAACAGATCATAAACACAAGAAATAAACCGTTTATTACTCCCGATAGCTTTCCGATGATCACGCTGCTAAACTTTGGCTTACAATGAGTAAGAAAGTTAGTTGAGGCTATTCTAATGTTACAAAAAAATGCATATTAAAATTAATGCATACAAAACTAGCTCAAAAAGTCCCGTTAACTTAAAAAAAATGTTAAAAGCTCTCTTAATCTCAGAAACTCTCGCTCTTAGCTTGTCATCCAATGCATATTTCCTTGGCTACACCACAAAGAGCTCTTAAAACAGTTAGTTAAAAAAAAAACAACATGTGAGGCTATCCAATTGTTACGGACTGTAGGTTCAACAAACTTGACAAACAAGTTTCAAAGCTTGCCGGTTGAACTAACCTCTAAGTTTATATACACTGTACAGTACGGACACTTTTATTGGATACACTTACTTTTATATTTTTCTCACAAACAAAAAAAATTACTTGAAATTAAAAAAAAAAAAAATAACAAACTGAATAAGTTGGGGCATAATGGAGTACAATTTTAGAAAAAAAAAATCAGTTTGAAAAACTAAATTTATTTAATTTAAACACAAAATTACAGAATAAAGTTAAAGCCTAAAAAATACGGAGTGGAAGCCTAAACAAAATACGAATAAGACGAAATTTTAATATAAAAACTACTTCTGTCTTAGGCGGAGTGACTGGATAAAGTAAAATTAAAAGTAAAAATGACTTCAACTCCAGAAATAAATGCGTTTCGCCCAAATGACTGTGGGTTCTTTAGTAAGACTATCATATCCTTCTAAAACGCAAATTTCAATCGATTTTTACCAACTCTTATAAAAATCACAGTAAAAGGATATGTACTTTATTATTCAAGGGAATTTGTTTAAATTTTTTTTTGCTGTGATTTTTATAAGAGTCGGTAAACATCGACCAAAATTTGCGTCTTAGAAGGATATGACAGTATAACTGAATAGCCTTCGTCGTATCTGGCCGAAACGCAGTATTTTCTGGACTTGAAGTCACTTGTACTTTTATTAAAAAACACTTAAGTGCATTATTGTCAGTGTATCCGTTTTTCTAATTTTTTTCTTTTAATTTCTCTGCCACCAAAACGTGGGAAAATAGACCCCTCCATCGAATTCGATTTTTTTCTTTCTTGTCTCGACCTGAGCTACACGCTCTAGCTTTTTGTAGCATCTGATGGGAGTCACCCTTTATATTTTATGCCCTTTAAATTATACTAAATCAATAATTTTGTACTGTACTTAAAGAACCTGAACAGCAAACCAGAAAACCGCATCTTCTTCGGATCTGCGAAAGTATGTACAAGAATGAAAATAGTCTTCTAACATGCATGATAAAGTGAACATAAAAATCAAGAAGACGACGTGGTTTTGATGCAGAAACAACAAACAAAGGCCAAGGTTATACAACACAAACTATACAAAAAATGCAAACAAATGCGAGGGACAAAATTAACTCGTGTGATCAAAAATATTCATTGGAATGGAAAGTGGTAATAGTATAGGTAATTGTAATAGAATTTGGGGAAATTGAATCGAACTCCCATTCAATTTTTTTTTCTTGCCTTGAATCAACCTACATGCCTTAATTTTTGTTTGCATATTATTCGAATCACTCCATAAACAGCAACATTTTAACTAAGGATTTTATAAAAAAAAAATTAAAAAGTAAACCGCGGTGAGCAACCTGTTATATAACACTTAGGAAGTTAAAATTTTGTACAGAAAACACAGTTGATAGCGGTAGTAAAATTATCGATTGCGAATATCAACAAATTGGACCCACAATTTGTAATTTAAAAGATATAGATGAGGCAAACATTTTAATGGCAGGAGTCCTCCTATCCTCTTGAAAAAAAGGTTAAAACCAAAGCTGATGGAAATACAATTATCTTTCAGTTTGACATAAGTTTTTTTCTCCGTGGGCAATGTTTTTGTAGTTGAGTCTTTTTATTTTTGTTTAAAGTTTTACTTTCAAAATGGGGGGCCACCCTCATCGTTTTCCCAGATGAGAGGTATACAGTTTTTTAGATAGTGCCTTGACAAACCGTTTTGCACATGGGTTGCCTATATAGAAAAAGTAGTCAATGCATAGGGTTGCCAATTTTTGCGTTTATTCAATTATTATGATTCAGCTTATGTGGTAAGCGTAGGTAAAGATACAAAAAATTTAATTTAATTTTAAAATACGGGATTTTTGAAATCTTAAATTTTAGTAGGGTAAACTAGAGAAATGTTTTTTGTTTGCATCCAAGTGAAAAAAAAATCTTTTTTCGCGCCTTCTCTTAAGTAGGTATTTCACTTTATATACATTTAATTTAGCTTTTTGTTGATATTTTAGACAAAATTGCGCATTTAATTCAGCATTTACAAAATAATTTGCTTCCTTATTAAAATGAAAACGAAAACTGAAAACATAATCCAGTGATGGCATAAAAATCCCTTTTTTTGTTCCCTACATTTGTAGGTAATGTTTCTAGGTATTAATTAAAAGTAAATTAATTGAACATGTCAAAACGGGTTAAAGTGGTAAACGTTATCTAAACCAACTAAGTTTTAAGATAGGAGAAAAGAAGAAAATAGAATATTAGTTGCAAATGTATATGTTTGTACGAGTATAATTAATAACAAAATATATTTTATGGTACTAATGCACAGAGAAAGTGAGGTAAAGAAACAAACTCATTCATAGGTGTTTGGAAACGTCAAAAATTAACATAATGTAAATTGTTAAATTTTGACATCTTATATTAAACTCAACGGTCAATATTGTCAAAATTTAATTTTTGAATCAAATTGAATGCGATTTGAATCCAATTCGCACACGGTCGTGATTTTAAAATATACTATAGAAAGAACACAATTTTAAGAATATCATTACAGCGTGAATAATGGGAACATATTAGGGGTATTCATACAAACGCAGAAAACCTATAGAAAGCTTAAACACGATAGAACTTTCTATCGGTAGAAATGAACTGTCAAAATTTGTATGGGAAACATTTTCTGCAAAATATAGTATTCTATCTCACAAATTTGAAGCGAAAAGCGTAGAAAAAAACCCTTAGAAATTTTGCGACGTTTAATGTGACAATTGACTTAACTTAGCTGTTTGTTTCTATCGTTTACGCAAAAATTTTTAATGGGGTGTTCATGTAACCATTTGAGTAAAATTATATTTTTTTACAAAGCGAAAAATTCTCTCGTTACATTAATACCCTATGAAAAAAACGTATTTTTAATAAAATTTTCCCTACATGTAGGTGCCATCACTGCACGATACCAGATGTCAAAATATAGGGCTAATTCACAATAAGCTCATTCACTATTCACAGTAAGAGATATCTCGTCGATTGAGATACACAATACCAAAAACTAACTTTATCGATACTTTCGAGTATTGTCGCATCGAAAGTTGAAAGACACTCGCAATAATGGCCATATATAATAAAAAAAAGGAAAAAATCGATAACTCGATATATGAAGGTATGAAAGTCAAAAATGGCAAAATATATGTCTGAAAAAAAAAATTACTTTAAATCAGAGAGGCTTTCTATTGAAATACATACATCGCTTGTTCTTATGAAGCTGATAAAAAAAATCGGTTATTTTCTCTTTACGTTAGAGAAAACAGGTACTTTATACATATGTTTATACTCTGTGCCAAACAGATGACTACAAACTACAATACATGTATGTATAGCTGTGGTGTTTGTTCTAAACTCCATAATCGTATTTTTCAGGGTAAAAGCATTTAAATTTTTACTAAAATTTAGGAAAATCTCTCTCATAAAGGGAATCATTTATTTTCAATTATATGCATATTTGTACCAAAGAAGCAAATCGGTTTAACTCGTTTAGTCCAATCAAATTAGCAAAAATATCTACAACAATTCGGGAGGAGAATTTTGTTGTTTTATTTTAAAGAGTACCTCTTGGGGATTTTTAAACCACAATTTTCCAATAAAAAAACCCTGCGTTGCCCGCCATTTTGAAAAAGGTGTTTAAAAGCGTTTACTAAATTTTCTCAACCGCTATTAGTCGTAAAGTAGTTATTTTTGTTTACTTTTGTAGGTTAACATGTTCTCTACAATTTTTGTCTTAACATTTTTTTTTTTGATAGCTCCTTCCTATAAAAAGTTATTGTTGAAAACCCAGCAAATTTTCGATTTAAAAAATGGTTTTGTAAGTTTATCTCAACCAATGTTCATCCGAACCAAAAATTTAAACTTTTTATAAAACATTAAATTTCCTACATTTGTGTTTTTTTAGATTTCATGTAAATCAAAAAAAAAACTTTCAAGATATAGCATGACGAAGTTTCTTATATTATATAATAAAGTGACGATTGATTTTTGTATAATTGTATAGTTTTTTTCTTAAAAATTTTAAATTTTTCATCATATTTTAAATTTTAAATAATAATATAAAGGGATATTTACGCACCCTTTTCGTATGAAACTTTTTGCCCCTCCCCAATAATTTTTAATTACAAATTTAGACACATTTGGTAGCTAATTTCTGAGATCTTAATCTTACAAAACTGACCAGTTTAAATGAAGTTAGGATTTTTTAAAAGGAAAAAAGCCGATTAGAAAAAAATTTATTTTTAAAAATAAAATAAAAAAAAATGTTCGGCTTTTTTTCTTTTTAAAAATTTTAACTTCATTTCTACTGGTGAGAAATTTAAGAGGGAGGGGCAAAAAGTTTCGTACTAAAAAAAAAAATCGGGTGGCACAACGGCTTATGAAGAACCAGGGCCTAGTGACTAACAACTCGCAACCATTTCTGTGTGCGCCTTTCGACAGGAATGGAAGGGACCTACAATTTTATGCCGAATCCGAACGGCTAGACGAGAAGCACTTATTCGTGACAAGTGATACTCTTGGAGGATTTGTCAATTCCTCGCAAGAGGCAGTAGCCCTGAAAAAAAACTTTTTAGTTTTTAGGTGGACGAGGCTGGGAAGCGATCCCAGACCTCCAGCGTGACAGTCGAACGCACTAACCATTAGGCTACGGGCTACTACTACAGTTTCGTACTAAATGGGTGTGTAAATGTTCCGTCAACTTTATATATACTAAGAGTATTCATGCAACGTCGTAATTTTACAAATTGTGTCAAATGATAAGTTTACACAAAAGTTTGCATGAACAACCTATTTATTTATTTGGCTAAATGGTGTGTAATTGAATCAGCTGTTCGTTTAATGTCAAAAATTAAAGTCAAAAATTATACGTGTTCAGATTTCGAACTTATTTTTAAATGGAGAACCTCTCCCGAACCAACGCGAGATCGGAGTCGAAGGTCTGGGAACGAAACATCTGCTTCCGACAGATTGCGACTATTAATGATCTCCCAAACCAATGCAAATCTTTCGTTGACGACGAAGAAAACAACAATAATGATTAGCTTTGGTTAGGAAGAGCCTGATAGTTTTATCTTAATAATTTACGAAAAGCAGATTTTCTAATCTTTGAGTAAATGAAGACGTCCGAATTATTTTCTCTTCTATAAACTACGTTCTTACTTACAACTTTTATTGGCAACTAATTGCAGAACACGGTCAAAGTTTTTTTTAGTTCTCTGACAATCATATAATTCATATTTCTGAACACGCCTAATTCTAAGTCACAATGACGTTTGGTTAATTTTACCAAATCATTTTCCCAAGCAAATTCGTTGAAGAATTTTATCCAATTTGTGTAAACCGTTTCCCATACAAATGTTGACAGTTCATTTATCAAATGTTAAACTTACACAAATGGTAAACTTATCTAGTCTTTTTCATCGTTGCATGAATACCCCTACTATTTTAAATTTAAAATATATACACAATTATAGGTATAACCTTTTTCTACAAATGTGTTAGTAATTTTATATTTGTTAATCTAACGGGGCAATTTAATAAAATCAATCGACACTTTATTATATAATATTACAAACTTTGTCGTGCTATATCTTGAAAGTTTTTAACTAACATGAAATCTTAATAAACAAAAATGTAGGAAATTTAATGTTCTAAAAAAAGTATCAAAAGTGATTTTTGGTTCGGATGGACATTGGATGAGATAAACTTGAAAAACCATTTTTAAAATCGAAAATTTCCTGGTTTTTCGACAATAACTTTTTATAGGAAAGAGCTATCAAACAAAATTTTTAGACAAAAATTGTAGAGAACATGTTAACCTACAAAAGTACACAAAAATAACTTCTCTACGACTTATAGCGGTTGAGAAAATTTAGTAAACGCTTTCAAACACCTTTTTCAAAATGGCGGACAACGCGGAGTTTTTTTTTATTGGAAAATTGTGGTTTAAGAATCCCCAAGAGGTACTCTTTAAAATAAAACAACAAAATTCTCCTCACGAATTTTTGTAGATATTTTTGATTTTTTTAAGATAATTTGATTGGACTATTAGGCTCTAGCTCGATGTAAAGTGGGCGTCAAAAGGGATTTTTTTATGGAGTTATCATGTTTATAGCAAACACCACAGATATGTAAATATATCAGATGCATGGACATTAAGGAGACAGTTAAGTTTATCAATTATTTTATTAGCCATTAGTCGAATAATTCAAGCATTCTCATCTAGTCGAACTTTCAATGATGGTGTCGCAAAATTTTCATTTTGGCACATTCATATGATTCTGGCATTAGGCTCCTCTATACCTGCTGAAAAAGTGGACAACCTCAAACCATTTTTGTTGAAAAGCTTTTATGATGCTCATATAAACGAAAATAAAAAATATAATACAAACATAATAGGTATAGTTTAATTTGTATTTAATGTATAGGTAGTTCGATACAATAAAAATTCCTAACCTATCTAAAATTTATTTAATGGAATCTGAATTATATAGGTACCTACCGTAACTGTTGTTATTTTTGTTCAAGTTCAAAGATAAAAGCAAAAGTGAAATGAGAATGTTAATTTATGAGACACCACCTACGTTTTTTTTTAATGTGATTCATATAACGTTGGTAAGGTCTTTTTTATGTTCAATAATAATTGGTTTTATTATGACGATTGTTTGATCTTAGTTTTTTTGTGAAAAATTCATTGTAGACAATCTGAACTTAAGTTTTTCTACTAGACCTTTTATAGAAAGGAAAAAATCAGCTTTCCTATATTTCGTTCCGCGAAACAGTCTATCTTTCTTTTCAATTTTTGAATCACAAAAAAAAAATAATATTTGAAACTATAAATACAGACTTCATTAATGTCAACACAATTTCCATGTATGAAGGAGGGCTTCATTATTATGTAGTAAATTAATTTAACCAAAACGGAACTCTCAGTTAAATCATAATTTATAATACATTAACACGTCATGATTTATGTGCTGGAGATTTACTTTTTCCTGTTACTACGGATTTGATGTTTTCGTTTATCTGAACAAATATCTGCCCAGCAAGTAAAGTTACACTCTCTATGTACATAAGTTGTGCCCTTATAAGAAAATATCATCCCCTTATTACATTGTGTAATAATTTAAAATAATTTACTGAGCCTACATTAATTTAGTAACCTTATTGCACAAAAGTAAGGTTATGTCGCAAGAAGTGTACACACATGTTTGAAGGCTGCTTTTTTTCATTTTATTTACTTACTTTAAATGCATTCTCATAAAAAAAAACGTAATAGTTTTATCATGTCCGAGTAAGATAAAAAATATTAAAAATAAAAACGAAGTGGAATCGACATCGCCATTATTAAACAAAAAATTCAAAAATAAATATGATATGAAAATATAAATAGGTAGAATAAATTTTAAGTTACTGATAAAAGCAACATTATGTAAAGTAAAACGAAGAACTTATAATAATAATAAAGAGTTAATAGTATAATAATAAAGAGTTATTTATCGGAAATTAGAAATTATGCCGGAAGAAAGAATTCTGTAGAAATGTATGTTTCTGACTTTTTGTTTTGGAAACAATTCTTTGAGTTTTTTGTTTACCAAATTTTGGGCAGTTCTGTATTAGTTGGCCTTACATTCTTATCAATGCTCTTATAAATTCTTAGTTTTGCACTGAAAATATGGTGTTTTCCCGCGCAGAAAAGAGATCTAGTTTTCGACAAGGCACTAGAGATTTTTATATATGTATACTCTGGCAAGGGGCTAGTAAGGGTTAGAAAAGGCTAGAACAAGGGTCTATGTGATTCTGAACCCTTTTGACTCGCCAGGCAAAAAAAAAGCCGCAAATTTCTGCGATTCCGAACTAAAAAAGATAGAACATGAAATATCAAGAGCATTTTATGAGTTAGTTCACCAAATTTGGTGAGTTAACTCGGGTTTAACTTTAACCCCGCACTGAAAAACTGTCTCTAAAAGATTTTAAACTGAATAATTTAATTACCCCTTAAGGATATTACCTTTTTTTTAAATTAAGCAAAAATAAAATTTTAATAGGTCAGGAGAATTATGGTCAAAATGGTGCGGACCGGATATGTAATGCTGTATCCGTTTCATTTACAAAATGTTGCATTTTGTTCCAATTAGTTCATAATTCCTATATATTCTATGAGAGTTCAGAGATACACATAAGTGAAAACTACAATAATGTACACACGCAGTGACTGCTCACTACGTAGTGAGCAGTCACAATCTAAACAGGGTCTTTCCTATTTTCAATTTTACACATACCGAGAGCTAAGATGTTTACACCATTGTATTTAAATATCTATAGTACTATTAATCAACCGACGCCGACGCCTGGAAGGGCATTTGCTCTGTAGATAATGTAGAGTTAAAAATAAAATATAATGAAAATCTCATTAAATCTCTCTAGCGATAATACACCACCTATAGGCCTAGACCATCCTGACAAAAATCGACTCATTAATAGTACTATAGGTTTTATATACAATGGTTTACACATCAAAATCAGTTGGTAAAAGAATATCCAAGAGCCTGAACAAGTGCCAATTTGAGAAATAACCCGAATGTTATGTAAAAACACTGATATTGAACTCAGCTCTAGGTATTGTGGAGGTATTAAAAAGAGCGCGTGTAACTCAGTACTCGTGGCAGAAGTGAAACTTCTTTGGCGATCTAAAAATCTCGATATGTATAGGGATATTAAGCTTATATGCGTAAGACGCAGCTATGTGTTCTATATCAAAATGATCGATGGGTTGGGGTTGTAAACTTGAAAATTAAATAATAATGGTGAAAATTTAAAGTAAAAAAATGGGGAAATTTAAAAGATATAAATCGGTTTATTTGAGTAGGTTTTCCGACTACTTCCAAAAATTCCTACACTCAAAATATCTGCAAAATCAAAAATTTGTATATGACAACTTTAATTTGGTTTAATTTATTTTGCAACCATATATAATTCAAATTTTTAGCGGATTCCCCTGATTTAATTACATTTTTTTTAAATTAGACTATTTTGAGATAAAATATTTAGAATAATTTATATCTCTATACCAGGAGGAGATAGATACAAATCTCAAACTAGTAAGATTCTTAGAATTGCATTATCTATTCAGCAACAAAAATTTCAAAACTCTAGCATTCTAATTAACTAAATTAGAAAAAAGACATAAAAGGACATTTTCCCTTTTATCTGCTACAATAATATAGATTAACAAACAATCCAAACTTATTGCACTATAAAATATATGAGCCTATCAATAAAAATGTTTACTTGTACTCTACCTACAACCACTTAGCTAATCAATGATCTCAGCGTTGCATATGTGGCGTTACATTTTTTCGTTTCACAAAAATTCAACCTTGAAATTTCACTCTCAACGCGCGCAAAGAAAGTTTAACTTCAAATATGGATATTTTCCTATTTTTCGTTTGAGAAGTAAATGAACCTTATATAATATAGATAACAATTATTTCTATTGCAAATAAATTTATAATTAGCGAATTCTGATAACTAACGTATTTTGTTTTAAGCTTTGTTGAAAAACAAATCCTAGGGGACTAATTATTATATTTTAAGGGTTAGCGCGAAGCTCACAATTAAATATGTAAGACATTGTTGTTTTTATTAATTATACCAGTACCACATGATAACAGCCAAGCAAACCTCAAATGATGAATTCACGACGTGTATGTGGGCGTTTATCTATGGTTGCACTTATTGAACAGCAAAAAAAACCTTTATTGATTTTCAACAACTAAACAAAATATTACATGACAATCCATACCACCCCATATACACACATATCGAACAAATAATAATTATACCTACTCGTGTCATATTTTTTTTGCCAAGTCAGGCAAAATCGATACATGTATAGTTTCAAAATGTATGAGGTGGTTCATGGCTGAACAATGGTTTTAAAGATCGCTATCCGATGGGGGCCAATTCGGTGAGAATGTGATTAGAAATATTTTTCCCTTTAGGTGGCGCAAAAGTCATCAACCTATCGGAAGAAGCTATAATTTAAGCAAATGGCGGCAAATATCAGTACTGCTTTGCCATTTGTGAATATTGAACAAAACAGAAATTCAAAATAGATGGCGCAGCGGCGGCGCAGTGGTCCGTTTGTTGAATTCTGGGGACAAAAATCTTTTCGCACGCCAATTCTTGACGGAAATTTATGAAATTTGGTACACTTAATGAATTGGGGACGCAGAATTCAGTAGTACTGCCTATATTTTTGTACTGGAAATGGGGGCTTCACAACGAACATGGTTCGAAATGTATAATTTCTAAAGAAAGCCTTTTCAAAGCCAGGAATCTTATGAAATTTATGTTTAAAATGTCTTAGGATATGTGCCCGAATGTGTACTAAAATATAAAAACGGTTCCAATACAGATATGTACCAAATTTTTAGAATTAAAATTTATTAGAATTGATTTGTTTGATATTGCTTTATTTTTGTTTATTTAAAAAATGGTGTAAAATAATAACTGTACAAAAATTGTAATTTTTTTTTTATTGCACCATTTAAATCTGATGTAGAACTAAGAATTCTGATAGTTTACAGTTGTTTGCAAATTTAACATTTCGAACCATGTTCTGGCCTAAATTGTAAAGCTCCTATTACGAGTACCAAAATATAGGCAGTACCACTTAATTCTGCATTCCCAAATCATTAAGTGTACCAAATTGCATAAATTTCCGTCAAGAATTGGCGTGGGAAAAGATTTTTGTCCACAGAATTTAACAAACGGACCACTGTGCGGCGGCGCGGTGCACTGTGGTCCGAAAAGGTAAATTTCGTGGCAAAATACTAATTTCGATGTTTTATTTTTAAAGTTTTGTTTTTTATTTCTAATAGAAATATAAACGGAGCTTCAAAAAAAGCAAAAAAAAAAAAAATGTCCGCTTACTAGTTTGACTTATAGAGCTTTTCAAAGTTGGTCAATTTGGTTCTAGAGTTGAAAAAAAAAAAAAAACAGAAAAAACGAACTTCCTCGTTTTCTTATTTGAAATGTTGCCATATTAAATGAAAAACGTTAATTTTCTATAGTTTATTCTAGTTGTATTATTTGTGCTTGAATCAAAATTTTAATTAAAACAAAAAAAAAAACTTTATATTTTTAATAAATAAAACAAAAAAAAACACCCCTTTTTAGCAGATTTTTTTGAATTAAATAGAGCTACAAAAAAATACTCGCGGGGAAAATCGACCATGATAGTTTACCTCAACTATTTCTTAAACCATATGCAAAATTGTAGCTGCAACTATTTGCAATGTTCAGAGAAATTTTAATTTGTTTAAAAAAAGTCGTGTTCCCACTGCTGACATTCCCTTATGGAATTATCAGTGATAAATTATTTTATTAATTAAAATAGTCAAGAACGTGAAATTTTCTTCTTATATCAATAAAACTTGGTTTGTTATTATCTTGATTCTTAAAAAAATCTGCCCACTTCCACGCCCTTTTTTAAACAAATGCTAATTAATAATTATTATTAAAAAAGTATAAAATATTGTAAACAAACTATTGATTATTTTATTGAACATTCAATTTTTTTAATCCGCCCACTTTAACGACCCTCTTTGAAAAAATTCCTCCTAACTGAGTTTCTTCGACTTACTTAAATTATTGTAGATATTTATTGTTCTTTTTCCTAAAGTACCTAAACATGGATTGACTTGCGAAAAGAAAAGAATTAATTGCTTTCTTGCCTACTCGATATAAAAAGTTGAAAGAATTATTTAATTTTGTATTATTATTTTATGATCTAATAAAACAGGTAGGAATATTAATTTCCTTCCGAAACAATCCTTATGCATATACATTATGGAGGTATATAAACTATGCAGTGGACATAGGTAGGTAGAAATGGCGGCCACGGGCAGTCTAGCCCATAGCCCAATTAGCGCTGAAGTGCGCCGTTTTGACATACAGCAGTGGACATACGGTGTTAGTTATTAAGAGGCTTTACTGACGAGCGGAGTTTGCTTCATTAATACGCTTCATAAATTGACTGTTTTAGACTAATATTTCTATTAAAATATGAAGAATTTTTGAATGAAACGCTAGCTATATCATCAAATCCACTTCATCTTTAAGACACGTTAGATCAAAAAAAGAGCTGAAAAAGGCTACTGCCCAGAACTAATAAGTGTATTAAATGTTGAAAATGATAACGATGCCGATGAATTTTTTTCTGAAAATAAGTAGTAGTTAATTGTAAAAAAATATGTATTATGTATTCTATTTTATTTTATAACTATAAATTTAGTATTCTATTTAATTTTATTTATTTATTTTTCGTCCGTTTACTTTTATCCCACACTGTTTCATGTAAAATATATCAGTCAAACAGTTTATGCCCCACAAAATGAAAAAATACTGTTTTATAATACTTTTAAAAAATATTTCAGAAATTGGTGCGTTATTTTTAAGTATCCACTGTTGTTATCAATTCACTTGAATAGTCAAAAACTTTTTTATTTAAAGTTTTAAAAATTTAGGACTGTTTTTAAAGGTTTACTGGCTTTATTCTGTTAATTCCTTTTTCTAAGAAAATCTTACTTCAACCAATTATTCTGAAACACCCTGTAAAGTAATTTTCTTAAAATTCACAATTTATATAGCCTTGGAAATAACCTTTAAGGGAAAAATAACTGTGGCGATAGCTTCATGTTTTCAAAAGTTATGATTTTTGCAACGAAAAAAGTCATTTTGGACCACAGTACGGCGCTCACTGCAAGAACCACAACCCTTATTTTGAGACCTGCATTAATGTGTCTTTCCTTATCTCTCGTTGTGGAGATTTGCGCTGGCTGGCAAGATCACCCAACTTAACATTTCTAGAGACTTTTCCTTAAAAATTGCTGCTGAGCACTCCCAGAACCGTGACAGTGGATACAAAAAAAATAACAAACAGACCCATTTTGACATTTTTTATAAACGACAAAATATAATAAGAAATTAGTACGATGTTAAAAAGTTGAAAGATCGATTTAGTGATTTTAAATTTAATAAGATGTTAAGAGATGCTACGATGCTAAACTAATTTTGGAAAAGGTAATTTAACATTTTTGTTTCTTTTGTTTGCATATACATTCTCGTATACGATGCTAAATTTTGAGATGCTCAAAGACTTCTTTGTAGAGAATGAAATTTACCATACAATGTTTTTTTTAGATTCGTTGATTTTTCTACCCCCGCATCTCCCATTGCTCCTATCGAAAATATGAACATAACATATTTTGTCGAGAATTTAATTTTTAACTTTCATTTTGTAAATACATTTTTTTGCGTATACGCTTGATTTTCAAAATATTCACGAAAAGCTATAAAAGGGAACCTTTACCCTCCTCCTTTCCTGCCTAAGGTTTGATTTCTTGGACTGAGGACTTTGGGTATGTTTCTTTTAAAAAATTACCTAACTAATTTTATTAAATGAAAGTGAATTTTTATGTAAAAAGCAAGATCTAAAAATTGTCAAAGTAAACGCGATAAAAATAGAAAAATGGGTACGACTGGATCGCACAAACTTGATCTCGTGGCTAACAACTTTAACGTAGTGAGAAATTGATGATGTACATACATATGTATAGGTTCCATAATTAGATGATATCATTCAAAAAAAGGTTAAAAAATATTTGTTACTATAAATCACTATTAATTTGTTATTTTAATGGCTAAAAAAGTTAGAGCTCAAAGTAAAGGATGCCATCTGATTGATTTTGATATATATAAATTTATGAAAAAAAAAATCAAAACCCGTTAGAGCGGTTTTCTTAAAAATTAATTTTGTATATATAAAATTTTTTGCACATTTTCAAAAATAAAATCTGGTAAACCAGCTTTTAGAATTTAATAAAATACAATTTTACACAAAAATTTAATAAAATATAGAATTTTACAAAAATATTCATTGGTGGTCCGTTTTAAAGAATTTGAATTTTCAAAAAAAAAAAAATCAATATTTTAATAAAAATCCAAAAAATATTTTTTTTTGAAAATTTGTATATGCAAAATTGTTTGAATTGTATAAACATTTTGGTTTAAATCAGTCGTGCCGGTAAGGAGTAATTTGAAAAATCGGTTCTATGACAGGTACTGTTAATAACCGTTATTGGTACATTTATTTTTTACCAAAACATTAGTCGTTAGAGCCGTTTTTGAAATAAATCAATTTTTATATATTGGTTGTATGGCAGGAACCATTATTTTTTGAGCTAAAAATTAAATTTCAATTTCCCTACTAGGGAATCCCATAAGAGCCTTAAGTCCAAAGTTTTAAAAAAAAACGCTTCAGCCGTTTAGGCTGCAGGTCGAGGTACAGACAGACAGACTGACATACATGCTGACAGACAAACTGACAGACAAAATTGCGGTTCCCACTTTTCTCGCATTCTCTGTCATCGTTATGTTAGGGAAAATTATTATTCGTTTCTAGATTCACATCCATGTCCTTCAGATGTGGAACTTCAACGGCAGCGTATGATAAGCTCATTAAATTCTGACCTTGACAGCATTGTCCAATGGGGAAACAAAAACCGTGTAGAATTTAATGCTTCTAAAACGCAATGCTGTCTCCTGTCGTTAAAGCGGAACCCACCCCCTATGCTGCTATCCATGAGCGGCACTTGCATTGAGGAAACTGAATCGCTTTCAGTCCTCGGTATGTGTGTCACAGACCACCTTTTGTGGAACGACCACATATTTGACATCGCCAAAAATGCTGCTAGGTTTTCTCCGTCGATGCAGGAATTTTTCTCTCCTTCTAACCTGGCTGTGATCTACAAAGCCTTTATTCGTCCAAAACTTGAGTACAACTCCCAAATTTGGGCAGGTGCTCCAATAACCCACTTGAGTCTATTGGATAGAATTCAAAAGAGAGCTCTTAAAATGATTGGTGAAAGAACTATAACTATTATTTTACCGTTATTTTAACAAACAATGCTCTAGTGAAATAGCCAGTTGCATTCCTCCCCTTAAACAATTCAACCGTAATACTCGCGCTTCTAGGAATGCCCATCAGTTTACCCTTGAGCCCAACTTCGGACGTACTGTTAAGTACAGAGATTCTTTCTTTAGTCGCACTACACGAATGTGGAATGCTTTACCCAGCCAAATTTTCCCCTCCCATTGTGATTTACAGACATTCAAAACCAATGTGCATCGGTATTCCTTTTAAATCCCCTCCAACCTACCTAATGGCTCGTGCTGTGTATAACATTTTAAGGGTAGTCACAACCCCTTTAGCGCGCGCTTAATATAAAAAAAAAGTATAAAATGGCTTACTTCGAGCGACTGTTTCTTGGTGAATTTGTATCCTTCAGTTTAAAGGAAATTTAATTAACGTTAACATTTATACCAAGCAATGCCTAAACCTTTCTCTGCTAGAAAAAAATGTTATAGACAAACACATATGTAAATGAAAAAAACGAAAAAATTCTATTACTCACACTTTTTAGGTTTTTTTTTTTAATAATTTTGAAAGCTTTTAAAATTGATTCAAAATTTTTTGAATAACCCGTTTCGTTTGTAATTTTTATTTTTTACAAAAATTGTTTTTAGCAATATATCGAAATTGACCTTCGTTTTCAAATAATATGCCAAAGACCAAGAGGGCTGCATAAACCTCCTCCCCTCAAACTTCTTCCTATAATTGAATTTAAAAAGTAAGCGGTTTTTTAAAATCAAATAAAGGTTTTTGTTCCTTACTGTCCCGTTTCTAAGGACAATCAGTAGCCTAATCGATTTTAAATTTGATGCAAGATTTCGATTCAACTGCACGAGCGATTGCGATCGAGTCGCACCTAGCCAATTCCAACTCGATGTTGGTATACAAATGGCTGAGGTTGAGAGCTTAATTCAACATTGGATATGAACGTAGTTTCTTTCACTTTTCGATAAATAAAAAACACAGATAGGAAAAATGAGACATTATGACAGCGTTTGTGGTGCTTCTTAAGTAATGAAGCCATTCTAACCTTCTGAAACTTAACTCTTAATTCAAAATTACTTTTATGCTGAATTTACAAATGACTGGCAAGACTGACATAAGACTGACAAACTGCCATTATTTCTGTCATATTTCACCACTTACTGCCATCATCATGTTTTACAACAAAAATATAAAATATCAAATTGGCAGAAAATGTTGACGATTTATTATTCGTAAAAATCCAACATTATGATTTATTCTTCGAAAAACTACAATTTTCTACACACGGCGAAAAACTATTGGCTACAAAAATAGACAAAATATAAAAAAACATTTACCTTGCCTTAACCATGTGTCGTTTACGCGGTGATTTGTCTTTATCAATACTGAGTTTTCTGCCCTCAGGATTCATCCCGGCAATTCCTTGAACAAAACACAACATACTATTGCTATGCATTTATATATAAATCACAAAATTTGATACTTTGTATTTGACAAATAAATTGCGAATTTCAACAAAGAAGCGAGTCTATCACCGACCACGAACAAAAGTTTACTTAAAAACTGCACTTTTATTCATAATTTATTATTGTTGCTGTTCGATTTATTTATTTATCGATTAACATGCCACTGCCACACACACGACTGACATATCTATAATAATATGATAGCTCTGATGCGGGCAGAGAGAGAGAGAGAGAGAGAGAGAGGGAGAGAGAGAGAGATAGAAAAACAAACAAACAAACGTTATGCCAAACCAAACAGCTATTGCTATGGACATGAACGTTGTTGCACGACTGACTATATGGATGGGTTCAACATCACAATTCACCACCGACCGCACTAAACTAAAATTCCACACCGGAAAATTGTATTTATTGAAACTCGGGGCTGTAACGCGTTGAACGTTTCAATATGAACCTACATGAATTAAATCAAATATATAAATTAGTTTGTTCTGTTTTTTATGATGATGTATGCAATGGCAGTTCCATCCAACCAGCTAGCTAGCCAACCAGTCAGCAAGCATGACCAAACTAGAAGACATGGAATATAATGCGAGTAATAATTAGTCAATAGCGGATTAGTCTGAGGTAGTGAACTAGGGCGATAAAGGGCGGCAAATTTGGCTTCGGTGTAGTGTGGTATATGCTCACGAATCCAAAACCGCTGCATATCAATTGTTAGATCTCTTGCGATTTTTTTTGACAGCTTAGTTTTGCTATTTTTTGACAGCTTAGTATTGCTACTTTTGAACTTTTTTTTTTTTGACAACTCAGATTTGCTTTTTTGATAGCTTAGTTTTGCTATTTTTGTATTTTTTGACTGCTCAATTTGGCTATATTTTGATATGCGAGTGGAAATTATCAAACACATCACTGCACAAATTATGCGCAGTCACTTTCGATAAATAATAATAATAAAATAATTCATAAATTGCATCAAATCCACATTAATTTAACAAGGTTAAAAGCCACAACCTAAATAGGGCATATAAAGCTTATGATGTATGTCTGATGTCTTATGAATGGGTTTTTATGATGCGTTTGTGAATTAACATTTAGTTTTGCTTTTTCTGTCTGACAGCTATTTAATATTTCCTGAATTATAAACAAAGTTAAAGTTGAACACAACAGGCCTTATTCAATGACAGTGACAGATCGCGCCAAAAAAATACGACAGATGTCACATTCACAACATCAATTCTATAAGAAATTAAAGTTGAACGTGAACAGGCCTAACTTAATGACAGATCGAATGAATAAAATATGACACTAACACGATGTCATACGTTCTAGTGCGATACTTAATAATTAAAAATTTGATGGTTTTAACACTAATGCTAGTGTTTCAATTTAAAATAGGTTTAAATCGTCTATAAATTACAGAAACGACAATTTCATTAAATCTTTTAAATGAATAAATATTTTACTACATTTTTTGATAAAAAAAAAATATTAAATAAAAGTAATAATAAGGCTAGTCAATTCTTAAATCTGCCCCTGTTCTCAAGGGAGGCGGACAAGTTGATGGAACAATTAAAAATAAAAATAAGTGCAGCACTATGATGCTCGTCGTTGAATGAAGATTCTTTTTTTTATTGAACGGCAGAATGGTGAATAATAATAAGATACTTTGAAGAAAAATGACAGTAGGTACAGTAGTAATAAAAAAAACTTGACAAGAATAAATGTTTGATAGGCTGTGGCAAAAACTGACATATTAAAAAAAAAAATTTCTAGGCGCTAGTGCCACGCTTATGTTATCATGTTGTTATGTTGTGCGCATTCTAAACAAAGTTTTTTTGATATCTTTTACAGTTTTCGTTCCACGGGTTCCCCAAAAATGTCTGATAACGTTACGTATAATTCCGGAAGTAAAATATTACGTTATCAGTCACCATATCAGTCATACCATACCATACCATATCAAACAAAAAATATGTTCAAAATGTGTACATGTCAGGCCCCTACAAAATGTCTAACTTTGCATGGAAAATGTTCGAGTTATGCAAACGAAATGCGTACGAATGTAACTTTATTATAGTTCATGGCCCTGACCGTATTTGAATAATCTGTAATTTTAACATGTTTCCTTCGATTCATTCCGAACAAGATACTTACTGAAATTGTCCCTTCAGTTTAAACTTAAGGGTTTTCCAATAGGGACGGGTTGATTTTGACAGCTCGTGGCGGCCATATTGTTTCTTTTACTTTCTCTCAAAATATCGTATTTTAATCAGTCCCTAAAGACAAATCATCCAAACGACCATACGCAGCGTCGTGTGTTCGCTAATTGGGTTTTGGAGCAGTTGGAAGTTGATCCCAACTTGGTCGAAAAATCATACTTAGCGATGAGGCCCATTTTTGGACCACACCAAGCCACGCGAGATTCACGAGGTGCCAATGCATCCAAATAAAGTAATTGTTTGGTGTGGATTTTGGGAAGGAGGTGTCATCGGTCCGTACTTCTTCCTCTCGAATCCGCGCATCTCGGCTATATTATATATTATATTTCACACATAATGTGATAGGGCTCTCAAATAAAGATAAAACCTTATTGATATCTCATATACAACTTTTATTCAATTTTAAAATCGACACGCCCTTAATGGAAAACCCTTGACAACAAAGCGATGGAAAATTAAATTAACACCTAACACATAAATATTACAAAATCAATCAGCAACCCCTGAGGGTAACTGACATTTTATAGCTTAATTATTTTTTTGTTTAGCCGTTTTCCTTTGGAAGTGGCGAATTAGTTGTAGGTAGATGAAAACTAAAATCTTGTACTTTCATTTACGCATGCTCTCATCTGCGAGTAGCAGGGCAGAGTAGTACTGCACCATAATTCCGGCAGAGAGCATCTGATAAAATAAGGAGAATTCTCCTGAAAATGCCATTTCTTTGTTTACATTTGAAACCATTTCAATTGTATTCACAATTTTATGTTTAATTGTAGAAAATTTATTTGTGCGTTCCATTTGAAATGGATAGCAAAAGAACAAAATTAATGGGGGATGTGGAAAAGTAAAGAGTGGTTATTTTCTAAAAATTTACTTCCTAGAAAAAAATATATATAAATAAAAAAAAAAAAAACAACTCCTATAACGTCATTCTCTAGATATTTAATTTTAAAGCTAGGAAACCATTTTAAAATGTTATTTTTTATATTGTTATATATGTTATTGTTATATTGTTATTTCAGTGAATGGTTTTTGAAAAATTAAAATTAAATTAATTCATTATTATTGCTTTTCTATTTTAAGTTAATTGTAAGAAAATGACCCCCTTTCCTAAAGGAGCAATATTGACCCCGTTGTCGCCCCCAATGAATTGTTTTCCTTTCTGAATCTAAGCAAATATTTCTTGACCTTCAGAATCTAGCAAGCCCTATGGGTCGTATTCACAGTCATTTTAGAGCTATGTCTAAGTTAAACATAGGTTAAGTTGAATTTGCGGGTATTCATTCTATTTTTTTAAGTTTATCATTTCAAAATATTTGAAGCTATTTGTGTAGTATACCAAGTTAATTATCTTATAAAAATATAAAACCAACAATTTATAATTAAAATCGGTCTGTATTCATTGAGCCAAAATTGTCTTAAACGGTAGTTTAGTTAAACCTGGGTCTATCTGCGACTATGCATATGCCCCTATATCTTTAATATGTTACTTTTTCTATTTTAAGTCAATTTTTAGTAAATTATACCTCCTTCCTAGAGGGGGAAAATAGAGCCCGACGTCCCCAAAAAATTGTTTTCGTTTCTTGATCAAAGCAATTGTTTCTTGACCTAAAGCATCTGGCAACCCTATACCTTTAATATCTCTCAATTTTTAGTTAATTATACTTTCTTCCTAGAGGAAAGAAATGGACCGTATATCGTCTCCTATAAAATTTCTTTCATTTTGTTGATCCAAGCAGTTATTTCTTAATCTCCAGCATCTGGCAACCCTATAGCTTTGACATCTGTTTTCAGATAATATAACCGAAATGAGATATGTACAAGTTCTTAAATGTGTATAGCCGCAAAATCAAGATAAGTAAGTAGACAACTCACAATACTGTACAATTATAATGTTTGTCTCTTATCCGGATTAATCCGATTATGTTTAACCAACTCTTCCTTTTTTAACAAAATGTACTAGAACTTTTGAAAAATATCAATAGGCGAAAAAAGCTACATAACAAATTTTGTAGGAAATTTTCTACAAGTTTGGCACAAACATTTTTTTCCTAAGAAAAAAACTACACACGTGACGTGTGAAAGCAGAAATAACCGTTAATAACACTAGGTGGAAAATGTGTTTTTTGGCTCCAGTAATGATACTCTTTCGAATACCGAAGTAAAATATCGGACTCGGACGTTTTTTCCAGCAAAAGACTAATCTCAAAATGAATAACTTTTCCGTAAGTATACAAAACACAAATCAAAAAATTGACACAAAATAATAGATCACCATTTTGTTGCTAAAAATAAATAAATTCAAACCAACAACTTAAACAAAAAAAAAAAACAATTTTGAAAAAAAAAAAACATATATAGTAATCTTTATTTTAGGACTGCACTGTATTTAGCATATTCTTCTTTTCACAAGTTTAGTTATAGTCATACCGTTTACCCTTATGTACTGTCAATTACGGTGAATGACTCTTGTGCACGATAGCACGTCATATAAGATTGTTCTCTTCTTCCTGTTTGCAAAATGGAAAGAAGAAAGACAAACCATGGTAAACTGCTAGAACATGACAGAATAAGTAAATACAAGTACTAAGATATTACGCCAAAAATATTCACCCCTTTTACAAACTTGCAATTCTATGAAGGTACGTTTGAGGCCATAACATTCATTTAACTGTCTGGAATTATGTATAAAATGCAAAGTTTAATTAATTCCACCTTGCCGGTATGCAATAACTGTGCCCCGGGTAGCGTGTGTGCAGTGCAGTAGATAAGTTTCTATGGTTCGATTTAAGCAGACAGACGTAAAAAAAATATTTTTATGAAAAGTTTAACTTTTAAGATAAGATTCATTTTGATAAAATGAAACAAATTATTAAATACACGCGAAACACGAACAAGGAACAATTAAATTTTAAAAATCAGCAAGTGTTGACTCAAAGTCAAAGGCCAAACGATTAAAGGTCGAGGAACTGTCATAAAATTGCTTTTTAAAAATCACTAGAGGGAGTCATGAGGATTTTATGGTGCGATTTTCGACTGCCTAGCAATTTAACCTTGGCCGCCATCTTGAATTTAAGTTTTTTTTTAAATAACTGACTCATTTTCATCTTTTGACAAAAAAAAAATACTAACGAAATGCTTAAAATTTAATTTTCTACAACTTTGGTTATAATATTTTTTTTGTCTACGGTTGATACTTTTCGAAAACAGTTATTTACTCGTTAAGGATGGAGAGGCTTTTCAACAATAAATACGCGACAATTTTGCTTGTTGACGTAGCCACCGAGGTGGAAATAGGCTACATCAGTCAAGATAATTTTTTGATGACATTCCGGATCATTTTCATGCATTTCAAGGACCCAATCAGCAAAGACACGACGTTGTTGATGATCGGCCGGCTTGAGTTCTTGTGTTAACTAAACTTCATAAGCCTTAAGACCCAAGTCAAAGCAAAATACGGTGTTATGATGTTTGTGGAATGCCCAATTCTAAAGAACAACGAGGAATGGACAAACCTGGGTTTTCTTCGACACTTTGGGCTACAACAGCAATATTCTCAGTTGGTCTTGAGCGACGAAATGCAAGGGTTTTATTCTTCAAATCGCTAACTTGTTCCAACAGCTCAAATTTTTCCACCAATTTCTGAATTGCGGTCCGACCGGTCACCACGACCAAAAAATGTTTTAGTTTTACGAACCGCCGCCGTCTGCGTCTCTGCCAAATTTTCACCATTTTTATAGTGAATTTTAATAATTTCAATGCGTTGTTGAAGCGTGTATCGTTCCATTTTTATTAATGACGTAGTTTCTACCTGTCAAATGTCAAAAAACTACAGCTTCAAAAGCGACATCTACCGAAATAGCGGGCTAACACCTCTTATTGGAAAACCCTATATTATGATTAAACTCAGTACGGATTATTACCTCTTTTTCTGTTCCCTAAAATAATTTTCAAGCTAAGTTGTTTCTTTTATATTTTTTTGAAAAAATTTATTTTTTACTCAAAATTAATTGGTTAAAACATTATTTAATTCAACAACAAAAAATTAAATGACTGATGGCCTGCAGTTTGAGCAGATTATCAAAATTAAAATAAATTTTAAGACTCACCTTCTTTGAGCAGCCGATTCTAAGAGTGAATATAAATGGTGCAAGAGGTACAATCCAAGGGTGTCACTTTTTAGTTGAAACTAATAGTTCAGTCATTTGGTAGTTTTGCCTGGTAAGTTTTGGAGTAGTTTTGAAAACTTTTCATTTTTATAGATTTTGTGGTGCTCTTTCCGAATTTTAATTTTGCCACCTCGCACCTTTGCCGCTATCGCCGCCATTCGAGATTAAATGTCGAAAATATCAGGTTTTCGCATATAACTCCTAAACGGTAAATGCTATTGAAAAATATTTCATGCAAAACTTGTAGATTTTGTGATCCCGAAGAAAAAATATTTTGAAAATTTTTCCTACGACTCACCGTTAAGAAGATATCGACATTTCAAAAAACGTAAAATGTCGAAAATGTCACTTTTTCACGTATAACTCCTAAACGGTTTTCATATTTTTTACATTATACATTATGTAACCCTCTACAGGAAAAAACTATTATTTATATATATAACTAATATTTATAGATATAATTATAGGTGATATAGATATAGGTATAAAAATGGCGACCAAAATCAGTTTGGCGAGAAACTTTCAAAATGGCGCCGTTAGCGGCAAAGGTGCGAGGTGGCAAAATGAATATTCGGGAAGAGCAGCCCAAAATCTATAAAAATGAAAAGTTTTCAAAACTGCTTCAAAACTTGCCAGGCAAAACAATATTTTTTTTAATTTTTTTGTACTCAAAAAACCTGTTTTCGAAATTTGACCATTTTTGAAGTCGTAATATCTTGCAACTGATGTGTTATATGTAAAAAAGTATCACCATATTTCTTCTAGAGAATATTAAAATCTAACAAATAGGTTCAAAATATTTTCCGTCAAGTTCGTCATTTAAGAGTAAATGGCTAAAAACCGGTATTTTTGAGTTTTTGTGATTTCTTGAAATAATGATATAATAAAAATTATGGCTGCTAGAAAAAAATGTGAATGCAAGCTTATATAAGGTTATATTATGTATAAATTTTGTTCAGATAATTTTTCGATAAAACGTGCCGTTTAAAAGATATGTGCAAAAAACCTTTTTATTCGACATTTGACGCTATTTAAGTACCAATATCTTGCGACTTATGACTTGCATGCAAAAAATTGTCGACATTATTTTCTAGAGAATATTATGGTCTACAAATTGAGTCTAAGTTCTTTTTCGACAACTTCATCATTTAAGAGTAAAAAGGGAAAAACTGGAAATTTAGAATTTTTGTCAAACTTTTAAAATAATTATATCTTTAAAACGGTTGTTTTAAAGAAAAAAATTATTGCTTATTCCTGTAGGGGGTTACATAATGTACAAACCTTGCATTCAGATGTTTTCAAAAATATGACCGTTTAGGAGTTATACGTGAAAAAGTGTCATTTTCGACATTTTACGTGCTTTGAAATGTCGATATCTTCTTAACGGTGAGTCGTAGGAAAAAAATTGTCAAAACATTTTTTCTTCGGGATCACAAAATCTACAAGTTTTGCATGAAATACCTTTCGATAGCATTTACCGTTTCGGAGTTATATGCGAAAACCTGATATTTTCGACATTTAACCTCAATGGCGGCGTTAGCGGCAAAAGTGTGAGGTGGCAAAATGAAAACTCTGAAAGAGTATAAAAGTGAAAAGTTTTCAAAACTACTACAAAACTTTCCAGGCAAACCACTTTTTTCGCCCAAATGACTGGACTATAATTCAATTCATTGAAGTCCCTATTTATCTTATATACTCATTTGTATGCATGAAATGATGTGTAATCAAATGGTATATATTAAGACAATCCCAAAATAAATAAATTCATCTCATGACTTCATTGAAATTGAAAATATTTAATTCTTCATTTGATTGCATAGGTAGGTATGTACCAACTTCAATTTTGTATTCATCTAGAACTCTTAATTCTATATGGTAAAATGCGTATTCTTAGCATGCATTATGCTTTTTCGAATACAAAAACAAACCGAATTAATTGAATAGATGTTTTTTTGTTTATGTTATATACAGTGTCGGACAAAACAAAAGCACTCAATTTCCCTTGGTAACAGTTTGCTTAGGTACATTTCTAAACTTGAATATATTTAAATTAATTTTATTTGGTTAATGTAGTCATACATTAGCTCTTCAATCGCAAAAAAAGAAAATATATTAGTTACACAGTTCAGGAATTACAGCAAAAAATTTAAATAATGATTAAAAGCAATTGCGACAAAACTAAAGCACATAATTAAATTCTATAGTTGTTTTCCAATATTTTGTTATGAAGCCACTATTTTTGATAACTGATGCTTGACAACTACCAGGCATTGACTCAATCAAGTTCCTTATGATTTCCTGGGGGATACTTCCAAGCAATTTCTGTTAGAACAACAAGAAAATCCTTGTTTTTGCAGCTATCACGTTGAAACTGGCGATCTTCAATTTCCAATAGGTTTTTTTTTTATGGGGATAAGGTCAGGTGACTGTGCCGGCCACTTCAAAACGTTGATTTTATTTTCCAAAAACCAATTTTGCACTAATTTAGCGGTATGTTTTGGATCGATGTCATGTTGGAATGTCCTTTTGAAGGGCATTTCTACTTCTACGTGTGGCAGCATGATGTTTTGAAGGACGTCATCATACACAAAACGATCCATTATACCATCTATTTTATGAGTTGGGCCGATTCTTTGACTAGAAAACCATCCCTAGGCCAAAATATTTCGTCCTCCGTGGTTTATTGTGCCTTTGTGAAACGTGGGTTAAGCCGTTTGCGTCATTCCATCAGAACATTGCAGATTAAACTTCTGGATTCGTCCGAAAATAACACTGCTTTCTATTTGGGAACAGTCCAGTCTATGGATCCGATGGAATGAAGCAAGTCCGCAGACCGAAAGGCAAAATGCTAAGCCAACGTTTCACAAAGGCACAATAAACCACGGAGGACGAAATGTTTTGGCCTAGGGATGGTTTTCTAGTCAAAGAATCGGCCCAACTCATAAAATAGATGGTATCACTGAGGGAAAAAAGGCGATCTAAAATTAGATACGCTCGTATTTGATCTAAAGTATTTTAAATGAAGTGGAGCATTTTCATTTTTTAGTTGAAACAATGTTCATTTGAATATGCGACGTAATTTTAAGAGATTCAGCATAGTTTCAAAGTAAAACGTATTTATTTATACATTGAAATCAACTTTTGTACATTTACAATCCGTCCTACGTTATTTTAAAGTGAAACATTATCATTTTTAAATTGAGATCGGCATTGAAAGTGCGCTCAACCTTGTTTCAAAGTGAAACGCATTCATTTATACATTAAAATCCACATTTTACATTGCGATCCACTTTTGTGGCATTTAAAGTGTCATCAACGTAGTTTCAAAGTATTGCATAGTTAAGTAAACCTCAATTTGTTTGTATTTGTAAGCTTAATACAAAGAATTTCGAGAGCACGTTGTAGTTTTTTGAAGTAGCTCCCTTACATTTGTGAACAAATTAAACGCGCACTCAAAATTCACTCTCATATAATTCAAAAAGAATATTTACTTATTTTTCCTATATTTATTACTATGCATTTCTCATAGCATTATACGACTCACTTAATTCATCACAAATAAATGATTCACCACAAAAATAAAAAAAGAAAAAAAAAAAAGAAGCGTGGCGTGGGTAGCCATTTTGAATCAATACCTAACCAAGCGAAGTTCAATCTACGTTGATTCGAAGTTGATAAATGCTGTTTTAAAAGATGGATGACTTTGATTTACCTATTATTCCACTTTAAATCAACATATAAACGTAGTAAATCTAGTTCGTTTTTAAGTATGGAAATACTTTGAAATAAAGTCGCTCAACTTTGATTTAAGAATTTTCGGCGTTGGCGCCAAATCGTTCCGAAAAATCTTAGAATCAAAGTTTTTTGCTTTGATTTTACGTTGTTTTTTTCTCTGTGTATAATGGATCGTTTTGTGTATGACGACGTCCTTCAAAACATCATGCTGCCACACGCAGAAGTAGAAATGCCCTTCAAATGGACATTCCAACATGACATCGATCCAAAACATACCGCTAAATTAGTGCAAAATTGGTTTTTGGAAAATAAAATATATTTTCTTTTTTTGCGAA
This sequence comes from Melangyna quadrimaculata, assembly GCA_949320155.1. NCBI lineage: Eukaryota > Metazoa > Arthropoda > Insecta > Diptera > Syrphidae > Melangyna > Melangyna quadrimaculata. Next base: position 102,732,277 of record OX439483.1, on the reverse strand, counting down.
TGAAGAGCTAATGTATACCTACATTAACCAAATAAAATTCATTTAAATTATTCAAGTTTAGTTTACTTAAGCAAACTGTAACTAAGTGAAATTGAGTGCTTTTGTTTTGTCCGACACTGTATGTAGGTAAAAATACATAACTTTTAGGTAAGATGTTGGGACAAATTACACAATCACGTTTCAAACGTTCATTGGCCTTTTGAAAAGAAAAAAAAAATAAGTAAATATAAAAGTTATAATTTAAATCTATAAAGAATACAAATAATAATGAAGTTTTTTCCATTTGTCATTTAGATATATCTTCTGATTTCGATTTTAAATCAATTTCCCTCTTTTGAGAAGAAGTCAAGGGGTGTTCAGAAGATGAATAATGGAAACACCATAAATAAAATCATAAACTCACATAACGACGAAGTACTCGTACAACAATGATTGATTACCTACCTAAATCTAAAATCCTAAATAAATCTGATTCAATTGTGAAACCCAAGTTTTATAAAAGTTAAATTATATTTTTTTGCAAGCGCTTTCGCAACAATAACAAGAAAAGTGTTTAACATACATAATTATATTTTTGTAGGGAAATTTTTGTTAATTCAGAATTTCAAAAGATTGTTCAAGGCAGGTACATACTCTTTCACATGTTCATCACTTCTGCTTGTAATATTTACATAGGTTCCCGTACTTTATGGCAACGTTATCGATTCTTATAAAATAAAAATTGATCTCGAGATTTTGATCAAACTTGCTATTACGATGTTGATAGGTTTCGACGAAAAAGGTTGATCTCAAAATTGAGGCCGGAAGTGCAAAAGTGGCGTAACCCACCTTTTACAATTGGTTTTTAATCGGACAAGTGCATTTCCCGGCTGGACAAATGCCAAGTTTCTGTCTAATTTGGGCAAGGCCCTACTTAGTTTTCAGTAGGTTAAATATAGACAAGGAAACCTTGTCAGAAACTAAACAAACCCTTGCTGGATTTCAGTACCAAAAATTTAGACGAGGAAAACTTTTCAAACACTGGTGAGGCAATCCCTAGTATAAAGTTGTTTGACACGTTTCGGCACTCCATCAGTATTGTCTCTTGTACACCATAAACAGAAATTTCATAAGCACCATACAATTCCAGCATCATAGGACACTTTTTTCTCTCTTTTCTTTGTCTTCTTTTTCGTAACACACTTTACTATGGATGTGAGACATTTCAATGAGGAAAAACCTGTTCTACGTTGTTCTACCAAAAAAGCAAATACATAAAATCCGGTTCTATTCTGTATGTATTTGTTATGCAATATGGAATGAAAGTTATTTACCTTCGACATTGAGATTTTGTATAGCGAGTAATCTCAGTGTGTAGCGCATTGGACTGACAATCAGAGCATTGGGTACGATATGTCGACTTTCAAAACATCGACCTTTTACAACGCAGTCGACATTTTGTCAAGTCGAGATTTCATAATGTCTATATTTTTTTAGTTGACCAAAAAATTGACGGCATTTAAAATTTCAAAAAAGTCGATAAAAGTCGACATTTTGACCAGTCGACCTTTTTTTTTTGTCGATCATTCGTACCTAACCCACAATCAGAAGATCGTGGGATCAAGTCCCCACATATATATACACCAGTTTTTTGCCTGACGATGCAAAAGGGTTCAAAATCGCCAAGGCCTTAGCCTTTGCGAAATCGTACTAGTGCCTTGCCAGAATCTATGTAAAACTCTCTAGTGCCTTGTCGAAAACTAGATTTTTTTTTCTGCGCGGGAGTTTAAGTCGCAGTTCATTCACTCTCCATTTAATTTAATATCAATTTTTTTAAAACATGAAATTTTTTAATATTTCATACTAATTTCTCATTTTTTAATGATTAGGACTATTAATTAAATGGAGAGTGAGCGAACTGTCTCCATTTTCTAGTTTATCTTTTGATCTTACAGTTTTTTAGAGGAATAACCTATGAGTCTACCATATTATATTAGGAAATCATAGAGACTATTTTGGTACCCATTGCGAACACAGGCTACAAAAGTTTCGAATGTTATATAACTCGAGACAGAATCCCGATATCCAGCATAACTCCTAAAATCATAACTCAAAATCCCCAATTATTAAAATCTCCTATCTAAAATTGAAAAATATTTTTAACCTTAAAATATAATTTCAAAAATAAAAACTTTTTCAAAGTTGTCTTTTCAAATGCACAATGAAGAAGTATTGACATTTATACGGGGAAATCGATCTTGTAAAAAGTGTTTCGATTTGGATTTTTGACAATATTTTCCTATAGAAACAGTAGGATTTTTTGGCACTAATAATGTTTGTCTTGAAATTTTGAAATATCAAAGCTTTGTTCATTAATTTTTGTTTTGTATGAAAGCTTTGTTCATCAATTTTTGTTTTGTTTTAAAAATAGGCCTTTATCAAACTAAATTCGAAAAAACACATCAAAAAATTATTATTAGTTTGCTCAAAAAAATTACAGCTTTTAGTATCTACGTGTAAAATATTACACACAATTTCCGAAAACTAAAAAAAATCATCGACAGAAATGTCAAATTACGGCACGACGCTTTTTGAAGCAAATAGTGTTAAAAACTATCTCTAATTAAACTTTAGAACGTCCTCTCACATACGGCCCGTCAAATGTAAAATAATAAGTTTTATGGGCACTTAGTTTTTTTTTACGGAGACAAAATATCTTATAAAAATCATTATGTTTTCTTATAAATATTTTGACCTATGAATATAATGTATACACAAAATACAAAGCAAATCCTTAAGAAAAAATACATAAAAGTATCCAGAGTGGTATGTAGGTTCTTATGTATATAGGTAGGTACCTAACATTATATTTTAGACTTCAGTTGTTATGTTGTTTCTAATAAAAAGTTATTAAAAACGTGGTAAATAAATTAGTTTTGTGTTAAATAATTTAATTTTAGGAACTTTAAACAAAAAAGTAATGAATTAAAAAAAAAAATAGCCTCCATTGAGAATATTTTATTAAACAAATTATCAGGAGACTGATAGTGTCATAGATTTTGCGCCAAAAACAAAGTAACGTTTTGTTTGACATAAGAAAAAAAATATTTTATACTGTGGTTTCACTAGGCCTATACAATAGCGCTAACAAAAATACATGCTTTCATACAAAATTTGTGCGTAAATCCTTGCCAGGCGACTGAGAAAGTTTTCCACGTTTTCTATCACAAATGCCTTCATCACAACCAGCGATGCCAACTGAGGCTTTTTAATGCTTTTTAGGACTTTTTTCATTGTCTGAGGATTTGAGGCTTATTTTTTTCCAAAAAGGATATTTTTCATTTCATAATGTAGGTATACAAGATTTTATCTTTATTTTTAATTTCCTATAACATTTAAAAAAAAGTAGGCAAAAATGTATTAAAACTGTATTATGAAAAGGGAGATGGTTCTAGAACATTAACGTTTTTTTTCAGAAATAAGTTTATAATATTCTGTGCCTGCCGCACTCCTCTGCTACAGTTGAAAGAATTTTGTCGTACATTTATTTAAACAAAACAAAGATCAGCAACTGATTGAAGAAAGATCCCTTGAGTGGGATTCTTCCTGCAAGGACGCTTTTCAAAAACAGTAATTGCAACGAGTTTAAATTACAAGGAACCCATATACATATGTATCTTTATTTCAAAAATCCATTTACGATTTTAAGAATCAGGATGAAGACGACATAAATTAAAATTTAAACTATATTTTTATTTTGTACACCTAATTGTATTTTTTAAGTTACTGTGATCTATTTATGTTTTTTTTTTTTCTAAAAAAAAAATTCTAAAAAAGGTTGTTTTTGTTTAATTTTGTTACAATTGTGTTAAATTTTTAATGTTTGCTTAAAAAACTAAAAATAAAAACCAGTGAGGCATTATTTCATCGAAAAAGGCATTATTTTTGTTCAAATGAGGCATGATTTTGCCTAAACGGGTTGGCAACGCTGATCACAACTGACATACATAACGGACGCAATGAATTTTTACTTTTATGATGTGCTAGCGAGATTTGAAACTTCAATATACCATATCTGAAACTTCGATCGGTACATTTATATTATTAAGTGTTAGGGTATAAATGACAGAGCATCGTAGGTACCTTATTTTTTTTTAATTTGAACTTAACTGGTAGTACCCCTGACAGAAAAATTCTAAATTTTACTATTTTTAACGGCTACATGAAACTTGGCCCAAACGACCAAATATGGCCCAAACATAAAATGAAAAATGGCCCCAAAACTGAATGTATGGGAAACAACCAAAACAAAAAAAAGTTTAAAATTTGAAAATTGGGGCAATTTTTCATTGTTTTGGTGCCTTTTTTCATTTTTAATTTTGGGGTTATACACTCCTCGTCAACTGAATACGCACAAACATTTTTTAATATACTTTATCCATTTTTTCCAAACAGTGATGGTTATTATGCCATCTGTTGATGCTAACTATTCCCTTAAGATGTTAAGCAGATAATTCCGAAAGAATTATCCAAAAACAACCGTGAGTTTTTCTTCAACCACTTGCAAAGTGTTTTATATGCAAAGTAGGAGTTATTTTTTTAGTCAACTGAATAGGTACAACGCCATTTTCTTCGTTGTTTATAAGTTTTTTGGAGTGCTTGACAGTTTAAATTAACGATTTTAGTGTTTTCAGTAAAATTTAATTCTTGATTTCAAATTTTAAGAAAAATGGGTAGATCTACGTGTCTTAACAGTGTTGAAAAAGCTAAAATCGATTTACTTAGAGACCAAGGCCTAACTGGACGTGCAATAGCTGATAAAGTTGGCCGAAGTTTTAATGTAGTTTATTCTTACTTGAAAAATAAAGATGCATACGGCAAAAACATGAAGGGAGGTAAGAAAACAGCAACAACAGCAGCTGAGAGATGAAGAATTTTAAGATATGCATCAAATTCTTCTGATTCTGTGGCAAAAATAAAACAAAAAGTCGGCGTAAACGCAAGTTGCTCAACAGTATTAAGAGTAATCAACAACTCAAGCCATCTTAAACGAATGAAACTTAAGAAAAAACCAAAACTTGACGAGAGACGGAAAATGTTGCGATTAGATTTTTCAAGACTTCACATGAGTTGGAAAAAAAGAATGGTATCGCGTGTTTTTTTCAGATGAAAAAAAGTTTAATTTCGATGGCCCTGATGGGTTCAACTTCTATTTTCACGACTTAAGAAAAGAAAAAAGATTTTTAAAGCGCCATCATAGTCGTGAAGGAGGTGTCATGATATGGGGAGCAGTCAGTTATTATGGAACAGTTGAGCTCGAGGTTGTAACATCAAGAATGACAGCAGCTGGGTATAAAGTAATTTTGGAAAGAAATTTTCCATCTTTGGACCCATAAACTGGACCTACCAACATGATAATGCGCCTATTCACTCAGCGCGCATAATAAAAACATAGATAGAGGAGCAACAAGTGCAGTTGTTTCAATGGCCGCCGTACTCACCTGATCTAAACATCATAGAAAATGTCTGGGGATGGTTAGTACGCAAAGTTTATGAGGGTGGTCGTCAGTTCGAAGACAAAGAAACCTTAATTTCTTCAATCAAATTAGCGTGGAGCGAAATTTCGTTAAATTACATTAAAAAGCTATACGATTCCATGCCGGATCGAATTTACGAAGTAATTAAAAATAAAGGTGGAAGTACCCACTACTAAACTTAAACAAAAACTTGTTTCATTCCATTCCAATACCAATTTTAATTTTTGTACCTATTCAGTTGACTCAAAAAAAAACTTCTACTTTGCATAAGTTACACTTTGGAAGTGGTTGAAGGAAAAACTCACGGTTGTTTTTGGATAAAACTTTGAAATTCTGTTATTTATATGTTACGAAAATTTTTACCATCAACAGATGGCATAATAACCATCACTGTTTGGAAAAAATGGATAAAATATATTCAAAAATGTTTGTGCGTATTCAGTTGACGAGGAGTGTATGTCGTTTTCTATTTGTTGTTCGGAGCTACTCCTATTTGACATTTCGCAAAAATGGCTTTGTACAATAGAAAAAAATTCGATTGGTTTCAAAAAGGAGTAGAATTGTTCCGAATTCCAATCGAAAACGACAATAGTTGCGAGCCACCGAAAAAATCAATGTTTTTATAACAAAACAAAAATACGTACATATTTATCTACAAAGAACATGGAAGCTTTTCAAAACAATATACTGTTAAGTGCTACAATAATATTGTAAAGTGCATTAATCAGGACGTCACGTTAATTTATAATTTAAAGATACAAATTGTTCAAAGCTCTGAAAGTGTCTAAGTGCCTTTCATTTACACTCGCCGTCACTTGTTTGAGGCCACTATTTTCATAAAAGTTTTTTCTCGATAAATACCTGTAAGCAATATTTTTCCTGGTAATGTCTGATACGTGTGGGAAGGTATATATATTTTCCAATAAAAAAGGATAAAGTTAAAGAGTTAACTCGGAAAATTCATAGAAATTTCCCAAATTATGTGAATGGACTGCAAAAAATGGATATAAAAAGTTGCGTCACTTGATTTAAGTCATTCCAAAAATTGCTTGGCAAAAGTTAACATCGCTGATTTTTTTCAAACAAAAGTTTAAAATATTTAGGAAAGGATAGAAAACTATATCTTATATTGAATTTTAAGTTTAAATGGGCTCTGGAAACACGTCGACAATAACAGAAAGAGGAACAATAGATGATTTAAAGGAACTGGGATTCTCAAGTCGAGAAAAAGCTAGGAGACCGAACAGAAGTAAGACCATTGTCAACAACTATCTAGCAGACACTGAAAACTATGGACAAAAAAAAAAAGGACGCACAGCTCAAGCAACAACAATCCGATAAAAGCGACTCATTCAGCGACTAGCTTCAAATTCCACACTATCAGAGCCTAAAATAAGGTCAAAAAGTGGGATATCAGCCAGTATTTCGACGGTTTTAAGTATAAATTTAACCAGTGGTACATCAAGAGTATAAAAATCAAAAAGAAACCGGTTCTACGGCAGCTACATAAGGAGCTACGGATGAATTTCGCCAGGAAGCATGTTGCCTGTAGAAACGCATGGAAAAAGGTTGTCTTTTCAGGTGAAAAATGTTTAATTTTGATGACCCGATGGCTACAACTTTTATTTTAACGATTAAGGAAAAGAAGAACTTATTTCGTCAAGACATCACAGTCATACATCAGGTGTTATCGTGTGGGGAGCTATCCTATTATGGAACATTGAATTGGAATTTATTACTACAACAATGAACGGAAATAGTTACAAATGCCTGCTGTTACGGGTATTTTCAAAGCTAAAGAATATTCTGGAACCTCTACCTTGGATATTCCAACAAGACAAGACCCCTATCCATACTTCCTGGGTAGCTATTAGCTGGATTAAGTTCGAAAACGTTGGACTTCTACCATGGCCACCCTATTCAACGGACTCAACATCATCGAAAACTTTTAGGCCTGGCTATCTGGAAAAGTTTCTAAAGCTGGTAGACAGTTTGGAGATAAGGAAGTCTTGGTCGAAGTTAACTGCGATGCCTGGAGCCAGATTTCACTGGATTATTCAAAAAACTGTATGGTTTAATTACAATCCGTCTTATAGAGCTAATTTCAAAAAATGGCGGTCATACTCATTATTAATTGACAAAAACATAATACATTAATGTTTAAAAACAGAAAAAAGTAAACATTTTTATAGTTTTGTTCATTTTGTATAAGATTTTTCAAGTGGCCTCAATCAAGTGACGCATTTTTTTATACCCATTTTTGCAGTCCATTCTTAAAATTTGTGAAATTCCTATGGAATCTCCAAGTTACCTCTTTAAATTTATACTTTTTGTTGCAAAATATATTTACCTACTCACAGGTATCAAAAGTTTCCAGGAAAAATATTTCCTACAGGTATTTATTGAGAAAAAACTGTTGTGAAAATAGTGGCCTCAAACAAGTGACAGGGAGTGTATAATCATATTTTTTGTTTGTATTCAAGTATTTAATTACAAGACTGCATACGTTTTGTATGTTTAAATAACATCCCTCACTTCCCCATCATTAAGTTTTAAATAGCATGTTCAAACAAAATGTTTACCCCAACATTTTGACTATTTCCCATGGCTTTAATTTAATAATAATTATAGAATAATTTAAAACTATTTTGGCATCACGAACGAAAACATTTTGTTGCCAATGATGTCGTTGCGCCGACATCGTCACTTCCGCTAGCTGTCTCCCAGTTTGAGGTTACTCAACTTAAAATAATTATAAATTGACACACTTCAGCAATACCTTCAAATAAATAAAAAAAAAAACATTTCCGTTTCGAACTCTTTTTACAAGCCCTCGTAAAATTATGGTTTACTATTCCTAATGAAAAAGTCAGTCCAAAATGGAAGCATTGCAAACATTTGCAATGTGCAAGTAAAATGCTATTAAATTATTGTAGGGGCTAAATAATGGATTCAAAACAAACCAAATAGGAACAAAAATAGAACTTGCTAAATTTATTGTTTAAAAAGCTTTTGATTGTCTAAAAGATTTCCCAACTTCTTTGAGTAGGAATAATATGCAAAGCCCAGTTTTTCAGTTTTTGACGAGACTAAAGTAAAACTCCAAACACCAAATTTCAGCGGTTAACTCGAGTTTAACAATCCTCGCTACATTTTTCGAAAAAGCAAAAATTAAAAAAAAACCTTTCAATGGAAGATACTGTTTAATATATTCTGTTTGGAAGAAAAATTCTTAATTATGGCACACACAAGTTTACATCCTGTTCAGACGCAGTGCTGGAATTTCTTTTTTTTTATAAAATTTCAGTTTTATCTTAAAATTTTATTTTCGTAACATAAACAAAAAAAAACGTGTGAGTGTTTACACGGCATTTTTGATTTGTTTTATTTTTAGATTGTTTATTTGAACTAATTGTGTGTTATTGTTATTATTTTTAGCAGCACACCGCTGCAGACAGTATGGTGCGACATTATTTGTATCTGTAACCACAAATTTGTAGTGAAATAATTGTGAATTCTTATATTAAAATATTTGATTGCATTTATTATTGAAATTTGATTGCCTTTTAATTTGCAAATGGTGTGAAACAACAAAATGATGAATATTATCTGATTCTATTACTAACAAAATTATATACATACATGAGGACACGCGTTACTGAAGACAAGTTCAAAAATAATTGTTATTTTATTGAGGAATTCCAAAGAAAAAATTACTTTTTGTTGCGTATGAGACTCTTAACCTCTGAGACAGCTCTATAAAAAAATCAACAAGAAATTTGGACAATCGAATCGAAGTGAATATGTATCCGAAATGTGTTTCACTTAAAATGCTTAAAAGGTATTTGATTTTTTTTTGTTGTATCTCACTTGATTGAGGTCACTTGTGATATTTTATACCTTGCAAGTGCGTTTTGTGTGTTGATTTTTTTGTTTATATTTATTACTCAACAATTTAAATTAAAAATTAGGTCTGCAAAAACATTGAAGGTGACAAAATTCAGGAATGGATTTATACGTTTTAAGCGCCCTTTGAATTATTTAATCTGATGTTTTTAGATTTAAATGAAAAAAGCACTAAGTCACCACGAACAAAAGTGATCGGTTTGGCACTAGTAAATGTCACTATAGTTCAAATGAAATTTTGTTTGCCGTAATTATATTTTCACATAACCGACATTTTGAATTCAGCGGGTCTTATGACTTATTAAGTCTCTGTTAATCCCCCTACTTTGAGAAAATAGCTTATTAATATCAATTAACTTTGAATTTTGGTAAGAGATTCCGCACTTAACTCATTGATTGAAGATAATTCATGGTTGATGCCTTTATATATAAGGGATGTAGTTATTAAAATTATTTTTATTCCAAACATAAATAGGTCCCTTGTCGTATGTAGGTACATTAGTTTTTCCCTAAAATTCGCAATCTGTTACACTTGGCCTGATGTACTGCTTAATTCCCTGTGAAGTAAGCAGTACCTACATGATGTCCTTTTCTCAACGACTTTTTAAACTAAGAATTTGAAACATGGCTTACATTTGCAGTTGTTTTGCAGTTCCAGCAAAGTCAAGAAGTTCTATTAGAAAATACAGATACAAAGTCACCTTTCACACAAGAAGTTAGCAGTACCAAGTAAGCTAGGACCTTGAAATAAGGCTCAACATTTGCAATTCTCCATGCACTTCAATAAAATATTAAGCCTACATTTGTTCATTTTAAACAATTTTCTTTGAGTCCATTAAAAACTATAAATTTAACCTATTTCAAGTTCCTAGCTTACTTCGTTGCTAAGAAAAGGACATGTAGTACCAATGGAAATCACAGTAAAGTCAGGTGCATCAAGCTGGGTACACCACAACGGAAATTCAAATCTAATGATGCAGGAATTAAAAGCTATTTAGGGGCTAACTTAGTGCCACAATCTTAAATTTAGTATTCCACGATTTGACCTTGAAAATGGGTACCGAATGTGCCAAAAATTGAGGCAGTATGCCATTCTACAATTTAAAAAAAAAATAAAAACTGGGTCTTGAAGTTAACAACACAAACAATTTGAACAAAAGTGCAGCACCGATTTAAATTAATTAATAATTATTATTATCACGAATTTCAAAGAATTTCATTAATGAACTTTTGAAATATCAGTTTTTTATTTTAATTTTTTTAATCAAAAATATAATTTGTTGAACATTTTTATATGTAAAAAAAATAATTTTAATCACTCTTCTAGAAGATACCGTTAATTTTGGTTTTAGAAATATGGTTTTCTCAAGTATTTCATAGAAACTACTAAAAAGTTATGCTACACCAAGTTTCATGAAAATTGACCAAGTTGTTTTCAAAATATTTCATTTTTGAATTATAATTTTTCAAAAATATACATAAGTATACGTAACTATTTATCCTTTTTAGAAGGAAATTTAAAAAAAAAAAAAGAAATCAACAAACCTAAAAAATGGTTCTACAAGAGTAGTCCAATCAAATTAGCAAAAATATCTACTAAAATTCGGGAGGAGAATTTTATTGTTTTATTTTAAAGAGTACCTCTTGGAGATTCTAAAACCAAATTTTTCCAATAAAAAAACCATCTGCGTCGTCCGCCATTTTGAAAAAGGTGTTTAAAAGCCTTTTTCAACCGCTATTAGTAGTTATTTTCTTTACTTTTGTAGGTTGACATGTTTTCTACAATTGTTGTCTTAAAATTAGTTTGATAGCTGCTTCCTATAAAAAGTTATTGTTGAAAAACCAGAAAATTTTCGAATTTAAAAATAGTTTTTCAATTTTATCTTATCCAATATCCATCCGAACCAAAAATCACTTTAGATCCTTTTTGTAGAACATTAAATTTCCTACATTTTTGTTTATTTAGTTTTCATGAAAGTCAAAAAAAAATTTAAGAAATAGCACGTCAAAATGTCTAATATTATATAAAAAAGTGTCGATTGACTTTATTCAATTGCCAACACTTGTTCCTCGTTCGTTAGATTCGAAAATGTAAAATTACTAACATATTTGTAGAGAAAGGTTATACCTATAATTGTGTTTAATTTGTTTCTTGAAAATTTAAAATTTTTCATCATATTTTAAATTTAAAATAGTATATATAAAGTTAACGGGACATTTACACACTTTTTTAGCACGAAACTTTTTTCCCCTGCAAATAATTTGGATTGAAAAATTTAGCCACATTTGTAAGCTAAATTTTGAGATCTTAAACTTAAAAATCTGACCAGTAGAAATGAAGTTAGGATTTTTTAAAAGGAAAAAAAAGCGGATTAGAACACGCAGAGGGTTTTTTTATTGGAAAAATGTGGTTTTAGAATCTCCAAGAATCTCCTCCTTAATTTTTGTAGATATTTTCGATTTTTTTGGATAATTTGTTTTGACTAAGACACCATTAACAAATAACAAATTAAGCAAAAAATATTATTTTTGTATTATAATTCACTGATTTTTTTTTATCTGCTGTTATACTTTTGTTTATATATTTTTCAAGTCAAAATAAAAAAAATGTCTAAATTCAGGATACAGATATGAATTTTATCACTTTTTGCCTCGTAAACTTTTCAAACAAATCATAAAAAATATCACATCACTCACAATATCAACCGTTTCACTACTCAACTAAAGCGACACTAGAACTAATTTAATTTGAAACCTTATTTCATAAAGTTCCGATACTAAAATACAAAAACTAATTATTATTCGCAAAACTGTATCTAAGTATATTATAACTATAACGTACTTAGTTGTATTTTTTTTTGCTTTTGTTTAAAATTATATTTTATAAGAATATAACAAATCAAAAGATCAAATGTTAGAGTAGCGCAACGTTATACAGATGAAGAAAAATACATTACATAGTATTTCTCAGAAAACTGTATGCACAAACTATAACATTGAAGACAACACCTTACGGTATAGGTGATGTAGATATAGATTTAATTGATTCAATTTGCCATATCGAGTTGAACAAAAATACACTTATAATCATTTTGGAGCGAGAATCATCATCCAAACGGTGCATGATGAGCTATAATGGTACAATTCGAATGACCGAAACCAACTGAACTAGCAGAAATAGTGGAATAAAGGTACTATATATTGTATACTATAGGATTAGAGGTTGATTATATGAGAGCGTGATGATGATTACGTGTATAATAAGGCATCAACATCATCTGTGACTGTGATGCTTATTGTTTATTTTTTTTTATTTCTTGTCTCCGTCAAACTGTATAAATATGTTTATAACAGTAGATCTGTACCATTATTTGAAAGTGACAAATTAATGTAGGGACTAAATAAAGAAAGAGGTGTAATTTGCTACTTAGAGGGTGTTTAGTAAAGCGGTGTCATTTTATTTGATATCATTCGAATTTTGTTTAACTTTACTTGACTAAGCCCCAAATTTATTCACTATATATTTAAATTAAATTCATTTTTAAAAAAGGTAACGTTTTCAAATTTCATATAAATTTGACATTTTTAATGATGACTTTAAATTTTAATGGAGAGTGAATAAATAAGGGATCGAATTTGATCCAAATTGATAGTTTTATTTTATTTTTGAATTTTAGTTTCCGGACAGAATGAAGGATGGATTTCCAACCTAAATGAAGTTGTTAAAATAATATTTTCTTTAGGGTCTAGACTTTCAGTACTGATTTAATTCTGAGGGGAACCAGAGTGTTTTGAATATTATCTAAGGCTCATTTTTTCAGTGACGAGATTAAGGTTAAACTTGAGTTAACTCACTAATTTACTAGGGTTAACACAAGTTTAACCCTGAAACTTGGATGATCTCACACTTTAAAACTGGGACTACGTTTATTTAATTGAAGGGCTTATTTGAATAACGTCATAAGCCACACTTTTTCAAAAACACCGTTTTTTAGCAAAATCTATAGGTACATAGTACATCTACATACACTTTTAATCTTATGGCTATTTCCCGAGAGAGGCCGTTGTTATTCATTAGAGTGACTTTTTCAATTAAGACTTTTCATTGAATTATTCAGTAGTAACGTGATAAGCCACAAGTGTAAATTAATCAAATTTTTAAAGTGTTTTAATAAAAAGATGAGTTTTCTCGAAGAAACAGTATTGTTGATGCTGATTTTAGACCATCAGATGATAAAACATCATCAGAAATTGCTGAGGTATTGTGCGATATTATTGTTTTTGTGGCTTATCATGTTATCACGCTCAAATTATTTGATTCTTTTTGTCTCAACTTAAAATGCTATTATCTCGAGATTTTGAAAATCTGGCTTATCATACTTTTGCACTAAGCCTGCACTAAATCTGCAAAGAAGTTAGACATGCCGCCGTTGAACGACAGTGAATTCTAATTACTCAACTTGCGATAAAAAAAAAAATTCAGTATATGACTCGAAATGCATTTGGAATAAAAAGGTCGCATAAAAACTTTCAACTGAATTTTATTCAATAGAGTCCACAAAAACAACAATGTATTATCTATTAGTTACAGTGTATTTTCTTCTTATAAAACATTTTCGTTCCTAAGAAAAACACCCTGTAAAATTAGCTGTTTGATATTTTTGTTATTGTAAATTCCATTAACAGCGCGAGTTCTTTAATCTTAAACAACACTGTACATAATTATCTAATCATTTTAAGCTAGTAATAATGCAGTCCATTGTAATTTTTTTTTCTTTGAAGTTAGATTTGTAGGCAATTATTGTATATATTTTGTTGTTGCTTGTGTGTATTTTATTTATATGTATGTATGTGTATCTAATCTATATAATGTTTTGATATACTACGTTTGGGTTATAGTAAAGGTTCAGTAAACATTTTCAAAGAACAAGAAATCAACCGGTGCTCATTATTTTAGGGGCGTTTTTATTGTGTAATTTTTATGACATTGTGTTGTCCAGCTAAATAATTTGAATAAAATTTCAACAAATATTTATTGTGTAGTTTTTATTTTTATATTTAATTTTTTCTAAAAAAAACAAAAGGTTTAAATTCGAAAGTTATGAATTTAGATGTTTTTTTTTCAAGAAACGTTATACACTTTTTCCGTTAAACACTAAATTTTCCAAGAAGCCCATGCAAAGAGAATTTCTGCTAGCTAAAGTTTGGTACGCTGCTGATGTGAAACGAAAAATCCTATATACAAAAATGACATGAGAACATCATAAACGAAAATGTTCGTTGTGCTTTTCGTTCTGCCAGTACGTTGCTTGTGTTCGACCAAAATTGGTGATTATACCAAATTGTTTTGTGTATGGGTATCTTCTTTGAAATCCTTCCCTATTTTTCCAACGATTGCACTATGTCCAATCATTTTAAGGGTAGTCAAAACCCCTTCAATGCGCGCACAATATAAACAATAAAAGTCTCCACGCACTTTTCGCATAGAATTAATTGCCCGGACCATTAATTGTTTGCGGAAAAATGACATTTGGGTTTGTTCGAGTTTTTATTTGTTGTTTCTTTCATTACTGCATGGATTTCTTTGATTTTGCTCGTTTGTTTCTGTTTTATTTATTTGCAATTTGTGAAATTATCTATGAACATTTTTCCGCTGTGTTTTCGTAAGCATTTTGTTGGTCAGCGTCCAACAGACATTTCGTTTCGCTTCATTAATATCCTATTAATTTTAAATGGTTTTGGGTAATAGGTATGTGTTTTACTTGTTGTACTTAAAAAAATAAAAAAGAACTTTAATTTCTACAGGATACGTGTTTCTTTTCAATTTTGGTCTCTTTAGAATCTGCGTTGAAAATCACCATAAAATCATGTGTCCTACGATTAGATTGTATTATAACAAATATTTCAGCTTGATAAACTCCCGCCTTCCCCCTCTCCCTCTCTATTCAAAAAGCCAATGAGGGCATTTTGGGGATTCTGAATATGTTGTACAGGATAAAATTGTGCGTCGATACTAAAAAATTTCATGAATTAATTTTCGCCCGCTTACCCATATTAAATTTTCTATTTTTCCTGAGCTATATGTATTTATCTTATTTAAAATTCTATTTATAAAATATCGGATTTTGACTGTCCAGCTAGTCAGTCAACTTTTTCGTAATTTTTGTCCATTTTTTTTTTTTTTTTTTTTTTTTTAATAATTGTAAAAGTTTGGTAACAATCCAAAGTTTACTTTCCATTTCTGCAAATAAAATTATCCGAAAGAAAGTATGTATTTATGTTTCTTCTCAATGATTTTACATTTATAAACTCGGGAAATTTAAATTTGTGTATTAGTTTAGGGAACCAAAAAATGTCGGTATATATAAAAGGTTTTGATGGTATCCGCATGGAAAAATAGGGCAGAATCTGAATATACCTCTGGATTGAGGATTTTAAAATATGACGTTTTGAAGGGGAAGAGGTTGTTGTGCATCAAACGGAAAAAATTACTTTGGTACAATCTATGCATATCATTAGGTTCTCCATTAAAAAGTACCTTGAAATCATGTGCCATATGCACAGATTGTACTCAAAAATCGATAGGTGCGAACTTTGATGTAAATACACCCAGGCGGTTAGGCTGTAGGCTCACTGACGGACAGACATACGCAAAGAATAGCGTCTTACCTATCATCGAAATAGAATGTTGGATCAAAATTATAAGTTTTTTTTTTACGAATTCATTAATTGCCATAAAGTATGTACATATATGTACATAAGTATATAAAGGGTTTTCCAATAAGAGGTGTTATTTTGAATAGCCCGCTATTTCAGTAGTTGTCACTTTTGAAACTGTAATTTGTTGACATTTGACAAGTTACAAGACCACCATTAATAAAAATGGAACGGTACACGCTTCAACAATGCATTGAAATTATTAAAATTCACTATACAAAATCTTGACTGATGAGGCCTATTTCCACCTCGGTAGATACGTCAACAAGCACAATTGTCGCATCTGGGGCTCGGAAAACCCAAGATTTATTGTTGAAAAGCCGGTCCATACTCAACGAGTAACTGTTTGGGGCGGTTAATGGCTCGCGGGGTCATTGGACCATACTTTTTCGAAAATGAGGCTGGAGCAACAGCTACGGTGAATGGCTTGCGCCATCAAGAGATGATTTATAATTTTGTATGGCCGGAATTGGATAATATTGATTTGGACAACGTTTACTTTCAACAAGACGGCGCTACGTGCCGCACAAGCAACGAAACTATCGATCTTTTACTGGAAAAGTTTCCGCGCCGTGTTATCTCTCGAAGAGGTGATCACAATTGGCCACCGAGATCTTGTGATTTAACACCTTGCGACTTCTTTCTTTGGGGCCTCGTAAAAGATAAGGTATACGCCAACAGCCCAGCGTCGCGTCGATTCAAGACCTCAAAGATGGAATTCGTGAAGCTATTGAGGGCATACAGCAGCCACTTTGCAAAAAAAAAATTAATATCAAAATAACATCACCTCTTATTGGAAAACCATATACTTTCGTGACTGACCGTATATCGTACGTAATTAGTGACCGTTTCGTGAATGTATTTTGAATAAAATAAATCGGGTGGCACAACGGCTCATGAAGAACCATTCCTGTGTGCGCCTTTCGACAGGAATGGAAGGGACCTACAATTTTATGCCGAATCCGAACGGCTAGACGAGAAGCACTTATTCGTGACAAGTGATACTCTTGGAGGATATGTCAATTCCTCGCAAGAGGCAGTAGCCCTGAAAAAAAACTTTTTAGTTTTTAGGTGGACGAGGCTGGGAAGCGATCCCAGACCTCCAGCGTGACAGTCGAACGCACTAACCATTACGCTACGGGCTACTACAATGTACTTTGAGAGTTAGGTAAATAATATTTTTTGTTAATGAATAAAAAAAGGGCTCTAAAAGTCGCAAATGCTTTAAAATATTATTTAAATTTAGCTTGAAAACTAACTTTAAGGTTGTATGTGTTTGGGTAAATCTCCTCATTACCAAGTTTTGGTGGTGGTTGGGTAGAGCAAAATGACTGGGAAAAATGTACAGTAAAATGTCGAAGTGAGGATTTTTAAACGCAATTATCTTTATTTTGGTATAAGAAATACTGTCGCGGAATTCCATTACCAGGTCGTACCGGTCTCAATAGTTACTCAAATTACTGCGAAATGCTATCGAAAAAAGTTATGACAATTTGTAGATCATAAAATTTTCTACAAAAAGATTATAACGATTAATTCCATAAAAGTCATAAATCACAAGATATTTGTATCATAACGGCGCCGGCCGGCGTAGTTGTGGCCACTTAACTTTTTTCCAATTCCAATCAATTAATTATTAGTTTTTGTTTAATGAAACTCATTAGGTCATCTTTTTCATTTCAATATTTATTAAGAAATAAATTAAATATTATTTTGGAGATATTGGGAATTTAAGATGAATCGAATAAGGACCCGAAAGGTAAATGGGTAAAACATAAATTTACTATTCACTTTTCTACTAGCTGAACTATCGACAACATTGTTACTTCAATAGCGTCAAATGTCGAAAATACAGTTTTTTTTCATACATCTTTTAAACGGCAAGTTTTATTGAAAAATTAAGTATACATAATTTAAACATAACTTAACATAAACATAATAAACAATTCATTTCTTTCAGCCATAATTTGTGTGATATCATTATTTCAAAAATCACCAAAAGCTTAAATACAGGTTTTTTACCTCTTTACTCTTAAATGACGAATTTGACGGAAAATATTTTGAGCTTATTTTGTAGATTTTAAAATTCTCTAGAAAAAATTGTATGACACTTTTTTACGTATAAGGGACCAGTTGCAAGATATTACCATCAACATAATTTTAGGCGGTTAGTGATTGATGATAAGTGCAAGTCACTAGGTGATGCAAAGTAACATTA
This sequence comes from Melangyna quadrimaculata, assembly GCA_949320155.1. Lineage (NCBI taxonomy): Eukaryota > Metazoa > Arthropoda > Insecta > Diptera > Syrphidae > Melangyna > Melangyna quadrimaculata. Next base: position 102,713,920 of record OX439483.1, on the reverse strand, counting down.
TGTGACAATAGTTATTATTAAAGCAAAGTTATTGTCACATGGGATAATATCAAATAAAGAACATTCCATTAGCTGGCAGCCATTAATCGCCTATTCCTCTTTTGGCACATGACTAATATAAAATTTACGAATTATACATAGGGATGTTCTGTCGTCTTTAAATCGTATTGTCTGATAGCTAAAACACTCATAAGACGAAAATGATGCTTTCTGTTAAAATTTCTGAAGATTATAGTTAAGATTGGAGTGAAATCGATCCTTGGTCAACAACGACATTTTTTGATACAGTAAAAAGGTTGTGCACAAATTACCCCAAAGAACCAAAATATTATATTCTCATCTAAATAACAGATGGGTATACGATATATTTATAGAAGTATTTAGTAGTAAATAAGTAATTAGTAGAATTTTGTTTGAAAATAGAAATTGGTCAGACTCGAAAAAGATAGAAAGATCAAATCAAGCAATCTAAAAAAATATTTTATATGAACTCACCTATTTGCCGGCAACTTTGCACGAAAACTGCTACCTTTTGATATCCGAGACTCATCTTCTTCCTCTTTCAAATCACCCAAATTACTACGCGTTCTAACATTACCCCCATTCACCACTTCCACCACTTCAAAATCACTCTCGCAGTTAGTTCTTTCACTGCCGCCACTTGATGACGAACTCATCACACTTGCTGGTGCACCACCACCACCACTGCTGCCATTTCTACCAACTACCGATAACGAAGACGATGATGTTTTCTTCCTAAAACTTCTTCGAATACTCTGAAAGCTTTGCCTTAAAAAAGACTCACGTTTGACATTATTTCCTGATGAAGGCAGTGATTTGGGGCGCACCTGCCTTTCACCATCATAATTATTAGCATCACTCTTTCTGCGCAACAACAACAACGATTCATCATAATTCGAATCCATTCCCGATTTCGATATCATTTTCGATAATTCAGTGAGATTTGGCACTTCGCTACTTTTATATTTTGACGATGATTTGTCGATGAAACTGTAGGATTTTATGAGAAACAAATTACTCTTATTCTTAACTAAATCTAATTCACTTTTACACTTTTTTGTTAGAGTTTCGTCCATACTCGCTTCGTTGCGGTCGCGGTTGGCGGCGGCGCCGTTGTTGTAGGATGAAATTTGGTTCGGAGCACTTTTAACCGAATACCGTGGACTATTGTCATGATGTTTAGTTTGTGACATTTTAATTAACCATTTCGTTAACAATTTAATTTTGATGATACTACGAGTATATACTAAATACTCATTGTAAAAATGATAATAATTATCTAGATACGAGATACGAGCATCTGTTTAAGTTTTGGATTTATAGTTTTTTCCCGTCGTCGACAGATCATTGGCAGCAAGCGCTGGTCTGGCCGATTTTTTTTTTGTTTGTTTTTACGAAATAATTCTCGTGTGTCGTCCGTCGATCGATTCGTGTTGTTAACTGAATGTATCTTGCCGCTTTTCTCGTTCACATTTCGTTATATTTTTTTTGTTGGTGAATTCGTCGTTACGTAATTTTGTCAGGCGAAAAATATATATTTTTATCTTTCCTCTTCATTTATATTTCCGTATTGCTTAGCTAGCGCTATTTATCCGTAATTATAATAACCCAACTAAATGCACAGTGCGCACTTTAATTATATTACATTTTTATATCACCGAACTATAAGTATGGACGCATGAAATTAGAAGAAGATTTTTGTATTTTTTTTTTAATATTTGTTTGGTCTAAAATAAAGCACAGACGTCACTATAATAAAACGTAGAGACTAAAGGAATATTTTCGGTTGCGCTCTTGTTAATGAAAAACACCTCTGATTTATACAAAAATAAATATGATTCAACTTATCAATTCGTAAATTGTTTTAGTTATTCCTTATCATTGTATCTACACATATTTTACGTATTTTGCCAAAATAACACCTGTGCTGTATAAATATATAGATTATCAATAAGTTGTATACAAACAAGAGGGTGTTCTGGGTTATAAATTTGAGTATGCTTGATATACTGGTCGGCGGCGGAAGCAATAGAAAAATTATTTTTCTCTTAATTTGTTTTCTTTATTTATGAAAAATATGTAGTAAAATTTAATGCACAGCTAGATCGTACGTTCTTTCTGTAATGGCTTCTTTCTAGTTTGTATAGGAACTGCCTTAGGAATATTGCGAATTGTATACCCACCCGGTTTCACAGCTGATATGGTTAATGCAACTAGTAAATCATGGAATGTGTTTGCTAACCAGCATTTTTATCAAAAAATCCAAAATGTTTGGTCAAGTTTTCAGCCCTGAACCAACTAAACCAATGTGAGTTAACCCTGCTTTAAAATAAGTTATTCATATCGATTACAGAGTCGGAGAAGGGGGAGTGGGGAGGAATTCGGACTCAATTTTGACATTTGACTATGATCAAAATTGAGTTTTTTTCATTGTGTTTGACACTGAAACCTTAGTATTCGGCCGGCATCTGTGTGGCGTTCTTAAATATATATTGCATTCTACCATTTTTCAAATATAATTCAATTAAAAAGTACAAGTGACCTCAACTCCAGAAATAATTGTGTTTCGCGCAGGTATAAAAGTGGGCTCTTCAGTCAGTCTGACCACGGGTAATTATTTACTGGGTGCAAGAATTTAAACAAATTCCCCTAGAATAATAAAATTCACAGTATCTTCTCGCTGTGATTTTTGTAAGGGTCGGTAAACAGACCAAAATTTGTGTCTTACTAGGGTCGTACAACAGACTGACTGAAGAGCTCACTGTTCTGTGCGAATTACTATTTTTTCTGGTGTTGATGTCTTTTGTACTTTTCAATTTAATTATATTCATTCACTCCAGTTAAAACAGAAGTATTTTCAAATTTTAATATTTAATTTTCTTCATCTTCTTATCATTTTTCAAAAATATCTCTTTACTTAGTCTAGAGCTAACCCACCACTAAATTTGGAGGGTTAACCAGAGTTTAAAACTGATTTAACTGAGATAACCCGAACTTAAAACTCAAATTTTGATGATTGGAGACTAGATTTTTAAATCATGATTTCACACATCATTTTCAAAGATATCTCTTTACTTAATCTAGAGCTAATCCACCACCAAAATTGGAGGGTTTTAAAGTCATTAATATGAGTTAAACCGAGTTTTAAACCCAAATTCTGATGAACTTGGCGGTAAATTGTCGATTGTCGATGTTGACAAAGATTTAAATAAAAAAGTAATAATACGCTAATCAGTCGATTTTGGTTATAAAAAATCAAATTTCGTTGTGAACAAAAAGGCCCATAGACTTAAAAACTTCAATATTTAGTCCAAATTCAACTCATCCATTCTGTTATCGGTGTGGTTAAATATTAATTGATATTTTAGCATTTTCATTTTTCAAAAATATCTCTTCGTTAATCCAGAGGGAATCCCCCAAATTTGGAGGGTTAACCCGAGTTTTCAACTGATTAAACTGAGTTAACCCGAGTTCCACATTCTGATGATCTAAGGGCGAGTTTTTTCACAGCTAATCATCTTTAATCCATGATCCTGAAATGTGTTTGTTAATCATTTTTTTTTTATTCAAAGTATGAGTTGCTAATCATGGATATCACTAATCAGCCAATTTTGGTTGATTAGCGTTGGTTAATTAAAGCCTATAAAAGTCACATCCTAAAACTTTGACTTTGGAACGATTTGTGTGCAGTGTATATTGAACCAATCATTTTAGCAACTGGCGGTAAATCGTCGATTGACTACGTTGACAAAAATTTAAATCAAGAAAATAAATATTTGCTAATCAGTCGATTTTGGTTAGGACTATAGCCTTAGGAAAAAAAATCGAATTTCATTGTGAACAAACAAGCCCTTAGATTTAAAAATGTCAATACATGGAATCCAAATCCCTCCGCAACTGATTCATCGTATACTGTAATCGGCGTGGTTAAATATTTATTGCTATTGAAGCATGCTCAAAAATATCTTTTAAGTTAACCCTGATTAACCTAACAAATTTAGATAGTTAACCCGTGTTTTTTTGGAAGTAAATTCGAGTTTAAAATCGAAATCCTGATGATCTAGCACTGTAAAAATTGGCGTTATAACCAGTTTGTCCATAGCTTGTCATCTTTAATCAATGATTTTCAGAACCGGTAAATCATCGATTGTTTAAGTTGAGATACATTGTAATCAAACAATTATTAATTTGACTTGCTAACTATCGAAATCACTAATCAGCATTAGCGATTTAGGTTGATTAGTATTGAAGATGTCAATCAAATTAAAAATTATACCCACTGATGTGAACAAATTAGCCATTAAAGTGTATGGTTTTCGGCATTAGTGGATAAATCACTAAAATGAGAAAAATAAATGTCATAAAAATCCATCAACCCGTTTTTGAAATATTGAATTTTTAAACGATATTCCGAACAAAATCTCAGAGCGCCCAGAGCTTTGAACTTGTAATTTTTTATATTCGGTATGGCCAGATCAAAATCAGTTGTTGAAGTCAAAAAAAATTAGATCTCAGAGATTTTTCTCCGTAAAAAAGTGAGCAAGCAAATGCAAAATTTGTATTTTGACTAGGGCTGGCCACGAGACGAGACTCTGCGAGACTTTTGTAAGTCTCGTCTCGGTCTCGTTAAAATCGAAAATTTTCAGTCTCATCTTGGTCTCGTGTCGGTCAAGTATAATTAAGTCTCGTCTCGGTCTCATCTCTTTGACGTCTATCATTAGATTTGTTCAGTGACAAAAAAATCAGATTAGAAAAGAACAAGACTGCAGAGATTCGTCAGAAACGTCAAAACATCTGTCATTTCAATATATATGTACAAGTACATACAATAGATACGTTCAATGCAAAAGTATGACAGCTTCTGAAAATAAAGTACTTAATTTTTGTCGTTGAACGGAAAATTATATGAAATTTCAGTTTTGTATGGAAAGCTTAGATTTTGTATCATTGCGCCTCCACAGGCCATGAACGATGGCAGGACTATGGAACCATTCTAAAAAAAATCCAATGGAGTCGCAAAAATCCATGTCCAAGCAGTGACATATCCATACAAATCAGATTGCGTGGTTGGATTGTAGATTGGATTATGGTTCAAGGCCAGTGGAGGCGACGTGTATCGAAAAGATGTCAGCTGAATTTTCAGTGGGGAATTTCTTGCTGAAAATTCAGATGAAACGTAACTAAACTTCACTGAATGTCATCTTACTTTTTATAACAGCTGGCCAACCAGAAGCCCGATCTGTAAATAAAGTACTTAATAGTTTTGGGATATCGCAACTAGATAGAAATGGCCAACAAAAATTTCTACGACCGAAACTGGCAAGAAGGGGAAATCTTTAATTATTGCCGTGACCATTCTCTTTAGTCAAAAACAGCACAATTTCTTGTCAACTCTCTCTTGCTCCAAGACAGTTTTTGCTTTTGTTTTTCTTAAAATAACTGACGGTTTTCGAGAAAAATATTGTCATTTCAAAATCAGTCACTTTGACATCTGTCATTTTGACAACCGTCATTTTTAAATCTTTCACTTTGATAGCTTTCATTTTAACTTCTCTCATTTTGATATCTGTCGAAAGAAAATAATTGATTTTTGTGTATACAACCTGGGCCTTAAAAAGAATACAAAGAACTGTTTGTTGTAAAACTAATTATGCCCTTAAAATGCGTGCGTGACTAAACTAAGCATCTTAGCGGGTTCAAAATCGATGTATCGCATTATACGGAAAACGAACTTTTTTATTAAAACCCCACTTGCAGCCAAACTATACGTCCTAGACCCTACAAAGTTGACAACTTTTGTTTTGTCTTTTCTTTGTCTTTTAAAGTGATTTCTGACTAAACTAAGCATCTCAGCGAATTAAAAGTTGCATATTCGTGATCTAGGGAGTGCCACCTTTCAATCGATGTATCGCATGATACGGAAAACGAACTTTTATCTTTAAACCTCATTTGTGGCCAAACTAGACGTCCTAGACCCTGCAAAGTTGACACCTTTTTTTATCTTTAAAAGTGATTTCTGACTAAACTAAGCATTTTAGCGAATTCAAAATAGCATATTCGTGGTCTAGGGAGTGCCACCTTTCAATTGATGTATCGCAAGATACGGAAAACAAACTTTTCTCTTAAACCCCTACACAGTTGACACCTTTTTTTTGTCTTTTAAAGTGATTTCTAACTTAATTAAATAATAATGAAAATATGCACTTAAAACCAATATTATGCACTTAAAAATTTCGATGTCTCTTTACAAAGGACCAACGCTCACTTCAATACCTCATGTAAACTTAGTGTTTTACACGGTGACGCTAGCTTCTTGACACTTTTTGAAGATAAACACAGTTTATTGAAAACTAGGCACGAATAGTATGAAAATATGCACTTAAAATATGCACTATAATGAAAATATGCATTTTGCATACAATATGCAAAATAAGCAACAACGATAGAATAACATTTTAAAGGAAATTTCATGACACGTAAAGATAATTCAGTTTCAGGCTTCTAAATATTGTGCAAAAAACATGCATTTGCATGGAAATCCGAGCCCTAGTCATAAGCTACAACCTTTTCTTAAACATTTCTTCAAGAAAATTAAAACTTTATAAATTCCGAAAGCATAGGCATTTTAAACTAGAGAAAACCAGTGTCGAGTCGAGGGCCCTATTCTAAAGAATTATATTTGAAATGGTGACTCCAATCTGAAATATCTAAATAAGAGCGGCTTATCGAAAACCGCTATAATTCGGTATTGACAAAAATTCTTGATTTCTGACATTTCACTTACCATTTATTATGGAACACCCTTTATATGATTCATATGAGGAATTAAAATAAAAAAATATTCATCGATCAAAATTGTAAATTGCATGCACGTGACAATGATATTTCACCGCAATGAAATTCGGACATTTTTTTAAAGAAGAAGTTACCTAGCTATTATTTGTGGAAAAATATATATGTATATACTTTCTTTTACTGAAACAAAAAAAAAAAATATTTTCAAAAGCAGGATCAAGACAGAATTACTAAAAAAATGATAAATATCTACTCATGAGATTTTTAAGTCCAAGTAAAATATGGAAACGCTATACACTCTGACAATTACACTAATTAATGGAAAAGTGTTGAATATTTAAGTTTAAGAAACTTAAGCAATGCTCAAAGCTTTCTTTCCTATCGATATTGGTGATATTTTCTGCACTTTAACAAAATAATATTTTATACTGGAGAAAAAATTCTTCAAATGTCACAAAACTAACAGTAATGTAACCGATTGTTAAATAAAATCTGGATTAACTACCCGCGAGCCAGTTTCTTACATTAAATAAGTATCCGACTGTTGGCATAAAAGAGATTCCGACGAAACGAATTTAATCCGGTTTAATATTGACTTTTCGTTTGCTGATTATTCGTGTCAGTGAAGTTGATAGTTGTCAAAGTGATGCATGTCCTCCGAAAAATGCGGATCTGCTAAATTGATTCAAAATAAGACAAAGAATCAATTTTGTTTGCCCTATGGAAAGCTAAAATTGTCTAAATAATTTGTTTTCTTTAAGTTTTTGATAAGAGTATTTTAAGTGCATTAAGTGAGTACTTCTGACCCAAAAGTGCACTTTATTTTGCTTAACGTATGCTCTGCTCATATCGAGGTTCATTGAATGAGTTAAAATTATTTAATAAAAATATTAAGTAATTGAATGGGACAATATATCAGACACAAGACACATATCTTCGAGAGCAAGACCTAATTATTTAAACAAATGTGCACTGCAAGTGCACCATGTTGCAATAAAGTATGTAGTTCAGTTCACATGATGAAGAAACAAAGCGTTATATGTATATTGTTACTTTACTTTGCTGCAAAGAATATATACATAAATGGATTTTTATTGAACTATGCAGTTTCTTGATCATCTAAAAGTTCGTTCAGAAAATTTCTGTGTGCTGTTCATCGATTTTCCATAGTGACAAAATTTAATTGTAACAATTTTCAATCTTCAGCGGAAACTGTGGGAATGCAAATAAATTAGACTGAAAACTATGTGCTGGGAAAATGATGCTACTTAAAAAGTACATAATTGATAATACAGTGCAACACGGATATAAGAAACTCTGAAAATTTAAGAAGACAACAAAAATTAAAACAAAATAAATAAACTACAAAAATAATGACACGACTAAAAATATTACATACTAGCCGACCCTTGCTCCAGTTGCTTCGCAAACTTTAAAAAACAATATTTTATGCGCTATTATAAATATATAATATTAAATGAGTTTGTTTATATTTGCATACCTTCCTATCTACATACATATGTATTTTTTTTAAAGCTTCCGGATACCCAATGTTTTTGCATTTTTTAAGACTGAATTCATTTGAATCTATTCATAACATTTTCCCTTTTAAAATTTTCGCCAAAAACCATTCAATTGCTTTAATATTGATTGTATGTCTTTTTTTAATACACACTGTAAACTGTTTTCCCGTCATTTTAAGATCTCAATCTTGAAGATCCGACCATTAGAAGTGAAGTTATACGCTTTTTACTCGAACCAAATCATTTTTTTTCCACCCGGATGGCGATTTCCGATGTTAAGAGGTACACAACACACAAATAATTTGATCACAAAATGTGACTATTTTCTGCCTAAATAACTATACAATACCTACCTAATTCACACACACACACTTTCTTGCTACAATGGTAGCTTTACATTGTGGCGCTACATATACTATTTGTTTACCTTTCTACAACTACACCATTGTGCTCAGCCACCCAGTTGGAAATATGCTCCTCAATGAAAAATTCATTGGTGAAATCCTATATGACGCATTCAAGTAGGAGAGATTATGCATTGATTTCACTCATGGAAAGTAATGCAGCCGGTCACCAGTTTGCAATTTAAGTAGCGTGTTGTGCTGTGCTCAAGAAAAAATGTAGAGAATACACAACAACAAAAAAAAAAACGCAATAATTTTTTCCTGCATCATTTCAGTGGCATAAGTTATTCAACTAAAAAACCGTACTCGATGATTCTACTGATGTAAAGTAATGCATAAATTCATGAGTTCGTTGTGTAAATCCACTCTTCTGCTTCCGAGAAAAAAAAAAAACAGAAAACAAGTAAGTTCCATATTTGATGAATCTATCCAATGCAGTAAGTTCATAAGTACATTTGGTTCGTTGATGAGGGTTGATTGCGTGAAAAATATAAAACAAAACTTTTTCTGGAAAAATAAAATTCACAGTGTATTCATGCAGTGATATTTATAAGATTAGGTTAACATTATATTTCTATTACATTTTTAAAATATAATGGACTCTCACCTGAGAGACATGTATTATTTTTCAGTGTAGGCCTAGTGCCGAAAGCATCACATTTCAGGAATCAGTATTTTCAACAAAGAAAAAGAAGATATGAATTCAACGATTCCCCGAGAGGCGCTGTCATTTTTCCTTTTTCTTTGACGAAATCATCACATCTCAGGAATCAGTATTTTCAACCAAGAAAAAGAAGTTATGAATTCGCCGATTCCACGAGCGCAGCGATTTCATATATCCTTTTTTATTGAATAAATCATCACATCTCAAGTATCAGATTTTTCAACAAGAAACTGAACTTATGAATTTCATGATTCCATGTAATCGATGATTTCATTACAAAATCTTCATCGAGAATGGGTACACCTACTTACCTCCTAGGCCAAGCCCATGGTAAATTCATTAGAGCAATCACCAGAAAATTCATTGATGATACTTCTTTTCCTTGAGGAAAAAGCTACTTTTTCAGTAGCGATTTTTTGAATATTTCCTACTGGGTAGTTGGCTCTCTCGTGCTCTGATACACTAACACACATAAACGCTACTAGTTCTACTCGCTTGTCTAATGGGCTCTGTAAACGCTCGAACATGGTGCGAGCAAACTGGGTTCGACTAATCTCCGCAGACATTGAAACCAAGCTGACGCTTACCACTCGAACTTCGTTATTATTTACGACAGAATGTCATTCACTCCAAAAAAAATATTTTTAAATTTCACTATTTGACATTATCCTTTTCTGTTTTTGAAATTCAATATTTAAATTAAATACAAAACTGTCATTATTCTTTTTTGTTTTAAAATTTAATATCGAAATGTTTAAGTAAACACAGTAAACCAGTCCGCAGACAGTAGAACTTGGTACAAAAACACGAAGACCCGACCTCGAACATTGAAAAATATCAAAATACTTTTGATTTTTGGTGAGACCAAATTTTTGTTTGCTGATACCAAAAAATTGGATATAGGACTCGAACCAAGTTAACTAGCACCATGTTCGAGCGTTTACAGATCCCTTAAACCCCGGGTTAGTGTATCTAAACACGAGAGAGTCGACTAGCAGGGCAAATAGTATAATATTTTTGCCTGCGAGTAGCCTGCCAGTTATCCTGCTAGTATAGTGTAATGTTTTCATTTATTTGTTTTGTTTCCATAGTTTCCATAATCTGTATATTTTTCTGTATGAAATATTTTTAAAAAATCATACTAGTTGACAAAACGCACAGAGAGCTACTAGTCACACATATGTACATAAATAAAACTAACACTATGATACAAATGCTACTAGTTCTACTCGCTTGGTAAACCCCGGGTTAAGTAAAAGCCTTAAAACCGTCAATGTTTTCAATGTTTTTAATATTTCTAATAAATACGAGTTTTGAATATTAAAATTCAAAGTAGTATCTACAAATAAGTTTTTTTTTTATAAGGATTTAAGAGGAGATACCGATGCACATTGGTTTTGAATTTCTGAATATCAAAATGATAGGGAGATATATGAAGTTCCGGGTAAAGCATTCCGTATCGTGAAGTGTAACTAAACAAAGAATCTGCATACTTAACAGTACATTCGAAGTTGCGCTCAATGTTTCTTGATGTTAAAAAATAAAAATAATTTTTTTTTTTTTTTCAAAATTTTGAGTTTGAAAACAGTTCTTTTTTCAAACTAGTCACTAAAACAACTTGTTTTGAAGAATAAAACAAAAGAAAGGATTTCTGAATGAAAAAAAACATTCAATTCTAATAGCTACACTTGAGAGAACGACTTAACCGATTTGGTTATTTTTTTTTTGTTTTTCTCATTATGTATTTGATTTAGTGTAAGACAATGAACGGAATGAAGTACGACGTGAAGATCATTCTTGGTGACTTCAACGCAAGATTCGAAAAGGAGGGCATCTTTGGTTCGATGGTCGGAGGACACAGCCTACACGACGAAACTTCTGGCAACGGACCCAGGCTGGTAGACTTTGAGGCAGGCCGAAATGTCATCATCTCAAGCACCTACTTCCCACACCTCAATATACACAAGGGGACTTGGCGGTCGCGTGATCAAGTAACCGTCAACCAAATCGACCACGTTGCGATGGACGCGAGACATGCTTCCAGTATCTTGGACGTCCGAACGTTCCGAGGGCCAACATTGACTCGGATCACTACCTGGTGGTAGCTAGACTACGTATGCGGATATCCATGACGCGACAACGCAGAGCAGATGCTGTGAAAAGATTCGATGTCGAGAAGCTTAAATTGCCAGAGACTGCTAGAACTTTTGCAGACCACGTAACTCTTAATCTCTCAGGAGGTCCGCCACCAGCATCAAGTGCAGAGGACCAGTGGGAACACTGTCAACAAGCCATCAGAAGTGCCGCCTCTGATGTGCTGGGCTTCACTAGGCGAATACAACGAAACCCCTGGTTCGATGAAGAGTGCCGGCTAGCGCATGCAGCTAAGGACGAGGCCTACCAGGCAATGCTGCAGACTCGAACAAGAGCTGCTAAGAGAGTGGCCCGGGAGCTCTACGGGCTGAAACGAAAAGAGGAACGCCGACTTCTCAGGAGGAAAAAGAGAGAGCACGAGAAGCGGGCGGTAGAGTATATTGAGGGTTGTAGCGGTAGGGGAGATGTTCGAAAATTTCATCAGAGGGTGAAGCGATCCACCCAAGGATTCAAGGCTAGAACGGAAGCCTGCCGAGATGAGAGTGGGAATATGGTAGTAGACACACAGTCAGTGCTGAGGATCTGGAAAGAACACTTCTCTAGACAACTTAATGGCGAAGACAGCCAAGATGCCGCTAATAGGCAGAACGCTCCATTCAACTTGGACGATGATGGCCAAGAGTTCCGTCCACCCGACCTAACCGAAGTGCGGCTGGCGATATCCAAACTTAAGTCGTACAAGGCTGCTGGTGCGAATGGCTTACAAGCCGAACTATTTAAATCAGCGGGAGATGAATTGGCTAGGAGCATACACCAGCTCATCTGCAAAATTTGGTCGGAGGAAAGTATGCCCGATGAATGGAACCTCGGTATAGTGTGCCCCATCCATAAAAAGGGAGATGTTCTGAAATGTACCAACTATAGAGGAATTAGTCTCCTAAACGTCGCTTATAAAATCTTGTCGGCCATCCTGTGTGACCGCTTAAAACCTTTTGTCAACGATCTGATCGTCCCTTATCAGTGCGGTTTTAGGCCAGGCAAGTCAACCGTCGATCAAATGTTTACACTCCGACAGATTTTAGAAAAATCCCGGGAATTCCAGATCGATACACACCACCTTTTTATCGATTTTAAAGTCGCGTATGATAGCGTGAAAAGGGACGAATTATACAGAGCCATGTTGAGTCTCGGCATCCCTGCCAAACTCGTCCGCCTGTGCAGGATGACGATGGAGAAATCTCGCTGCTCCGTCAAAATTGGTAAGAACACCACCGATTCCTTTGATGTTGAGAAAGGATTGAGGCAAGGAGACGCGTTATCATGCAACCTATTTAACATCGTTCTTGAAGCCATTGTACGCAACGCACATGTCAACACCATCGGTACAATCTATCAAAAGTCCGTTCAATTGCTTGCATATGCGGATGACATAGACATTGTCGGCAGAACGAAGCGAGCTGTGGCAGGGGCATTTGCGAGCATTGAATCGGAGGCGGCTAGAATGGGATTGGCGGTTAATGAGAACAAGACGAAGTATATGCTGTCATCGAGAGAGGAATCTCAACATCGTCGACTCGGGCAAAATATCACGATGGACAGATATAACTTCGAAGTTGTCAAGGACTTTGTCTACCTGGGCTCCACTATTACATCGCAGAATGACATCAGTGCAGAGATCAAGCGAAGAATTACTCTTGCCAACCGCTGTTTCTTCGGTCTAAGAAGGCATTTAAGTAGTAAGGCTTTATACAAAACCCTAATCATCCCGGTCCTGCTTTATGGGTCAGAAGCATGGACACTGAAAGATTCGGATAAAAATATGCTAGGGTGCTTTGAGAGGAAGATTCTTCGTGTGATTTTCGGTCCGGTGTGTATCGAAGGAGTATAGAGGAGAAGATTCAACGACGAGCTATACGGGCTATACAGCGACGATGACCTGGTCAAAAGCTGAAAATACAGCGGCTGAGATGGCTGGGGCACGTGGAGCGTATGGACAGCAACGCACCTGCCCGACGAGTCTTCGAATCCAACCCCGATGGGGTACGCAGCAGAGGAAGAACCCGTAACAGGTGGCGCAATCAAGTGAATGACGACATCAAAGCACTCGGTGTGCGCAACTGGAAGCGGCTAGCTAGGGACAGAGCTGGCTGGAGGGGCTTGTTAGTTGAGGCCGAAGCCCATCCTGGGCTGTGAGCGCCATCAAAAATAAGTAATGAACGGATTCACCCTACAAGATGAAACAAACCATATTTTTTGCACGATAAGCATAAAATATTTATTCTTTTCTTTACACAAACGACGATAAACTATAGCGGTACACTTGGGCGTATACGTACTTTTTTTATTTTATAGAAGTTTTAATAAAATTAAATACATTTCTGTTTCTTCACGTTAGGTTGGTTTGTGTTCGTGGCGCTCACTCTATTTATTTAAATAAGAATAAAATGTTGTTTACTCAGAAACGACTGCATCAATTTGTCTGATTTCATTAAAATGTTCGTAATTACCGGAATAACGAAAGAGAAATGGGAAGCATTTTCAAAAACATACGGAGAATATGGGAAAAACATTTAACACAACCATTCGAACAATATCTTAGATACCATAGATCCTATTTAAATTTTATTTTGTATGATTGTTGAAATGCTATATTTAGGGGTATGGCTTTTTTGCTAAGAACTTTTAAAATTTAGCTATATAAAGGACGAAATGGTGTAATTAAAAATCAAAAACTGATATCCGATTTTGAACATTCTTTTATTTTAAGGGATGGAAGGCCTCAAGGTTAAATGTTTTAAATTTTTTTTTTTTGTATAGGTTGAAATTGGGGTAAAACAAAAAAAAAATGGAATCGAGTGGCGCTTCAGTCAAGTTTTTTATAAGCAAATTTGTTTATTTATAAAGCAAAGTGCCTTAAAATCAGAAAACGGTTCGATGGTTCTGAAGCATCAGAAAGCCTTTAGTGTTGTTTATTGACGCGCCAGACAGCAAAAACACAAAATGCACGACTAGGTCGCATGAACTTGTAGTTAACAGAAAACGTGGTTAAAAATGTTTGTATATTTATGGCTGGATAATTTGTTGTATGTGGTTAACAAGAAAATTTTGGAAAACAAGTTAAAATACAAAAAAATTAAATTCTATTGATTTAATACAAGACTGGGTCGCACGACGTACCTACTTGTAATTATAGCCCTTTTTTATTGGTAAGTGTATACGCAGCGCAGCAAGATTTTACACTGTAAACAACAACAAAGGAAAAGTGCGGATACTACATAACGCGTGCTATTACTTTGTTTTGTGATGTTTACAAAATATTAGATACTTTTTAAACATAACAAAACAAAGTAATAACATATTATGACGTATACGCACTTTTCTTTTGTTGTTGTTTACAGTGTAAAATTTTGCTGCGCTGCGTATACACTTACCAATAAGAAAGGCCTTATGTATGTTTAAGTAGCTTATGTAAAATTTCCAACATTGTACGCGTATCTATTATTTAAAAATATGGATATACAAATATTTTTCAAAAGAATGACATAAATGTTTGTCGTCGCTTGAGTGCCTGAGCTGTACATATTAGTTTGGGCCAAACAAAGACGATGTCAGTAAATTTCTTGAACAAATATGAATTTATTTAACAAAATTGTAAAATTATTTTTCAGATAAATTGGAACGATAATTTAAAGCAATTCAGTAATTAAATAAAAAATATTTTTATTTTAAATTCAAGAAATAGTACCTAATACATATATAGTCATGAATAGGTAAAATTATCAAACAGTAGCACCCCATATTAGTTGACTGATTTTTTTTATCAAAATCGTAAGAGCCGTTTATGAGAAAATATATGATTTTTCTTGCAGGCTAAACAAATTTGTATCACAGGTAAGAAACTTTATTTTTGATCTTAAACAACTTGGCTGGAAAAATGCCAAGTTTCTATCTAGTTTGGGCAAGTCCTAAGTAAGATTTCAGTAGGGAACATCTTGACGAGAAAAACTTGTCAGTCCAGCCCTTGCTGGATTTCAGTACCAAAAATTATCACGATAGAAACTTTCCAAACATTCGTGAGGCCCTCCCTAGTAAAAACCCCATCACGAATGTCTCTTGTACACCAAAACTAAAAATTTTATAAGCATCATGCAATTTCAGTAGCATACGACAATTTTTTCTCTCTTTCCCCTGTCTTCTTTTTCATATAACACTTTTTACTATGTAGGCTATTGAATAGACCTTTTAGTAAGGAACAATTGCGTTCACGGGTTTTTATTATTGATTATGTTTGTGTGGAACTTATAAGCTTACTTAAAACACAAAATTCGCTTAAATTCATCCATGCGTTTCTGAAAGAATGGTCACACTGGTAATTTTTCAATGTTGGTGGTATAACTCGAAAACTGAGCCAAATTTGTGAATTAAACTTAAGAAACTTTTTGTAGGAAATTAGATTTTTTAACAAAATCAGCAGTTTAAAAAATAAATTTAAACAAATTAAGAAATAAAATATAGCCTTAAACCGTCTCATAGACATAAAGAATATTATAAAATTTGTTTCACGTAAATCAGTTAATTATTATGTATTTGTTATGCAATATCCCAGCGGGAAATATCGTCCCAAATGAATTTTATAGCTGAATTCTTCAATCAATTCACTAGCCAAATAATAAAAGGAAACGTCATGCAATGATTTAGTGAGTGAAGAGTCATGCAAGGTTTCCTCAGTTCATAGATTTGAACCCACTTTTTACTTTGTGTGTACAAAACAACAAAACAACAGCAATCAATTCACTAGCCAGATAATAAAACGAAACGACATGTAATGATTTAGTAAGTGAAGAGTCATGCAAGGTTTCCTCAGTTCATAGATTTGAACCCACTTTCTGCTTTGTGTTTAGAAAACAACCCTTTCTTTCGTTGAATTAAAAATGGCTTTTGATATGGAAAATTATGCGATGAAAAAACTGTTGAAAAGTCATGTAGAAGTTCATCAGTTCATCGTCTATGTCCACTCATCTGATTTGTAAAGTGTGCACCGCCATTGTGTGTTTTGATAGAAGTTGATTTTTTATTTGTGTTTTCTGTGTTCACATTGTCTACTGACAGTAAATATTATAACATGACTTGTGAATTTCCATCAAAATGAGGCAATCTCAGATTGTCTCCAAGTATTTCGGGTTGTTGGTTCATCACCACTTCGCATAAGTAAAGTGGTGATTAACCAACAACCTCTGACTGATTTTATTTAAAGTTTCTATATTTTAACCAACCACAAATTCACAACACAACAAAATTAATGAATTCACTATTTATTTAATTTTCTTCACATTTTTCATTATTGCATTAACTAATTGTTGAATAAACAACTACCACTTATCTTGTGAATTGACAATTGAATTTTCATTACCTTTTTCATCGAAGATATTGAACCGATGAATAAACCACATACATTTATGTAGTGAATTCACAGATTATGCAACCACCATGTTTTTCATCACTTGGGTTGGTGAATAAACAACTTCCAACGAAGTAGTGATTTCGTTGGTGAATTTTCATCAGATTTTCAGCATGTGCTTCCCGCCTAGGACATGCCCATGTTAATTTCATCAAAGGAATCAGCTCAAAAGTGGACGGTGCAGCTGCCATTCCTCAAGGAAAAAGCTGATTTTTCCTCAATGAATGTTTGAATTTTTCCCGCTGGGATGGTATGAAGCATTAGAGTATGAAACATATTCATTTTCGACATTTTATTTTTGTATAGCGAGTAAGCTCAGGCTAGCGCATTGGACTGACAAGCAGAAGTTCGCGGGATCAAGTCCCACATGAGGCAACTTTTTTTTTTTGTTTGCCTGACTAGTCAAAAGGGTTCATAATCGCCAAGGCCGTTATTCTAGCCTTTGCAACCCCTTCCTAGCCACTTGCCAGAATCTATGTTAAACTCTCTAGGTCCTTTTCGAAAACTAGATTGTTTTTCTGCGCGGGAAATAAAAAAAATCACCTTGACATTTTACTCAAAAAAACACTTGGTAACAAATATGAACAAAACCCAGCCGGTAACCTCGCGAATTGCGAAATGAACTTCTTTCATCTTCCCTATCACCGTAATAAGAAGTTTGATCAAAATTTCCTGTTCAATATTATGTTAACGAATCCATTACTTGCCATTATACCTATATTCATACATAAATCTGAAGTACCTATAAAGTACTGCGATCTTTTTGTGTGTGTAGGTAGAATACCATACGCTGCCCTTTATGAAAACAATTTTGTCCATTAATTTAAAAATTGAAATCCAAATCCCTACTCTAAGGGCTAGTTTGTTCACAGTGGTTTAAATTTGGTATGTGACTTTCACAGGCTCTAATTAACTAGCGCTTTTTATGTATATTCAATTTCACTGTTTCTATTTTTGCATTGCAAACCTTAACTAAAGTGTTCAGATGTCTTTAAAATTCCCAATTCACTGTGCCAACTAGTCCTTTCCTTGTAACTAGTGCCGTGCATTGAATTAAAAAAAAAAACTTAGGTCTTACAAGCATATATGTACATATACGAGGTACTTAAAATTATTACAAATCAAAAAAGAAAATTTGAACGAACAGTACTGTATACAAGTTCAATTCGCAAAACAAAATAATAAATTGCATTTGAAGTTCAATAAACGTTGTTTTCATTTGTTGTCATTTTTTGCACACTTCACAGGTAGAGGTACCTACTATCGTATTTAAAACAAAGCTGTTTGTTATTTACCATTTCATTAAATTATAGCAATTATTATCAGTCTTCTAGTCGTAGGCGATAAACTTAATAATCTTGTAAAAATATAAGATCTCTATCGAGCCGATAGAGAGACCTCGCTCACAATCAAACAATAATTATTTTATCTTAACAAAAAATGCATATAAGATTGATAATTCAGTTATATGGTTGAAGAACAATAACAAATTTGTATCTACTTTTGCAGGGGAACATGATGTCAACATGTCATAAACAACCTTCAGTTTTATATCACAGACATATTATTTATACACCTCACCGCACCTCACCTACCAACCTTTATAGCACTGTAGGTTAATATCGCAAATTTAGCACACATTTATTTTGAACTATAGCTATGTAGGAAGGTATATACTTGTTCATATGTAAATGTAAGTATCGCGAAAAGATATTAGACACACTATTTTCGAATTCAATGTTATTCCATCTCAAGTTCATTCATTCATTCTAACAACTTTCGTTTCTTCGTTTCACAAACAAAAAAAAATTAATAAATATACCAATCAGCGCACTTCAACACTATAGATCTTTTTTTAAAAAAGTGATATCTAACCGCACAAATAAATGATAAAACTTGGAAGTTGATATACCTAAGCGGTTATCGAAAGCAGTATAATTGCAACTTTGTAATTAATTATTTCAAGTTTTAAACAAATGATCCGATAAAAAATAATATTTCGAAGCTGCCGAGCTTCATTTTTTTGTTTAAATAAAATTAAACGTAACAATTATTAACTCGTTTAATGTCGGCGGCATCTTTGCGACTAAAAACTTGAATACAATTTGTGTATGGCATAGGGCTGGCAAAATGAATGTTGAACACAACATCAAGCACCAACACAAGAAAAACAAGAATCCCAGTCAAGAATATTTTTTTTTGTGTGCAGAAAAAGAGTGCAAAATGATGGTGATGACGATGATGATAATGAAGCACATGCGAACGAAATTTAGAAAGAACCCCAATGGAGTTATATAGCCCTAACCATAGTATCCAATCCAATGAACTAAGGAACAACTATGGTCGTCTCGTAGGTACTGACCAAAATTTGTATACAGTAATGTGCAAGAAAATTGGTCTAAAAACTATTGCCTTATTTTTTAAATAAAAATTGTGGAAATATTGTCAAAAAAGTTGTAAAACCAAACCAAATATTGAAACAGCTTGCATGCAATTATTTAATTAGCACAGAAAGAAAAATATTGAGTTTTAAGTTGTAAGTAAATAAAAAATGGGAATACTTATATGCGGAAAATGGACAGCTACTATCCGGAAGACTTAACATTGACATTTTTGATATTGGCATCTAGCTAAAATATGATCGAATACAATAAAGTTTCCAAAAACACTTTTATGGACGTTTTATGGTAAACCACAACTACCCGGCTGGAAAAATTCCAAGTTTCTGTCTAGTTTGGGAATGGCCCTAGCCTCCTCTAGAGGAGGAAAACTTGTTAACTACTTGGCAAGCCTTTGCTGGATTTCAGTACCAAAAATTTAGTACTTGTTGGACATGTTTCGGTACCACATCAGGAATGTCTCATTTACAAATTTTATAAGCACCATGCAATTGTAGTATTATACGACACTTTTTTCTCTATTTTCTTTGTCTTCTTTTTCATATCAGAACAGCACAGATTTGTGAGAAACGTCAAACAAGTTAAAACAGAAAACCTTTTCTAAGTTGTTCTTCCTAAAAAGCAAGTACATTAAATCCTGTTATATTCTGTATATATTTGTTATGCAATAGGTTATGAAACATTAGAGAATAAAACTTATTCACTTTCGACATTGAATTTTTGTATAGCGATTTAGACCAGTGGGTAGTGCATTGGACTGACAATCAGAAGATCGCGGGATCAAGTCCCACATAAGCCAACCTTTTTATTTGTTTTTTGCCTGACGAGGCAAAAGAGTTCATAACTGCCAAGGCCCTTGTTCTAGCCTTTACTAACCCTTAGAAGCCCCTTGCCAGAATCTATGTAAAACTCTCGAAACTCGAAAACTAGATTGTTTTTCTGGGCGGGTAAGGTGCAGTTTTTCAGTATTGAGTTAAACCCCATTTAGTTAACTTCTGGAAATAAATCTGTCTACATTTACTAAATAATTTCCCCTAGTGGTCAGTTTTTGGTTTTGTTATTTTAAAATTCAAGTGACGTCTTAGATAAGATCGTCTTAGACACTACTGAAGATAAAATATCAATAGCATTTTTTGAGTTAATCCTGAGTCTGGTTTAACCTTAACCCCACACTGAAAAAGTGTCCCTAAAAGGACTTTGATTGAACTAAACGAATAGCGAAGTCCAAGAGGGCTGAGGCCTTAGGTTATAAAAAAAAAAATAAATTGGTGCGACTAACAACTCGCAACCATTCCTGTGTGCGTGTGACAGAATGGAAGGGACCTACAAATTTATGCCGAAGCCGAACGGCTAGACGAAAAGCACTCATTCATGACAAGTGATAGGTTAAGGTGACTATTACTCAAAATTGTTAAAGGAGTTATTGGGTTAACTAACTTATCTTCGTAATTGAAAGGGGTATTGAAAACAAAGTAAAAAACAAATTTTAAATTGTTGTTAAATCTTACATTTCTTGATGCATAATAATTAGGGTTCTCAAAAAAAAAACTTTTAGGAATATTTTGGTCCTTCGAACCGATCAATTTTTATCCCAATCAATTGTTTTATCTGTAAAAAATGTTTCTGCTCAGAGTTAACTTTTCATAAGTCCTTCTTTAAAATTCTAAGTTAAAATCTTCCTGTTAATAAAGTCTCGCATAAATTGAGACAAATGGGTAATGAACGTATGAATGTGAAAGTGAAGCAAGTTAAGACAAAAATTAATTAATTAATCGGAGGAAGATTAACTATGTCAAATTAAGTCAAACGCCTTACTGACTTCACCTTATTTTTGCGCACTTCTTCTTATTATTTAATTCAAATTATCAAAAAGTAAACAAATAAATAATAAAAACAAATGTCAATTTCGGCATTTTACATGCCATCCTCAGCACGTCTTTTTATTGACTCTGAATTAAATAATAAGAAGAAATGCGCAAAAATAAAGTGAAGTCAGTAAGGCGTTTGACTTAATTTGACATAGTTAATTTTATTAGACTTCACGGTGTTGTTCATAAGATCGGGATTTTAATCTCTGTTTTTTATTTACCTGAGCGGAGAAATGTTCTAATTCCCCCCTTTAGATAGGAGAGGCAATTTTCTAACAACAAAATGTAATGAACATTGAAAACAAAATATTAAAAACCAACGGCAATACTAATAAAATTATGCTAATGCTTTTATAGAAATTAAGGATTTCATTTAGTTTTTAAATTTAATAATTTTACTTTAGAGTTCTGTGAAATTTCTTTGAAATATAAAAATTCGTTCGCCTCCAAAAACTAAGTTGCCTCTAATGGCGTTTAATTTTGCACGAAATGACTGCTCAGAATACGGGAAATCTTTCGAACATTAAACAGTTTCCGGGCGAGACTTACAATGAGAAAAATATGAAATGTAAATATTGTTCGAAAGAAACCCATAACAAGGCTAATTAAAATGAGAAATCACCCTAAAATACAATGAAGACGGTAGAGTCGTCGGCATTAACGAGAAACGATATATAAAAAAAGAGTTTTATAAAAATCTTGGAATTTTGTTCACACTATACTATAAAAAACATCAAGAGAAGAAAATCCTTAAAAAAATATGAAGCTGGAGATCGCTCCAAAGATCTAAAAGAATTTGTTTGTGAGGGAATCTGGAGGTACATATTTGGAAGATTTTTCAAAACTGTAAAATGGATTTTGTTGTGGTCGATATTTTCTAGAAGAATATAGAGCAATCATTTTTCGCGTATTTTCCAAATATATTTAGAACAACATGCGTTACAGCTCCTTGTCCATTTAACAAAATAGAGAACACAAAATGATATTTTCAACGACGACGTATCACACATTGCTAATGAGTTGAATGAAACCATCATAACTTCTAACTTATATTGTCTGCAATACTTTTTTGTTATAATTATCTTTTTTTTTGTAAGAAAAAGAGCTTTTAAATCGTAAAATTAAAAAAAAAAATTGTCACGTTGAGAGTTCTTAAATTCTGATGAAATAGTGTATTTATTTATATTCTATCATTTCTCTTTCTCAGATCCGAGTTATATGGCTACAAATTTTTGCTTAAAACTTTTCATAAAACGTAATAAAAAATCTTAACGGGTAAAAATAAAAAAAAGTCACGTCTGTAGTTCAATCCTTTCTACCCATGACATATTTTGTTTTGTTTAAAAAAAAAACAATTGTTGCGGCCTAGATTCCCCGACAAAAAAAAATTTTTATTAAAAAAAAAAATATTAAATAACACAATAATAAAAAAAAGTCACGTCTAGAAAATTTCGACCACAACAAAATCAGTTCTACAAAGTACAGTTCTGAAAAATCTCTTCAATATACCTCCAGATTACCTCACAAATAAATTCTTTTAGATCTTTGGAGCGATCTTCAGCTTCATAAAATAATTAAGGCCAAAAAGATAAAATCACCAAAGAACTAAATGCCCGAAACTATTTTTTTGCCACTATTTTAAAATTTCAACAAACATTCCAAGTATGTAATTCTATTTTTATTCTTGGGGTCGATTGCGTTTGTTTTTGGGGCAAATACCACTAACTCTCAAAATTAGCTGTAATTTGCATAAGAAGCGATAAAAAGCTGGTGCGTGTAGATTGGGCGTAGAAAAAAAAAGGGTATGGTCTGTTTTGTCTGCTTTTAAGGGTGAAAGTGGCGCCCAGTTTCTAAAAAGATACACACTTCCAGTATGTACTACGTTATGTAGTTGATCTTATTAAAGTCAGAAACGCTTTACGTATTACTAAATCAAGTTATTTTAATATTGACATTTTTGGTCAAAATTTAAAATTAAACAATAAAAAAATATTAACTTTTTTTGTTTTTTTTTTCTCAAAAACTAGAAGACGGGTTGGTTTTTTTCAATCAAAGTTGAACATCACTTAAAGATTTTTATTTTCAACTTGTGAATTTGTTTGACGTTTTCAACTTTTGATTTTCAACTCTGGAGTTGATCAACTTTAGATTCTCTCAACTCCGGGAAAAAGTAGAAATTTGCGTATCAAACTTGAGAGTTTAAAATTGTACATACAAATTTTCTTTTTTTATTTTTATTTCAAACGCTTCAGTTTTCGAATAAAAAACAAATGTACATGCATACATACTACATAGAAGCCGCAATATTGCGATGAAGTTATTTTTTGGGAAAATTGGCCATCAGTGGCCAGCGGCAGTGAAGATTATGGAACTGAAGAAATTTGTGTCTTGAGAGAAATCCCAGTACAAGATTCTGCAAAACTCGTTGAAATTGAAAAAAAAACGAACAATGATTAAAGCTTCTGCTACGTGGTAGGTATGCGGTGCAATATTAGAAGATATTTATGATTTCGTCCCACCTTTTATACACAATCTTTTTTGTTTATTTTCAATGATGTCACACTGGGTTATTATCAAACCAATTTTCCTCTTCCAATGATCAAATAACTTTGGGATCCTTTTTGATTTTTAAGCCATATTTATAATATCCATCAATTATAGCAATCAATAATACATTTTCACAAACCACAATATGACACAAAATAACACACACAAATTAGTTTTGATTGACAATAGATTCAAATATTATTTTAAATTGATAGTTTTTGCTTTACTTTTCACAAATGTCACAGGGAAATTTCTCAAATTGGAAGTTAATGGGTAGCTTCAGAGAACTTAGGGGACTTGCAAGTAAGGCAAAATCATAGACTGTGATTGGCCAGCTGTCGAAAGTTCCCTTCATTTGAAACAATTTTTCGACAGCTGACCAATCACAGTCAGAAATTTGCCTTACTTGCAAGTCTCCTAAGTTCTCTGAGCCTACCCAATCAACCCAGTTAGGGTAGTTAAAAATAAAATTAGCGAATAAAAAGTAAATTCAACTTGAATTTCAACTTTCAACTCCTACGTTGAAGTCAACTCCTACGTTAGCCGACTTGAGAGTTTGCTCCAAGTTGAGAAATAATGAACAAAATCGCCCTTAAGCAATTAACTGTTATTAGTGTTCAAATAAAAATCGAAAAGATTATTTAAAAAAATATTATCTTAAAGGGAATTTAGGACTCATTTACGTCAATCCCAATTAACTTCTTGGACTTTGAAAAACTTTCATGAATCCCCGCGCAGAAAAACATTCTACTTTCCGACATGGCACTAGAGAGTTTTAAATAGATTCTGGCAAGGTCCTTCTAATTTCGGATGAGGACCAGCTCATAAGGTGGAGGGAACACTTTTCTGCGGTTTTAAACCGCGTTTTCGCCAGTGAAGTGAACCCTATTCCCACTGAGCTACCCGAAGTAACAATTTCCCGAATACGCACCGTACCCCCCAGTAAAGAAGAAATTATCACCGCCATCAAAGCACTGAAAAACAACAAAGCGGTTGGACTTGACGGTATTCCTGCAGAGCTCTTAGGAGCAGCCCCAACGACATCGAGCGAGCTACTGCACCCACTTATTAAGAGAGCTTGGGAAACAGAGAGCTTTCCTGAAGAGTAGAAAAAAGGAATGATTGTCAAGCTCCCAAAGAAAGGAGATCTCACACAGTGCGAAAACTGGAGAGGAATATGCGTTCTGCCTGCAGTAGCCAAGATAATAACAAGGATAGTTTTGTACCGAATTAAAGACCACCTCGAAGACACACTCGACGCCGAACAAGCAGGTTTCCGCACTGGATCTTCCTGTGTGGATCACATCAACACCTTGCGGATCATCATCGAACAGTGCGTTGAATATCGATCACCACTTCACCTGCTGTTCATCGATTTTGAAAAGGCGTTCGACAGTGTCAATAGAGAATTTATTTGGCTTGCTTTGCGCAGGAGGGGCATCCCAGATAAATTGATTGCTATTATCAAGGCTACATATGATGGATCCAAGTGTCACGTTTTGCACAAATGTAGGCTGTCAGAGGAGTTTGAAATCCAAAGTGAAGTTAGGCAAGGCTGTATACTGTCACCAATACTGTTCCTGTTGGTGATAAGTGACGTACTGCACGCAGCTTTGTCAAGTGGAAATGGAGGAATTCAGTGGACTCTGCAATCTCACCTCAAACATCTGGACTACGCGGACGACGTATGCTTACTCTCTCATAGGATCATGGATCTCCATCAAATGGCAACAAGGGTGGAGAGAGAAGCAGAAATCGTAGGGCTTAAGATCAACTCGGCAAAAACTAAAAGGATCAGCCTTGGAACTTCCTCATCAATCCAAATAAATATTTCTGGACAACCAGTAGAGATGGTAGAGGATTTCCAATATCTTGGAAGTATTGTCTCTACGGGTGGCGGAACTGAACTGGACGTAAACAGCCGAATCAGAAAAGCAAAGGCTGCGCTCGGAATGCTGTCCAAAATATGGAGAAACAACTCTTTTAGCTTAAAGACCAAGTTACGACTGTTCCGCTCCAATGTTGAATCCGTTCTGCTTTACGGCTGCAGCACTTAGAAAGTCACTGACACTGTCACTAGAATGCTGCAAACCTTCGTTAATAGATGTCTACGAAACATCTTGAGGATTTTCTGGCCCAACCGTATCTCCAATGCCGAACTTCATGCGAGAACGGGTCAGGAGCCCATAGACTCCATTATACGAAGAAGAAAGTGGCAGTGGATTGGCCATACGCTTCGAAAAGGCGATCAGTGCATTGCATCTCAAGCAATACAGTGGAACCTGCTCACACAGGAGGGAAGACAAGTGGGCCGGCCTAGAAGTACATGGCGAAGAACGGTCGAACAGGAATCGGCACGACTGGGGAAAAGTTGGAGAGAGCTGAAATATATTTCAAGAAATCGTACACGATGGCGCGTAGGTGTAGTGGAGGCCCTATGTCCCGTAAGGGAAACATCACGGACGTAATAGGTCCGAGGACCTAAGTAAGTAAGTAAGGTCCTAGCATGGCTAAGTAATGGCCAAAACTAGGGCCTTGTCGATTATGAACCCTTTTGCCTCGTCAGAAAAACCACTCTAAGCCCCGGACCAGCAAAAACTAGAT
The DNA here is from genome assembly GCA_949320155.1 of Melangyna quadrimaculata. NCBI lineage: Eukaryota > Metazoa > Arthropoda > Insecta > Diptera > Syrphidae > Melangyna > Melangyna quadrimaculata. The sequence goes on along the minus strand of OX439483.1, from coordinate 102,687,543 downwards.
TTGTTTATATTTTTGCTAGAAACATTAAAAAAAGGTATTTTAGTATCGGTTGTGATCCGATAGTAAAATAACTCGGATCAAAAACAAAAACCTGAATAATAAAAATAATAGCGCAGATTTTTATGAATTGAATACGATATTAAAGCAATTTTAGTATGATACTGGGCATTTTTTTAAAATACTCTTGTTATCATATTATTTGATTTAGTATCGTGTACAAAAATGCGCTTAATCTAAACTACATACCACCACAAAAACAACCGATATGATACACTTGAGATGAACCATCTGGAATTAAGTAAATATAGCTTAAGACAGTAAATTATAATTTTTGATTAATTTTAATGAAAAGTTCAAAAAGCCTTTGGCGTGGGTGTGAAAATAGAGATTCTCGAAATTAAATACCTATATGATTATCTTGGCAGGATTTGCAAGAGCGTGAAATTTGTAACTTTTTTTTTGAAACCAAAACTGATCAATTATAATAAAAGTTAAAATTTGTATTTTTCGATTCAATTTATTTAGTTAAAATGTTTCATATGTATCAATAACAATAGTGCTTAGTCTGATAGGATGCCGAAAACGTCCAACAAGTTCTTACTAGCGAGAACCTCACGAGAGTATGAAACATTTTCCTCGTCTAAATTTTACTTACTGAAAACTTGCAAGGGCTTGACGTACATCTGACAAGTTTTCCTCGTCTAGATTTTCCCTAAAGAAAACTGACTAGTGCCATGTTGAAACTAGAAAGGAACTGGGCATTTTTCCAGCCGGGTCTACAAATTGAGAATATTTTGTTTTAACTTCCTAACAAAAATTTCGCACAGCACTGTATGTCTACAGTGTGCAATGCGAAATATTCGCAACACTTAATTTCTCAGTTACAGAATAAGCGAAGAAAATAATCTGAAAGTTTCCCATTTGAAAGTTCTTTTTTTATGATGTCACAGTCTCACAGTCCGTAGTTTGTTTATTTTTGTTTGGTAGTCTTTATGATGAAAGTTTGGTCATCATCGAAAACAAAAATGATAAGTTGTTACGTGCGTGTGACATACAAGGGAGTGAAATTTTATATGCAATTAATATCAATAAATATGTACAGATACATGCTGTCACCTGCTTGGCACTTGTTGCAATAGAACCAATTAAACTGGTTAAAAAAAAAAAACAGAAATAAATCAAGACAACACAAATTTATGGGTAGACTTCGGCTGAGACGATAAGCTTCAAGTTTGGAAAAAAACCGGATCTAAAATTCGGACTTGAATTTTTCATACCACATTCAAATTATTCGATCTTTTAGTTTTGCATTTTAGATAGGTATACTCCTAACTGTTTTTTTTTTTTTAAAGTAGTCTATCGCCATTCTCAAATAAGGTATTCGATAGGGTCGCACATACTTGCTTTGCATTAACAAATATTTTATGTAGAAGTATTTTAAATACATATAAAAATGAACTGTACAGAATCCATGTGTACATTGTACTTTAAAGTATAAGTTGATTCTTAAAAGTTTTTTTTTGTTAAGTGTTAATTTTAAGTTTTATTTAATTTAAAATTTAAGTTCAGAACAAAAATGAAACAAATTCTACTCAATAACACCTCTTAAGCTCTTTGACTAAAAAATGATATCAAGAATCCATGGTTACATCTGTAGCTGTACACTGTGTGTCCCACAATGAATAAGTACTATTTAGATATTGATTTTGTTTTCAATGCACTTTCCCCTCGCTTGAGTTTTTTTTTTGTTTTTTTTTTTATTCGAACCTTACAAAAAGGTACCGAGAGTCCTTAAAGAAATTAATGGGGTGTTCAAGGATTTTGTCTCATTAAATATACATTACATCGGGGTATTAATTTTTCAGGCAACAATTTGTTGCCATTGGATAGGGTAAATGGTAAGTATGTTCATGATTCAAAAGAATTTTGTTTAAGGTACTTACTTGGTGTTTTTGAATTTAGCATCATTAACAAATCTTGCAGAATTACAAAGCGGTGATCTGAAATTCGGATTAATTGCATCAATTAATATTATTAATCTCATATTGAAAGCTAGCATAGAATGTGTTATATGCACGCATTAAATGGTTTACATTTTTTTTGAATGAATATTACTCAAATGATGATTATGTCGAAGGACTTATTTGTATATTGGACTTAAATAGAAAATGAATCATTTTTAATTGAGATATGCATTCATAATATGTATAGGTAGGTACACCTCCTGTAGTGCAAGTATTTGTATTCGTGAAAAAATGATAAAAGTGAATTACGCAACTTTGTATTATGTCTCTATGGCTGCACCTCAACTGCAAAAAGCCTTTAAATATGGGAGCAAGTGGCAACTGAAAGATAACTCTAACACATACTAATCGAAAGTATATGATATGAGAGTACTTTGGTGAAAAGTTTCCCAGAATTACTGTGGCGGAACATGTTCAAATCCTGCTTTAAAGGTGCCTGCACACTGTTTTCGATATTTCATTTTTTACCCAAAAAAATTAGAAAAAAAAAAATGTAAAAATTTAAATTTTTGTGGAAAGCTTTATTTAGATTAATGTTTTTTTTTATTTTTCTTCATTTCACTTAAAAATTTTTCGTGAGGGGGGGGGGTACAAGGGTTAAAAGAGAATTTGCACCTGTTTTATTCAATATCTCAAAAATTATCAGCTTTACAGACAAAATGCCAGGGCATAAATAATAGCTTATACAATTATACACAAATTAGGTCTTGGAACTTTTTTTTGTAAGACCAATAGTTTGGAAGATACGAGTTGAAATATGTCTTAGTCTGAAATTTTACTAGTACGCTTATGTTGGTATGAGTAAAAGTAAAAATATTTCCAAAACTTCAAAAAAAGTCATACATAAAATCTTAAGATGGGTGTCGACGCAGAATTTCACCCTCTACAGCATATTCAAAGTTTCACGAAATTCAAGCATTGGATTTTTAAAAGGGAAGAACGTAGGAGAGTAGGGGGAGGTTGGAGTTTATCTCACTCAAATATTTATTATGACGCAACCAAAGCATATGGCACATGATATTAGGCTAGTTTTTAAGGCCGAATCCAATAAAATAAAAATTAATTCGATGTGACTTCAAACAAAAAAGTTATAAAGTCCTTTTTAGAAAAGGAAAATGTATTTTCATAAAACACTAATTATAGTATGGAAATAATGGTATGCTAATGTTGAAACTTAGAATAAAACAAGAGTTCATAAAAATATGAAGATGAATTTAATTGAATGGAAAAGTCTTAAAGATCTTAAAATAAAATTATTTTTTGTAATAGTTAATTTTTTCATATATTATGTTCAATTTTTTTTAATCAAAATCTTAATCAAAATCGATTGTATCGAAATGCTCGACATTTCCACGTTTAGTGGAGCATTTACAAATTTTACTGCACAACAAATTTAGTTTTCGGCATGGATACAAATTAATTGACGAGCATGAAGATGGTGGGGCGCTGCAATCACAGATATGTTGCTGAAGAATTTCTAAGCTAGTTGGCCCCTCAAAATGTGACTGGTAATAATTCACCATAGCACAAGTACCATCCATGTTCTGTGGTTCTAGGGTTCTTACAATTGGAATATGTAAATGAACTTTTTTGGTATTAAAAGAAAAAAGAAAGTATTAGTTAAAAATGACAATGATGAATTATCTTAAAGAAAATATTAATATAATTATTTATTTTAAAATTGTGTATAAGATAGAAATAAAAGCGCAAACTCTGGCAGACGACTATTTTAAGCCATGCATATATGATTTAAGAAAAACTATATTGTAAAACAAACAACAGATTATCGAAAAATAAATCAATTTATCTATCTTTCTTTATCTATCAATTGGAATATGTGCGTTATACCAAATAAAAGCCTGCCAATTTCATCGTTTTAGATGTTGAGTAAAAGACGACTCGATTCACTTTTATACGGACGGTTCAAAAACCGATGATGGGGTTGGTGGAGGCGTGTACTCAGAAAGATTAAATTTAAGTCTCGCATTTCGTCTTCCAGACCATTGTAGCGTGTTTCAGGCGGAACTTTTGGCGATAAAAGAAGTTTTATCTCGGCTTAAGGAAAACGTGATATTGACTTCTGATATCCGCATCTTCTCAGACAGCCAAGCTGCCATAAAATCTCTCGACTGTGTCTCTACAAACTCTAAAACAGCCCTTAACTGTCGATCATCTCTTATAGAGATGGCGCAGTAGTTCCAAATTCTCCTTTGTTTGGTGCCGGGCCATAGGGACATTCCGGGTAATTGTAAAGCTGATGAACTCGCCAAAGTTGGAACAAGACTACCTATTTTACCTGAAAAGGTAGACACCGGTATGCCTATAGCTACATGCAAATTTTTGCTGAAGCAAGATGCTTTAAGGAGAACAAACCTTAGGTGGAACAACGTAACCACTTGCCTGGCGACAAAACAGATCTGGCCTACGCTAGATGTGAGGCGCTCTAAGTGTATCTTTGAACAGATTGCATATCAGCTCCGTAATTGGTGTCATAACCGGGCACTATCTTATAGGCAAGCACGCAAAGCGGCTTGGAGTTTTCGCAAACGATTTTTGTAGGAGCTGTATGGATGAAGAGGAGGAAGAATCTGTTTCTCATCTTCTCTGCACATGCCCTGCCCTATCTAAAAGACGTAGGCTCCATCTCGGAGACTTCTTCTTCAATGATCCTAGTGATCTGACAAACATAGACATAAGTAGTCTCGCACGCTTCATTAGAAGCTCCAACTGGTTTTAACGAGCGGGGAGAAAATATCTCTAGATTCACGTGGTATCACAACGGACCAACTTATGGTCTAAGTGTGTCAGTCCCTTGCTGGCAGCCACTTCAACCTAACCTAACCTAACCTATCTTTTGTGTCATACAAAGATGCAACAAATTGAATAGTAGCAGTTATTATTTCCTCTGTCAAATTATCTCCAAGTTTACTTAATTTATTTAAACCACCTTCATCTGTCTTTCTAGCAGCAGCAAAAACTTTGTTTGCCAACTCCAAAGAAGGACAAAGTTGTATCGCATCCTGTTAAAGCTTGAATAGCAAGCAATGATGAACACAATTTCAAGCCAACTTTGGGATATATTAAGGCCTAATTTATTCATTCGAAGTTGAACATAACTCTGGGATTATTACAGTCAACTTGAGAATTAGTTTTTATTCACTCAAAGTTGACGTTTTCAACTTTTTATTTTCAACTCTAGAGTTGATCAACTTTGGATTTTCTCAACTTCCCCAAATAGTAGAAGTTAGCGAGCAAACTTGGGATTTTTCCTCATTTTTGTCTATTCATTCATGCTATTCAGTTCTCGACCGATCACCGAAATCAAGCATCGTCGGGTGAGTTAGTACTAAGATGGAGGACCGCATGGGTATTTTTTTGTTTCATATTTTTTTTTTATAATTGAAATTTTTTTATAAAAATGGTGCCTTTCCCCCACCAAAAAATATAGAACAAGTGTACAATTTCAATGAATTGTGTTCCAAGTTATATATGGAATGATTTTCTGGCTTTGTAATGTTTAAGTAGTGGGCGACGATTTCGCCGGACAAGTTTAAAAACATACTCATGAACATCGATCCATTCATGACTCCATTTCACAACAACAGTTCTCACTTTTCATGGAGTTGTTGATCTTTGTTTGGCATTTCCTGTTTGACCCTACATTATTCTTCTCTGTGAAAATTTGTGTTTCTTCCTTTATAATTATTTCATTTTAGGAAAACAAAATAGTTATAGGAACAAATTATAGTGTGTGAAAACTTACCTCTTATTGCTAGACATATGAATATTATTTTCTTTAAAAATAAAAGTTGTACCTAATCCGTTTTGATTCCGCGCTTCACATGGAATGAAAAATCCATTGCAATTATTCGGAAAAATTATTCAAAATGCAAAATTAATTGTAATGCAAAACAAAAGTTGAAAATGACGTCTTGTGCGTCATGTGTCACAAATATCCCAACGATATTTTAGAAACTGCAGGTTGGTTAACTTTTGAATTTCAACTCTGGAGTTCAGAATCGAAGTAGTGAATAAAAGCATTTATCAACTTTCAGTTCAACTACGGATTTGAAGTCAACTTGTATGTTGGCCAACTTTGGAGTTTTCAGCAAGTTGAGCAATAGTGAATAAATTGGCTCTAAATGAATCGGTATGTAACGTCTTAGATCAGTGGTTGCCGTGGATTTTCCTGTTTCAAACCAAATTTCAGGATCGTTTATTTGTTTTGCGTAATGAGCTATGAGAAGAATAAATACATCTGTATTAGGAGACAAGACTAGTACTGATAGTTGTGAATACTGACTACAGGCATTGCTCATATGACATATAATTCGTGTATCTGCTTTTGTATGATTCGAAAATAAAACGTCTGCATCAAGTACACCAACTGAAGAAATTTCTCTTGTTATAAGACGATCCGACTAACCGCCTGTTAAGTAGACTTTTTTGGTGTTATATTCTAACGAAGAAAAATCAATTTTTTGTTCTATATAATGACATAAAAATAAAACAAGTGCATGCTTATTTTCATCGCTAGCTTATTTTCTTAGCTAGAACTTTACTCCACTCTAGAAGAGGACGGTTACCAGTTATGTCATATTTGTTTGATTAAGTCTTATACCTTTTTTGACGCTCTTGCGTTTTTGGATTTAGTAGTTCATCATACCGATCAAAAACATAATGAACTTCATAAACATGGATGTTACTTGTGCGAGGGTGAATTATTACCAGTCCTTTTTGAGGGGCCAAGTAGCTTAGAAATTCTTCAGCAATATATCTGTGATTGCCGCGCCCCACCATCTTCATGCACATGAATTAATTTGTGTCCATGCCGAAAACTCAATTTGTCGTGCAGTAAAATTTGTAAATGCTCTACTAAAAGTGGAAATGTCGAGCATTTCGATTCAATCGATTTTGATTAAAAAAAATTGAACATAATATATGAAAAAATTAACTATTAAACAAAAAAAATAATTTTATTTTAAGATCTTTAAGACTTTCAATTAAATTCATCTTCATATTTTTATGAACTCTTGTTTACATGTATTTTAAGTATCAACATTAGCATACCATTATTTCCATACTATTATTAGAATTTATGAAAATACATTTTTCCTGTTCTAATTTTTATTTTATTGGATTCGGCCTTACAAACTTACCTAACATCATGTGCCATATGCTTTGGTTGCATCATAATAAATATTTGAGTGTGATAAACTCCAACCTCCCCCTACTCTCATATGTTCACCCCTTTTAAAAGCGACTAATGAAAAATCCAATGCGTGAATTTCGTGAAACTTTGAATTTAAGATTTTATGTATTACTTTTTTTGAGGTTTTGGAAATATTTTTTTTAAAACGCAGTATACTGAAAGCTGCACGATTAGCCCACTTTGTTGAAAGGCTACCTCTGATCTTGGGTACTGATGCCTCCAACTACGGTATTGGAGCAGTGATATCACATAGATATCCAGATGGGACGGAAAGACCTATAGCCTTTGCCTCCAAAAGACTCGACAAGCACCAAAAGTTATACAGCCAGGTTAAGAAGGCATTGTCAATTGTATATGGGGTGAAGAAATTTCACTGCTACTTGTATGGTCACCCGTTTGAGTTGAGACGGACCACAAGCCGTTGACGACCATATTCAATCCCAGTAAATCTATACCAGAAATGAAAATGCGCCGCCTTCGTAACTGGGACCTTACGCTTATGGCCTATAATTATAAAATCAAGTACCGACCCACATCTAAACATGGTAATACAGACGCGTTATCACGCCTTCCAGTGCGACCTGACGCAGAGTTTGACAAGTCGGATCGTGAATGTCAGGAAGTCAATTCTTTTATGGATGATTTTACCACAGATCCGTTGAACGCGGAGTCGATTGGTAAATATACTTTGAAGGATAATGTGTTAAAGAAAGTTGCCGCTTACATAAAAAATGGAGACGTGGCTTGAAGACGACGATACAGATGTGAAACCTTACTTTGATCGTAAGTTGGCTTTGACAATTCAAAATAATATCATTGTTCTTAGTTCAGATTGTGAACGAGTCGTCATTCCGGAGGTGATGCAGACTAAGGTGCTTAGATACGTCCATGAAGGTCACTGGAGCGTTTCTAGAACAAAGCGACTAGCACGGCAATATATCTGGTTCCCAGGTATAGACAAACAAATTGATAAGATGGTAGCGGGGTGTACTATTTGTCAAGAAGCTGCTGCCGATCCAAAACGGGAGTATAGCAGTTGGCCTCCCGCAGATGAGGCATGGGAAAGAATACAACTAGACTTCGCTGGCCCATTTTTTAACAAAATGTGGCTTATCTGTGTAGACTCGTTTTCAAAATTCCCATTCTCAATGTCATCTATAACCGCCGAAGCAACAATCAAGGCAATCCGATCCATTTTTGCGATAAAAGGCCTGCGGAAGGTGATGGTCGCCGACAATGGAACGCAGTTCATGGCCGAACTATTCAAGGAATTTTGCGAGTTCCACTCAATTCAACAATTTAGAACAGCTCCTTTTCATCCAGCATCGAATGGGCAAGCTGAGAGGTTTGTCCGAACATTCAAGGAGTCGTTTAAGAAGAACAAGCGGAGAAGAAGGATTCTGATACTGCTCTCAACTCATTTCTATCCACTTACCGATCAACACCATGTGGAGTTTCACTCAAATCACCAACCGAACTACTTCATGGCCCAGATTCGTCCATCCAGATACCAGGTGGATGCTGATATCCAGATACCAGGTGGATGCTGATATCACCCTCATGGCACCATATGGGTCGACAAGCAATCGAGATGCAATATTGAGGGAAGGTGAAACTAAATGTAATAATAATGAAAATTTCAATCTTTCTAAACAGGTTGGCGAAATTGATTGCAACAATACCAATACAGATGGGGATAAATCTATCACTGTAGATGAAGCGATCCAGGATGCAGATCCAGCCAGCCAATCGAGTTTGTCAAGTAAGGTTATGCAACCACCAACCGCACTGGACATAAGAAGATCAAATCGGGCTAAGAAGAAACCTGAACGATTTCAACCCTTGAGGTGGAAGTTAAATTACGTCCGAGGAGACGATGTAATACACCCATAATTGGGCTCAGTTAATTTCTGGTACTACTGTGCCACATTTTATATACTACTGTACCACATCTTATATACTACTGTACCACATGATATATACTACTGTACCATCTTATATAATACTGTACACTGTAATACGTCAAATGAATTATTAGGTTAAGAATAAAACTCTCTTGTAATTTGGAACTCAAAGCGTTAACATCAACCTTATTTGTGTAGAATTGTATAAGATATAATTTGTGCCTTGACATTTTTTCTGTAAAGCTGATAATTTTTGAGATATTGAAAAAAAACAGGTGCAAATTCTCTTTTAACCTCTTTTACCCCCCCCCTCACGAAAAGATTTGTTAGAATCTAAATAAAGCTTTCCACAAAAATTCAGATTTTTACAATTTTTTTTTTCTAATATTTCTGGGTAAAAAATGAAATATTGAAAACAGTGTGCAGGCACCTTTAAAGCTGGATTTGAACACACAGTAATTCTGGGAAACTTTTAACCAAAGTACTCTTATATCATATACTTTCGATTAGTAGGTATTGGTTAGATAGAGTTATCTTTCAGTTGCCACTCAAGTCTCAAAAATGGGAGCTAGTTGCAGGCCTATAATGTCTAAAGTTCTAAACCGTTTCAAATACTTTCTTCGAGTTTGGGATTTTGAGTTTAACCGTTCTAGGTGATACTTTAGAGAGGGAATTGCAATAAGAAAATTGATGATACCACCTACTAAAACAGCAGAAAAGAAGAAGCTTAATTATCTCAAAAGCGACTCAAACTGTTTTTTTTTTTTCGGAACGGCTGTTCTTAAGTGATTTCATTTTTATTCATTTTAGGATAGGAGGATATATAAATTGCCCTTAGCGCCTCCTATCGGTCAACTAATTAATTTACACGATATAATCCAACTTAGCGTGCATAAACAAAAATAGAATACATTTTTGTTAAAAATTCAACAAAATAAGAAAAAAAGTGCTTATACGCCCCTGTGAATCTTTTTTTTTTGTCGTCGTTGTTAATATTAGTCATTCCTCGCCACTTAATATAAAAAAGAAAAAAGAGGTAGCATTTTTTTTATTTTTACTTTTTTTCCGCACTTTCTCGTTTCTTTATAAACTAACTTACATTCTCTTCAATTTTAATTTTAAGAATTAAAATTGAAGAGCACACGATTTTAAAAATGTTGATGTATTTTTGAGAAGGATTATTCGATATTGGAGTCCAAAGTAATAGCTTTGCTTAATTAGTTAAGGACCCGGCTAGAAAAATTCGAAGATTCTTTCTAGTTTTGGCAAGGGCCTAATAAGTTTTCAGTAGGGAAAATCTAGACGAGGAAAACTTGTCAGATACTTGGTAAGCCTTTGCTGGATTTCAGTACAAAAATTTAGACGAGAGAAGCTTTTCAAACACTCGTGAGGCCCTCCCTAGTAAGAATTTGACGGACATGTTTACATTTTATAAGCACCATGCAATTTCAGTATCATATGACAATTTTTTTATCTTATTTCATATCAGAACAGCACAAATTTGTGAGAAACGTCAGACAAGTTAGAACAGAAAACCTGTTCGAAGTTGGTCTACATATAAAGCATACATAAAATGTATGAAACATAAGAGTATGAAACTTATTCATTTTAGACTTTAGACATTAAATTTTTCTAAGGCGAGTTACCCAGTCGTAGAGCATTGGACTGACAAGCAGAAGATCGCGGGATCAAGTCCCACACACGCCAACTTTTTTTTGTTTGTTGCCTGACGAGGCAAAAGGGATCATAATCGCCAAGGCCCTTAGCTAACCCTTGCTAGCCCCTTGCCAGAATCTATGTAAAACTCTCGAAAACTAGATGTTTTTCTGCGCGGGGACCTTATACAAATGCTCCGTTCAACCAGTTGCTTCAATTTGGGTGTTTTTAGACATCCGACGATGCCTTTTGGGTCCAGCCCAAAAGTTACCGGCGATTTTCCAAAAAAAAAATCTGCTATTCTTTGATATAACTGAAAAAAGTATCGCTCACTAGCCGAAATTCGACAATTATCCGATATTTGTCTTAACACACAAGATTTTTTGTTTTTGCACATCTGCGCTAGATTGACTTTCATTTAATTTGTTCATATTTTTTTTTTCAGACTTGTAGCACCATGCATTTAGTAGGCAATCTACCCGACACAAATTAAAAGACAACCTAAAAATATCTTCCACGAAGAAAAAAACTGTAAAACTGAAAGGTTAATTATATTTCCAAAAACTTTGATCTTAACATTTTTCAGCTAAACCCAATTGTTATAGAGGTATAGACCAATTCGCGTTTTCCAAAATAGCGTATATCCCCAGAATAATAAACTAACTAACATATATGAAAAAAAAAAACAGCCACGCTTTATTTTTGACTAACTTTCCTGTACTAGATATTCAGTTTGGCAAAGTTAACCCCAGTTAAAAGAAACGAGCCCACAGTTATAAAACCGTCGCCGTCGCGTCGTGGGAAAGAGGCAAAAACAGGGAAACTTCCTTCTTAATTTGTCTACTTAGAATGAGCTAGGAACCCAAGGTTTTCCACTTCGGTAGTGACTGCAGTCGGAGCAGGATTATGATGGCGGTTGGTGACAATTTTTGTGGGAGCTTTTTGCTGGGAATTGATAAGCAATTTAAAGCTTATTTTGGACTAAAGTTGAACTTTATTTGAACTTGGAAATTCAAGTAAAAATAGTTGAATTTCAAATTTCTTTTTTTTTTTTAGTTTGATAATTATGATGAATAAGATTCTTTCGCACGACACGAATGTGGAATGCTCTACCCAACCAAATTTTTCCCTTCCATGTGATCTTCAGACATTCAAAACCAATGTGCATCGGCACCTGACTCCTTTTAAATCCCCTCCAACCTACATAAACGCTCGTGCTGTGTATACCATTTTAAAAACAGGATCATGAATCTGTGGCAAACGACAACAAGGCTGGAGACTGGAGAAAGATGAAATTTTGAAACTAATGGTCAACTTGTAAAAGTATCCAAAAATAGAAAAACAACTCTATTATAAGCTTAATTTCTCAACTGTTCAATTTGTATAGTGATGCTATATCGAGCTATTACCGCCGTTTTATCATAAGCGACAAAATAAAATAACGTATCCTAAGCGACAAAATAAGAGTTGTCTGCTGGTTGGAGCTGAATTATGACAACTGACAGAATAGGATATTTTTACCAATATTCCTATGTTTTACACAGGGTTGCCAGTTTGGACTAATTGTCGCCAATTATTTTTTTCATAAATTTGTTTTTTGAAGAAGAAGAAACTAGTCCAATTTGATATTATTTTATCATTTATATACATAAATACCAATTCATTTATTTCTTCATATTTTATATTAATATTTTGTTTCAAATTTGCATTTTTTTAAAATCTATTAATTACAAAAAAAAATAAAAAAAAAAAAACAAAGAATGTAGATTTAAGATTTCTCAAGTGAGATTGCGCTAATTATTTTTTGGATAAGTTTAGAGCAGCGATTTTGTGCTACGAAAATTGTGAAATTAAGCTATTGAAGTGCTCCGAGTCCTGGTTGTATTAAATTCAGATAAAAAAGCAATATAATTCAAAAACATATATGAACCTACATTCAACCAAAAATACAATTGACCTCAACTCCAGAAAAGCTTTTCGACCAGTTATGACAGTAAGATGCAATTATTAGATGTTGTCATACCGCAAATTTTGAACGATGTTTGGTGACTCTTATAAAAATTACAGTAAGAAGAAACTGTGCAAGCATCTAACTGATGAACCCATACTGTCATACCTGGCCGAAACACATTCTTGAGTAATTTATTTTGAAAAAAATACAAGATTTTGTTTTGACAGTTTTAGTTTTCTAGACAATCAAATACTAATGCCTGTTGAATTTCAACCAACAGAGCAAGTAAGTGCGACACATTTGTGCTTTTATTAAAAAAAAAAAAAAAAGAAAAACAGATTTGGTAATTTTTATTTTAAAATGATACGCTACCCACATTCTGCATTTGTTTGTTGCTTTTTCTCCGAAGTACCTATGACCAAACACTTGTCCCTAAGAAAAATTAGTATTTTTTTTTTCAACATTATTAAATTCTTCACTGATTAGTAATAATTTCTTTGTTTTTATAGGTTTTTCTTAGAGCTCCGTACGTAGGTATGTAAATATCTCATATTTCACGTCCTTAATTTAATGTTTGTCACGTAATTTAAAAAAAAATAATTTACACTTCTATCTAACTTAACTGCATATTGCACATGTGTCAAACAGAAACAAAGAAGGAAATGGGTGTGTTCCCTATAATAAGACTTTAAAGAAGTTAAACAACGACGAGAAATTACCACATTTTAAAATTTTCTCATACACTTATTTTAAATTAGACGTACACAAAAAACAAGCATCTCTCAAGATACAACAAAATCAATAGCTATACCGAAGGACACACATATTACTGGGAGGTGAAAAATTAAAATACATAATTCTTGATGTTTGCGAAACCTACGAAACCTAATATTATGATAGATACTGGATCATCGTTGATAAGTACTACAAAATTTCATATTTCAAAGCTACGGGTATGAAGGACATCTTTAATAAAATATCATTTTGATAAATTAGGAACATTCTTGATGAAAATACATATACATATACTCACTCTCACATAACAAATTTCCTTTTTTTCACAATTCCATACTTATATCAGGTGAATATAAACGAAAAATCTGATATTATTTTTTAACCTATATGAGACACACAATCGTCCTTAAAATGCATTTATATTTAATTATATTTTTCTCCACTTTCACACTTCTACTTGAGGAAGACAAACATTATTTTCTTTGGAGTTTAATTTGATTTTGATTTAAAATTCTTTTTATTTTAAGGAAAAAGTAAATTTTCACATTTTCGTGTGTTTAGTTTTTTTGTAAGAAAATATTTTTGCAAAAAAACACAAAAAATAAATATACAGAAAAATTTGAGAGGAGAAATGTAGGTAAACCTAAGCTAAGAAAGACTGTAGTAAACTAGTGTTTTCGAAAGTTGGTCGTGCTTTATCAGCCGGGCGACTTAATAAAGTAGAAGTAGCTATAGAAATAGAATAGAAGGAATTCTGGCTATGCGCTCTCACATCGTTATATGCAGGGGTATCTGGTATCTCACTAATATTTACTGCCAAAAAATTCAACCCTTGTAGAACATGACAAAAACAGTTAGATACTCGATTTTAGCAGATACGTATTTTTATTTATTTATTTTTTTATGACATCGGATGTTTGATTTGACAGGACAGAGGATGGATGGTGGCAGGAAGTATTAACACAACACAATTTCACAACAACACGTAGGGGAAACCGACAAAAAGTTTTGCAAATTTGCAAAAAAAATGTGTTAAAAAGTTGTTGGTAAAATTCGAAATTCGATGACATGCGCACGCGACACAAGACATTATTTGCATTTCGAAATATTATTGTTTTCATTTTTTTTCGAAGTTCGAACATTATACAATAATATTATGCAAGGTTAATCGAAAAGCTGAACAGTTGTTGGCATTTAGAGGGAAGGTATGTATTTTTGTGATGTGGTTAGATGTTTCTTTAGATTGTTATTGTTTTTGTTTTTTCTTTTTTTTTTCAAACAAGAGAACATAAATATTCGATGTCAAATTGTGGTGGATGGTGAGTTCGGAGATGAGGCCGTATGTCATTTCAGAACAGAGTACCTACGCAATTGAAGACAGTTTATTTTCTTTTCCTAAGTGGAAAAAACATTCAAAGAGGAAATATTTTGTCTTTTATTTTTGGTTTAAAGATTTATTATTGTTTCTTCTTTTTGTTTCGCTGTTGAAAAGTTCAACATAAAGATTTATTATTGTTTCTTCTTTTTGTTTCGCTGTTGAAAAGTTCAACTTAGCGTCATTTGTATTTTTAGGTTCTAGGAAGGTACGTATCACTTTAGAAATACATATTTGAACATGAATAGTTTGAAAGTCTAGAATAAGAGTTTCTAAGATGCATCGATATGTACAGATGAGGCATATCATATATCTAAAGATAGAGTAAACATTAAACATATGAGCAGTCAGGCCCCGATTAAGGGGGGACGCGCGATGGGCATTTGTCTATGGCGGGAAAATTTGAGATGGCAACATTTGAAAAATAGGGCAAGTTTACGTTTAAGTTTATTGTTCAGTATTTACCAAAATAAACAAATGGATACCTCTGTGAGAAAAGAAGCTTCGACTTGTTGAATCAACTACTACGCAACTTTATTTTACTTTCGAACCCATTGGAAAGTTGTTTTCAATGTTAATTTAAAGTGGTAATATGCATGAAAGAAGGATCAAATATTAGTACTTACGACTCTTTGCCATATAATCTCTAATAAGCGCTGTTTTATTTTATTTTTAAAGTCCATGCTATAGAAATAGCGAATTGAGACTTAGTTGGCCCCTATAATAATTTGGTACGAAACTTTGAAATTAATAAATCCTGTCAGTAATAATTGAAAGTAAGGATGTTGATTTAGTTTCTGTCATTAAATTGATAAAAAAACAACAAAGTTTTCTTTGAAAACTCTCCTTCAAATGAGTATTTTATTCAAGTTCTTAAAGATGCTAAAACGTTAACTGCTGAAATCGACAGTGAAGTGGTAGACTTTGAACATGTTCGTAACCATCGTATTCGTTCCAAAAACCGCAGTTCGGTTCCGAGTGAGATGATGAACCAATCATTGATCCCCGTCAAAAACATAAGGTCGAAGTATTTTTCCAAATAAAAGATACAGCTACAAACTCCTTGGAGCTAAGGTTTTCCCAGATTAATGAGCATCGTTTGCATTTTTCTTTTTTTTATAACATACTCGTACATATTCTACATATAAAAATGGAATGTGTTCTGTGCGGCTGCTTAAAACTTGAAAACGGCTGGACTAAATTGGATACATCCTTCTCTGGGTTTGTTTTTAATTGTTCCGCGAAGGTTTAGGAAAAAATAAATCTTAAAATTCTCAACAGGTGGCGCTGTATGCGCACATTTCGTTTTTCAGCAGGATAACTCGAGAATGAATCGTTCGATTTTCACGATTTTGGGTTTGATGGATTTGCACTGACCCAAAGAAAGACACTATGGAGGAATATTCCTGAAATTTCCGGATGTCAAAGTGACAGATGTCAAAGTGACAGTTGTCAAAGTGACAGGTGTCAAACTTACAGATGTTAAAGTGACAGATGTCTAAGTGATTGATGTTAAAGTTACAGATGTCAAAGTGACAGATTTCAAAATGACAGGTGTCAAAGCGACAGATGTCATATTGACAGATATCAAAGTTACAGATGTCAAAGTGACAGATGTCAAAATGACAGATGTCAAAATGACAGATGTCAAAGTGACAGGTGTCAAAGTGACAGATACAAAGTGACAGATACCAAAGTGACAGATGTCAAAGTAACAGAATGTCAAAGTGCCAGAAGTCAAAGTGACAGATGTCAAAGTGACAGCTGTGAAAGTGACATATCAAAGTGACATCGAGAACTCGAGTTGAATTGAGTCCAGATGCGCAATAAATGTATGCAAGCATTGGATAACGGAAATTGTGGCATTTTCTTTCTTGATGCTTTCAGTGGAATTGGAATTTTTTTTTCTGATTTCACTGATTTTGACTACGATCCGTACGGGATCTGGGATTCCTTTGGTATTGGCCTCTTAGGGGATTGATTGTACGTTGTAAGAAGGGGGTCGAACCGTTCTGCTTTGAAATTGACATTGAATCTGCAAGTGGATGAAGAACCTACATGCAACATTTAAAAGAAGTCTGCGATTGCGAAAGTATTGCAACAATGTAACATTACCACCTACGACAATTGCCCAATCGCATGTTGAAAGATATATGAAATGATAAAAGAGGTTTCATTGGCGCAATGATTATGCTGTATGGTGATTTTCTTCATAGGCTGCCTGTCATTTCAACATAAAATCCGACAGATGAATTGAACACTTGCCCTTATGGGGATATGTGTAGAAATTGCAATCGAATCCTTGATGATGCGCAATCACTTTCGTCAAAATATTCACCAAAATGCAACAAACCGGCATCAGTTTTTGCAAAAGTGTGCATGTTCATGTTTAGATTGTAATTTGTTTGGTGCATTTTATGAATGTTTTTACGAAAGTGATTGCGAATCGATTGCGCAGTGATGCGTTTGTGAATTTGCACTATATCACGAAATTTGCCATTCGAGAGACCTGCCATTCGTATTTAAGCGTCTCGCTTTGGCTATGAGAATAAATATATCACAAGGACAATTGCGGGATGTTTGTGGCATTAATCTTGAATTCCCATGTTTCTCACATGGTCAACTAACTGTATCTGGCGTGCTCACGTGTCGGTAAATATCCCGCTTTGTACGTGTACCCGGCCGAGAACAGAACGAAAAAACGTTGTTTACCATAAAGCACTTCAGTAAAAAAACAGGTTGACACGTCAATCACTGCGGTTATTTCCATTTCCATTGCATTTATCGGAAAAGAAAATTTGAATTGACTGAATTAAGTACATCAAGCAGAATATGCCAGGCTCGGAATTATTATTTTTATAACATTATCAATTTGGGCGGAACGGAGTTCCCTGGGTCAGCTAGTGTATGCATACATTATGCCCTAAGAGAATTGATGAATTGTTACGTAATTGTAAGAACTTTGAAACTGTTTTAACCCACAGGGACTCATCTGACATAAATGGACTAGAACTTTCGGAGGAGTCGTATAAATACATGTTGAAGTTTTTCTCCTAAAGGTGTTTTAAAATTTATAACAGAATAAAGATTTGATCCAAATATCAGTATTGTTCTTAGAATTCTTTTGACTTTAACAGTCACAGAAAAGGTCAAAACAAATAATTTAAAAAAACTTTATTTTGTAAGAAAAAAAAATAAATACATAAAAAAATAAAAATATTTAATATTTTGAAAAATCAAAATAAATTATTTATTATTTGTTTTCATTACTTTTTTTAATGCAATTTTTTTAAAAAATCTTATTTTTTTATGATAATCAAGAAACAACAAAAACTGCTGAAGATCGAGAGAGAAAAATAAGAGAAAAATAAGAGAAAAATATATAAAATAAAGGAGAATGGGCAAAAATGTATGGGAGCTGGTCTACCCACTCAACAGCAATGTGTTGTATGTTGTTGAAAAGGTAATTTTACTTACTTCATTTCATTGTATGACCATTAAGCTCTAAATTATGGGGTTCGTGAGATATTCGGAATCAAAGCACCGAAAAAGACAATAATGCATTTCTTCATTGTTAGTGTGTCCTCATACCTACATTAATCTGTGATACATCGTTGAAAAGATAATTTTGTGTACTTTATTTTTGTATATAGCCGTCAAGACGTAGATCATAGGGTGCAAGAGATATGTGGGCATACAAATCGGCACATATAACAACAATGCAATTCTTCATTTGGTACTGGTCTACCGACTCAACAGTAATGAGTCATACATCGTTGTTAAGGTTATGGCATTTGCTTCATTTCATTATATGGCAGTTAAGCTCTAAACCATGGGGTTCGTAAGATATTCGGCTCTTAAGCACAGAAAACAGCAATAATGCAATTCTGCATTGGTAACTTATCAACCAAGTCAACAACTATGAGTCATGTGTCGTTGAAAAGGCTGTTGCGTGTACTTCTTTTTATTATATGACCGTTAAAGTGTAAATAATGGGATTCGAGAGATATGTGCCAAAAACGCTGAAAAGTGCAGTAATGCAATTCCGCACTGGTAGCTGGTCTTTCAACTCAACAGAAATCTCTCTTGTATCTTTGAAAACGCTATTGCATGTACTTCATTTTGCAATATGCCGTTTAGCTGTAGACGGTGGGGCTCAAGAGGTATTTGGCCATCAATATAGGCAAATATAACAAAAATGCACATCTTCATTTGGTACTGGTCTACCAACTCAACAGTGATGATTCATACGTCGTTGAAAAGCTTATGGCATCTGCTTCATTTCATTATATGGCAGTTAAGCTCTCAACCATGGGGTTCGTAAGATATTCGGCTTTTAAGCACAAAAAAACGCAAAAATAAAATTCTGCATTGGTAACTGTTCAACAAACTCAACAATAATAAGTCCATGGTAAATGAAAATTAAGTGTACTTAATTTTGTTATGTGGCTTTTATTGATTAGGTAATAGGGTTTAAAAAATACTTTACAAAAATGAAGTTCCGTAGGAGATTCGCACTAACCTCAGAGTAAGCATTGCTATGAAAATCCACGCAATAAACGCTAGACAAAAATATTTCTTAATTAACCACATTTTGCATTGCATTATTCGATTCTTTTTGCTTTTAAATATTTGATCCTTTGTAAGTGCGTGTGTTAATACGACTCTAATAATTAATAAGAACAAGATGGAAGAAAACCGACAAGAGATATGCATTGTTTGTGAACGTTCTGTTTTACGACATCGGCGGCATTTAATAACTGAAAATGACGGGGCGCATGTGTATCAATTTTGTGGTATATATGCATAGCCCGGCATCAAAATGGCCTTAGTAATGTCATACTGGACGAAAGTATGTTATAAATGTAAAAAAAAATTCAAATAAAGTATTATAAGTGTGTTTTTTTTTATTTATGTTTATATTTTGAATCCAAATACCTCTTAAACCCCACGGTCTACAGCTTAACGGCATATTGCAAAATGAAGTACATGCAATAGCAGTTTCAAAGATATAAGAGAGATTTCTGTTGAGTTGAAAGACCAGCTACCAGTGCGGAATTGTATTACTGCACTTTTCAGCGTTTTTGGCACATATCTCTCGAATCCCATTATTTACACTATAACGGTCATAGAATAAAAAGAAGTACACGCAACAGCCTTTTCAACGACACATGACTCATAGTTGTTGACTTGGTTGATAAGTTACCAATGCAGAATTGCATTATTGCTGTTTTTTGTGCTTAAGAGCCGAATATCTTACGAACCCCATGGTTTAGAGCTTAACTGCCATATAATGAAATGAAGCAGATGCCATAAGCTTTTCAACGACGTATGACTCATCAATGTTGAATTGGTAGACCAGTATCCAATGAAGATGTGCATTTTTGTTATATTTGCCTATTTTGATGGCCAAATACCTCTTTAACCCCACGGTCTACAGCTAAACGGCATATTGCAAAATGAAGTACATGCAATAGCGTTTTTAAAGATATAAGAGAGATTTCTGTGGAGTTGAAAGACCAGCTACCAGTGCGGAATTGCATTACTGCACTTTTCAGCGTTTTTGGCACATATCTCTCGAATCCCATTATTTACACTATAACGGTCATAGAATAAAAAGAAGTACACGCAACAGCCTTTTCAACGACACATGACTCATAGTTGTTGACTTGGTTGATAAGTTACCAATGCAGAATTGCATTATTGCTGTTTTTTGTGCTTAAGAGCCGAATATCTTACGAACCCCATGGTTTAGAGCTTAACTGCCATATAATGAAATGAAGCAAATGCCATAACCTTAACAACGATGTATGACTCATTACTGTTGAGTCGGTAGACCAGTACCAAATGAAGAATTGCATTGTTGTTATATGTGCCGATTTGTATGCCCACATATCTCTTGCACCCTATGATCTACGTCTTGACGGCTATATACAAAAATAAAGTACACAAAATTATCTTTTCAACGATGTATCACAGACTAATGTAGGTATGAGGACACACTACCAATGAAGAAATGCATTATTGTCTTTTTCGGTGCTTTGATTCCGAATATCTCACGAACCCCATAATTTAGAGCTTAATGGTCATACAATGAAATGAAGTCAGTAAAATTACCTTTTCAACGACATACAACACATTATTGTTGAGTGGGTAGACCACTTTGCCCATTCGCCTTTATTTATTAAATTAAGAAATCGAAATAATTTATAACTTAAAATTTTGAATACATTTTTAACTGCAGTTTTTTAAAGCACCGATAAATCAATCAGAATTCCCAAAAAAAATTAGAATAACTGTTATAGTTCCAGAGAAAAAAAAAATGTTGAAAGGGCGAAATTCCCATCCAAATTTGAACGGAGAAGTATGACCTAGATGCACGGGTTAATGACCTCGGGACAAATTTGTTTGGTCACTAATTTTTTTCTTTCGGCATAAACTTTCGTTTGACGGGGTGTGCTATCCAAAAAAATAAGTTTGAGAAATAACGGACACTCTAATGTACATACATAATAGTCAATTTATTTTAAATGTCAAATTATTTTTTGGCGTTATTTAAAGTTTAACTATAGGCAACATTAAAAATGTGGTACGTACTTTGATATGTTAGATTAAGACACAAAATGACAGATGCAAAAACTGAAATTTTCCTATGTTTAATGTTTGAATGACGGATCGAAAGCTAGTCTAAGAGCCGGCAGCAAATTTTGGGAGTGGAGTGATAACCAAAATTGATATGCATGTATACCTATGAGTAGACTGTAGATATACGCAGTATTATGCTAAATTCAACCGTCTGGCAAGTTTTTTTCAGCCGGGGGCGGGGGTGGGCGTTCGAAAACGGTCATTTTTCCAATTTTGGGGTCGAAGTGATAACCACTTAAATTAATATATAGACCAAAGAGGACGGTGATGTCAAATACTTCGGTGCAAGACGTTTTACTTTCAGCCTTCCCCTTGCCAGACGCCCACCAAAATACGCGAAAATCAATTTTTGGGGTGGAAGTGATAACCACAAGAGTGATACATCAAAAAATCAGAAAAATTCTCCTGATTATAACAACGTCGTGTGTCCAAGACGTTTTGGTTTCAGCCTTGTGCTTGACAGAAGCTTTTAACTTTTTTCAAACGCTTTTTTGATGTGTATAAAGTTAGCTGGGCAACTGACGGTAACGGAAAAACAAATGTAATGCGCTGTTGTATTTCGAGATACGGGGTTACCTGCTAACTTGACGTCAAGTTAGCAGGACAACTTTCTTAAAAATGTATATAAACGACCCGGGAGTGAATAAATGTTTAAAAATAATTTATTGCTAATTTGTAACGAAGAAAAAATATTACTTTTTTGTTTCGTTTGCGAGATACATGGTTACCTCTTGATAACTTGACGTCAATTAATTTTAGACATTTGTCCACTCTCAGGTCGTTTATATACATTTTTCCTGCTAACTTGATGCCAAGTTAGCAGGTAACCGTATCTCAAAATCCAACAGCGCAGTAATTTTTTTTTTCAGTTTCAAATTAGCAGCTCAGGACTATATATTTTTTTTATGAATTTTCGGAATTTTTGAGCTTAAAACCTAAACAACTTTTTTCCTATAATGTATAACCAAAAGAATGATTTATCAATTGCTCTGCAAATACGTCCCTAGGTCTACACATAAGCTTTTTTTTAATTGTTTTATTTATTGAAACTAGCTTTTGAAGGTATTTAGTCCATGATTTGTCTGGGCGATATTACTTTAACTCATCACTTAACTAGAGGGCTTTTTCATGCAATTTTTGTTGAGTTCAGTCCGACTTACATATGTAGGTATACCATATTCGCAACTATATTTATTTTTAAAGTGATACACTCCGCTCCACTTGAATATAAACAAACTTTTTTTTTCTATCAGAGCGTGTAGCGCTTTGGTAAATTTATAAATTCACCCTTTGGTTTTAGTTACTAAAAGTGGGATCTATTGCGAATAAAACTGCAGGGACAGAATAATTGAGGAAAATACCATTAGGTTATTTTTTACCACTTTTTTAGTTACTTCATTAAATACACTGCACTGGCGCAAAATTTTAAACAACCTAATGTTAAGGGCTCAACATTTTCCTAGTTAACAATTTCTGTTCCAAAAAAGATGGGCCGCGGAAAACTATTTAACCCTGCAGAAAAAAGGCAAAATAGAAGTACACGCGGAAAACAAGCTTCCCCTATGCACAATTGACAAAAAATAAGTAGAAGTATGAAAATTGTTTGGTTGAACCTTAGAAATAAAGAAAATTATGGAAAAAAGCGAAGAGTGGTATAACAGCGAGTCACTATTTGACATGCTGTTCGTGGGTCACAACATTTAAAGCACCTAAAATTGAAGAAAAGAAACACCGTTAAATCCAATACAAAGACACAATATAATAGATTTTTGCAGGAAGAATATGACGTGGAAGGAAGAGTGGACAAAAGTGGTATTCTCTGACGAAAAAAAATCTATTGAGATGCCCGGGCGGATATAATTACTATTTTCATGTTATGAGGAAGAAACCCAGGTTTCTGGAGCGCCTCCAAAGCCGGGAAGCCGGTGTAATGGCGTGGGGTGCGATTTTCTGGTTTGGAGCAATTGATCTGGACTTTCCCACAATTAAAATAACGGCAAACTCCTACAAGGAAATATTGCGAGATATTTACCGATATCTTTGAACCAATACCATGGACATTTCAACAAGACAACGTGCCAATCCTCAACGCAAGGATCATTAACAGTTGGGTATCCGAGAAAAATGTTACCTTACTTCAATGGCCACCCTTTCTCTGGACTTAATATTAATACAAAAGTATGGGGATGGATGGTTCGTAGAGTTTACGATTCTGACCGACAATATGAGGACAAAGAATCATTTACTGCTGCAATCAAAGAAGCATGAAGTGCAATTTCTTTAAATTTTATAAAATAACTGCATGATTCAGTCTCCAACAGGGTTTTTCAAGTTATTTCTAATAAAGGTGGTAGCACACATTATGAAAATATGATTACAAATAAAAAACTACCCTCTCTTACTGCATTTTTTCAATTTGTTTCCTTATTTAAGAGAGAATGTTTCAATTGAAGTGGCGCAAAAAAAAACGTGTATTAAATGAAGTAATTAGAGCTGTTATAAAAAATAACCTAACGGTATTTTCCTGAATTATTCTGTCTCTGCAGTTTTATTCGCAATAGATCCCTCTTATAGGCACTAAAACCAAAAGGTATACTTATTAATTTACCAAAGCGCTTCACGCTCAGATAGTAAAAAGAAAGTTTGTTTCTATTCAAGTGGAGCGGAGTGTATTTTAAAAGTCGAAAGAATTTATAAATAAACAAGCAAAACAAAGGAGAACCGGACAAAACGATCTACATAACCAATAACGACAAGATATATGTCGTTGAAAGGATATTTTTCTGTGTGAAAAAAGTAATTGGCCAACAAATTGTAGACTCCTACTCGATCTAGATTCACATCCATGTCCTTCAGATGTGGAATTTCAACGGCAGCGTATGATAAGCTCATTAAATTCTGACCTCGACAGCATTGCCCAATGGGGAAACAAAAACCGTGTAGAATTTAATGCTTCTAAAACTCAATGCTGTCTCCTGTCGTTAAAGCGGAACCCACCCCCTATGATACTATCCATGAACGGCACTTGCATTGAGGATACTGAATCGCTTTCAGTCCTCGGTATGTGTGTCACAGACCAACTTTTGTGGAACGACCACGTATTTGACATCGCCAAAAATGCTGCTAGGTGTTTAGGTTTTCTCCGTCGATGCAAGAAATTTGTCTCCCCTTCTGACCTGGCTGTGGTCTACAAAGCCTTAATTCGTTCAAAACTTGAGTACAACTCCCATATTTGGGCAGGTGCTCCAATAACCCACTTGAGTCTATTTGATAGAATTCAAAAGAGAGCTCTTAAAATGATTGGTGAAAGAGCTATAACGGAAACGTTTACATCTCTGGAGCACCGTCGAACGTACTGTTAAGCACAGAGATTCTTTCTTTAGTCGCACTACACGAATGTGAAATGCTCCACCCAGCCAAATTTTCCCCTCCCATTGTGATTTACAAACATTTAAAACCAATGTGCATCGGTATCTCCTTTTAAATCCCCTCCAACATACCTAACCGCTCGTGCTGTGTATAACATTTTAAGGGTAGTCACTACCCCTTTAGCGCGCGCTTAATATAAAAAAAAACTCTGAAAATGGAGACTTTTGGTAGGTAGTTAAAGTACGTGCTCCATTTATTATGGTGTTAGAATTGTACTTGGTAACCTTTGGACAGCAGGTCATATATTCCACATTCTTATGAACTAAATATGAATCCTTTAGATTCGGTCCTATCGAGGTATCCTACAGAACGGAAAAGGAGGAATTTTTATTCTAAGGTATTCGGCGGACAAGCCGGTGGGAGTAAAAATCTTACGATTCGTATTAAATCGGAGAATTCTCTCTTTCTTATTTGGGCCGATTAACTTCAGACTTTTTGGAAACATATACTGGCATACATACATAGGTAGCAAACAATTCATGGTATAGCCCTAACGTCCTTTCTTCATATTTGAAAATATTTAAATTTTATTTACGTGATAAATATTATGTACCTACATAAAGATCAGCAAACAGTCACAGCCACATGGCAACTTATTTCTCAACAATAAAATTTCTTATCTCAAAATAGAAATATATTACAAATAATAAAACAAAACAAAAAAAAAAACAAGGTGACAACAGCACCTTTAGGAGAAATAAACAAAATTCCTCTAATGGGTGCGCACTCAAAGACAACAAACAAAAAAAAAATAGACGTCCTTGATGTTGTTAGCACGCCAAAGTAAAACAAAAAAAAAAACAAAAAAATCAGATAAACAGGTAAAAACCCGTGTGTTTGAGGAAGCTATATGTGAAAGTTCCTTTCTCTCCATATTTATGATGTCACATTCAATTTTATCTAATTGGAATAAATAAGGTGTCTTTAAGCTTACCTCTTCCTTGCAGTTATTCCAATAGAAGCTGATGTAACTTTCAAGCTTTGCCGCAATATTGAATTTAGTGCTCCGGAAGTTTGCTGCACTACTGGTGGGGTTGGCCTACTCCATCCTGGGTCGGTATTACATCGAGGACGAGGGCGATATGTAAAACTGCTGTTGGCATCTGCACGTGGAAACATCTATTAGTATCAAACAGTAAACACACACACACGACAACAAAAACACAACAAAAGTCAACGCTATACAAAAATATAGATACGGGTATAGCTACACTACTGGAAGATTTTTTTTAACCTTGTTTACAGGACTCCACTGAGAGGGACCTAGAAATTCCCGAACATATGGGTGTTGTTATTTTGGGTATCTCATTCACTTTTAAGTAATCCATTTATATACGTCTTCCTGTCGCCAAAATTATACAACACTACCGAGTACCGACCCGACCGCACTACTGATTTAACTTTGTTTAACTATTAGATAGCTCACGCGATTTAAGGAGAGTGTTTTTTTCGGTTTGAGTTGAACCGTTTTGCCATATCAGCGGAATAGAAAATCAATTTTACTGTTTTTGTTATTTAACATTCGAAAATGACAAAAGACATCTGTTTTTCCTCGGCCGCACCGCCCGCGCCGGCCGGCCAATGCTCTGATCCTAACTCCCACTGACACAGACAAAATTCAATTCTGCCGCCGCACCATCTAACATAAGTCCATTTGTATTGAAAACTTGACCAAAAACTAATTAGAAGGGCAAACTATAAAGAAGCTTCTTAACAAAGTAAACAAATTAAAACACAACTCATTCCTATTTCGGTAGGTATGGAAACAAAAGGGGAAGTTATGTACATAGATAGGTAAGGCGCCAGTTATAGCGATAATTAAAAACCATCAGTAAAAGTTGAAACAGGTGAAAACTGGAATTTTTTACGTACTGGCGGTTATAGCAATCAGTAAAATTATATCAGTAAATTAATGTCAAACCGACAGCCGCAATCTTTTATTTATTTTTAATGATGCAAAATGCTTCAGTAATTTTTTTACTGATGAGTGGAACAGTAAAAAAATGGAACATAGAAAACTGAAACGAAATGTTCCATTTTTTGGGTTTTGACAATCAGCTGTTCAGTAAGGCGCCAGTTATAGCTTTCATTGAAATCCATCATTGAAACACAAATCAATGAAACAGTGGAATATTTTCTGACAAGTCGGTTAAAGCTATCATGAAATTTTATTTCATTGAAAATTCCATTCCCCATACAAAAAACAACTTTGAGGTTAAAGTCGATCATTGAACGAAAAACTGACAGACGAGAACAGGAAGAGAAAGGAATACATTTCATTGGAACGAATGTGTTCCACTTTTGGGAACAAAATATCAGCTGTTCATTGAAAACGATTTTCATCATTGAAAAACAAAAAATGATTTTATATGAAAGTTGTAAAGAAAACTAAACATTTTTTTCACTAAAAAAATTATATAACTGACAACCATCATTTTGGTACCAAAACGCCATCAGTTTTATTTGTTTAAGTGCAACAAAATTGAAAGACAAAATTTTCAATGATGATTTTCAATAAAAGCTATAACTGGCGCCTAAAACGAAATTCCATCAGTAAAATAAATAAATGCTTTTTTTACAAAAATTATTCATCCTTGGGATTATTTTTTGGCAGAAAAAAATATTTTTATTGATTTGCCATCGATTCGTACCATTTTAATGTTTCAATTCTTTTTTTAACACAGCAAATTATCCAAAAGAAAATTTTTACTGATGGTTTTTAATTATCGCTATAACTGGCGCCTAAAAGGTAAATAACCGAAAAAATAATAACCTATGTAAATGACTTTTTAATACAAAACTAACCAACCATCTGTCACCTCAAAAGAAAATATTATACAAATTCATAAACTTCTACTTTCTCTCAATCTTAACACTATTATCTAAATAATATTGTAAATTACAATGTGTGGGACTGTCAAGGACTAGGACACTTTCGCAGGATAAACCCTGTTTCTAGATTACCGGTCCTCGACAGCCCCACACATACGTGATTTTTTCCTTAATTTTGTATTTCAAATTAATTTTTAATTTCCCGTCGGAAGTCCTAGGTAACTAAAGCTGTAAATTCCATAATATTATTATGTAAATTGACTTTTTATTGTAATAAATTAAAAATAATTATAATAATGAACACTATGAAGATTTTCATTTAATAAAGCAAAATTAAGAAGTCTAAACTACATAGATCCATATTTGGTACCTAATTCCGGATTTCAATTTAAGGGCCTTATTGCGAGTGTCGTACGTTCGACAAAAGTCGCTGAAAAAGAAATTGCATTCAAATTGTTGGCCAAAGCTATCGGGATAGCTCTTTGCAATAACAACTCAAGATATCTTGAATGACGATCCACTCTCGATAGAAGTCGTTCATCGATAGGCAAACGACACCCGCAATAAGGACCTAAGGCTGTCTTCTATTGGTGTGTTTTTTTTTATTTGTTTTTATTTATTTAGATTTTGAAAATTGTGTTCAAAATTTAAAGGAAAGTTTGACTTCCACTCCCCTGAAAGAATTCTAAATTTTTGTCTACTTAAGTTAGGCTCGTTGCACACACATTCGCTTTTATTCGGTACGGTCTGTATTCGGTTCGATTTCGGTTAAAAATCGGTAAAATTAAATAAAATTTATTAAAACAAATTCAGAAAAACCGAAAACGAACCGAATATGTGTGAATGCTACGTTAGCTTTGTGCTCCCTAGACCCGAATACGTGCCGTTTTGAAACCGAATGAAATCGATTCGTGTCGAGGGATCGTTCGGTGCTAACGGTTTCTATTAAGTTATTATTTTTACCGTTTTATCGTTCACACATATCAGGCACAGCCGAATACAAACCGAATAGAGACCGAACCGAATGAAACCGAATGTGTGTGAAACGAGCTTTAGGCTCTCTATACAAACCGAATAGAGACCGAACCGAATGAAACCGAATGTGTGTGAAACGAGCCTTAAGGTAGGTAGGTAGGAAGAGATGGCGGTCACAAGCATCCTCGCTCGATGACCCAATTAACGCTGTAATGCGCCGTTTTGATATCATAATGACCTGTGGATTAAAAGAACATTTTTTTAAGAAAATGAAGGTATTTGATAGATCTCCCAACGGATCATCGCCTACGCCCGAGTTCGGCTGCAGTATGCTACGCTAAGCAATTTGCTGGTTTGCCCAGGACGCATACGATCTGATCCCGTATGGTAATCTCTGTACACCTCCGTCTGTTTGCACAACATGACTTATGGTTACCAGAGAAAGTACCACCCGCCTGTATGACCAGACGCTTTTATTGGATTTAGACATGAGATGAAAATTATTAAGGATTTAGATACAGGAAAAACACCCGATAGAACCAAAGTTCCCAACTACAAACCATCTACACTGTGCAAACTAGGTAACTTGTTGACTGGTATTGAAGCGAAGGTTGGCACAACCGTGTGATCGTCCGGTCCTCGTGCACCATGAGCCACCTTCAAACACCAGTATTCTGCTAGCTCACAGTCATAGGAGTTTGAGGAAGAAAATGGTGCAAAAGAAAACCGAAGTTAATTCTAAATCCGATTGAAACTTTCTTGGACTTGAACATAGGAAAACACTCAAAAGGGTCGAAGTTCGCAACTAAGAGCCATCTACACTGTGCCACTTAGGCACTTGTTGACTGGTATTGAAGCGGAGATCGGCCTAATTGTCTGATCGTCCGGTCGTGCACCATGAGCCACCTTCAAAAACGATTAGTCTGCT
Organism: Melangyna quadrimaculata; assembly: GCA_949320155.1. Classification (NCBI taxonomy): domain Eukaryota; kingdom Metazoa; phylum Arthropoda; class Insecta; order Diptera; family Syrphidae; genus Melangyna; species Melangyna quadrimaculata. Next base: position 102,657,877 of record OX439483.1, on the reverse strand, counting down.
AGCTCGCAGTCATAGGAGTTTGGGGAAGAAGATGGTGCAAGAGGAAACCGAAGTAAACCCTAGATCCATTTCGTCGCGTTGAGGAAAGAAGTCCAATCTTTGATCTTCGTTCCGGAGAGTTCGTTAAGGTCGACAAAAAAGGCCTTCCCAAAAGATTGTTGCCTCATTCTGGCCAAAGAGGGACATTAACAGAGCATATGATAAACTGTTTCCTTTTCCTGCTGGTCCCCACAACTACGACAGTGAGTATTGTAGGGGATGCCAAGCTTCGCCGCATGTTCTCCTATTGGCCAGTGTCCAGTGCATGTTGCAACAATCCTTGCTATGTCTCGCCTGGGTCTGCACATTAGGTTGATAGTTCGGGATTTATTATAGGTAGGCCAGATCTTTCTAGAAATAATGCAGTTAGTTAAACTATTCCACCTAGGATTAGATTCTGAGAGAAAAATTGAGAATATATTACCCTTCATAACTCCGAGAGGTATACTGACTCTTTCCGCAAGTGAGTTATGAAGGGCTCAACCTTGCCTGGTCAGCTCGTCAGCCCGTTCATTCCCCTCAACGCCACTGTCACCCGGAACCCAGATAAGAGTGACTCTGAGGTTAGTGTTCAGACTCAGAAGCTCATCCTGGCATTGTCGTACTAATTTTGAGGATGATGGAGCCGAATTAATGGCTTTGACAGCCGCTTGACTGTCTGAGAAAATAGCTGTATTTCGGTTCTGGTTTGGATTTTGTTTAAGTAGCTTGCATGCTTCCCTGATTGCCAGTACTTCAGCCTGAAAGACACTTGCAAAGTCAGGTAGCCGAAAAGACCTCGATATATTTAAGGACTCTTAAAAAATACCCGCACCAACACCGCACTCCATCTTTGACCTATCAGTAAAGATAGTTGTGTCGAAGTCTTTCGTCACGACGTCATCATTCCAATCCTTTCTGGATGGGAATATAACTTTAAAATCTTTACCGAGGCTCATTGAAGGGGTGCAGTAATCAGTGGGAGTCGAAAGCCTTAAGGTACGTTCAAAAGGCGGAAATCTATACTAGAAAAATTTTGAATAGACGAGAATATACTCATTTATATCACATGACATGCCAGACTTCTTAAATTCTTGAAATACGCGAATATCCAAGAACCAAGCCTACCAGAAAAATTAATTTGGGCGGGCGTATGTCATCTCATAACCATATATTTAAATTAAGAGTAACGTCGGAGTGTCGTGCATAAGATATGGTTAGCTTCACCCATTGTGAATGTTTGATGGACATTTGATCAGTAACGGTACCACTCCTTTTTTTTTTTCTTATTGAGTTTATTAGTTTCAATGAAACTCTTTATATAGTTTACAATAAAATTATAACAAACTGTTTAGTCAGGGCGTTAGGGGAGCTAACCTTGCACTTCATTCTAACGGAATGAGCTTTGGTACACTAATAGTCCACATCCTAAGTTTACTTTTAAGAAGTGTTGCCACGTTGGCAACACTGGCAGACCGGAAATATAATATATTTCACATCAATTAGCCTATAATTTGGAAACCAGACATCGTTGATGTCGCGTAATAACTTGTCAGATTGAGAATACTTGAAGCCATAGGAATGTGTTAATTTTAAGGGTTTTTATTTGTCAGAAAATAATGGTTATAAAATGAATATTCATACAATTTTAAGATGAGTATCGACGTAGAATTTCATACTTAACAGCATATCCGAATTTCATTTTTATCTTATATATATATTTATTATATAATCACTTTCAAAATGGGGGGAGGGGAAGGCGGAAGTATATCAAACCACTATATATTTATCTTGATATAATCTAAACATATGGCACTCAAAAAAACACCCTTTCGTCCCAGATATTTTTATGGACTCTTGATACTTATTTCTTACGACAAATGAGACATGTGTGCCAAGTTTCATCTCCATACCGTTGAAATTTTGTAATATTATGCTCGTTTCACTAAAAATTTAGTCATTATTTTATAAAAAGCTTATAACTTTTTCTAGAGAAATTATATTGAAATTATTTTGATTGCATACGATTGGGCATTAAAAATTACCATAAGGTCATGTGCCACATGCTTAGATTATACCAAGACAAATATACGGCCCTATCGAGGTAACCGTCGGAGCGGAGCTTTCTCCGGAGCGCATCCTTCGTCGGAGATTGAATTTCGCTTCGAAGTAGCTGTCATCGGAAGAAATTTTACAGAAATGAGACGACGCATTGCGATGGATATACATTTCAGACAGAGATGTGCAAATTAACCGATATAAAGAAAATGCGATATATTTTCTATAATTTTTTATTAAATAAACACCATAAGCCTTTTAAACCATGAAAAATTGGTGGGAGAGCGTAATTAACTGGTAATAAAAAGTAATTTTTTCAACTATAATGCGCTAGCGGTTTTAAGAAATGAAACTAGATACTAGATCCACCGATTTTTGAATCAAAACTATCGAATAAAGTCCCCTCCCTATTTCCAAACATATGTTTTTTTTCCATTTGAAGTTTCAAAAAAGGAATAAATTGAAAAAAAAACTTGTGAAACACAATTTTATTTATTTATTTAGCTTAATACAAGCAATTATAAATAATAAAATATATGAAATATGCATACTTTGATCACAATGCAAATGGATGAATGCACAAAACAAAAGATCACGAACATACTTTTTCCATCCACCACCATCCCTGTGTCTTGGTCTCAATGAATTCAGCTGATTGACCAGTTCTACAAAACACAGCCAGAATTTTTGGTCACCTTTTTGCGCGATTTTGAGCAATGTCGGGATATTGGATTAGCAGATTCACCACGCCCCCATTATAAATAACACGTAGATACATAAGTAAAGTTTACTTGTTTATTACTAAGATTTTAATAAACTATTTTTTTTTTTAAAGAAACTTTCCGCAATAAGAACTTGTCGGAGGACTTCGGCGAAAATTTTGTTTCTATCTGTCAAGAATAAAACCATTAGAAGTACTTCCTCGCAAAGCATCGCATGCAAATGGCATGCGTCAAATTTCGTGGGAGAGAATTTCCGATCAGCTGATCGGAGAGCTACCATGAAGCAAAATGTCTCCGATTCATAGGAAATCGGAGAATTCCGCTCCGACGGCGACGGTTACCTCGATAGGCCCGATAAAGTGGTTTGATATACTTCTACCTTCCCCTCACCCCATTTTGAAAGCGATTACACAAAAAACTAATACATGGATAAAAATGGACTTTGGACATGCAGTAGAGAATGTAATTTTACGTCAAAACTCATCTTAAAATTTGTTGATTATTAATTTTATTACCATTATTTTCTGACAAATAAAAACCCTTATCAGCCGAGGGTATTTTGCTCCCCCAGCGTGCAAGGGTGAGGGAAGTGTCAAAAAATTAACATATTCCTATGGCTTCAAGTATTCTAAATCCAACGAGACATTCAATCGATGCCTGGTTCCCGATTTATGGGCTAATTTATGTGAAATTTCGTGTTAAAACATGGTCAGAAGGCAACCCTTTTATCTCCGGTCTGCCAGTGCTGCCACCGTGGAAACACTTCTTTAAAGTAAACTTAGGATGTGGACTATTAGTATACCAAAGCTCATCCCGTCAGAATTGGACTTAAAAAATGGGTTCCTAATAATGTTCTCATACAAAAGTACATATAAAGAACAAATACCCAAACATTAATGCGAAAATTACTTAAAGGCCTTCCACATTATCCCACTGATTATTATGTCAAAAATTGGGGACACAGTTTTGTATTATAATGCGATTGTCTATTTAAACTAACGTGTGCTACACACAAGATGCACAAAAGCCTAGTACGTACCTATTCCGAGACGCTTCGTGTGCAGAAGCCCTATTTTACATGATTAAGGGAATCCTCTCGGACACTTTTTTGACACTTTCTCGAAATGTTCAGAGGTAAAACTGAGCCAAAGTTTAAGCCAAGGAAGAAAAGTACTACGCCTTGAAAAAAAAAACACTATATTGTTAATTTCTTTTCTGTTTTCAGGTTAGTTTCTTGAAGCAAATATTCTACTGTGTGATGTGACGTCACATCGTCTCGGCAGGCGATTCGATTTTGTTTTATTGTAATTCTCTCAAAAAATTACATGAGAATTGTAAATGTGTAAACAAGAAAGTAGGTAGGGCAAAGTGTTTTCAAGTTTTTTTAACCGGCCGGCTGTTGTTAGAAAAAAGAGAAACATAATGGTCTTTACGTGAGTTGTATTAACCTGCTCGTTCATTTTACGATTTATTCAAAGATGTCAATGAAAAAATAGAGTAACAGATGAAATAAGTCAAATAATCCCATCGAATTTGATTAATTTTACCTTTATAAATGTTAATTCGCCATATAGTAAAGAACACTTATAAAATGCAAAACTGCCAAAGAACGAGAGTAATGTTTTTGGAAAAGTTACACAACAACAATCTCAAGAGAACATTCAATAGAAGACGAAAGACTAAATGAAGGTTTTGTATCTAGAAAGTTTTTTAAGGACATGGTGGGTTAATACGTATAGAAATCTTTTCTGTGAATTCTGACGAAATGCTTGAATTGTACAAATCAAATATTTAATTGATTAAATAATTTATAACGAAAATTGAAAATGTTGAAACAGGGGTGGAATCGGCTAAGGTGATAGTTGATTATCAATTTTGGTGATCGTCGTTTTGGAGACAGCTGTCTCTACCACATCTAAAGGCAAAAATAGGGACAGCAATCGTCAAAACGACGATCACCACAATTGATAATCAACTATCACCTTAGCCGATTCCACCCCAGGTAACGTTTAAATTAATTGACACGAGACAAGATATTTTCTTAACATACTTCTGGGGGTTGAGTTCAAATTCCTCACCTCAATCTGTAAAACACATCAGTAAATTTATATTTCGATAATTTAGAGCCGACTTTCCAATCGTAAGGTATAAGAGAAATAAATACTATAACATGCAAAATAAGTATTATGATTATCGAAAAATTGAATATACATAAATAAATGTTCAAGCATTCTTTTGATTGTTTTGTTTGAAGCTTGCCGGTAATGTGATGCAAGTTGGCAATAGTGAACATTTAACACAAATTTGATGCATTTATGAATATTTGACGAAAGTGATTTGACATCATTGTTTGTGAATTTACACAGTAATAAAACAGTTATTGGCATTATTTTGTGGGAGGTTAAGAGTTATAATGGTGTTCCTCTACCCTACTTATGGCTTTTTTAAGAGATCTTAACCTTGAAGATCCAACTATTTAAAGTTAATTTATGATTTTTTGAAAGAAAAAAAAATCGCTTCAAAATTATTTGCCAAAAAGTTTGGTGAGTTAAAATGCTGCCAAAAACAATTAGGACAGATTTATGTTATTGTGATCCTTTGTATAAACTAAGCTGCTGAGATCTGCTGCAACCATGCAATCCCAATTTCGACAAAAGTCGTTCATCGATAATCAAACGACACTCACAATAAGGGCCATTAATTGGCACGAGCTTAACTTACCGAGCTACGATATTTCACATCAAAATTTTATATTCAAACAATAACAACAAAACTTACACTCTCTCACTTAAGCGACTGATATTTGAATTTCGAGTCACTAATAACTTTTTCGAATATAAAAAGCTGAAACTCTTACAAAATTTCACTTGATTTAATAACATAACTCATTAATTTATTTATATTGTAATTTTACTTTTAAATAACATTATTAGCTTTTTTTGTTTATAATATACGAGGTAACATCCGTTATTTATAATAACGTGCAAATTCTATTTTTGTTTTTAATTTTAATTTTATTTTTATGTTTTCTTTTTATCATTAAAATATAATCTACAATTTGTCTACTTAAAAAATATTACATATTTTGAAAGTTGGCAATGAAAAGTTATTTTGAACAAAACAAAAATAGAAAAAGAAAATATATTCGCAAAGGCATAACTTCATTGATAGCTCTGTAGCTGCTTATTTATAATAAGAACAAGAAGACTGGAAGAGAAAAGATTGTTACAGATGACAACAACGTTAACGTTATACAGAAACTTGCGCGAACTGTATTTTAAACAGGAAGAAAAAGGATATAAATATCATCAATTATTATAATCAAAGCCTAGGAACAGGTTACACCATCGACGGTGACGTTCACCCATTAAGCCTTCTGACTTTTTTAAAGCTGACAAAAATGCATTTGACGAATAATCGTACTTTGAGACTTTCGAAAGTGGCGGTTGCTGATAGAAGTCACTTGTGTTATTCAATTTGACGCAATGATCGACAATGAATTTTAACATCGCACGGCGATGATTTTCAAAGGATTCTCGTTGTCCGAACATATTTTTCTGATCATCGCAGAATTTAATGTCATACGCAGCCAGATTACAACAGAAGAGAAACGACTTAAGTTTGTCTTCGTCCATTGCTTGTAAATCGCTCCCCGGCAGTAATGTGCTAACAATATTTTCTGCTGATTGTACTCCGTCGATGAGATAGAAATTTATAAGGTCCCTTATGTAGTTAAGGTTGCTGGTGATTTCATCGCTGTCATAATAACTTAATTCGAAGAGCTTATACAGAACCACTTGTCGATAATGATAGCAACTATAGTCGCTTATATGCTTGCGCATAAACTTTTCCGTTAGCATAATTTCTGTCTTAAGGAGTTGTGGTTCTTTTTGCAATACCCATTGTCGATGTGACCACGCATGATAATTACTCGAACTTTTATCTGCACAACGATCACAGATTCCAATTTCCATTGGCCAATCAATTGATTCGATACCTTATTTAGATTAAAAAAAATCATTAATTAGTTTCAAACATCTCTAGCTAGATCATCATACTTACTCTGAAATGAATACAGCCATCGTCGATAGGCAAATGCTTCACTAGATTTCGGCTTTTTGCTCAAAACAAGAGCGGAATACTGAAATTCTTTGTGCACTTTCAGTTTGTTCTTTTGGATAAGCTGACGCCGGATGTGCCAAAACGACGTCACATCTGGATTAATTAGCAACGCTATATTAACATATTTAATGATTGAATCATTGTAAAGATAGCGATTCGAAAGTTTTAACGAAATTACTGTTTTGTGCGCAAAATCATAGACGTGCTTGGCACACCACGATTCAAGGCCCAAATTGTGATCGACATGAATAACGGGCGATTTATTTTGATTCAAAATTGTAGGAATTATTTCGAAGGAACACCTAGAAAGGCACATACAAATTTTTGAGGTAAACAATTAACATTTTGTTAAGATATTTAATATTAAAAAAAAAAAAAAAAACATTCACTCGCAGGCATGAGATTGAGATACACAAAATGCAAACGAAAAAAGATATGAAAATTTAAAGGTATTTCAGCACCGGTTATTAGGCAGAATGATGGGATGCAATAGACAGCAATAACGTCCACCAGATCTTGGGTTTGGAATTCCGCTAGATGCAACCAACAAGCATCTCTATCTTTTTTTCGCATGTGAGTTAGTTGTGTTTGCATTTCAAATGTCTGTACCGGCTGATTCGTGGTCTCTACCTATTAGTCCAAAAGCTCTCCACAGATTTTTGCCATAGAAGGAAACCAAATGATATAAATGATACAAGTAATCCTGGTGAAGGTGACAACGAATTCTTTCCTGCACGTAGAGGCAGAATGAAAAATTGCATCAAAATTATATCATTAGGCCTAACCCCCAATAGACTCTGCCTCCAAAAATATGTTTATTTTGTTGGTGTTTTTATACTTTTGAGCATATGTATTTTGTTTTGATAAGAGACTCTTGTCACAGGCCAAACACGCGTATTGCAAAGGGAAATCGCTGGAAAAAGTTCTCCACACATTATTTCGTACCATCGAATATTCCCTTCACAATAGAGTATAAAATGGTTGCTCTCTTAGATATAGAAGGCCTGTTTAACAATGTCGACATATCTGCAATCGCATCTGCACTGTCATATCTGAAGGTAGAAGAATCGTTTGGTGAACTGATTTATCAAATGCCGACAACGTAAAACAACTTGGAGGAGATCTGTCAGTACGCCGTAAGGCGGTGTTCTATCCCTCCTTTTCTGGAACTTGGTGGTAAACGAGATGCTGACATGCCTGGAAGCGAAGAGCTACAGAGTAATTGCCTATGTGAACGGGGCTACAATTACTGTATCAGGAAAGCATCGTATAATATAGAAGGAACTCTAAGGCTAAGCGCGCATATGCAACTTTCAGCCACGAAACAGTTTAGGTTAGGTTAGGTTAGTGGGCTGACAGTTGATCTTGTTACAGTGACAATTAGATCAGTGTAGATCCATTTTGATACCCTGGGGATTAATCCCCATAAAAGAAACCTATGATAAATCCTATGACATAGCCCGTAGAGGGCGTCGATACAGTTCTAACAAGCTGAAGCTTGGAAAAGTGGTTTACAAATTGATTGAAGGAGTGTCAGTCGCTGCGTAAATACCGCGTTGAGGATAGGTTGACGCACCATTGTCTTTTAAGGGCGTGTCCCTTTCCTTTACCCTCACTGGATTCATCAACCACACACCAGACCCGTAGGAGCAGTGGCTCCATGCAACGTCTGGCGCTGGGTTCGATAAATCAGTGGTTGGTGCCAGCGACTGCCCAGTTAGGTCAGATAAGGAGAGTCCGACGACACAATCACCGGGCAAAGGAGAGGCCAGCCCACCATAGTGTTTTTAGAGCGTGAAACTCTCCCTTAACCCCAACAGGTAAATCATTCCTCCGCCAGGCCCGTAGGAGCAGTGGCTCCTTGCAACGTCTGGCGGGTAAGTTGTGATAAATCAGTGGTTGGTGTATGTGGTAGCTTTGTTAAGTTGGTCCCATTAAGGTGTTGGAGAAGTGTCTGTTTGCGCATAATCACCTGGTTGTGGAGAGGTTAATGGAGCGTTGTCTTTTAAGGGCGTGATCTCTACCTCTACCCCCTCTGAATAGATCATCCACTCACCAGGCCCGTAGGAGCAGTGGCTCCATTCAACGTCTGGTGAATGAGTTTGATAGATTAGTGGTTGGTGTCTGCGTCTACCCCGTTCTGTCATATTAACCTACGTCGTCGGCAGTTTGGTTGCTAAAATGAATGAGCGCGCGCACATGCAAAAACTATTCAGTTACCGATTGGAGTAACTAAACAGTTTGTGTTTTGATATTTACTGCATGCTTTAAACAAGTTGATAAACTGGGCAGAGCGTTGTGGACTGGTTGTCAACCTTCCTCGTTTCCAGGAAATTTGAAATTCTCCACATAGACCCTCAAACCATTTAATTAAGTCCATTAACATTCTCCGACGAAGCAAAATATCTGGATCTTATTTTAGATAAGAAGTTAAGCTGAAAAGCTTATATATACGTACACGAAGGGGTCCAAAGAACAGAGTGGCACTTTTTCTTACAAAAAAAAAAAAAACATGGGGAACCAATCGGGTGGGGTCTCCAATCTTGTATTACTCAATGGCTATACGTCTCGGTAATTAGACCGATTAATAACTACGGGTTGGCAGTATGGTTGGCTCCTTTGGATCAGCGATCCAAACGATCAGCTTGCATGTGAATAAGTGGAGCACTTTGTTTGACTCCATCTACTGCACTGGACATTCTTCTTCATCCGAGATGCCTCGATATATTTTTCAAACAAACGGCAGAATGCACAACTATACGTCTTAAAGCCTCTTCACATTGGATTAATAATGAAGTAGGCCACTCTGAATTCGTTCAGACCATTTCCAGGTATCATTTACTGCACCATCTCTCAGTTCCATTTCAAAAAGGGATAAGGTCGATAAGGGAACTTTTATCTTGGGTAAAGGAAAACCTGATATCGAGTTCGGATATCCTTATCTTCTCAGTTTATAGCCAAGACAGCTCCCTGTGGACTCTTCCTTATAAATTGCAAAAAAAAAATAACACATATTTGCGTTGTTTTAAGTTTTAGTTTTATTTAAATAATTATCAGGTGCAAAAGAAATAGGTTCTTACTGTTTTAAATTAATTTCACAAAAATAAATTCATTTTGATTAAATTAAATTTATTTTTTAGATAGGTACATATGTACATATATCTATATTTCAGTATCACTTTTTTTAAATGAATAAATAAGTTAAATTAATTAAAATTAACTTAAGTATAAGATTAAACAAAGAGATCGGTGTTCAGCCAATTTACAGTCAAAGTTGAAATAAATAACAACCACTTGTGTTGGCTACCACCGAGTATTACATTTGGCTGGAATTATTGCAATTTCATGGCTGCCACACCACACCAATGAATAACATCTAACTTGTGTGTCGCTTGTAAAAATGCTAGTTGTCCAAATGCAATTGTAAATTAGAAAAACCTTCATTTGGATGGGCACGATCAGGTGACCTCGGTGGTGCAATGCTTAGTGCAACGGCCTCTGAGGTAGCTTGGTCTAGGTTCGAATCCAGTTGACGGCAAAAACAATTTATAAATTAAAATTGGAACTATAGACTAAGCACCACTAAAAGGAATCTGATGATTGGTGTGGCAGCCATGAAATTGCAATAATTCCAGCCAAATGTAGTACTCGGTGGTAGCCAACACAAGTGGTTGTTGTTCATTCAAAACCTTCAATGTTAAATATGACGGAGCGAAAGCTATGCAGCCTAACTGCATGTGTTATCACGAGAAAACACCTCTGAAAAAATAAATAAATTTACATTCTATTTGCAGAATTTTCTTTAAATAAGAATATTAAGTAAATTTTGGGAATTATTGCACATTATTTAGATGAAAACTGTTTTATTTATATTTGTAATTGAATTGCTTTTAAAACTATCTTTGTAATTTCTCTTTCTAATTCTGATAATTAAAATAAGAAAGCAGTTACAAATCTTGTTGAAGGGAAAACCAAACATAGTATACATGTACATTTATACACCGAGTCGTACCAAATACACTTCAACTTGATTCCGTTTTACAGATTGAAATTTTGTGACTGTTAAAGGAAGGTTGTAAAGTTTTTATCAACCTAAAAGAAAAGTTTTCTAGAGATGGGACAAAAAGTCGCCCGATTTTAGAAAAGGGGTAAAAATAAACACATTTTGAAAAAGTCGTATCCTAGTCGCACGGGGCAAAAAAAAGAGTCCAAATGCGACTAAAGTCGCACAGCGGCAACACTGACTCTTACTCTAAAAGAGCCCTAAACAGTCGATATTTTCTTATAGAGATGGTGCAGCAGTTCTAATTCACCTTTGTTGGTTGCTGGGCCATATGGACATTCCAGGAAATTGTAAAACTGACAACTAGCCAAAAGTGGAGAAACACTATCTATTTTACCAGACAGGTTAGATATTGGTATACTTATAGTTATAGCTACGTGCATTCTTATGCTGAAAAATCACCACTTGTCTGGCGAACAAACATATCTGAACAACGCTGGAGCTTAAGCCCTCCAAAGGTTTTATATCTTTGAACAGTTTCAGCTCCGTAATTGGTAATTGGCAAAAGGCTCAACACAACGTATTTGCAAAGAATTCTAAATTGATGGATGAAGAAGATCCCAAAGACGCTGGCACCGTCTGGGAGTTTTCTTCTACAATGGTCTAAGTGATCTAAAGAACATAGACATTAGTAGTGTCGAGCGCTTCGACAGAAGCTCCAACTGGTTTTAAGGAGTTGGGAGAAAATCTCTAGATTCACGCGCTGGCAGCCACTTCAACTTAACCTAGGGCGTGTATATTGTTTCAAAGCAAGAAAAAAAAATTGGATTGGAAGGGCATCTATTTCCCCTCAATTCGGCAGGAGGGGGAACTTTCTATGTCTTTCTTCTCTTTTTTAAGTAATAATTTTGAAAAAAAAAAAATGGTGACAAATATTTACTAATTTTGTATAAGATGCGTCTATAAATTACTATCGAATGGTAAAAACCATTTTCTTTTGAGTTCTAGTTTTGTTTTTGGTCTAAAGTCACTTGTTCTTGTCGAACAGCTTCGGCGTTCTCACAACAAACAAGTGTCTTAAAATATACTTTTCTGGGTAGCACAGTCCAGAATTGTCGATTTTGCATTGAGTTCTTGACTTCATCATGCTTTTAGCCAAATATTTGAATTCTTAGAAGTAAATGAAATTAACACCACAATAATAAAACGAAAATTAATTGTTAGGATCAACTTCTAGACCGAGAGCTGACCCCTAACTATAGAACTATAGCTTTTTTGAATAAGGCTAAACTTGACGGCGAGTGATTTGGATATGAAGAGCTAGGCCGCCGAACCGAGTGTTAGTCTGCCCCCAATCTTTCTGTGACCAAAGCTCGATCCATGTATGCACCAAATGTGTCAACAAATCCGGACAGACCACGGTCTATTATTTTCATCACTATTCAAAGAAGTCACAAGGTCAAACGACTGCGTTGAGTTTTGATTGATAAGTTTTGCCAGACAGGCGCTCTGAAAAGCTGATGTGACCCTGAAAACATTTGAAATATTGATTAATTCAAACACAATGAGTATTTTTTTAACGGATCCATCATATGTGCCCTTGACCTAGTTTTAAGTTTACTTTAGGCATAAGTTTATCCTTGAACCTTCCCTCTCGCAGCTTTTTTTTCAAAGCAAATAATTGATTAACCTTCACCTTCAATGCCCATTACAGCAATCTACCTTCCTAACATCCAACAGAAGTTTTTTCAATTCCCCATTCATCTTTTATGGCAAATTAAAATTCCCAAGTGTTTGTTTTTGTAAAAATAAAAACAATATACAACCGCAATATGTACTGTCAAAAAATATCATTAGGGGATGGGGTTAGGGTTTTGCTATGTCATTCCCTAACGAAAACCAGAGGCATTGCAAAGTGGTGATCCAATAGGGAAGCACCAAAACAGATAAACAAACAAGGTGCAGCGGAAATATGAAAAGAAGACAAAACAAATATGTAAAGTAAATGAGATGATTGGCCAAACAAAATAAATGAGAACTGATTTTCTGTTCTGCCCCAGGGCCCAGACCCAGGGCCATTGGTCACGGATGGAGTAAACAAAAGCTTCACAATCAATCACTGACAGAAACAGACAGCATCACACAACAAAATAATACAATAATAATTTATTTTACTTACAAATCGGGATCCTTGACAAAAACTGCATTTATTTCGTTGATAATTTTTTCGCACAAAACCTCATTTTCGTTGTCCATTTTAAAGAGGTTTCCTTCTTATAGTAAATAATATGGCAAGCGAATTGTGGGGGGGGGCACCACCTAGAATATTTATGTTTGCCCTAAGATTTATCTTTATTCGCTTAGATTGTAGACATTTTTCTTTATGGCAGTGGTGGCTGATTTGATGTTTGTGAAACTTTTAAATAACAAATAAATAAATTTTATGTTACTGTTAAATAGAACGAAATAAACGTGTAGTCTGTCTGAAAACCCATTACGGTTCGAAGAAGAAAAATAAAACAAATTGGAAAATGCTTTATTTTTTTGCAAGGTAGGAAAATTGAAAGAGAAATGTCAAAAACGTGTTCGTGACGTGTTTTAATGTGAAATCTTACGTAAAGTTACGTTATGTTATTTTCAAAATTCTTGTTTTATACGATGCATTTTATGCTGTAACTTTTCAACTTCATAGGAAAATTGAATTTTGCTTTTCGTTTTTTAGTTTTCTTTTCATAGCTCATCATCTGTTAATCAGTGATTACCGCTGTTGATAAATTATAGAACGCGTACGTTTGCGAAAATATAAAGGTTAGACTGCACTAGGCGGAACTGCACTGCAGCGGAACCTCGATTCACAATAATTTTTATGAAATTTTGAGAAGTTCAGTTGCCGCTTAGTGCGATAAAGCTCATGTAGTTTCATACAAATAATGAAAAATGTGTTTCATTGGTTTTCAAAATAGCACCCAGATGAATTTTACCCCTTTTTTCAAAATTTGATAATACCACATGAACGTCCCCTTTCCCACAGGGAAATCATTTGCTGGAGATTTATTTCACGTTTATTTAATTGCCCTATAAATCTCTTTTGTACTTCTCAAACAAAGTTGCTAGGGATATTTTTCTTTCCCTATAAAATCTATTAGCTGAACACACGTTACGGACATGCTTCATGCCTTTCTCTCCTAAAAACTCAGTTGCTGGCAACTCAGTTTCTTCGTATGAAAGGAAACAATCTTTGCTTTCATCGCATCAAATTTTTAGTACTTAACTTTTAAATAGACCTTCTGATTGACCAGCTGTCATAAAAAGTAAGCCGACATTCAGTAACGTTTAAAGGCCTTCCAAACTAGCCCACTGTGTATTAATACACGTCAAAAAAGTGGGAAACAACTCATGTAGAATAGTATGTATGTATGTATGTAATTTTTATTGAGATTTTTTTTTTTTTCACATTTGCTTATTAGATAATACACTTTTTCTTATACTTATAATAATATTATTTGCCGACTTTGAATTGGCCAGGCTATACTCTTAAGGTTAGACCGCACACAACTGCAGCGGAACTACACTTCACGACGCGGCAAAATATTATTTGTATAATATTGTATGAGCTATATCGCACTAAGCGGCAACTGAACTTCATACAATTTCATACAAATTATTTTGAATCGCAGTTCCGCTGCAGTGCAGTTCCGCCTAGTGCGGTCTAACCTTTAATTTAATGTTATTGTTTTAATTTTAATTTATTCAATTCAAATTATGGTTTTAAGACAGAAGTCTACTGAATTTTGTTAATGTGTCCACTCAATCGGAACCATACTTGTTTTATTCATGTAGAATAGTGTGGAAACAAAATATGACAGCCCAGCCTATACAACCCGACATTCTATCCCACACGATTTGACATGTGTTAATACATGAAAAATTTTATGAATTGTTCTAATTATATCCCACATTCTATCATACTTTTTTTAGGTTAAGGTAATGTATTAATACAAGCAAGTGTGGAAGCAAAATATGAAAAGCCATTTCTTTCCCACAAATTTGGCAGTCCCGTGGAATTCTTTCCCACTTTCAATTTGACATGTATTAATACACAGTGGGCTAGTGTGGAAGGGCTATTAGTGAAATTTAGTTACGTTACGCTAGCTGAATTTTGAGTCGGCAATTAGTTGCTGAAAATTCAGCTGATAGCTTTTCTATATAAAATATAGGCTCTCCTTACAAAACTGACGGCTCAGATAATTTTGCGTTCAACGACATAGATTGAGTACTTTTATTTTCAGAATTCGTCATATTTTTGCATTGAACGTACCAGGTAACAAAATTTTGTGTATTTTTTTTTTTCTTTAAGGCTTGCTGCCCTTTTTGTTGCTCCCGATCCAATTACATTGAGTTATATGGGAGAGCACCCACTAGGCAACTTTGTTGCCGGCAACTTTCAATGTAATTGGATCGTGAGCAACAAAAAGTTGCTGGGGCGAGCAACTTTAAGTTGCCTAGTGGGCGGCAAGCCTAAGTGATGTCAAAAAAAATTAGAGGAGGCAATCTCGTGAACATTGGCCACGTTTGGGTGGTAAGCAGATACGTATCTGAGATATGTTAGAATCTGATATGTTCGAACGACCAAAACCAGATACGTAACCAAACCAAACAAAACCGAGAAAATGAACAGATGAGATGTCAGCTGTTAGTACAATCCAAACAAATCCGAAAATTTTTGGGATAGCTTTGGATTTCTTTTTGACATCAGCTGTTTGGTTTGTGTTGTTGTAATCCCCTGAAAAAAAAACAGCTGATGGTAAAACATATGTTCTCAAAAAATAAATCTCCACCTATACCAAAAATTCTCATATAACTCAGGACTCAGCTATCTGAAGAGATATGTCAACAACAGCTGACTTCAAATTTAACTTTTACGTTGAATTATGTGCTAAGTCTGCTATTACACCATGCACCTAGACGCGTGCAACTTTTCGAACAATGTAAGTGCAAAAAAGAAAACAAATTCGAAGAGATGAGATGGGAGAAATATTCGTGCAACAAGAAAATTCGAAGAAGCTGCACGCGTCTAGATACATGGTGTAATAGCACACCAACCCTGAGACCACACGAGCCAGTACTAGCAAGCCAGTTGGCTACCTAGATTGACTGTCAAATTCGTATACGTGAATATGCTGTGACGTAGGCGGCACGCAATTTGTAAGCAAGTTGCTCAGGTTTGTGTGATAGTAAAAATATTTAAATTTATTGTAACTTGTAAGCCAGTACTGGCTCGTGTGGCCTCAGGGTAAGTTAATCTATCCGGTTCTGGTCGTTCACAAACTTATACGGATACCATAAATATTCGAGATAACATATCTCAGTGCAACGTGAATGAGGCCATTCATGAAAATTTACTGCGCAAAAACTACACGAACAGATCTAATGTAACGTAACGCAAACGAAAATAAAGTAACATCTGTCAAAATGTCAATTAAAAAACAGCTGATCGATTTTTGTTGTGAAACTCAGTCAGAAGAAAAAGTCGCGAATATCGAGAGGATAAAATTAAAAAAAGCGTAGAAAAAAAATTCTAAAAAATTATACAATAAAAAAAAAAAAACTATACAATCTTCGAATGGCAACTAAAGTAGTCGCCACTGCAACAGTTCGCGCCCTAAAAGGAAGAAAATTGCTGCCAACACGCGCAGCCCTCACATTGGTACCTACATAGTATCGAAAAAAAATATAATAATCATGACCTCCGCAGCTTCCTTACAATATATATTTATATTTTCTTTTATTTTTAGACACCTTCTGCTGTACAACGTATTAAGGAACTACTATCACAGCAACCCCAATACGTAAGATAGTTTTATAAATGTACATAACTAATCAAAAGAAACAAATAAGTTTTAATCTCGTTCTTTTGCAGAATGGTCTTAAAGTTGGTGTTAGACAACGCGGATGCAATGGACTATCATATACCTTAGACTATGCTAAAGAAAAAGGTGAGCTCTGGGAGTATTACGAAGTTCTTTGTTTAAGTTTTTATTAATGAGATCTTATCTTTTACAGACAAACTAGATGAAGAAGTTGTACAGGATGGCGTTAAGGTCTTTATTGATAAGAAAGCACAATTGTCATTGTTAGGTGAGACTATCTTTAATCTACATAACTCTTATTAGGGCAAAATGTGATAAGTGCCCGGGGTTAGGTTGGGTATTGTAGAAAATGTTAAAAAATTCAAACTGTCCTAGTTATTACGTAATAATCTTAAAACATTATCAAATTTGTGATGCAAAGCATAAAATAGTTACAATAGGACCAATTGAAACACAGCTTACAGCAAACATCGAAAAAAAATCTCGAAAAGAAAAATTAAGAAAAACATTAGTTTTTGGTAAATAGTATAAAATGCACATTGCACACTTACTGATAAGTTAGTGGAGTACCATTTTTCCTAAACTGTTCGTTATATCAGGTATAGGAAGACCTGAAACAGCATATAAACTTCTTTTTCCTTATAATGTTTTCGATTAGTCATGGCGAAGAGAGGAATAATTAGGTTTTAGAACATCTTTTTTAACTTCGCGAGTCTCAATGAGTAGAGAATCTTCTTAATGTGAAAGCTTTTGGTATTTCACCATGAGAGAACGCAACTGATTTCTAGTTCGGATCAATATTGAAAATTTTGTTTAGAATGTTTTGGAATGTTCTTTCACTTTTAATGCAAAGCTCAAAGATTTTGTCAATGCGTTTTTCAAAGAATAGAGACTGGTCATTATTTCAACACAAAGCCTACATAAATAGTACCAATTTCACAATTGTATTTTGTCGTGAATAGTATTTTTTTTACTATTATGTATATGAACTCGGGGATAATAAATAATGTGTCCGCTAAACTGGAACAGGAAGAATCAGAAAAAGTCAAGGAACACAATTTTAGGGAGAGAAAATGAGGTAATTCGGGAACCAGTCAGCAATTTTTTCTGTATCAATCTGTTGAAAAATCGCCGAAGCACTAACATACAAAAATGCTTAAATATATGTTAAAAAAAAAGAAGTAGATATCAAAAAACTTCAAGATCAAAAAACAAAAATTAAAGCCCAAGCTGAAGAAGACAAAGTAGTAGCCCGTAGCGAAATGGTTAGTGCTTTGGACTGTCACGCTGGAGGTCTGGGTTCACATTCCAGCCTCGTCCACCTAAAAACTGAAAAAAAATTTTCAGAGCTACTGCCTCTTATATGAGTACATTTAGTAAGCTTGGATGTTGAAAAACTTGGAAATCTTCGTCAAAGATTTTGTTTGCACTTGAAAGTGCTTAATCCAATAAATTACAAAGCCGAGCTGGATTCTACTCTAGGAAACTCTGATCCATTCTTCACAATCATAATTATTGGGTGACAAAATTCGAACGAGGAGGTGCGATCTGCCAAGATTAACATCGCAGCAGTTACAACAAGTGAGGTGTCCAAAATGGTAAAAAACTAAAACAAACCCACGTCGAGTAAAAGTGCGTGGGCTGGCAGGCATGTCAGGCTTTTCAAAAAATTCTGTTCGGTGTATATTAACCAATAATTTGAACATCAAAAACCTGCAGACAAAATGATGAAACAAAAATTGTTTTACCCAGACAACGCCCTAGTTTTCACTTTTTTAGCGCCATATCAAAAATCAATGAATTAAAGTTTGAATTGCATCCCCATGCAGATGAATCACCAGATCAGGTCCGGATTAATTTGCCATTCCCAATCTGAAAAAATGGATCATTGGTAAGAGATGGGACGACGACTAAGTAGAGAAATAAAGATCAATTTTCTATAAAAAATAGTAACACTTCGTGACAAGAAAATGGTATAAATTCTTTAAAAAAAATGAATTTATATTTCCATCACATCCACTGTTATGAAAAATAACTGCTCATTTACTTTAGTCCTCAAACAGACTAGCCATCCAATTCAGCGGGTAAAAATAAAAAAACAGTGATAAAAAAAGGGCCAATGTACAACAGAGATGGGACGACGACTAAGTAGAGAAATAAAGATCAATTTTCTATAAAAAATAGTAACACTTCGTGACAAGAAAATGCCTGTATAAATTCTTTAAAAAAAATGAATTTATATTTCCATCACATCCACTGTTATGAAAAATAACTGCTCATTTACTTTAGTCCTCAAACAGACTAGCCATCCAATTCAGCGGGTAAAAATAAAAAAACAGTGATAAAAAAAGGGCCAATGTACAACAAACTTTTGTATGGCTAGTAAAATTCTAGTTGTTTCAAAAGGCACCTTCACTGGATGGAGATGATTACATGACCTCGGTAGTGCAAATGCCTCTGAGATTTGAGGTAGCTTGGTCGTCAATCAAATATAAATACAAATTACAACATAAAGACTAAGCAAGAGTAAAAACGAATCTGACTATCGGTGTGGCAGCCGTGGAAAAGTTAAAATTTCAGCCTAAATAATGGTGTTAGCCAACTCAAGGTCAATAATGACACCATTTGATTTTTTTTTCAAAATTGAATGTTGGAAAAGTAAAGAGTTTGTAAATAAAACAAAAGTAGTAGTAGTAAATATCACTCACCATTTTAGTTATTTGCATTTTTTCTGAATTGAAAGTTGTTTTGCTTTTAATTCTTGACATCGGTAGAACATCTGGAAATTGCTCTGGAACTCTACTGTCAAACCATCAGCAATAAAGCTCGCTTCGAAATATTCTTGATAGATTATTTGTTATTCCAATTTTTAAATTTAAATGAATATTATTCTTTTTTATTACAATCTTGAATTCTGAACATAAAATTAAATCACTTTTTATTTTAATTTCAGGAACTGAAATGGACTATGTTGAAAATAAACTTTCCAGTGAATTTGTCTTCAACAATCCCAACATCAAGGGCACATGCGGATGTGGCGAATCGTTTAGTTTTTAGAAATTTGTTTAAATTAAATTTAAAATCTCTATTTTGCCTCGTTTCGTTTTTTTCTTCTCTTTAAATTTTAGCTTAGCTTAATTTAAATTATTTGTTCAAATTAAATATAACGACACAAAATGAATGCTAATGAAGCGCCAGTTACTGTGCACATTAAGGCTTATGATAAATATTATTCAAATGTTTTTAAATAAAAACAAGACATGTGTTAAATTGTAAGGAACCAGTTTTTTTTTTTTTTTTGAATTCACTTGTTAGTTGAATGTTTCCGGTGGTGTTTATGCTTTTTCTCCTTCTTTTTATTTGAATTTTTATTTCCTTTGGGCTTCTTTTTAGTTTTTGAAGATTCATCTTTGTTTTCACTTCTCCCAACGCTACGATATTTTTTCATTTCGATCGATTTTCTGTCCGATAATCGATTACTACGATCAGTACTCTGTCTTCCTAATGTGTCCTCTTTTTTGACGCTTCTGTGTTCTCTTCTTTCGACACTAGGGCATTTCCAGTCCAATAATCGATTACTTCGATCGGTATTTCGTCTTCTAGTAGTATCCTCTCTTATATCACTTATTTCATCCTCTATTTTGATTCTTATGTGTTCTCTTCTTTCGACACTAGGGCATTTCCAGTCCAATGATCGATTAATTCGATCAGGACTTCGACTTCTCACAGTATCCTCTCTTCTATAACTTATCTCATCCTCTATTTTGACTCTTCTGTGTTCCCTTCTTTCGACACTATGGCATTTCCAGTTCAATAATCGATTACTTCGATCAGGACTTCGACTTCTTGCAGTATTCTCTCTTCTATCCTTCCTTCTATTTTGAATATAAGGATGATGAGTGGTTGTTCGTTTTCGAAATTCACTAAAATTTGTTTGAACAGTTTCTTCGATATTGTGACTTCTGGTTTTTTCACTAACCTGTTCAAAGTTATCTCTACATTGAGATCTCTCAGAATTTCTTTCTTGATCACTTTTAAAACTTAGACTTGGACTTGGTGGTTCGGATTTAGGATGAAAATACTTTTCTAACGCTGTCATCTGCAAATGAACTAAATTTCGTAGTTCTTCGATGTGCGTTGGTTTACTTGTTCGATATTTTCTTCGAAATTGTTTGTCTATTTTCTTAGCTTTGGCAACGATTTCAGCAAATGTCATACCGTTATAAATAGCATCATTGGGAAATCTAGAATAAAAAAAATTGTTTTTTTTTTTTTATAAATTTGAACGTAAGATTAATTGTAATGAATAAGCCTTACGAGACTTTAAGTTCGGGTTCAAAAGTCTTTTCGGTGTTAGAAATAACATAGTCGTAAATGTTAGCTTTTTGTTCTCTTGTAAAATTAAGTTGGATATCTGAAAATTTTTCAGGTATCTTAACATTTGGTTTGTTGACAATTGTCTTTAGCTGGAACTCATCTGCAATTAAATATTAAGTTTTGATTAATTAATAAAAAATGGTTTTAATTAAAAAAAAAAACGGTCTGATGGAGAAAGTATAATATGTACAATGTACATGTTGGAAAATTAGCTTAAACAATAAAATCTTTTTTACCTTAATATTTAAGACATGTTTTATATAATAAACCTTCCACCATCCGACCTTCGCACTATAAAAAGAACTGAAGTTGAAAAATTTGTCTCTTTACCTTACTAGGTTAGATTAGCTTAGGTTAATGGGCTGACAGTTGATCTTGTTACCGTAACACTTAGAGGAATATAGACCCATTGTGATACCCTAGGGATTATGACTCCCATATTATAATAATGAAACCTATGATAATTACTATATGTTATCCAAGTCCATTAAAAGTGCTTATGAATTTCAGGTAGTAACAGCCTGAAATGTCACGAGGGGGGGGGGGCTACTTCAAAGTGCACCAGTCTTTTAAGGCCGTGGTCTTTTCCTTCACCCCACTAGATAAACCATCACTCCACCAGGCCCGTAGAAGCGTATGGGTACTTGCAACGCCTGATAGATGAGTTTGACAGAAGTTCATTGGTTGGTGTATGCGTCTGTTTTGTTCAGTCAGGTTTGCTGCATAAGCCGAAGGGGCTGTCCATTTCCTCAAGAGAATTTTACCAATCTTAGGGAGAGGGAGAGGTGCCCCGCTTTATTCACTGACGCTGATGTTCACCGTAGGAGCGGCAATCTCGAGGTGCCCTTTTTCTGCTGGTTGCTGCTCCTACAAAAAAAACGAGCGTTTTGTTTAGTTGCCTTATTCTATCATTGTCGTCCTGGTCGCGTATGTATGTCTTTTGACTGTAGTTTGAGAGGCTATTTCCAACCTTGTGGCCGACTGATTGATAGGGTTTAGGGATTTTCAAACCAATTGGTAGCGTTGATAAATTTTAACAGGTTTTTTCTTGAAATGTCCGAGAGTTCCTTCAAGTCGTTGAATAAGTGTCTCCCGAGGTTCCTGTTTTTCAGATGACATAGCGCAGGGCAGTGATACAGGTAGTAAGGAGTATCCTCATTTATCTCGTAGTCAACCACATTCTCTGCATAAGTCGTCTATATTGATTTTCAAGTTTTTATTGCAGAACCCCAGTTGGTTGTGACCGGTAGTTATACTCACGAGAAGAGCTAAAGACTTTTTACTTAGTTGAATGATGTCGGTCTTTTGTTTATTGAAGCTGGGCCATAGTTCCCTGTTTATAACACAAGTATCAAGCGAATTCCTCTTTATTCTCTTTACCTGTTTAAGATTACTGTGATCAAGAGTTGATACTATTCTTTCCAGCTCGTCAGAAATTTCGTTACTTAGAACACCACTGTAACCGTGAACCCAACAGAGCTTTATGTTTTGCTGTGAACTAAGAACCCTTAGCTCTTTGCGACAGCAAGTCAAAAGTTTCGATTTTATTTCAATGGCAGAAATCGCTTTTAGTGCCATTTGGCTATCAATTGAAAAGGTCATATACGATTTTAACGCGCAGCTAGAAAGAGAGGAAGTTTTTAGTGACATAGTAAGTCGGAAAGCACAGCCTGCACGACACCAACTCAGACAACGGAATCAGGCTGTACGACTTCTCTGCGGAACAAAAAATTGTAGTAGCTAGTACGCAGTTCCCAAACCTCAATATCTATAAGTAGACCGGAAATCTTTTGAAAAATCAATCGTCAACCTGATTATATTGCGATCGACGCAAGGCACTCCTCTAGTATCAGGGATGTACATCAGAGACGCCGCATCTGACGTGCTGCGTTTCTACTCGACCACCAAAGCGAAACCCATTGTGCGGAACGAGTGCCGAAATGCACATGAAGAGCGCAGGAGCCATACAAATCTTCGCTGCACAGAAGGACCAGAGCTGCTCGCTAACTCTACAAGCTAAAGAGGAGAGAGGAACACTGGCTTCTCAAAGAGAAAAAGAAGGAGCATGAGAGGAAGATTGAGGGATATCATAACAGTAATGAGCTTTGGAAGTTACAAAGGTAAAATGAAGCTCCCTCGACTACAAGGCCCAAACCAATGGAACATCGTAGTGGATTCGCAGTCGATGCTGAAAATATGAAAAGATCACTTCTGTAGACTGTATAACGGCGATGACGAATCTAATTCTGCTGTCAGGCATATTCCACCATTCAACCATGACGATGCAGGCCAACAATTTCCTCTACCCGACCTCGACGAAGGGAAGATAGCAATATCTAAGTCCAACAAAGCTCCTGGAGCCTCCTCTTAAATCCTTTCCTATTTTTCTAACGCTCACACTGTGTTTAAACATTTTAAGGGTAGTAAGAACCCCTTAAGTGCGCGCTCAATTTAAAAAAAAAAAAAAAAAAAAAAAAAAAACAAAGCTCCTGGAGCCGACGGTCTTCCTGCCAAGCTATTCAAACCAGCAGGCGATGACTTGGTTAGAAAAATGCACCAGCTCATGTATTAAATATGGTCGGAGGAGAGCATGACCGATGAATGGAACCTCAGCATTGTTTGCCCGATCCTCGCGAAAGAAGAAATCAAGATGAGAACCAAACTACGGAGGAATCAGTCTCCTTAAAATCGCCTTAAAGATCTGCTCTGCCGCATTCTGTGAACGCCTGAAGGTCCATATCAGTGTTGATTTAGGAAAGGAAAGTCCACCATCGACCAAATTTTCATACTACGGCAGATCTTGGAAAATAACCCAGGAACTTCAAATCGACACTCACCGCCTTTTCAGCAATTTCAAGGCCGCGTATGATAGCACCTATTGAGACGAAGACTCCAATCCTCCGGCACGAAAAGTCTGTGAATCTATCCTTGAGGGACGGCGAAGTAAAGGAAGACCGCGAAACTACCTTGGCATGCGAAATTGGGAACAGTTAGCTAGGACAGAGCTGGATGGTGAAGGTTTGTTGGTTGGGGCCATGGTCCACACCGGACGAAAACGATTTTTATAGAAAGCATTATTCCACCAAAATACCTAATTATAAAATATCAAGCAAGTCTACCTATGCATCTAACTAACATTAGCTTAACAAAAAAACTTTTGTCATGTGTTTTTATTTAAACATATAGGTACTTGAAATTGACTTACCTATGACCATAGAATTAGTGAAATCAAAGCTTTCTGGTAAAGGTAGATCATTCGTGTCAAAAGATTCTTTATTTTCAGTATTCGCCGGCGGACAAGTGCTTTCCTAAAAAGGAAAAAGTAAACAAAAGAATAAAATAATTCTAAGATTATATTAAGTAGGTAGGACAAGTTTGTTTACAAACCGCCTAAACATCTCTGCTTTGACCTTGCCATAAGCACAACAAAGCCACAAGAAAGCACCTCCTCAGAAACACCTTACCTTGAGTGTGTCTTCTATTGTCCAATCAAGTGTTTTAAGTATAGTTTGCAAATGACTTTTCCCTTCAGCAATATATTGATCTAATTCTTTTATTATATTTACCACTTTATTGTTCATTTTGTAAAAATCTAAAAATAAATATCAAATTTATCACTACTCGAATATAAATGCCGGCAGCAATTTTTGTTTTTGTTGAATACTGTAAAATTTCGGATTCCGAATTCGGAACCTTTTAAATTCAGGTGTGTTCGATGTCCGCACAAAAGGTAACCCATAAAATCAAAGTTTAGGTTCGTTCGCGTACTTTTTGCACTAAACAGGTTGAGGTGAGACAAACATGAAGTTCTTGTGTTTGTAAAAAAATATAAATTCTAAATAAAAACTACAACAAAATAAATTCAATGCAAAAAATCAAACAATTTTAACTAAAAGCTCTCCCCAAACTAACCCGAAATTGGTTGAAACATTGGCCTTACGACGTTCATGGTGCTGACTGTTGAGCAATTGCAATACACTGTTTTTTTAAATAATGGCGGCCACTGTTGCTGGTGACGGTGCTGGTATAAGCCTCTTAACACCAAACCCAAGACGTGGTTTGGTGTAAGACCTATCTCATAAACACAAGGTTTAAATAAACTATGGAAAACTAGTGGGAAATGCAAGATGAACAAAACAAACACACTTTTTCAAACATTTAGCGCTCAAATAAACGTCCTATAAAACAGTTGATGGGTTGCTGCCAAACAAAAATAATTTGAATGCTGGTTTGTCCCGATGTACATTGAAGGATTTTTCCAGTGCTGAATGGAAAAATTGGCCGAAACATGTCGGCTGTACCTCTGAATCGCATAAGATTACAACAACAATTTTTTGTTGGCATTGGAAAAATCGTTCAGTGTACACCGGAAGTTTGGATGAAAAGGCTATTAAGGCTCTCCCAAACCAATGCGAAACATTCGGTTGTGGCGAAGAAACATTCGTCAGTCAAAATGAATTCATATGTTTCTCCGCCGCGTTGGTGTGGGCACTCTCTTATATCACCATGTAAATAAATTTTGACATGCGAATTTTTTTTCGCCGCAACGAATGTTCCGCATTGGTTTGGGAGAGCCTTTAATCGTTTTCGCGGATTGCTTTTGTGAACCTAATAGCCTTTTCACACCAAACCCAAAACCCGGTTTTCGCGAAAATATCGGTTTTGGCTGAAAACCTAGACCGAAAGCACAAGTTCTCCCATACATTTTTGCTAAACCACAAGATTTGATAAAACACAAACACAACACAATCCATTATTAAATTCCAATATTAATTAATTGTCTTTTAATTGCACATAAAACATTTGATTTTTCCCTTTTATGTGGCACTGAAAATTTTCAAAGCGACGCGGCCCTTCCTCGAAACCATTGTGTTCAAGCAAAACAAATGAAATGTTAAATGAAAACTTGTAAATGTTCGGTGTGAACGCATTTCAAGTTTTCGTAAACCAATTGACGAAAACCCGGTTTTGGGTTTGGTGTGAAAAGGCTATTGGCACATGGAGTCACGGCATCTAGCAGCCAGCCCGTGAAACTAACAAACGAGATAGATTTCTTTTCCATTTGACGTTCAATGCATTTCCCATAAGAGAAAAACAAAAACAGCTCGTAGAAACATTATTTTAACAAATTAATTTTATATGAACGGTTGTTTGTATTATAATTGCAATAGAATAATTAAACATGCTAGTTTGCAAATCAAACGTAAAATATATTGAAACTTATTACTAATTTGCTTTATTTTGCAGATGAAATATGTAAACAAACGTGCTTTTTTGTTGTTGTTTTCCAAAATGGATGCAAGGCGTCAGTCAGAACGATATCATGTGCGTAGGTAGGTAGTAGTTTAGGGGGCTAGAGTTTCTTATGGATTTTAATAAAACATTAATTTTCCTTTTTATTATAAGTAAAGAATGAAGTAGAAATGTTAAAGGTCCACTTTAGTGATCGTAAGAAAAAAAGATAATACCAGGAAATTATGTGTTGCACCAATAATTGCGGTTTTCTATTTTTCGATTAATTTCGTTTACTTTTGCTTTCGTAAAAATAGAATTATAACAGTCAAAAGCGCTCACTTAAGTAAATGTAATAAGCCAACGAAAATTAGTTTTCCAAATTATCAAAAGGAGTCACCTATAATGCACTTAAGTGATATAAATATTCATTTTATTTTTTTGTATTAGGTACGCGCAGGTTAATATAAAGTTAATATAAATTATAGGGGCATCATTTGATTTCTCAGTGTTCGTTTGTTTTATCCTACCACGTAAGTTTCTTTCTAAAGGTTAGACCGCACACAACTGCAGCGGAACTACACCTCACGACGTGGCAAAACATTATTTGTATGAAACTGTATGAGCTATATCGCACTAAGCGGCAACTGAACTTCATTAAATTTCATACAAATTATTTTGAATCGCAGTTCTGCTGCAGTGCAGTTCCACCTAGTGCGGTCTAACCTTAAGAATAATTTTTTAACGTAATTTCGGCAAAAAAAAACTTTTATCCTCCATTTAAAAAAAGATTAGCACTCTTTTAAAGTAAACTCTTCTTAAAAATAGAACTAATTAAGAGTGATCGAGCTTGACCTTCATTCATACCTTGCGTCTTTTGTAAACCAAGAAACAAATGTGTAAATAGCCAATTGAAAAATATTTTTTTTAACAATTTTTTCACAAGAAGATTTTTATTCAATTACGAACAAACATATTTTTTTAATAATCGTGACTACGCCTCTGCCTTTCTCTATTTCTAATCGAGTACTTTTGTTGTTTATGGTTGTAAAGGTGGTTTGTTTACATTTTTCATTTACAAAGCAAAGCATTTTAGCTATCTATTTTAATATATTTTCGGGTTGATTTATAAGCTTACACATTTTTTGGTTCTGTTTCAATCATATTATGGATACCCGTTGATTTAAAATAATTTGGTATAACTAATTTTCATCAGGCGCTTTTTTCGTTTTCTCTTATGGGAAATACATTGAACGTCAAATCGAAAATAATTCTATAGCCTTTTGAAGATTAAGCGCTTGAGATGCAGGTGGCGTGGAAAGCAACTTACCAGGTGTCAATAAGAAAAAGAACCAAACAGATCTTAAATCGTGTTTACAAGTAGAATAAAATGAACAAATCTAATTTACGAACGCGACTGTTTTTGACAGCTGGGGTGTTTTGGATGAAAAAAAAAACACAAAAACAAATCTCAGAAAGTAGCTAAATCGAACGTCGAAGTTGTGCAGAAAACTACAAAATTTATCACCTATTTATATTTGAAAATAAATGTAAACATATCTAATGTTTGTTAAAAGTTCTTTATTTCTTTGAACTAAAACTTAGTCTTTACTTAGTAAAGATAAATTATAGCCTTTTCTTTGGCCCAAGAATCTCGCTAAACTTTCCAAAAATATCCTTCAGTCCATAACAAAACAACAAAAATGAGTATTAATTGGATTAAAATTACTGAAAGGTAAAACTTGAAAAATCATGATCAACTAAATATGTATCTACGTAATTACTTTTTGATTTGTATTCCTGTATTAAGAGCTCGTGAGGGTATAAAAATCATCAATTCCCTCAACTACGACGTCTTTTGCACTGTGCTCGATTATGTTCATCGTAATATGAGTCCCAATGAAGACCATCACGAACCCGAGAATGCCCTTGAGCAATTGGAGAAACTCGTTGGTGTTCCTCGTGCTGATTTCCTTCTATTGATCAAAACATTCTCGTACATCCTCAAGCGAACCTCTACATTTATCATCAAACCAACGAAACTCCAAATGGAACTACGCGATAAGCTTAAGCTCAACGAAGACAAAGTCGATGCCATCATCAAATTATGGATTAAAAACACTAAACCAATTCTTGATAATCTCCAAGAGGGCAAGTACGAATCCAATGAAATTGAAGACGTCGCCTGGAAGCTTAACGTCCAAATCTCATCACATTGCCAGCAAAAGGAGAAAACAGCTCTGGCAGTGCTTCAGCTAAAGACGGTGGCAGGCGAGGATATAAACTGGGAGATGAATCACGATGAACTGCTTAACTTGTACAATCAATTTGAAGGCATCCAAAACGAATTGGACGCAATGCGGAGTGCAAAATAAAACATCAACAAAATTATTCAACTTGTAATTTAATTTTATTTAATTATTTCTCTCTCTTTCCCCTCTCTTCCTTTCCCACGCCCAAAATTTATTCGCATGAATATTCATTAAGCATTTAAGTTCCAGCTTTGCATTTTTATAAAAATTGCTTAAATTTTGTCCTAAATCACAATAAGATAAAAGCTTTTAAGTTCAAATAATTGTAGGTTTGCTGTTAGGGGAAATTTGTTAAAAAATTACGTGTACCTAGCTTTTAAAATTTATATATCGTGTGTAATATTGTTCCTGTGTGTAGTTTTTTCTTTAGTAATATGCGAAAGCGATGTAATTTTTTTTAATAAACTTCTTTTTTTCTTCAATCTATATCTCTTGTATATATTATATAAAATTTGTTTCCTTAGCAAATAAATAAGACACAGTCATAAGAGTAATATATACAAAAAAAAATATTAATTATAATAATAATAAAATAATGGTTATCTAAAGTAATTTTTTATTTAAATCGCACTTTAACTGGTTTGTATTAGAGTGCCCTTTTAACAGATGAAGGATTCTAGGTCTCGAAATGCTTGTAGATTGCCGTAACATAACTCATAACTTGTGTCCAGTCGGGTCGTTCAATTTGACACATGTCATTAATGTTCTGAAATTTAAAAGAAAAAGTTTAGTTAATAATTTATAATAAATAAATATTTATCTTATAAGTAATAGGAAATAGATGATTATCGATAACTGTCCGAAATTCATCTTCATCTACATTTAAATTCAGATAAACGAACACTGAGAACACGAGCTGACAAAATACATGAGCAATCCAATCCAGATTTTTTTTGGCTTATGTATAACTAGCCATATAAAAATTAAGGAAAACTAAGTTGTATAACAGAGTGCTGGGCTTGCTTTCATTGACAGACACAGACTGTTCAACATTTATTTGAAGATTCCGCCTCTGCTAGAACACAATAGAGGGGCTGCATGAAGCTTGTCATCCTGCGCTGCTAGGAAGGGAAAGTTAAATTTTTTCCATTTGTATACATCGAAGCTGTAGCTGCCGATCTTGTTATTAAACAAAAATTATTGAAGCAGTTTCGTGAAGAGCGTCTTTTTTTTATAATGTGAGCGCACTAAATGGGCTTTGACTACACTTAAGGAGATGAAAACAGGACGAGCATTAGTAAAATAGGGAAGGGTTAAAGAGGAGATACCGATGAACATTGGTTTTGAAGTTCGGAATATCGAAATGGGAGGGAAAAATAGTCGGGTAAAACTTCTTCATTACCGTGGTACGGCTAAAGAAAGAATCCCATGTAATCGACAAGTACGTCCGAGCGAGCACGAGCTTAAATTGATTTGCATTCTTAGAAGTACGAGTATTATGGTTGAATTCTTTAAGGATTTAAATGCAACTGGCTAGTTAACTAGAACACTGTCTGTAAAAATAATGGTAAAATAATGAAAGACAAGAATCATTGCGACGGTGTTCAAGGGATCCAAATGTTTCCGTTTTATTCATCACCTATTGTTTTAAAAGCTCTTTTCTGAATCATTGTACTCAAGTTTCGGACGGATAAATTGTTTATAGATTATAAGCAGATCAGAATGGGAGACAAATTTCTTACATCATCAAAGAAAACCTAAACACTTAGCAGCGTTTTTAAGGACGTCGAATATGTGATCGTTCCACAGAAGGTGGTCTATGATACATAAACGAGGACTGAACGCTTTTCGGTTCGACAATGCAAGGGTTTTGATTTAAAGACAGGAGACAACATTGAGATTTTGGAGCAATAAATTCTACGCGGTTTTTCATTCCCCATTGGACAATGCTGCCGAAATCAGAATTCAACGAACTTAACACACGCTGCCGTTCAAGTTCAAGATCCGAAGGATATTGGTGTGACTCTGAAAACGAATATGAGAAGCGGAGGGTACTGTCGTTAGCGAAACAGTTTAATGAATTAGTAGTTTTACAGAAGATCATTTATGAACTTGTATTGAACAACGAATTGAATTGAGTCGAATTTAAATATTCGTCGCTACCAAATTCGCAAATTTTCGAAAGAAGAGCTTGATGCCAAACTGTATCAAACGCTTTAGAAATATTAAGTACAATAATCTTACTTTCTCCAAAACGATGTAGAGATTGGTTCCACTCTTGATGAGATTTGAGATATTTCTTGAGCTGATAACTAATAATCTTTTCCAAGACCTTGCAAAGAAAGTACGTTAAGTGCAATTTGTCGATAGTTTGAGGGTGAAGAAGATACGCCCTTTTTAGGGACAGGCTGAAAAAATGCGGTTTTTCAACTAGTCGGAAAGAGACCAGTAGAGTAGTACAGATGGAAAAGCTTACGTAGTTGTTTTTGCCAGCGTTGAAGAATGAACACTACTACAGAACAATACTGGATACTATTCGGGACAGCGGATTTGTGTATATCCAGATAGTTTCGGACGCTTGCAAATACACGAATGCGACCAATTTGTCCCATAAAGTCAATTATGCTCTCAAGCGCAGAAGGAGTCATAAAACTTTCTGGCATAGCAACCAGTTAAAGCTCCTGAAGAAATTATTGAGAACGTCAGTTGCCTTTCTCGTATTGACAAATGGTTCTCTTAGAATTTTTTTATTTCACTGTGATTTGGTGGCACGAGAAATTCGCAGATATGACACAATGGCCTAATGTGCCTAGAGGCGATAATACACTAATAATATGTTAATCGGGGTCAGAGGTAAGGAACAAGTCTGGAGTGTTGGCGGTTTGACCTCCAACGCCAGGATTTTGAGTAGGCTCGTCAACAAGCTGAGTCATGTTGTTTAACTCAGAAAAAATAAATGTGTAAATTAATCGCCCGTAACAACACTTAGCCCAGTCAATAATAAAAAAAGGGCTTAATTCGCAAAGCGCGATGTAGTTCTTCATTTTTGATATGTTGTTGGGGCATGTTACGAGTAAGTCTGTAGCTAAGTTTGCAACTTCGAAAAACCTGTGCTCGCTGCAGGAAAAATGCAACAGTGAAACAAACGCTAAAATCACCCCATTTTTTCCGACATTTTCCTTTACAACTTTGGAAATATGCAACTTAGGAAACAAACTATCCACTATATTCTTGTTTGTTATAAAAATAGGTCAAAAATTGTCCAATTCTGCTCAACATTTGCAATCAAATAGCTTAGAGTATTATGAGACAAAATTTTAAAATTCAAAAAAACAAGCAATGTTTGCATCATTGCTGTGGTCAAAGTAGGACGCTTAAGTTGGCACTTATTTTTGTACACGTACTTGGAACCCTTAACTATGATAAAATATAGTTACAATATTTATATCTTTTTTTAAGCAACATTGGAAGCAATTTTAAAAATTTCGAAGATTTTGCACTGTATAAATAAAAACATGATTTCGTGAAGCATTTTTGAAATTTTTCAAACATTTAAAATCGCTACCAAAGTTGCTTACAAAAAGATATAAATATTATAACTATATTTCATCATAGTTAAGGGTTCCATGTACGTGTACAAAAATCAGTGCCAACTTAAGTGTCCTTTTTTGACCACAGCAATGATGCAAACATTAGTTGTTGCACTTAGTAAACATCATGTTTCTTGCCAATATATAAATGAAACATGTACGAGACACACGAAGTTAAACTTCAAGTTTTATATGTGTCAGTCGAAGTTGAGTTACCACCACTGCTACATACGAACAAAATGACTTGCACTTTAATAATAAATAATTTTAACTATATGCCTGTTAGACCTAAAAAGTCTCAAAATGCATCCAAAATCACACGACACTTGTAGAAGAAATAGAAGGATATGAAAAAAATGTTTGTATGGTACAGTTTTGGTTAAAAAAAAAATATTTTCCTTCTGTACTTGCGGTATTGATAAATGGATACTTTTCGCTAAATTGCGCATTTAAAACACATCATTCTGACTTTTTTCAGTTTAAAAAAACAAATCAAGAAGTTAATGAAAGCGAAATTCCCAAAAAGTTGCGGTACTTATAGATATTGATTTAGCGCTTGCTACTAAATTAAAATATTTTTAAAGCACAGCGTAGGAATTCAAAAGTGTTCACCGGGCAGTTTTTAAGAAGCCTTGAAAAGGATACATCATCATTTTTTTCTTAAGTATAGTTTGTTTGATTTTTTATACAACTAATTGAAGTGGAGACATTCTTCAATACTTACCAAAGTTGTAGGAATTCCAACCGATTCGGCAGCACCAAACGCCAACGAAAAATTCCTCCGCTTGTTTGCTTGACTCAGCGTATCATATGGTATTTTATCGGGCAAATAGGAATGTAAAATTGCACAAAATGCCAATCCATCATTCCACGACGAACTAAAATTCGTAATGTCAATATTTCGATAGCCCACTGTCTTATTTTGGCACCACTTAAGCAAGGCATTTCTCTTCGAACCACCATTTTTAACAAGCATATTTAATGGATCCTTTCGTTCGCCTGCCGTGAGAAATCGACTGCTACTTTCTGTTCTGGAAATAATAAATTGGTCTTTTTTTTCAACGTTTGCGCTACCGTTGCCAATCCCAACGCCAACACAACCACCACCATTACCACCACCACCGCCAACACCACCACTTTGCAGCGACGATTTTGAGACATTGTTAATACTATGAAAATGCATACTGCTTGGTACAATGGTTGGTTGTTGCTGTTCTCGAAGTGGACCTTTGGCACTGCTGCTTGTGGTTGTGTTTGTAGGAGTTGGTGCAGTTGTTGTGTTTGTGGTTGTCCCACTTAGACTGGTCGTTGTTTGAATTCGGACCTAAAAGCGAAAGAAGCTAATAATTAACAACAACTTGTTCAAGATTAATTTTTTTTGTAAGCCTTACATTTTCTGACCAGTCAGATGGAATGTTAGTATTTGTCCCATGTGTAAAATCTGAGGTCCCACTGTTTAGGCTCGATGTAGAACTATAGCGGGACTCAGATTCTTCGGATTTGGTCTAAAAAACGATATTATTTTTTTTTTTTCAATTCGTTTCCACTGCCCATGAAATAACTTACTTGTTTATTATTCTCGATAGTTTCAATCAATGTCTTTACCGACAATCTAGAATCTTGTTTCGATAATGATATTTTACTACGTCGCAAAGCCATTTCCTGTTGTACAGTTGTCAAAAGTGATTGTTGTGTTGTATCTGCCGATGAAATTTCTGTAAAGAAAAAAGAACAATTTTTTAAAACTTAAATAAACATCTTTTGGATCATGCACTTACGTTTATTTAGTTTCTCAACTTGCTGCTCTAGCATTCGTATTTTCTCACGTTGCGTTTTGTTATCCAAAACCAATTGCTCACGCGCACATAACGCTTCAGTCTTAAAATCATTTGCCACTCGAACCGTCATTAACAAATCCGATTGGAACTGCTGCCATTCTTCAGCCTGTAAGAAGAAATCAAATACAACATAGCCATTGTCATTATAATATTTATACTTACCTCTTGTTTTCTTAATTTAGTCTCTTTTTGCAGTTGCTCATCCTTTTCGCCAAGTTTCCTCTCTGCATCTTCCAAATGCTTTTGTGTTTCACCTAGCAAATTTTGCAACTGTGCCTTATCCTCTAAGTGGCATTTGCATTGCACTTGGAGTTCCGCCGTGTTGTCCTGCAACTGTTGATATTCCGAATGTAGCTTATCTTTCTCCTGTTGCAAAGTTTCATAGCGATACTCTAAATGAGACAATGCACACTTAGCATTATTCTTGGCGACTTTGCATTCTTCGGTTAGGCCCAGCAGCTGATCTTTGAGTTTCCTTATCTCATTGTGACTACGAGACAGTTGCTCTTGCAATGAAGCCACTTTCACCTCCAACTGATCCTTCTCCTTGCGGGCTGCATCTAGAAGATCAGTCAAATCAGTCTTCTCGCCCCGCGCCAAATCCTGTTCAAGCTCCTCGATCTTGGCTCGGGCATTTTCCAGCAAAGTTGTTAGCCGGCTTATTTCTATGCTCTTCTGTGAAGATTCCTCTTTGGCATGTTGTAGTTCACTTTCTGTTTGCTTGCGTTCGGCATTGGCAGCATCTACAGTCGAGTCGAGCAAACAGATGCGTTCCCTAAAACGACTATTGTCACTGCTGGCGCACTCAACTGACTGGCGCAGCTCATTTAATTCTGAATTCATTTCTTCTTGCTTAATCAAGATGGTTTCTCGTTCTTCCTGCGTGTTCTTGATTAAATCCAAGAGTTTCTTTTCTCGTTCGCTAGTACCAACCTCATTTTGGTTAGATTCTCGCAAAAGTAGTTCTTGGAGAGTTGTGATTTGAGTGCGGGAATCTTTGAGTTTTTCCGTCTGCCGGCAGAGCGATTTGAAGAGAACATCTTTCTCATCAGCAAGTCGCTCGTTATCTGATTGTAGCTCAGTCAGTTGAGTCTGTAGATCCGCCAGCTCTTGGATAGTTGCTTGTAGCTCCTCATTCGTCGAATAATGCGTCTCCTCCATCTATATTATATGTGGAAATACTGTTATTTATCAATGCTATATAGGTAAGGCTGCCAAAACTCACCTGAATTATTTTATCCTGCAGACAGGCTACTGATATTTCACTGGAAGATGAATTCTTATCCCAATCTGGTGTAACGCACGGAGTTCCATCATTTTCATTGGCCTGCGTCAAAGATAAATACAAAAAAAAAAATAAACAAATAGATTTTTAATTGGATGAAAAACACAGCAACTCTATCTTCGTTCACACTTACGTTGGGCAACGCAATAGAAGCTGGTGCAGAACTGTGCAACCGCTGAGAATCTTGAATTATCTGATGCTTCTCAGCATCGGACAGGGGTGAGTTGACGACGTCCCGCAAGCGATTACGTAAAGATTCATTTTCATATTTAAGCTTTTGGATTTCCATGTTGCTCTTCTCGTGCAAATTCTGTATTAGTTTTTTTTTAAGGGAGAAAAACGAGACAAAAAAATTAATTTATAAATTATTTGTTGTTGTTCAATGCCGTCGTAAATTGTAAAATCTAGTCCGGCAATTATTTATTTATTGTGTTCGCTTCATTCACTGCGGTTTTACGATTGATTACATTTTGAAGTCTAAAAGAGGGTGAAGTTACAAAGTGCGCGCGAGGATAGAACTACCTGCCTGCCACACACAGCTAGACACGACAGAGAGTAAGAGACCCTGAATATGGACCATATTTACCACAAGTCTGTTAAGTCAGGTGCTTAGAAGGGGGTAGGGGGCAAATGAGACATAAAACTGGTGATGGAAAACGAATGTGACACAGACAAGAATTGCAAAATAAATAGTGATTGGAGTTAAAGCAATGATAGGCCATGAGGAAGGGATTTTTTGTGTACAAGTCTCAGAAAATATATTTAAATATATACTGGCTTTTCTTATCGGCATATTACTTCGAGTGAGCTGTACTCTAAGGTAGTTTTATTTAATTGTAATCTGAAAACACATCAGAGACTTTATACAACAATATAACTTTATTAGAGATTTTTTAAATTTCAGATCAGATTAGACAAGTTTGTAGGAATACTTTTTTTATTTGCGACCAATAATGCAAGACATTTATTAATAACTAAGCCACTTATTCATTAAAATATCGTTGGAGTTCAAGTTATTTTTAATTTCCTAACTTTATTTGAACTTAGCGTAAAAAAAACATGGAAAACAACAAAATAATAATTAAAATTTCGTCACATTAGTTTAAACACGTTTTGTAAACTAAAAATTCACTGCTTTTTATATTAATAAAAGCTCAAGCTTACTGTCAACTCCCAAAATTATTAAACGATGAAAAACGGCACTTATTCATTTAACTTAAATAAATTTGTAGTTCTTATTCAAAAATATGTATTGGCCTTTGTCATGTTGTGATAACAAGCGGATAAATTTTAACATGTCAAATTTCAGAACGGATATTTTCTTAACACACACACTCATTGATGAATGAGTTTTTGTTTAGCAATATACACTTGCGAGCAATAAAACGGAACCACTCAAATTTGTCTTCTAAACACAACAATCGCGATGGATACAATGGGTAGGTTCAGAGAACTTAGGGGACTTGCAAGTAAGGCAAAATTATAGACTGTGATTGGCCAGCTGTCGAAAGTTCCCTTCATTTAAAACAATTTTTCGACAGCTGACCAATCACAGTCTAGAAATTTGCCTTACTTGCAAGTCCCCTAAGTTCTCTGAACCTAGCCAATATCTAAAATTAATTGTTAATAGGTTCGTTTTAAAGCTTGAACTTTAAACTTTAAATTAAGGGTAAAGTCATAAAAATCAATTGGTTAGTTTTCGCGCTATCCGCCATAATAACAAAATTATCAAATTATACTTGTTTAAATTAGGCAAGGGTTTGACACATTGATACGCTGTTAAAAATGAATTCCAACATATCTTGACTTATTAGGCCTACTAATCTTAGAAAATAATGGAAACCACGCCTGTAGAAGTCAGTCAAATTGTGACACTACTGCAAAAAGGAATAAACCACTGTACCGTGTCCCGTCAGCTCGGTGTAAGCCAATCTTGCATATCAAAGGTCTACGGAAGGTTTAGTCAAACTAGTAGGTTAGTGTAAAGGCCAGGATCTGTGTTCCACTGGATGTTATGACTAATTCGTCGTGATGGCGTTTCTCCTTATCGTGCTTTGACAAGCGTTGACGTCCAACAATAGCAGAGAAAGGTACGATAAAGACTCGTAAGTTAATGGACAGTTAGGAGACGACTTAAGGAAGCAGACCTTACCCCAAAATGTCCCGCCACGGGACCAAAATTAACTGCAACTCATCCACAAGTTCGAGTACGATTTTCACTATGCACTACAATTGGGAAGTTGAGCAATGTAGGCGATTTACGTTCTCAGATGAGTGCAGAGTTTGTCTCCAGGAAAGACATGTCATCTGTTTACTTTGCCTCTATCCTATAACTTCCATCCAGACACATTCTGCACTGCACTCATCCGATAACGTAAATCGCCTACATTGCTCAACTCCCAATTGTAGTGCATAGTGAAAATCGTACTCGAACTTGTCCATGAGGTGCAGTTAATTTAGGGACATTTTGGGATAAGGTCTGCTTCCTTAAGTCGTCTCCTAACTGTCCATTAACTAACGATCCTTTATCCTACCTGTCTTTGCAATAGTTGGACGTCAACGCTAGTCAAAGCACGGTTCCGGAGAAACCCCATCACGATGAATCACTCATAACATCCGGTGGCACACAGATCCTGGCCTTTACAGTAAAAAAACAATCACCACAAATTTGTTTACTGTGTACTTACACAAGGGGCAGCCATCTTGAAATTTGACAAGCTGCGCCTGATAATAACTTAGATATGTAAAAAGAACAAAAATGAAAGCAGTATAAGATCGTATGTAACTCTGTCGCTCAGATTCGTCGCCTGTCCCTCAACGATACGTGGCCGCAATCGTACAATGTCTTTTAATTTTTATCGCTCAAGATGTTTTCGGTCTGTCGTTTGGCCCCGGTCGTCTACTGAGTGGTGGAGCCTTTAGCTAGTTTTGTATGTGAAAGATCGCGAAAAATGAGAAGGGTTTTTCCCAGTTACAAAACAGAACTACATAAATAAGGCGAAGTTCTGGCTTTCATTAAAAACTATCATTGAAAATTTTGTCTTTCAATTTGTATGTACCTTAACAAATAAAACTGATAACGTCTCATTGGTTAACGGTACCAAAATGAACCTTATAAGTTGTATAAGCAAACATTTAATTTGCTTTACCACTTTCTTATAAAATCACTTTTATTTTTTCAATGAACAGCTGACATTTTGTTGCAAAAGTGTAACACAATCGTTGATATGTGTTCTTTTCTCTTCCTTTTCTGGTCTGTCAGTTTTTCTTTCAATGATCAACTCTACCTCAAAGTGTTTTACTTAACAATTTAAATTAATTAAAAGTTGAAATTAACTTCTCAAAAGCTATCTATTGAAATAACTTTATTTAAAAGGCAAATTCAAGAATGGGTTTCTGGGTTCAAGATAAGCTATAGGAGAATATTGTGGGTGTTACCATTGTTTTTCAATAGTGTTGTTTCTACCTAAGTCATATTTTTAGATAATTGCCCCTCCCATCTTAACGGGGGTATATCGACCCCCCTTCCGGTATGATTGTCTTATTATTTTGGCTCAACCTACACGCTCCAGTGCTTTGATGCATTTATGTCCACCATTGTTATATTTTTTTTCTAGCGCTTAATTTTGGAAACCATTCGGTCTACAGAGAAGGGTTTGGGCTCAAATTGGAGCAAACTAGGTTACTTTAAAATCGTACAACAATGTTTTTATTTAAAATTACTTCTTAAGGACTAAAATCGCCAATAACTGAAAAAGGCGCGACAAAATCGCGTTTTTTTCCATTTTTCACCATGAAGCGGTCGACGCTCGTGGTCGAAAACTTAGGTTATTTACTAGGCCAATGTTTTGAACAACACAGTAAAAAATCAGAAATACCAGATTTGACGCATACGTGAATGTATATAGTAACTGTACTATAAGGTCTTTTAAGCTTTATTTAGTAAAAAATACACAAAATTATAATTTTTATTTAAAAGCATGACACATTGTCAGACAAAAGGAAATCATCTCTATGCCACTGCAAATATAAGACGATACTTTTCTGAATGGATCACAATTTTTCAAGTTAATATTTTTTTTCTTGTTTCTAATTTAAGTTAAAAGAAAAAAAAATGACGTCAAGCAACATAAAAAATATAGAACTTAAAAAAATTATTTCGTTCCAACCCAAACAAAGGCGAATGCAAAAAAAAATCTCGTTCTGGATGTTAATGAAATAATTAAAAAAATAGGCTGACAGATATTGAAAATAGAATAGCAAATACTGGCAATTTGCCAGAATTTATTAAGTGTTGTTGTTTAAAATAAACTTAAAAAAAAACATACAAGTGCGTTTGTTTAGCTTGGAGGATTTAGCAAAACGTGCTATACTATGAGAAGTTCAATGTTTGGTTAATGCATCTGTTTTGCAAAATTAATTATGTACCTAAATATACTGTTAACAAAAAAAAACTGCTACTTTGTTTTTTTTTTGGTACATACTTTTAAAAAAATTAATACAATATCCTGTATTTTTTTTTTCACAACGGAAACTAGTTTCTTCTATTGAAGATCTATAACGAACCTTGCGGCCGGACTTAAGACCATCCAAACTTGAACTGCCTGCTTAACGGGGCAGTCCGATAAGGAGCTGGTAATAGAAATCCTTTGTTTTCCGAGTTTGTGGGGATCTCAGTGGTCTGA
This sequence comes from Melangyna quadrimaculata, assembly GCA_949320155.1. Lineage (NCBI taxonomy): Eukaryota > Metazoa > Arthropoda > Insecta > Diptera > Syrphidae > Melangyna > Melangyna quadrimaculata. The sequence continues at coordinate 102,617,825 of OX439483.1, read as the reverse complement.
GCTGGCTTAATACTACGCTATGTTCGTAGTATTAAATATGTACAAACGTACGTGTTTGTTTTATTATTCGTTATAAAGGTTAACTACATTAATTCAAAAACCCAACCATCATTAGTGAAAGTGTGTCTACTTTTTGTCCTGACTAAATTCACATTATGTACATACGTACTCGTACATACGTACTCGTATAGCATATGTATATACATATAGGTCTGCGAAGTCCGACTCTTTTGGCCACTGTTTAAAATGTATTAGTTTGTCAAAACTCAAGAGTTTTTTAATGTGCATATTTGCATAAATTGAATAATTTGATCAAAAACAAAATAAAACAGGAAGATAGAAGCAAGGCAATATTATCTTGATATAAAAAGATTCTTTTAATTTAGTACATATTGATATTAATATTTGTTTTTAATTTATTCTTGAATAAAGTTAAAAAGTTTAAGGTAAAATATAGCAGTAAACTATATTCTAAAGAAGAATATTCCGCTTGCAGACAAACAAAAATAACAAATGATATGAACTATAACGATGCTGAAGTGCAATTTTAAAGTTTATTATAGGCACAGATTTTAGATTTTGGACATTTGGAGGGAATTAAGATCGTGATATTTATTTAAAAATCAGCAAAACTGCAAAGAACATTACACATTTAAATTAAAGTCCATTATACGATGTACTATTTTATTTCAATAAACAATAATATTTGTAGGTACATACTTGTTTAAAAAAAAAATTCAGTTTGTGATTTAAAATTAATTTAAATCAAATTAAAAGCATGCTACCAAAAAGGTACAATAAATAGAGAAAAACGGTTAATTAATTGACAGTCATATTTTTTTAAGTGCGCTTTAAATTTGAATGGATTGTATTGTGACGCACTGTGGCGTCAAATGCCAAAATCAAAAGTCGTGACAAAAATCAAAATTACTATGTTTAAATATTGTTATTATTTTACTGTTGCAAAATTTTAGACGATTTAGTACGATGTTAAATCATTTTTAGTATGATACTAGGTTAAAAATTGTGTGTTGCTAATTTAAAACGAGTTAAGCATCGTACTATCACCTAACATTTTATTAAAGTTCAAATCACCAACTGACTATTTTAACTTTTTAGTATCGTACTAAATTCTTATTAGAAGACCCCAATGTTCCAGGCTCGAGTCCTGCTGGTACCCAACTTTTTTTTGTAAATAATGAAGTTAAAATGATAAAAATATAAATATTGAATACTTATTTCAAGCACATGATGGGTTTTAATCAACATATAATTAATTTACAACGCATAAAAACAATAATTGTGTTCATCAAATTCAAACCCTACAAATGCAATTTACTAGTTAGCAAAAGGTTTAAAATTTTGGAATAGATAGTAAATTGTCAAATATTTAGGAAATTATTAACTAGTAAAATGTTAAGCCCTTAACAATAGGATGTTTAAAATTTTGCGCCACTATGTTTGAATATTTTGTTTTGACAGTGCTTTTTTCTGATGCATACACAGGTCATTTTTGATTTAAAGCGCTCAACTTGAAAATTGATCAATTATTACCAGCGTTTTAGGTTTACCACTTAAAAATTTGCCAACTGATTTCCTTATGAAAATAGTTAAACCTTGGATTTTTTTTAAACTGCCTTGTGATATTATTGAAAATCTATATTTTGAACTCCACTTTTTAACAACTATTGGTTAGTTTCCATTACAGCTTTGTATATAAAATCTATAATGGTCTAAATCGACAGTGCTGACACCTTGAAAAAAAAATACAGCTAGCAAGTAGCAATCCAAAAGAATACTAGCGCCGCCAAGGTATCGACATCGCGTTTGTTTACTTTGTTCTAAACTGTTTGACATGAAATGTAGGTCTAGTTTCCTAGTTTTTTAATGCGAGGTCATCCTAGTGTGGCGATTAAACACGAGTGAACTGCTCAAACACATTTGTTTAAACAATTTAGATCTCGTGTTTAAATCTCAACAAATTTGATGAGTTAGCTCTGTGATTTTTGTGAATGTGGACAGATTTGTATGATTATATCATAACATGATTGTCGAATGTATCTGTTTTGCATATAAGTGAGAAAGTAGTACTAAAGCGTCAGCTGTTTTGTTTGTTTCGAATGTGAGAGAAAATATTTATCAAATCAGTTATTTCTTAAATTGTTTAACTACAAAAAGAGAAAAAAAAAACAACTTTGTAATATTTTTTTTTAATTTGATGGCTTTCCTCGACAAACCCTTGACTCTAAAGGCATCGATCTTAGGCTGTCAAACTTGATTAACTCCATGCATCAAAGGAGACTTGTAAATGCGAAGATGGGTGACAGCAAGCCTAAATTTAGGGCGTTTAGGGGTACTCCACAAGGAGAGGGTCCTGTCACCCTGCTTTGATTTCTGGTCGTTAACCAGATTTTGGTTAAACTAAACCTATGTGGTGTCATAATCGTTGCGTACACTGATGACATAGTGATTATACCCTCAGGGAAATTTGTCCCTACATTGTGCGAGCTCATACAAACAACCCTTGACGAGCTCAGCAATTGGTCCAGTCCAGGACTAAATGTCAACCCACTCAAGACAGAATTGGTTTTATTTACGAGGAAACGAACAATTCCCAATATAAGCCCTCCAACCATAAATAGGACACTACATATCAAAGGTACAGCAAAATATCTTGGTCTGGTAATCGATCGTAGATATACTAAAGTGGAAAGAAAATATTAAAGAAAGAGAGAAGAAAGCGTCAATGACTCTATACTTGTAGTAGAAAGATAGGGTCCCAGCCTTAAAACCACTATTTATTGGATGTACACAGCCATATAATCTTTTCAGGAAACCCACCCTTTAATAGATCAATAAAGGTTTTGAACTTAAGCACGCCGCAAAAAATCTTGACGCATGTAGTTTTCATTTACAATTAACAAGAACATTGATATTTTATTGAATTTTATGAATGAATATAACTATATAAAGTACTTATTATGACTCTTCAATTGTTGTTTACAATTTTGTTCACCGAAAAAAAACTTATTAAGCGCCACAAAGCGCCGCTTGCTTCGAGTTAACATATAACAAGTTTTAAATATGAGGATATTTTAAAATGACTCATTCCAAGTTGTTCTGTTTTAAACTTAAAAACTCTTCATTTGATAATATGCTTACAATAAGGCTACACAGGTTTTGGCTGGTATTTAAAAAGTTTATCTTTATCTTGGTCTCAAATCTCATTTTGATCTCACTTAGATAAAGCTTTTTGACATAGCACATAACTTCATACAACAGAGATGAGTTAACAGTTAAAGCAATCGAGTATAGGCAGTTCCTATACGTTCGGCTCAGTCAATTGTTACCGATTCGATTAAACAACATAAGGAACTGTCTGTTGTTTTAAGTCACATGCTGTCGTCCGAACCTCACATTTATTTGAATTTAGAACTTTGGGTACAGTAATTGATTTGCACCAATTCCTGATTTGTTTTACAAAATATTCCAAATCTCCTTAAAATGTGTTTCTTAAATTACCTGCATTCTAAGTAACTCATTTCGCAGCTTTACCACTTCAGTTTGATACGGCATCAGTTCACTTATTTTAGCTTCCAATAATATATTTTCTCTACCCAGCCTCTCAAGCTGTGTCTGAAGTTCTTGCATCATGTTAGCCTTAAAAAATAAAAAAAAATATAGATTAATTTACAAATTAAATCAAAAATAAATCTTCGACATTAAAAACCAACCTCTAAATGATCGTTTTCAGCTGCCAAATAGTTATTTAACTTGTAGTCCTTGTTCCAATCGTTGGCATCTACATTATTTAAATTATTATTAGCTGTCGTTGTTGTTACATTAGCTGCTGAAGTTGATTGCAATTGCGGTTGAACCGCCGCCGCTGCTACTGCTGCCGCTGCACCAACTTGAGGCATTACATTTGACACCTGGGCGTTGTTGTTATTGTTTTTCTTTCTTCCACCACCGCTACTACCAGTAGTATTAGTCCGATAGTTATTCTGATTATCCTTGAACTTATAATTATATCCAGCTCCGGCGTTATCAGGCTTCCCAGCATAGTCAACTAGTTCGTTAGTATGTTTTTTTCTACTCGTCTGCTGTGATGAGGGTACACTTTCTTGGTCTAGACTCGAAGATGATGATGCAGCTCCTCCAGCGCCGCCACCGCTTCGTTTTGATCCAGAAGGACCTTGCCCTCTGCGAAACAGGGATTTTAATTTTATCATTTTGATTTTGCTTTTTTATTTTGTTTTAATTTAGACTTATTTCTGTGATTTTGTGCAGATTTTGAAAGAAAAAAGTGTAACAAGTGGAATTTATGTGCTGCTGCGTATGCCACTCCCCCTTTCTTTTCTTTACAGAAATTTTATTTATTTTTTTTTTTACAGAAGGGAAATCTGTGTAGTTGTTTTACTTGTTTTTTTTTTTGTCAGTAAAATTTTCTTTTTTTATTATTTGTGAATTGTTTCTCAACTTCGTCGTGGTATGATTTTTCCCCTGTTTAGTGTGTCAAGAGATTAAAAAGTGAAAATAACATGTCGCCAAGTCGATGTTGCATGCATCATGTGCAAAGAAGAAAAAATCGTGTATACTAACTATCGAGTGTCTTTACATAAATGCGTTGTAACCAACAAAAAAAAAATGTGCAACAAGTAGGTAAAGTATACAAATTATAAGAAAATTACAAAAAATCAACTAAAAAGGGAGTTTTTTTTTCTGGAGATTTTTCCTTTCTTTGCTTTTGTTATTGGTTTTGGTTGGGGGAACTCTTTTATTGCTTCTTAAATCTTCTTATTGCAAGCATTCAAGCTTCTTTCTATTCAGCAATCCCAGATGCAGTAGGTACTTTGTAATTTTTTTTTTTTTTTTCAAAATGTCGGTTATCTTTTTCTTTGGAATGAATCACTGAATAAATATTGTATCAAAAAAAGTTAAATAATAAAGTGTTGTGTTTATAGAGCGATTTATAGTTCTTTGTCATTTTGTGTGACCTTCGTTGGAGCTTTATGCATTTATGTATATTAAAATTGTGTGTGGGAATCAAATGCGTAAACAGCCGAATAAATAAAATATAAATACACCCGCGATATAAATGTATTTAGGTACGAGTAGGTACTGCGAAAATATTTTTCCAAATGGACACAAGAACGTATAAAACAAGCTAAAAAATCAAAGCGACGACGAGCAAGAAAGGCAACAAAAAAAAAAAAAAATAAAATACACGCCAACAAAAAATAAAGAAAAAACGACCCGACGACGACGATCTAAAGCGGAGTGATCATCTCCATCGAACTGTGTTGCTGCTGAGAGACTACATACTATCGAAACCTATTGGAACAGGTAAACGGGTAAGAAAAGGCCAACAATAATAGCAGTAGGGGTACAATCTTGGAAGTGGCACAGCAGAGCAAATAAATGCAAACGGAATGGAATCCGACGACAACGACGACGATCAACATCAACTTCTCTGATGGATGATGCTGTATATATAACTGACGAACGAACTGACCAAATGACAATTTGTTTAAGAAGAGATTGTGCTTAGGTATAAATTGAAATTGAGAGCGAGATGCCGAAGATCAGTACCAGTAGGGTAGGTTGTTGCCAGATAACTCTCTTTTTTCATTTGTTTATTGTGTTTATAATATAAATTAAGTAAAATGTTAGATTCGACTACCTACTTTGAATAGGTATTGTAAATAAACGATAAACGTCTACCTAGCTATTTTGAAACTACCTATCTCTATGTACCTATGTACCTACCGATCTTTAGAAAATACCAATTGGATTTTATTTTTACATTATCTAGGTATGTTACGATCTTATGAAAATATCAACTGGATAAAATCATTTTATTCATATAGGGTGTTCAATTTTTTAAAAAAGTATAACTACAAATTGTACATGAAGTATATAATTTGCTTAAAATGTTTAAGAGAATTTTATACAGCCACCGCCACCCTGGATAAAACCACCCTACCCCACATCTCACCACAAAGACAACCGGATATGAACAACCCGAGATAAACCATCTAGTATTAAGTAAATAGTATAAGACAATCAAAGGCAATTTTTTAAATAATTTTAATAAAAATAAATATAATTTATAAAATTAGGTCCGTTATGTGCCAAAACAATATTTATTTAAACCGTTGAAGTACTAAAGTTAGAAAAAATAAATTTAAATATCGAATGTAAATTAAAATTAAGAGACAATAATTGTATATACTTCAGTTTAATAAATATTATTATATTATGTATACAAGTATGTTATTTATGGACAAATGTTAAAAGCTTAACATTCGTTCCTTTAATTAATTAAACACCTACTCGAATTGAAAATAGCTATCATCCTGAAGGAACGCCATTTATCAAGGTCGTTAAAACCTATTTGAAATCAATATTTCTAATTAATTATGCTAAGGACCATTTTCACAGTGAGCACTTACCGGAATAAGCACTTAAGTTTAGCATATTGGTACTTTTTGGTAATTTTTACTTAACACTAAACACTTAAGTGCCCAACATCGGATACTAAGTGCAACTTATTCAGGTAAGTGTGCACTGCGAAAATTGAAATTGGCATTTTTTAGAACGACGCATATTGATAGAGCGGCACGACATGACCTGACGCGCCTTTTCCGAAAATCGCGTGACACAGTGATCGAAACACAGCTTTCCTTGCGAGACCGGCGCGTGTTTGTTTTTTTCTGTCAAAAAATTAAATAATATTTTGATGTTGGTTTTGAATATAAAAAATCGTCTGCTTTTTTTAGAAATTACTTGCTTTTTTTAAGTTTATTTCAATTATCAATATATCAGACGATTTTTGATTCAATTAATATGTATTTTGTCACCGAAACACGCGAATCAACGGCATGTCGACGAACGGCATGACACGTTTCTATAATCGTGTCACACGACACTCGTCAGGTCACGTCACACGCTTCGGACGCGGCTCAATATGCGCCTAGCCTGGCCCTAAGACTCACTTGGCTGATTTATCTCAGTAGTATATTTAATATAGAATTTCGTTACTATAAAAAAAACATTCATACTTCAAATTATTAGGAATTAAAGTTTTTGTAAGCATGACAAATTTCTTCAGAAAGATTCTCATATCATTTTTTGTGATACCCCGTTTCACCATACAAACACTTGACTTGAAAAACTCTCTACCCCTAAGGTAATCCTCAAAGTTCCATCTGCTATGAACATATTTGTCATTCAAACACAAAACGAATTTTCACGATCCTCTAGGTACAAATTTGTGTAGGTTTAACCCTATTTGACTATAAATGCTACTTACCCTACATGTAATGTAAAATATGTATCCCTAGAATGATCCTCGAAGTCCATCTTTTTTAATACATGGATGTACATTGTATACACATCTTGCATTATACATATGTATGTATGTATGTACAGTGGTGGCGGCCTAGTTAAGAACGATATTTTTATAAAATTTTAAAATGCTAAACTTTTGTTTGGGAAATCTGCTGAGGTTGAGAAATGGTTTTATTAATAGCCCATGAACTACGGTACACTTGAGTAATGTTTAACAAATATAAGCATGAGAATATTGGTAGGAAAAAAATAAACATTAATTTAACTCTTATTTCGTCTGGTAATGTAATTAAGAACAGAAACAAATGCTTGTCATAACATTAAAAATCTTTAAAATTTCAATATGCTAATGTGAATATATTGTTAATTCTTTATAATTTCAGACAAAATTCCTTGCATATTTTTGCGTAAGGCATAAAATCTTGATAGTAGTGAACTCTTGTCAGATTTCCTCAATATTTAGAACATTCTGATCAAAATGTTTTTTTTTTTTTTTTTACTAATAAATAACCATCCATTGATGTCTCCCCACAAGTTCTCGATCGATTTTAGGCCCGAGTTTTGGACGGTCTAATCTAAAAAATGACTTCTTGAATACGCAAACACCTTCTTAGCAATCCGTTGAGGACTTTTTTAATCATTATCGTCCGTTAAAGCAATTTTTATGGGCATGATTTCAAATTAATAAGACTCCATAACATGTTCCTCAATGTCTTTAAACTTTCTGGTCAATTCGAGCATTTTTTTCAGACTTGTCGACTATACTATGCCAAGTCAATGCACCCCAAATTAAATTAAGTTTTATCCTGTTTTCTGTACCGTCGTAAGAGTGTATTTTTGATTCAATTTCTTATTCTAAGGGCTTCAAACATCAAATTTACTTTCTGACCTACAAAATAAGAAATCCTCAGAACGAGAAATGTAGAACAAAAAAAAAAAAAAAACTATTAAAAAACGACGGTTACACTTACAATGCCTTATTATGATTTTTTATAAAGCCAGAAATCCCTTCTGTTATCTTCATTTCAAATAAAGTTCTTTTTTACTGAATAGTTATTGAAAAAATAATTTTCAAAGTCAAAATTTTAAAAACAAAAATATTATTCTTTGATCTTGGATAACACTTGAAAAATATAAAACGTGGAAAATACCCAACATGAAATCAATAAGTTTTAATCATGTATTCTAAAAAACGGTCTTAGCGGGATAAGGCGGGATTTTATAAAAGCGGGATTATAATATAAAGGGATTTTGAATAAACGGGATTTAAAAAAACAGTATTTTAAAAAATCCGGATTTTAGAAGGCGGTGTTTTAAAACTTTATTGACGGGATTTTTGAAAAAAACGGGATTTTAAAAAGCGGGATTCCGATACGTTCCCGTCAAAATGAATAGTAAAAAAATTGAATTTCAAACAGTCACAATAAATTTGTTTTTGTTTACTGTGTACTTATACAAGGGGCAGCCATAATTTGTTTTTGTTTACTGTTTACTTACACAAGGGGCAGGAATCTTGAGATTTGACATAAGCTGCGCCTGATAATACCTTAGATATGTGTAGTGTGATTAAGTACTATTTTTGTTTTCCAAATTCAATGCTCTTATCAATTTTTAAGTCAAACACTGAAAACCGGATATTTAGGACTTTTACTTTTTAAGATATTAAAAAAAATAAAGAAACTAAGTTCTTAGTAAAAACAGGAAAAACAAAGTTGATGAATTGATGATAGTAGTCCGGGACAGATTTTGGTGACCAATAGAACCAAAGCTATCTTTTCGTAGATGATTAATTTGACGTTATAATAAAGCCTAGTGAAAGTCAGCTGGCGGACCATGGGTGAGTGCGGCTACAGCAGCCCCCCAAACATGTAAAAAAAAAGTTGGAGTGCGACTCCACCAAATCTGAAATTTGGTGGAGTAACTGACTAAAATATGTCACGGGCTCCCGGGCTAGTCAACCGGTTGCTGAAATGATCATTTAGTCGGACTCTTCTTAGTTTTGTGAGAAAGTTGGTTCGTGTATTTTGTAATATCGTGAACAGTAAAAATCCTGAAACTATCCGGTTTTCAGTGTTTAAATACAAATCGTTGAGAGCATTAAAATTTGAAAACAAAAATAGTACTTAATGACGTAAAGTTTTGAAAAAAAAACTAGTTTAAAATTTTGAGGTTGAAAATTATTTATTGAAAATCTGTTCATTAAAAGAACTTAATTTAAAAAGAAGATAAAAGAAGGAATTTCTGGCTTTTTAATAAAAGTCATGACAAGGCATTGTAAGTGAATTTTGAAATCAGAATAAAATTAAAAAAAAAAGATTAGTTTGAATTTCTTTCATTTTTTTTTTTTAATTTTGAGTTTGAAAATTAATTTTTTTAAAAACTGTTTATTAAAACAACTTTAAAGAAAATAAGAGAAGGAGTTTCTGTCTTAAAGAGGTAAAACAGGCTATTGTAAGTATGAGTCTTGATGTTTTTTAATACTTTCTTTTCTGTTTTAAGTTATTTTTATTTTTAGAAAATTGCCTTTGTAAACGGGGGAATAGACCACCCTCGATTTTTTTTTTAGTGTTTCGACCTAAACATGTCCTAGCTGACACACGTTAGGTGAATAACATTGTATAAAAATGATTTAACGTTTTTAAAGACAAAATTTGGCATATCATTTTTAAGTATTTAATAAAATACAATTGTATATTAAATTAAAAAAAAAAAATAATGAACTTGTTCTAAAGACGGGTTCTATGACAGGAACAGTTTATAAGCGTTATTGGTAACATTTTTGTTTACTAAATTATTAACTTTAATTTTAGTAGTAATTCGTAATTTTTTGTATCAAAATCGTTAAAGCCCTTATTGAGATAAATAACTATTTTCATAACGGTTGTATGGCAGGTACCTACCGTTATTTTTTGAACTAAAACAAAATTCATTCCCCTCTAGGGAATCACATAAGAACTTTAAATTAGAGATTCGAAGAAAATATTTTCAGCAGGCTGCATGTCGTGGTACAGACAGATAGACAGATAAACAGAAACAGACAGACAGAATTGCGATCCCCACTTTTTTTTGCGTTATCTATCATAGTAACGTTGGGAAAAATTATTATCGAGTCCGATTTTTTGTATTGATCCAAAACTTCTTGCCCTTCAGTACTTATATTACAAGTAAAAGATTTTGACCTCTGTCAACTTCACTTATGCACACAAAACTTTCTTGTAAATTTTGAAAAATTATCTTTTAAGTGATCCTCAAAGTACAGCCTCCGAATAAACCCGTTTTAAAGATAGAAGGACTTATTTTAAATCGGATTCATTTTTTGATTTAAACCCGTTTCGTCCTGGCCTTATGCATTTTTAAAATATCTATACCCAGGCTACATGAAATTTGGTTTCATGTAGCCGTTTTATGAGTACTACATTTTTAAACAAACAATATTATCATTAAATAACTCAGACCGATAATGAGGTCACTCTTCAGCTTCAAATAAACAAATTAAAACAATTTTGTGATACATGGGACCTTAAAATAAATACGATGGAGTCAAAAATTTTTAGATCCCAAAATCGTAGCAATAGTAATGACCGTACTTGGACTTTTAATGGTTGCAATATAGAAGTGGTGAACGAATTCAAATACTTAGGCTTCACTTGAACACACAATTTGAATTTTACAGTTTACATAAAAGATAAAGTGAAAACGGCAAAAGCCACAATTAACTGTATTTGGTCAATTTTTTTTAAGAACAAACTTTTTAAGAACAAAACCTGTTTAAACTATGGCAACGAAGTTTATGGGTACAAGCAATTAGATGAAATTGAAGCCTTCCAAAGATATTTTTTCAAGCGGATCTTTAGGCTCCCTTCAAACACACCTAATTATGCAATACACGTGGAATCGGAACTGCCCCCTCTTTTCATAAAGAATTTAAAGGCAAATGCTGACTATATCATCAAAGTCATGCAAAGATCGAACAACAATCTGCAAAAGAGGATTCTTTTAGTGTCTTTAAGGTGTCGGTATACTCCTTTTAAAGACTGGTATGAGCTGGCCTCGGCACATAGCTTTCCTTTGACCCTCTCAGTAGACAGCTTAGATTCGTGGAGAAGTACTCTCTACGATTGCATCTCTATCGTCGATGATCAGTTTTTTCAAAGCTGTCTCGATAAGGCGAGGATATCTGTGTCGAGAACAACATACAGTAAACTTAATCTCAGTTTGGGGGCATCCAATTACTTTCGAGATGAATTTAAGGTATGGGAGATGAGTCTTATATTTAAAGCTCGCACAGAGATGCTAGAGCTCAATTACAGATTTTTTGTGCAACCTCAACCAAATTGAAAACATCTTCCACTTCCTAGCTTTATGCCCTATCTTGCAGGAAATAAGACCACTATATTTCTACAAGTGTTTTCTAACTTTAGAGGAATGTTTAGGTGTTCTGAACGGAGAAGAGGGTTGGACACTTCTTATCCGTTTTTTCTCACATGCGATTTCATTTAGAAATGATTACGTTAATCTATTTTAGATCAATGTTAGAATTAAAACTATTACAATTTTGTTTTAGCCAAACTCAAAGCTCTAAAAATTCTTAAAAAAAAAAAAAACTTCAACCCTGACATTGTTGAGCAGTTTTTTCCCGAGTTGATATTGCAGTTCCTTATCCACCCTTTTTTGTTTTAGCTTAACTAAAAGCCATAAAACCACGTATAAATCCTTTACTTAAAGTATTGTAATTTTCTTTCTTGTAAACTAGAAACTTGTTTTTTTTTTTTTTGAAAGCTTTATTAACGATAAACAATTTTGTTTTATCTTAACTAAATGCCTGAATTCAAATATTATTTAGCTGTTCTATTTTATAAATCTAAATAAGTCCCACAAAATTCCTTGTTGTGATTATTATATATTGTTTTTCAGAAATATTTGTGATTTTAGATACATATAATTACTCTTTTCTTTATTTTTATTTTATTTTTGATTATTTATAAAAAACTTAATTATTTTATATTTTCTCCCAAATGTTAAAAATAGAAAACTAACCGGCAGACGGCTTGCATGTAAATCTTTTATTAAATTTTTTTGTGTGTATATTTTATAAATGAAAAAAAAAAAAATAAATAAATAAAGATAATAATAATAATAATAAATAACCAGAAGACCCGTGCGAAAATTTCGCACATTCAGTAAGGCTTTAAATTTTCAAATAGAAATTTTGAACTAAATAAACAAATTCTTTTTATTATTGATATAAACATGTTAGAAGAATTTAATTTAAATATTATAGATATACATTTCAGTGATCATAATACCTATTTTTTCTAAAAAAATTTGATGCAATAAAAAAATTTCTTTGATTTATTTTCATTCTAAATGTGTTTCGATTTTTTTTTCAACCCCTTTGGATTGACATACCAACAATATTTTTAACATTGATCGTTCACAGTGTAACACTTTTAATAACTAACATTTTATAGAAAAAGAACGCACCACTGTAATTTTGCCGAGCTAAAGGAAGTGTTTAGAGATTTCAAAACGTTAATATAGTTAAAACACTAATTAAAAAAGTGAAATAAAAGTTAACATAGTGAATATTTGCAATACATTATTTAAAAAAAATATGCTTTAAATCGTGTTAAAACACCTATAATATGGAGTTTACAATTTTTGCATCTCACGGGCTAATTGTGCCTCATATTCCACATAATGTTTTTTCAGGATTTAATGCAGCACCGCATATGTTATATTTTTTTGTTCAATGAAGTATTGCATGTTTTCACTATATTTACATTTATTTCACTTTTTTATTTAGTTTAATAAGCTTTTTTACTATTTAAACTTAAATCTCAAAAATACATCTCTCAAAAACATAGTTAAAAATTCTTTTGGGGGCCCCAGCATTTATCTATCTTACTGCATTCCGACCCTGTGTCAATGCATTTGTGTTTGTGTAACTCACACTATTTTGAAAAAAGCCTCACTTTTTCCTCAATATGCCCGTTCCTCTATTTCTTCTTCTATGATTTTAAATTAAAGAATTAATAAATATGTTTCTTTCATTCATGCAATCTAGTGACAACTAATAAATGCATTCGGCTTTTTTTAATGAGAAAAAAGATTACAAACAATAGAAGTAGGTAACAAATATGTTTCTCTACCACTCACTCATTTGCAAGCGAAAAAAGAGGATTATGCATTACAAAAGTAATAAATATGTTTCTTTCATTCATGCATGGTGAAACGAAAGAATGTTGCTCCCCAACTCACTCAAGGTGAAGCGAAATAAAAGAGAATTTTAAATTACAGAAGTAATACACATTTTTCTCTTTCACTCATTCAATGAGTTAAAAGTGATGTATTCTTTATGTCAAATTTTTCATTTATTGAATTATTTCAAATTTCCGAAATTTATAGAAAATAGTGTGGTATAACATAAAGTTTTTGTGCAATGTCATGAGTATGTGTAAATTCCTATTCAGTGATACCTATTTAAGTGGATTTGACTATTCTATAAATGAGAAAAAAGGAGTTTGACAACAGAAATAATATACAAAGATGATGATAACTCAGCCACGACATCCGCTTATTGATTGCCGTTTTGTTTTTTTGAAAAATTACGACCAACAAATGTTTAGTGGGGCCAAACAAAACTGTCCCGGGCGCCAAATTAGGTTAACATTTATGAGCAGTCATAGCTAGACTTCCATTGGATCACTGTTGTTCTATCAACAATAAAAGCGATAAAACATTACAAGGTTGTGTTGTTTATATTGGAGCTTCAATATCGATTTACATTAACTAAACAACAAACATCAACAAATAAATCTTAATCGCTGAAAGATCTTTTATAAGACAGGAAACATTTCGGCGATGTTCTTAGGCCTATAAGTTTAACATAACTTTGGGATTTATACTGTCAACTACGGATTTGAAGTCAACTTATAATTTTGCAAACTTTGGAGTTTTCAGCAAGTTGATCAATACCTACAAAAACAAGTTTTCGTAGTGAATGTATCTTCTATAACTTTAAAAACTCTATTTTGATATTTTGTCAGTAGATCCAACGATCCAAGTGTTTAAAAGTCTTCTGCAAATATATGAGAATGACATGGGTATATTCGGATGTATGCCTTACTAATGGTAGGTAGCTCAGTTCGCGGAAAAACATACTTAAATTTTGAATCCAATATCTAATATGTGATGTGACCATGTCATAGGTAAATTTCAGTAATATACAAAACCTACAATTGAAAACTTTACAGTTTCTTCGTTGCAAGTGTGTCAATCATGTATAATGGCATATTAGGATACCTACCTATACTTCTTGCGGGAAATATTAAATTTTAAACTGTTATTAATACCTTATTGTATAATGCTTTCAAGTTAGAAATTGAATGAGCTTATCATACCTACGCTGTGGTTTCAGTTTCACCACCAAAGAACCTCAAAACGATTATGAAAAGCCGAAGGTGCTGACGTCGTCAGCAAAACAATGTAGCCGATTAGACGTTTCAGACATTTGATCAGTATTTAAATGTTTTATTTAATGTCAATGAGTGATGCCAAGATTATGAACATTTCTAGAAAAAAAAAAACAATGTTGTCGCAAAAATCTATCTCCATGCAGTTTAGACTTGATTTTGGACATTGTTCAAGTTTTGTTTGTTATGAGCTTGTATTAAGCCAAATTAATAAATAAATGTCCAGTTGAGGCGGCATGTTATGAAGATAAGGGAAAAAGTGGGACACAAAACGGAGTCTTGTTGCACAACAGTATTTATTTTCCCATTGCCCAAAACAACATAACTGACAAAAAATCACCCCATTTACCCCTAACTTTTTTTTTATTACATAGGTATATCACTGAGCTGGAAATGTCCTATTTTGACCTCTGCATAAACCCAGGGCGTAACATCTGTAAAAATGTAGGTAAATAGGTACACCAACTACATATATTATTATGTATTAGGAAGGTATGTATGTACAGGTAAACAGTAGGTAGGTATTTAGTTGTGTATTAAAACTATTTTCCCAACACAGCCTTGACCTATGCCAATCCCAGGATGAAGAGCTTGCAATTATGTCACCATTTCATTTCTATGGGTTTAAGCTGCTCAGCTCATCAAATGGCTCTTTCTTTTGTTTGGTCTTTTTCTCCATTCATTTTTTACAAATTTTTGAAAAGTGTTTTCTCCATTCTCACCATAATTTTTATACTTTTAATTTGTGTTTGTTGGTAACCGGGACCGGGGGACAAGAGGACGGCATTTAATTACTCAAGTGTCATTTTTAATCACTCGCAATATCTTTTTTCCACTCATTTCATTTTTTGTTTATGAACTCAAAGAAAAACTCAAACATCACACACTGCAGCATGTTTCTTATATCAATGCATTCCTAGGGAACCAAGTTTATATACAATGAAAAAAAAAACCCGCCGATACCCGACCATCATCATCTTCTCCTTCACGGCATCATCCAATCCACCATCGCAAAATAACAATAACAAAAAAAAAATAGGTATACAACAGCCAGCTGAATAAAAAATCTTTACCACTCTCCGCCTTTCTTACCCCCTTTACCTAGTTTTTCATGCCAACCCAACCAACCAGACTAATATCTAATTTTGTATGCAAGTTATGTTATTTTCTTGATTTATAGTTCTTTCTTTTCTTTACTTTTCCTATTTCTCTTCATAATGTTATTTTTTTTTTGCTTTCCTTAAATAGTTTCTTTTTTTTATTTCACGCTCGCTTTCGATTAAAAAAGATAAAAACAATAAAAAGAATATCTACATTTGGTGTGCTATTCTTATTGCGGCACCAGAAATAAACTTGGTATGGTATTGTTTTCTCCAGCCGAGCGGCAGCCGGCGGATCAATGAACACTGAAACTGAAAAGGCTATGAGACAGGCAAAGGCAACCCCGATCGACGTCCCATAGCAGCGCCATCATTGTACGATGTGCATGGTGATGTGTTCTTTTGCTTATGGTGTCTTTCTTGTCGTCGTCGGTCGTTGCCGAAGCCAGAATCGTAGTCGTTGTCATCCCAATCCCAACAATAGCAAATTAGAATAGATTTTTCTCAATGATGACGGCGAGTACCTACTTGGGGTTTTTTCAACTGCGACCAACTTCTCATCGAGAACGAGATCGAGACTAATTAATAGCAATTCACTCCAATTAAGCCAGCCAATTTAAATTAAACACAAGAAAACCTGCATTATTTGTCGACAATGCGAGGGAGGATTATACATAAATTAATGTTTTTTCATAACAAAAAAAACGCCTTCCCTGTCTAATATCGATGAATCCTTATTGAAGAATGAGAATGGTGACACAAAAACAACAACTTACCACTTCCAAATGGTTTATTATAACTGTTTCCTATTTTCATTGGCTTTGCTCTTCCGCATTTTGCTCGAGTTGCTCTTTTCTATAATGCTAAGTCGAAGCACAAACGCATAACAACTAGTACTGGGTATATGTACAAGAATAGATAACCCAAACTAAACACAGACTGTAGGCTGAGGTTCACAGTGCCAAGCTAAGCACCCATCTAAGCAAGTTCCTCCTTCTTGTCGTCTATTGGCATGTTTTGCAGTCGCCACAGAGCATAACGGAACCTGTGTTTTCCCCACGAATTGTACTATTATTAATGATTTTTTTGTATTCTTTTCTTTTTTATTCAATATTCACACACTTTTAAACACGAAATATAAAAAAAGAACTACGTACTTGTATGCGAATAGCGAATTTCTATTTTTCTTTCCTTCGTCTAATTTGAACACACAAAAATCTAACTGTGTTAATTTAATTATAAATTTCACTGCACTGTTTGTCGTGTATCTTTGGTATTTGTGGTTTTATTTTGTCGTTATTTCAATTGATATAAGTAGTTTTAATTAATTAGAAGAATAGTCTTTTCTGTTACATCGCGAATGGATTTTTAAAATAAACAATTCTTTTCTTTCGCACAACGCACACTACAACGAACTAGCAAAAACCAAAAGTAATCACATCCACTCCAGTTCAGTTTCCAATCCATATCCACTCGTCCAAAAAAAAATCTATTGGAGAAAAAACGAGCCGAAGCGGGAATGCCATGTTTGATGGAACAACGGCTTAAAGAATAATTTGCGTTAGAAAAAAGGAGATGGTAGAATCTAGAATTGTGCGGGTGAAGAGAGCAAAAGATATCGAGAAAAATTTAACCATGCGAGACGAAAAATTAAATTTTAATTTGTGGAACGTGAGTTAAAAGAAGATAAGGTCAGATAAGAGAAGAGAGAAGAAAATGTGGAAAGAGAAGTGTTCAGAAAATAAAATAACTAGTAGGCAGTGTTGCTACTTCAAAGAAAGAGCATCGCAGTAAAATATACTAGTCCATACATAGTACTTATCCTTTTCCTTAAGGCTGGTATTCACCGAGCGCTCATAAGACCCCTTTCACACAAGGAAACTGAGTTGCCGGCGATTTTTAGTTTCTGGGCGAGAAGGGCGTAAAAGGAAGACAAAAAATTTCCCCTCACACCCTTCACGCCAACAAACTAGCCAGTTTCTGGTAACTCAGTTTATTTGTGTGAAAGCCGTCTAACTTATGAGTGGTCTGGAGCACTCCTAAGTTACTTCTCTTAAACTGTCACTTCTGTCAGTCACACAGTCAAAATTTGTTTTTCGTTTGTTTTTTTCTGAAAAATGTTTGCATTAGTTTTTAATTTAGAGCTGATTTTTCAATCATCAGTCAATCTGTCAGAGGAATATTTACTATAGCAACAGGAACAAATTTTTGTTTTATTCGAAGAATAAATACTATCTGAGGTTTAACTGACTATTGAAAAATTGGCCCTTAATAAAATATATTTAAACAAAATAAAACCGCATCAAATGAAAAAACCTCACCGTCGCGTCGTCGTGGTAAATTAGGTGTTATTGCTGTAAACAAAACATTAATTAATCAGTGCATAGAATGGATCCAAGGAAAAATTAAAAAAATAAAAAAATCTCGAGTCGAACAAGCGTCATTAATGTATACCAGTAGGCGCCATCACCGGCAGTAATCTCAACTACGGTCCCCTCAATGATGCAGATAATGTCGTCAACAAAACGGGAAAACTACGTCTGCAGCTGTGTTGGAACAGTCTCAAAATCGGGAAATAACTACATCTCCAAGTGCCCCCAACACAGCTCCAGACGTAGGGATGAAAGATTATCCAGACGGCACAAAAGACCCAACAAATCTTCAGCATCAGCAATTGACGATGGCCAAAGCAAAGTAGGTTGTATTAACCCACGACAGCAGCCGCCCAATTGTAATTGGGCTTGGTTCAATGGTTATGTTTTCATCTTACAATAAATTCAATTATGGAATTTATAGGTTCTATACATATACTTACTATATTTATTTTTATGATTTTAATCTGCTTAAAAACATTTATGTATGATTTGTCAAGGATTACAAAATGTCAGTGATGACGTTGAGTTTATGATGAACAAGAAGGTCTCTACCTATTGGTGGTTATGTTGGACAGTTTTCACACCGGGCTTGTCCTACTTACTACTTTACTTACTTAGGTCCTCGGACCTATTACGTCCGTGATGTTTCCCTTACGGGACATAGGGCCTCCACTACACCTACGCGCCATCGTGTACGATTTCTTGAAATATATTTCAGCTCTCTCCAACTTTTCCCCAGTCGTGCCGATTCCTGTTCGACCGTTCTTCGCCATGTACTTCTAGGCCGGCCCACTTGTCTTCCCTCCTGTGTGAGCGGGTTCCACTGCATTGCTTGAGATGCAATGCACCGATCGCCTTTTCGAAGCGTATGGCCAATCCACTGCCACTTTCTTCTTCGTATAATGGAGTCTATGGGCTCCTGACCCGTTCTCGCATGAAGTTCGGCATTGGAGATACGGTTGGGCCAGAAAATCCTCAAGATGTTTCGTAGACATCTATTAACGAAGGTTTGCAGCTTTCTAGTGACAATTTCAGTGACTTTCCAAGTGCTACAGCCGTAAAGCAGAACGGATTCAACATTGGAGTGGAACAGTCGTAGCTTGGTCTTTAAGCTAAAAGAGTTGTTTCTCCATATTTTGGACAGCATTCCGAACGCAGCCTTTGCTTTTCTGATTCGGCTGTTTACGTCCAGTTCAGTTCCGCCACCCGTAGAGACAATACTCCCAAGATATTGGAAATCCTCTACCATCTCTACCGGTTGTCCAGAAATATTTACTTGGATTGATGAGGAAGTTCCAAGGCTGATCCTTTTAGTTTTTGCCGAGTTGATCTTAAGCCCTACGATTTCTGCTTCTCTCTCCACCCTTGTTGTCATTTGATGGAGATCCATGATCCTATGAGAGAGTAAGCATACGTCGTCCGCGTAGTCCAGATGTTTGAGGTGAGATTGCAGAGTCCACTGAATTCCTCCATTTCCATTTGACAAAGCTGCGTGCAGTACGTCACTTATCACCAACAAGAACAGTATTGGTGACAGTATACAGCCTCTGACAGCCTACCTTTGTGCAAAACGTGACACTTGGATCCATCATATGTAGCCTTGATAATAGCAATCAATTTATCTGGGATGCCCCTCCTGCGCAAAGCAAGCCAAATAAATTCTCTATTGACACTGTCGAACGCCTTTTCAAAATCGATGAACAGCAGGTGAAGTGGTGATCGATATTCAACGCACTGTTCGATGATTATCCGCAAGGTGTTGATGTGATCCACACAGGAAGATCCAGTGCGGAAACCTGCTTGTTCGGCGTCGAGTGTGTCTTCGAGGTGGTCTTTAATTCGGTCCAATATTATCCTTGCTATTATCTTGGCTACTGCAGGCAGAACGCATATTCCTCTCCAGTTTTCGCACTGTGTGAGATCTCCTTTCTTTGGGAGCTTGTCCTGATCATATTTATTTATTCAATGGCTACTCTGGAACCAATAAAATACAGTGGTTGGGAATATTCTCACTCTGCTTTGGGTGAGAACAGCACTTAACTTTGTTTTACTTTTATCATATTAAACATTTTTTTTCTATTTACAGTTGCCGGGTGGACTATATTAGCAATTGGTTTTGCACAATTCCCTTTATGGTTTATATGGGCTTCATCTAAACACCGAGCGAGTAGTCCATGGCTGGTAAATATTTTTTTTAATGTTTATTTATATTTTACGAGTACATGCAAATCATTGATAAATTCCAATTATTTAATATAGACTTTAAGGACGATAATGAAACCAACTGATGATTGGGGACCACTTGATCCAGAATTGAGAATGAGTTGGATTCTTTTTAAATATGTTTTGGCGGAGCAGAGAAGAAAAACAAATGAAAGCAATTAAATCAGTTTTTTTGGAAAACCTTTTGGGTTAGCTTTTATAGAATTAAGTTGAGAGACTGACAATTTTAAACTTTAGATTTTATTATACACTAAATTTTTTTATATAATAAACTTAGTGCAATTTTGTTTATAATCAAACGATGTGTTACGTAATCTATTGAAGCTGGCAGTTGAAAATACTCGTTTGTATAAATAATGTATGATTTAATGAACAATGAAGGCTGAATGACTACAAATTTCGATTCAAGATTTATATAGTATATATTAGTTTTTACCTCATACTAAACTGCAAGATTAATTCAAGCAAATAAATTAATATTAGCATATTTCAGATTAAAATATAAAAATTAGCTTTGTTCATCTAACACAGCACTAAAGAAAACATTCGCCAATTTTGTCTTTAGTGAAAAATTGAGTAAAATTATCGGTGTGTAAAATAACTATGCACTGACCGTTGATAAACAAAAAAGTCGTTGTTGCAAATCTACTGCCAACAAATTGCCTTTTGGGCGCCAAAAAATATATAAAATATAAAACTTATTATTAGGGCGTTAAGGGAGTCAACCTTGCACTTCATTCTGACGGGATAAGCTTTGGTGTACTAATAGTCCACATCCTAAATTTATTTTAAGAAGTGTTGCCACGATGGCAACACTGGCAGGCCGGAGATAATAGGGTTGCCTTCTGACCATGTTTTAAATTTCACATAAATAAGCCTACAAATCGGGAACCAGGAATATATTAATTTTATGACACCTCCTCCACCCTTTTACCCTGGGGGAGCGCAAAATACCCTCGGTGGATAAGGGTTATTATTTGTCAGAAAATAATGGTTTTCAAATCAATATTCATAAAATTTTAAGATGAGTGTCGACGTAGAATTTCATATTCTACAGTATACCCGAAGTCCATTTTTATCCATGTATTAGTTTTTTGTATAATCGCTTTCAAAATTTGGGGAGGGGAAGTGGAAGTATACCAAGCCACTATATATTCATCTTAGTATAATGTTAGAATATGGCACTTGACCTTAGGGTAATTTGTAATGCCCAATTTTATACAATCAAAATAATTTCAATATAATTTCCCTAGAAAAATTAATACCCTTTTTATAAAATGATGACTAAATGTTTAGCGAAACGAGCATAATATTACCAAGTTTCAATGGAATGGTGATGAAACTTGGCACACATGTCTCATTTGTCGTAAGAAATAAGAATCAAAAGAGTCCATAAATATGTCTGGGGCAAAAAGGTGTTTTTTTGAGTGAAGTAGAAAATTGTAAAACTTTGCCCCGTAAACCCCCTCCAGAACTAGTACGTTGATAAAAGTTGGTAGGAATATTTTGTTTTTTATTGTTACCAAGAAAAAAGATAAATCAAAATCTATTGTCAAATTTGGTTTTTGAGGGAAAATGTTTTATCTGCTCTACTCAAAAAATACATTCATTTTTCCAATAAACGACGATTACTTTCTTAATGGTGATTGTATCATCTTTATTTTACTAAAATTGGATTCAGCGTTAAAAAATACTTTAAAATCATGTACCATATTGAATATTAGTACCCCAATTAAATAAAAAAAAAAAATTGGGTTTATAACCCATATTTTCCTTCCGCTTAAAAAAATAAATACCCCTGGAACAAATATATTTGCATGGATCCTTTTGAGTCTTGATTTTAACAAGAAATAAAACATTTCTACCAACTTTCATCAACATACCATGTTTCGGGAGGGGTTTACACTGGTAATAGTAATTCACTTTTCCCTTTCACTCAAAAAAACACCCTTTCACTCCAGATATTTTTATGGACTGTTTTGATTCTTATTTCTCACGACAAATGAGACATGTGAGCCAAGTTTCATCACCATACCATTGAAATTTGTTAATGTTATGCTTTTTCTAGGGATATTATATTGAAATTATTTTGATTGTATACGATTGGGCATAAAGAACTACCCTAAGGTAATGTGCCATATGCTTGTATTGTACCAAGACAAATATATAGTAGTTTGATATACTTCCACCTTCCCCTCTCCCCATTTTGAAAGCGATTATACAAACAATTAATACATGGATAAAAATGGATTTCGGATATGCTGTTGAGTATGAAATTCTACGTCGACACCCAACTAACATTTCAGCTTCGGTTCGGCTTAATATAATAGGCTTTAGAAGTTCCATAAGACATTTGTAAAGTTTACTTAAGCATAAAAAGGAGAATGTTATACAAGCTAATATAGCTTGTATACGTGATTTCGGAAAATCTTCTTATAAACTTATTCGCAGATCTTTTAAAAGTAGCAGATTGTATAAAAGCCTAAAGAAGCCGATATGAAGTTTTAACGAGCGATATTGGAAATTTGAATGACACTTCCACTTGACAGATAGCTACGGACATGGTTGTATAAAAGTGAAATACAAGTCTTATAGAAGGTGAACAAAAATAAATAAAAAAAAAGAAAGATACATTTTTATTTTTATTTTTTTATGTGATTTTTTCATTTTATCTGAAATCAAGTATCAAATTCAATTATTTTTTAATTATAGTATTTGAAACAATTATAAAACATAAATTATATTTTTACCTCACTAGGGATCGAACTCGGGAACTCCTATGTGACAGTCCATCACTCTAACCACTCAGCCATCTTAGATATAATTTGGGAGATGCAAAAACTTAATCAGCCTTTTCCTTTTTTAAAACTTTAAATTTTCCTTAAATAAATCCGAGCTTCTATAAAAATTTTCAAACATGAACAAGATTTCTTTAACTCTCTTATACATTTCGCGTGAGGAAACAAATGTACCTAAACGATTTGTTTAGCAGTCCCCTTGCTCCATTTTCATTTCAATAATCTTAAATTAATATCAATAGTCTTAATATAAACTAAGTAATAATGCATATTTTTGATAATTTCAATCCGAAAAAACACGGCCACTTAAGCACGATTAACAGGAACAAGGTATGCTCATAACGGGTGTGACGTTACAATCATCTGCTTATGTTCGGAGAAAAGAAAAATAATTAACTTTATTTGATTGTTATTATAATTTTTTCTATTTTTAAACTGCTCATTAAGAATTTAAAAACAATTTATTTAAATACTTAAATTAATTATGGTCTTCACTTTAAATAGAACAAAAACATAAAAGCTGACCTTGACGTCACATAAATAGCCAGATATACGAAAATGCCGAATGTTATGTTTATCTAATGAGCATAAACCTCGTTTCTTTTTATCGTGCATTGAAGCTTATGTATTAAACCAACGAAAAGTAGCTTTCCGAATGCTCAAAAAGACAAATCAAGTAAAATGAATTATCTATCTCTACACGTGTTCAATTTATTTAATATACATATATAATTATAAATGTAAATAGTGTTTTTTAAAAAGCTTCTTTAAAATGACTTATACAAATTCGGGCTTCTTTATTATAGATTGACATACTGACCGAGTTCGGGTACGTCGCCAATGGTATCTAGATTTGTTCGTGTTGTTGTAATGCCTAAAGAAAAAACCAGCCGACGAACCAAACAGCTGATATCAAAAAGAAATCTAAGGCTATCCCAAAAATGTTCGGAACTCTTTGGATTAAGGCTCTCGCAAACCAACGTGGAACATTCGCTATGCAGGGCGAATCATTCACAATCATAAAAAATAAATGACAAATAATTAATGCTAAACAACAAAAAAAAAAAAAACTGCTGTCGGCGAATGTTCCGCGCCGCTTTAGCGTTGGTTTGGGAGAGATACTTCAAACTAACAGCTGATATCTCATCTGTTTATTTTCTTGGTTTTCGTTTGGTTTGGTTACATACACGGTTTTGGTCGTTCGAAAATGTATCAGATGCTAAAGTAGATACTATATGTCTGCCTACCACCCGAACGTGGCCATTCTTTAGTGATTCTTTAGTAAGACTTAACAAGCCGTATCGAAGTATTTAATAAAGCTTATTGAAAATGGTTACAGAAAACTTTTAAAGGCAGAAACTTAAATAAAAATTTTATGCAGGCTTTTTAAAGTGACATCTTCAATCATTTTCTGTAATATCAATTTTAGAAGCCTATTCGAGTGACAGGTCGCAAACATCTATTTTGAAGACACCGCTGGCAAAAAAAAACAATGGAAAATAAGGTATGGTAGTTTAATTTATGTGTCAGAACAATTTTCGTTTGGTTTTTTGCAAGCATGTTTCTCTAGTGTGCATTTTAATCACATAGACCTCCTTTTGTACTATTGTACAAAAGTAGGTTTATGTAGTTAAGGCTTAAGGCTTAACTACATAGGCCTACTTTTGTACAAAAGTACAAAAGTGAGAAATAAATATCTATTCTGAAGACACCTGCTTGCAAAAAAACAATGGAAAATTATTTTTTTTTGCAAGCATGTGTCAGGTAACCGAATCGTTCTAAATAAAATACGTTATTATTTCCGTTTTTAATTTAATAATCTTTATTTAACTTGCTTTCCGCTCGGGCGGGCGTTTGAACACTCACTCCCGATTCTTTTATAAAATGTAGTCAGCAACAATGAGGGAAAGGGACAGGAATCGTAGGATATGAAATGAAGAATGGATGTAGGACGGAAGGTATACAAATGAGGATGGGGAAAAGAACAGTGATGACAGGTCGGCCCTTCCTGATAAAACTCGTCCCGAGTTACTCTGGATCTATCGAGTCTTCATCGTTGGTTTCATATTCTTCATCGATTTCGGAATATTATGCACACCATGGCTTGAGTTTGTCGCTACTCACGATTGTGCTGAAACGTCGCTGCTTCAATTGTGCACCATCCATATCTTCAACAACATATCTGTCGAACCGTAGAACTTTTACTAAAGCGTAGGGACCTTTGTATTTAGTCTCTAGCTTTCGGGATTCATCAGTGCTGGGGATAGCGTTTTCAATTAAGACGAGATCTCCTTCTTCATATTTTCGTGGTACTTTATGCTTCGCATCGAATCTTTGCTTCCAAATTTTGGGCGCTGACTCGATGTTTCTTACGGCTTCTTCACGTTTTTCGTTAACTGGTACGTTGTTTACGTCTATATTGTCATCATGAAGTGCAGCAAGTAATTTATTACCGCCAATGTCACGAAGTGGAAAATCATAGACAAGTTCTATGGGCGAATATTTTGTAGTAGTGTTAGCTCTCTTGTTGATTGTCCATTGTAGTCGACAAAGTTCAGCATCCCAGTCTTTAACTTTAGTTGGAGATGCCTTCAAGTATGCCAATATACTCTGGTTCACTCGTTGCGCGAGTCTGTTTGCTCTCGGTGTTCTTACATCAGCTACCTTGATGTGTTTAATTACGTTATTATTGCAGAACTCTTCAAAAACAGCTGAGGTGAATGCTGTACCTCGATCGGTTACAACTTTTCTCGGCACTCTGAAATTCAACATTAATTGGTTAACTGCTTCAATTACAGGTTTAGTTTTGGTTGATTTGACGGCAACTAAGATCGTGTAGCTTGTAAGTGCATCAACAATTGTGAGGATATACTCGTTACCTCGGCGACTTTTGACGTAAGGGCCTATATGATCCTTATGCAATACTTCGAAGGGTACCTTGGGAATTTCCATACCGTACAACTGACATTCCTTTTGTTGCGGGTCTCGGCTAAGACAGCAATTGATACATGATTTGATGTGTCCCTCAACGAAATTGCGACTTCTTGGGAACCAGAAATGTTGAGCAATCCGTTTGACAGTCCCATCCACACCTTGATGTCCAACATCATCGTGACACAACTTAACGACTCTCCATCTCATGCCGCGGGGAACTACCAACAAAAGTTTCGTCTCGTGACCCTTCTTGAAAATTCGATTATCTTTTCTGAGATACTTTAATGAATATTTCCTTTGTTGACTTGAATGTATCTTCCCGTTCATAATACCCATTATTTGTTGCAGCTTTGGGTCTTGTTTTGGTTTATGGATGGCTCAACAGGGGCACGACTTAGGGCGTCGACAAGCTTCATTGATTCACCAACGGTGTATGATGTCGTAATAATATTAGAAACCATCGGGCTAGTCGTGGAATTAGTGGTTTAGTTGATTTTAAGCTTGAAATAGCGGCACAGTCAGTAACTATTGTAAAGTGCTTGCCGAATAAATATAGTCGAAATCGTTCGCAAGCCTACACTACGGCTAAGACTTCAAACTCATAGCTATGAAACTTGCTCTCAGATTCGCTACACGCACATCTGAAATACGCTACGGGTTAAAACTCACCATGATCTTCCTTTTGGAGAATCCCTGCAAGACCAATGCTACTTGGGTCGGTGTGCACTTGGTGTTCTTTGGTCACGTCGTAAATTTTCAAAACTGGCTTTTCGGTTAAAATTTGAATCAGCTCTCGAAACGCATCGTCACACTCGGCTGACTATTGAAACTCTGCGTCCTTTCTCGTCAGACGCGTTAAAGGTGATGCAATGTGAGCGTTATTAGCTACAAATTTTTGAAAAAAAACCAGTAAGACCAATAAATCTTCTTATTTCAGTGGCGTTGGTAGGGACAGGAAATTTAAGAATCGCGTTTGTTTTATTTTGCCACCGGCCGGACAATGTTTAAATCGGGCAGTTCTTGTACAATTTTATTCATAGTCTGTTGTTAAGGAAATGGGATAGCATACGGTTTCTTTTCGATTTGGCTTGTTTGACGTAAGCTTGATATTCATTTTAAGAGTCGTGCACTTCCCTAGGTCTTTTAAATTTTCCCCCGAAACAGCAGGCGAACGAATTTAAAAGCTCGAGTAGCTCGTGTTTTTCATCAATCATCACCAATGTCGATTTTCGTATTGTCTAAAGCAACCACGTTACACTGTCCGTTCTCGATAATGACGCGTCCTTTACTCAAAATATCGGTACCGATTATTACATCGTAAGCCATCACATTATCGTCAATTACCATTAACTTGCCATCATAGTCTCGACCGTCTATGGTTATTGGTATTGAAAGCATTTCACGGCATTGAAATTTGCCTCCAGCGAAACCGAACAACTTTTCATTACATGGAACTAAGTCATTAACGAAATTTCGTGCTATCTTTCGAGTTACGAGTGAGCTACAACTTCCCGAATCGATAAGTGCTAAACATTTTACACCTTTAATTAAAATTTTGTTCATCGTTCCTTTATCGCGGCGAGAACTGTTCTCAATTACATTTACAGGGGCGTTATTTAAAAATGGGCAATTTCTTGTTTCGTGAACACTTCTCACATCGGGGTTTTCTTTGGTTTTGCAAACAGTTTCTAGAAACATGACCACGTTCACAGTAGCGTACGCAGGATTTTGTTTGGGGGGAGGGGGGGGGGGGCTCAGTCTCAATTTTGGTGAAATTTTTTTAAGGTATCACAAAATAGGAAATAAAATTAAAGCCTTTCGTATTATCAACCACCAGAAGTTAAATTTAAATAGAAAACAAATAAAAACAAAAGGAAAAACACGCAAAATACTCTCTATAGTTATGAAATGAATTTTACCTTTCTTTCTTTGTAAACAAATATTTTTTAGTAAAAATCCACTTCGACAAAAATCCTCTTTATGGACTCGATTTAAATAACGTCAACGGTAATAGGGGTATAGGCGAAAAGTGTATTCACATTTTAATAAATAAAATGTCCGTTTTTTTTTAAATAAACTCATAGCCAAAGTACTGTTTATCGCACATAAACTGAAAGTACACCAACTGACAACATACACAACCAAAAACCCGCGTATAACGTAACTTTTACAAGTCCCATATGTTTTTTTTAATGCATTTATTATGTCTGTTCCTTTCCTTTGAGTTTCTGTGATTTTTAGTCCAAAGTCCTGTCAAGTTCATATAATAGAAATGAAATTGACAGAGCTTGGGAACAAAATGCGCAGAAAATCACAGAAATTTAGAGTAAAGGAACAGACATTATTATAGTTTCAAATAGCAGAAGCAGTAGCTATACAAATACAATGAAAAAAATGGTAAAATTTTTCTAGGGAATTCTCATTATACAAATTATTATTTGGGCGTTTTCGTAGTGGTTTCGCTAAACTCATGTTTCAATAAGATCAATTATAAAATGTATTCCAATTCGATTTCTGTACTTGTCAATATAGAAGTTTATTAAATTATTGAACGCCAAAGTAGTGCATTGACAAAAACTAAAACAAATGTTTAGGTTATCTTTTAAGTTTTAACTTATCATAATAGTTTAAAATGACAATGAATACGGTTCATTAACTTTAAAAAAAAAGAGTTTAAGAAGATTATCTACCTCTGATACAAGTTAAAGGGAAATGTTTTTCGAAATGTCATCAATTGACTACAGCTTTCTTATAATGCCTTATGTTTATGTCGTAGAATTAGAAATAACATTCGAGTTTAACTAAAGCATTTGACCACTAAAAAGCAACGAAAAAGAGAAGATATCAAGGGAATCTATTATGTTAATTAGTGCACTGCATTCGTTATTTCATTCCGGCAATTTTTAAATGGGAAAAGAAGGAAAAAATTAAATGTGCAAGGAAATTTTGTTTGGGTTTCAATATTACGTGTGGTATGAACTAATGATTTCAATACGACATCCATGTGTATAGATTTTTTTTTTAAATAAAAATTGAAAATACTGCTAAAGTTCAAAATTAACAACAATAAAATTTGAACTAAAAATAATAAAAAAAAACTTTCTTCGATGATATATGAAATCTTAGCACAGTACACCATATTGCTTGGGGGAGGCTCAAGCCCCTTACACTTTCCCGATTGTTGGTTTGGAATTGGAAACCTGGAGCAAAACGCGGTGCCCCCGCATGAGAACCTTCGTTCGCACATGCCCGGTTGAGTGTATTAAGTAAATCGTAGCACTTATTAAATGTTATTGCCGACAACATTCGACGTAAACCATCATCATACAGACCATTGATTACATAGCTTATTCTTGCGTTATCATCTAAATACCCTCGACGACCAAGAGACAGCACTTTAAAGTAAAATTCGATCGTGGTTTCACCTTTTGTCATTCGCGTTTGCAACATTTGCCTATGAACGCCAGCTGTATTTATCACGTAGGGAAAATCAGAAAGAAAAGCAGATACAAAGTCCGACCATGACCGAAAAACATTTTGTGCACAATTTAGCGGCACCTCTCAATTTGCTGCGTCGACAGTTGGATTACGGATGCAAGTTGTTGGGTCAGCGTCTCCATAGAACGTTGGAGAACACCAACATCGTCCCGCAACTTACCAACATCCGACTCATCCTCCTGATTTGGCAACTGCTCATCCGTAGCAACGGAGTCTGATGCTTTTTGGACTTCTTCGAAATCATACCTCGCTACCCGTGATAACATTTCACTTTTTGTGTCAGTTGTTTTATCACCCGACTGGCCAATAATGATTTTAAGTTATTTTACAGTGAATTTGCTGAGGTCCATTTTATTTTTTTATTTTGTTCTTTATAATCACTTTCTATCCCACTTCTGAATTTGTCAGGTAACCGAATCGTTCTAAATAAAATACGTTATTATTCCTGTTTTTAATTTAATAATCTT
Source organism: Melangyna quadrimaculata (assembly GCA_949320155.1). Classification (NCBI taxonomy): domain Eukaryota; kingdom Metazoa; phylum Arthropoda; class Insecta; order Diptera; family Syrphidae; genus Melangyna; species Melangyna quadrimaculata. The sequence continues at coordinate 102,587,602 of OX439483.1, read as the reverse complement.
TATTTAACTTGATTTCCGCTCGGGCGGACGTTTGAACACTCCCGATTCTTTTATAAAATGTAGTTAGCAACAATGAGGGAAACGGACAGGTATCGTAGGATATGAAATGAATAATGGATGTAGGACGAAAGGTATCAAAATGAAGATGGGGAAAAGAACAGTGATGACACATGTTTCTTTAGCGAGCATTTTAATTTCTCACTTTTATACAAAAGATTGACACTGAATTTTTAAGAAATAGATTAGTAGATTTAAGAAATCATAAAAAATTGTTTGGTAAGAACCAAACTGCCAAAATTGGTTCGGATTCGGATCGGCTGTGCGTATGGCACCAAAACTTGGACCGTGGCCAAATGGACCAGAATCAAATGGCTCCGAGCTGTTCGGCTCGATCGGGGATGGTTTTCTTTTGTAAATTCGGATGAGTCAGTCTAATGTGAACACCATCCATTTGAATATATCCTCCGATTTTTGTTTGACTTCACAAAAGAAAGCATCAACAAAAATCTTTTAAAATTTTTTGAAAAATGTATTTTTTTTAAGTTTTCTTTTGTAAAATTGGAGGAGTCAGTTGAATGAGAACACCGTTAAATTGTTCGTGGATTGTTGTTCACGTTTTCTTTTGTAAAGTAGGAGGAATCAGTCGAATGTGACACCATCCATAATATCTCACGAGAATCTCATTTCATTATGTTGGAATTTTCTGACTCCGTTGAATTTTTTTTAGACATGGTCATAATTCTACCACGGTTCAAATTCTTTAAAAGCGGCATGTAACGCTGTGGCTTCATTTGCAATTTTTGAGGCAATAGTAAAAGCAATGGGAATATAAGTGTATTGATTGGGTGGGCATTTCATTGCCAGGCTATTTCAGTTAAATTAGCTGTTTTTTTTAAAATAGCCATGTTTTTTAGTGCCCTTATCTCCGCTTAAAAATAATTTACATATAAAATACAACCACAATTTTGACAATTCCAGAATTATTGTTGTCATTGACATAGTAGATAGTTGTTGTATTTTACATGGTAAACATTTTCAAGTAGATTATGGAAGAGATAGACACAAAAAAAACACGACTAATATAAACTTTATTTCACATTTTTTTTTTGCACGGGTTGCCATATTTTCACCTTTTATTTCAAAATGAGCCGGGAAGAAAACAATTTAAAAATGGCGAAACATCAAAATTTATTGTCTCTTCAATGGAAAGCAATAATATTGCCCTCCATCTACTGGGCAAATATTGCGATTGCCATTGCCAAATCGGCTTCACTGGCATTATTCAAAGCAATGGCAGAGTGATGCAATTTACTGCCTCAAATATTGCCAATGGAGTCCCGTAACATTATCTTTACGAATTTTTGGATAATTTCTTTTGGTTCATTTATAGAAAATTTCAGTTCAATTCACTGTTTTTGATAAAGCCTAGTGCGCAGCTGAAGCGAAACCAAAAGTGTCTGTACTCTCCATATCAATAGCGAAAACATGAACGAAAAATCGACGAAAAATATTTATGGAGGGCTCTATCAAATGTGCCAAAAATTAAAAAAAAAATCAAAATCGAAGGACGTTTTAAATTTTTTCATACAGCAATATTTTCTTATTATTGTAATATTTTACTATGGGTTCGCAAATAAAACTTATTTTCTTTATTCAAACTGAAACTACAATTACTTCACAAAATAAAACGCTTTTATTTCAAATACTTTTACTTCTAATACTTTTATTAAAACCAAGCACAAGTATGCAACTCTTTATGCACACCGACATTTATTCGTTCTCTTTCAAAATCAAACTGCCGCTTTCGGACTGGTGGCCCTGTTTTTATATCCGAAATAAAGGGTTCTAGAATTTTCTAGGGTCTGCTAGATGGTGCTTTCAAAAAAGGTTTCGTCAATTATTCCAGTACCAACGAGGCTGGACACCAACCGTGATAGATTTAATTATTTATTTCATACATAGATGGCGCGCCAAGTTGTACTAATGTGTCGTTGTTTACATAACTGGGCATATTCACCACATTGCCCCCCTCTTAGGATTGATCGTCCCGATTTAATCCATTATTCCCACCGTTATAACGATGTAAACGGTCGCAGTGTACTACTTTAAGCTTACCCCTTACTCCTCTCTGAATGCGGTAAACCACATCATTGATTCGCTTTACAACGGTATATGGGCATTCCCAGTTTTGTTGAAGTTTTGGTGACAGTCCCTTTTGTCGGTGAGGATTGTAAAAGCACACCAGGTCTCCTTCTTGGAATCCCATCGTTGTTGCACGGGCGTCGTACCTATCCTATCACTAGCGGTTTTTATGTTTTTCATTGTCCGTTGATGAATGTCAATGGGCCCTACCAATAATCAAATTTGTAACGACTTAAATATTTAAGTCAAATGGACCATATAATTGTATGGGCTGTAAATAATAAACCAACCATGGTATGACTTAAATATTTAGGGGGACCCTTAATAATGGATATTACATAGTATGGACTCTAAAATATGAAACATAACATGTATGGTTCATTTTTTAAAGTCCATACAACTATGATCCTTTTTCCTTAAATATTTAAGTCGTTATTAAATTTGATTATTGGTAAGGCCCAATGAGTCTTTCTTTGAGGTTATCCACATATTCATCTGACCTTTCCGGTTCCATGGTATGGCATCCAAATTTGGCTTCACTGGGCAGCCGTATTGTTGTGCCAAACAGGATCTCCGATGGTGTATGTCCTGTTGAACTATGAACCGCACTTCGATAGGCTGTCAAGAACAATGGAATATGGCGGTCCCAGTCTCGTTGGTAGTCACCTACAACCTTGGACAGCAAAACAAACCTCCTGAAAGATGTTAGATTCGAAGTTCCTTCCTTGGTCAGAATGCAGTTCCAAAGGTACGCCGAACCTACTCACCCAATTGAAGATAATCTGATCAACAACTGTTTTAGCTTCTTGATTTGAGATGGCAAATGCCTCAGGCCACTTGCTGAAGTAATCCATGACTACAAGGATGTATCGGTTTCCGCTGTTGGTCTCCGGAAACGGACCTGCGACATCATCTACTGCTATTCTTTCGAAGGGCGTGCCCACATTGTACTGTTGCATTTAAGTTTGAAGCTTTCTTGACATCATCTCTTGCATGTAGCCAGTAGAACCGTTGTCGTATCTACTCCAGCGTTTTATTGACTCGCAAATGACCTCCAGATGCTCCATCATGCATCTCTCGAAGAACGTCATTAACCTTTGACCTAGGCACTATCAACTGCATCAGATAAGACTTGCCCATCCGCAGATTCCCATTTGCGCCTCACTTCTTGCACATGAAGTGAGTCCCACTGAGTCCAATATGATTTGAGAACTGGACTTCTATCGCAGATGTCACCCCATTCTGGTTTTTCTTCGTGTTCCTTCCATGCAAGAATGGCTTCTATATCCGAGTCTTGTTGGGCAAACCTCAGTTCTTAATTGCTCCAACCGTAAATGGGATCGGCTCCTATTCGTTGGATGGCAACCGCTTTCTTTTCTTCTTGACGCGTGCAATGCTAACAGTCCTGTTTACACGGTCGTCGAGGCAATTCAGCTGCATTTGAGTGCAGCTTAGTAGCCCGTAGCGTAAAGGTAAGTGCGTTCGAATGTCACGCTGGAAGTCTGGGATCGCTTCCCAGCCTCGTCCACCTAAAAAGTTTTTTTTCAGGGCTACTGCCTATTGCGAGGAATTGACAAATCCTCCAAGAGTATCACTTGTCACGAATAAGTGCTTCTCGTCCAGCCGTTCGGATTCGGCATAAAATTGTAGGTCCCTTCCATTCCTGTCGAAAGGCGCACACAGGAATGGTTGCGAGTTGTTAGTCACTAGGCCCTGGTTCTTCATGAGCCGTTGTGCCACCCGATTTATTTATTTTTTTTTTTTTTGAGTGCAGCTTTTCTCTTCGATGTTGAATTTCATAGTCGTATGTCTGCAGTCTCTCGATCCCTCTTGCTACTTGACCTTCTGGATTCAGAAGCCAATTAAGCGCACTATGATCTGTTCGAAGGAGGAACTTCTATCCATAGATGTACTTATGGAAGTGCTTTGTTGCCAAAATCAAAGCTAGAAGTTCCCTTTTGGTCACGCAATAATTGCGCTCTGGCCTCGAGAGTACCTTACTGTAGTAGGCGACGACTTTTTCTTCTCCTTCATGGACTTGCGACAGTACAGCTCCAATTCCGACGTTACTGGCATCGGCATCTATGATGAAAGGTTTTCCAGGAGTCGGATAGGTCAGCACAGGAGCATTACACAAACGTAGCTTGAGTTCCTGAAAACTTTTCTCGCACTCACCTGACCATTTGAACGGTCTCCCCTTTTCAGTAAGTTGATCAAGCTCTTAGCGATTCCAGCTAAGTCCTTCAGAAAGCGCCGATAATATGTAGCTAGACCAAGAAAGCCACGGAGCTGATGTTTATCCTGTGGTGTTGGCCAATTCTTCACAGTGTCAACATTCTCCGGATCAGTCTTTACTCCTTGGGATGAGATGATATGTCCCAGGTATTTAACTTCGGTCTTGAAAAGCGCACATTTATCTGGATTTAATTTTAAGTGTGCTTCTCGAAGCCTCTGGAATACAGCCTTAAGGTTTTCACAATGTTCGTCAAAAGTTTTTCCATAAACGATGACATCGTCCAAATAAACAAGGCATGATTTCCAAGTAAGTCCTTGAAGAACACACTCCATCAGACGCTCAAATGTTGCCGGAGCGTTGCATAGTCCGAATGGCATAACTTTAAACTGCCACATACTATTAACTGTGGAGAAAGCTCTCTTCTCTCGATCTTCTGGATGGATTTCTACTTGCCAGTAGCCACTCTTTAAGTCCAGCGTCGAGAACTATTGTGCTCCTTCCATTGCATCCAATAAGTATCGCTGATTCTGGGCAGAAGGGTAGCTGTCTTTCTTTGTTACATCGTTTAGCCTACGGTAGTCCACACAAAATCAGGTGCTTCCATCTTTCTTTTTGACAAGAACCACTGGTGACGCCCAAGGGCTTTTGGAATTTTCGATTAGCCCATCTTTCTTCATTGTCCATATCATTTCTTTAACTTCGGCTTGTTTGGCTAATGGGAGACGTCTTGCTGGTTGTCGAATCGGTTTCGCATCACCTGTGTCGATGCTGTACCAGTTGTGTTCGACCATACTGCCCACTCGGTGAAGAAAATATATCAGCGTACTCATAAAGAAGGCTTCTAGCAACACTTAGCTGATGTTGACTTAGATTAGATGGCTTGAAAATGTTGGCTTTCATGGAGCTGAATATTCCGGGGTCCATAGGTTCTTCTGCGTTCATGTCTGTGATTTTAGTTATTGCGGTCACAGATTCGCATTTTCCAATTATTTCTCCTTTCTTGAGCTTGACCTCGTACGGTTTGATGTTCAGAATCCGTAGGGGTACCATGTTGTTCTTTGGTTCCACAAAAGTCTTCCCGAAGATGATGTTTTGGGAAGATTGATCAGATTCTGGTTCCACCATAAGGTATCGATGGCTACCTAGATCGCCCAGGCATGGCAAGCACATGTCTTCTTTGATGACAGTTCTTAGAGTTCATGAGTTTTCGTTGCCAAAAATCATAGGAATCTCTACATTTTGGAACGTCAACATTTGCTTACCGATATCCAGAATCACTCCGTACTCTTTCATAAAGTCGATTCCAATTATGCACTCATCACATATATCTGCTTCCAAAAATAGATGCGAAAACTCTAGTTCTGCCAAACGGATTTTAAGACGAACTTCTCCATATACTCTTGCTGCCTCACCTGTCGCAGTTTTAAGACGGTAGCTATTGGTGTTATGTTGCCACGTCATCTTGACCAAGTCTTTTCTTACAATGGATGCTGTGGCACCGGTGTCAATTGTAGCCAACTGTTTCTTGCCATTTAATGTTGCATCCACTGTCAGACTTTTATTGTTCCGTTTAGTCTGCGAGACTTGGATGGTGGTTCTGAGGCCATCGATACCACAAACCAGCTTCTGCCCCTCGAAGTTGGTTCTTACTCGTTTCCCGACTGGGAAACAGAGCGAGCAGGAGCGTTGATGTGATTGCTCACCTGTTTGTGGGTATTATTTCTGTTTCCACAGTGTTGACAGGCAATTCCAGCAGGTCCTTCTCGCTGACTTCTATGGAATTCAGCTCTCTGGCAAGAACATTCCTCAACTTCAAGTTCTCTTACCCGATGAACTCCTAAGGAAGCCTGCTCTGATGCTTCCATAGTCAGAGCGAACGCTAATGCTTCAGAAAGCGTGCGTTTTCCAGCAGTTCGAATTGCTCGCTGGAGGTTGATATCGGAAACTGCACGGACATAAGCCTCCGTTGCAAGCTGGTTGGTAATTTCGTCTCCTGTAGTCGGGTATATATGCTAGGTCTGCCAACCGTTCAATGTCTGCTTGGAGTTGTTGCAGACTTTTACCTCTTTTCTGGACTCTGGTATTGAGCTGGACGCGGAAGACTTCCTGCATATGGCTATCGCCGAAGCGTTTGTCAATGGCCTGAACAAGAGAACTGAACTTGCCGTTCTGGTCTGCTGGTATGGTTTGCAAAATTTCAGCAGCAGAACCTCTAAGGGCAAGCGTCAGGGCAATAAACTTGTCTTCGTCATACGAGCCATTTGTTGTTGCGGCTGCCTCAAACTGCTTCTTGTAGTTTGACCAAGAAGTTTGTCCATCAAAGGTTGGTGGATGCATTTCCTTTCTCTTAGGACTGTCGCCAGAATATTTTCGAACTTTAATTTTTCTCATTTTGTCTAATTCTTTGGAAATGAACTTAATTTTGTTTTCAAATTTTTCAAAATTTGCGTCTACTGTCGACAATTGTTTTTTGAAACTTTCAAACCGCTCGTCAAGAGCAAAAAACTTATTCTCGTATGCATCGAGCTTACCTTCGAGGAGAGTTTTCTGTTTTCTAGAATGTTCGTTTTTAGTTCCTCTAGATTACTCTTTTGTTCATTTCGCTGTTCTTCAAACTGCTCAAGAAGATTCTTTTCAAACTGGGCGAGCAGCTGAGATATCATATTGGTCATGTCTAAGGTTGTACTTACTTGCTCTACTTGCATCTCAATCTCAAATAGAAACGTGTCTGGATTTTCATCGTGTTGCCTTAAATCTTCCTGCAGACGGATAATGAGGTAATTTTTCGTTCCAGCAGTAGGATGACCTCGTCTGTTTAGTTCTGCTTTAAGTTCAACACAATTCAATGCATTCACAATTTTACCCAATTTTTTTTTTCTATTTTGTTCTTATATTTTTGTGTGTCACTTTTCACAAACACTTTTTTTATTTGTTCACTAATCCACACACTTTATCAATTTTTCACCATCAATAATTATCTGAATTCACAGATTAAATAAGTTTTATTCCACATTTTCTGACACCAATGTAATATTTTACTACGGGTTCGCAAATAAAACGTATTTCCTTTATTCAAACTGAAACTACAATTACTTCACAAAATAAAACGCTTTTATTTCAAATACTTCTACTTCTAATACACTTTTATTATAACCAAGCACAAGTATGCAACTCCTTATTCACACCGACATTTATTCGTTCTCTTTCAAAATCAAACTGCCGCTTTCGGACTGGTGGTCCTGTATTTATATCCGAAATAAAGATTTCTAGAATTTTCTAGGGTCTGCTAGATAGTGCTTTCCAAAAAGGTTTCGTCAATTATTCCAGTACGAACGAGGCTGGACACCAACCGTGATGGATTTAATTATTTATTTCATTCATAGATTGCGCGAGGTGCGTCAAGCTGGGAACACCACAACGGAATTTTGAAAATCTAATGATGCAGGAATTAGGGGCTTATTTGGGGCTAATTTAGTGTTCCAATCCCCAGTGAGCCCCAAACTCTCTTCACCACCAAACTTGTGGTGAAGGGATTTTGGGGCTCACTGGGGATTGGAACACTAAATTAGCCCCAAATAAGCCCCTAATTCCTGTATCATTAGATTTTCAAAATTCCGTTGTGGTGTTCCCAGCTTGACGCACCTGATTGCGCGCCAAGTTGTACTAATGTGTCGTTGTTTACATAACTGGGCATATTCACCACATTATCTTTTTCGTTCTTTAATTTGTGGTTATACATTTCTGTTAAGGGTTTTAAGGAATGGTGTGGCTCATTCTCTAACTTTTTTCTTTTTACGAAAATTGAATAAAAAATAAATTAAAATTTTCGTCCATTTTATTTCTTCAACGGCAACCAACAAAAACTTTAAACGTCAAACGCATTACGGCTCTCCCAAACCAACGCGGAAGCATTTTTGTTATCATTGTGAATGATTCGCCCTGCATAGCGAATGTTCTGGGTTGATTTGGGAGAACCTTTATGTTCCTGACGGGATAATAGTGGAGACTGGACTCTAGTAATCTAGTACGATTTTCAATTTTCGCTATCAAACTGCGTACTTCTGAACAAAACGAAAACAGAATTTGTCGTTTGTGATTTCGTTATGTCAATTTTTGTATGAAAATTTTCGTTTCGCTTCATCTGCGTACTACGCTTAATTCTGAAAATGTTTTCCTGGTTGGGCATTTCATTGATAATATAAAACATAATTTCAATAAATTTGTTCAGGGTTTCTCATATTTTCACCATTTTAAAATGACTGAGAAGCTATTTAACCCCCCGACTCCAAAGGCCATGAGCGATGTCCATAATCCAATCTGATTTGTATGGATATGTCACTGCTTGGACATGGATTTTTGCGACTCCATGGTATTTTTTTAGACATGTTCCATAGTCTGGCCATCGTTCATGGCCTGTGGAGTCGGGGTGTAAGGTCGGGAAGAAACCATCTTGAATAAAGAATCTCCCAAGCCAAAGCGAAAAAAGCGCAAACATAGGCTGACGGCTGTTTTTAGTAACAGATTTTTTCGATCCAAAAGCAAACCGAAAGACCGGTAAACGTCTTTTTCCGGAGCAAACAAATTAAATTTCAAGAGATTTTAAATTTCAGAAGATTTTTGAATCCATCATCATCACGATGCGGGCGCCCACATTAATAAATTGTCCGCCCCGATGTGTAGGTAGCCTTAAGCATTTATAACACTAACGAATTGTCACCCAACTAACGAATATCCAAACCACTACACATCTCTATCCACCACCAGCGTTCACGAGAGCATTCACCCACTTCTCTGTCCATCTCTCTCTCGCCCAAACAAAATAAAGCCTCTTCTCATACCGTCTTCACAAGTGCGTTGAAAAGAAACAAAATGTCTTTTTAAAATCAGATTCAGAATTCCCTCACCGAGGCGGACTCGCGAACCAAAAAAAAAAAAGTTAAACATTTTCCTCAATTTCCAAACAATAAACTTTTCATCTATTTTTCGAATTTGCATAAGAAAAAAACTTCAAAACATACAAAAACTAATTATTCAATTTTGCAAAGTCCGCGTAGTGCCGCAAATCAACGCCACCCATTTGCAAGTGCAAGTAAATTAATTGGGGATAGAAAGCCTTTCCCATCCGATTCGATCCGAGAACCGAGAGTGTGTTTCGTTTTTGTTTTGTCAAAAAATTAAAAAAAAAAAAAAAAATTTATTTCGAGACAGGAGGACAAAAATAAGAACCAAGAACTCAACTTAACTCCCACCGCGGAGAGCCTCGATGTGGTGTTATTATTTTGGTCACCGAGGCCATGGAGAGTATCTGCAGATTATGTTTTCAACCAGCAGCGGTACGAAAATACATTCAAAACCTACAATAGAAAAAAAAAGTCAATCTTAGAAATTTTTGCAACTTGAAGGCAAAGGCACAGCCAGCAGCAATATAGCAATAATGCCGAGAAAATCTTCGTCTTGAATGTTTATTTTATCGATTTTCCAACCAAACTAGGAACAGGGCAAGTGCGGTGCGGCGCGCGGGCGACGTGTGGCAGCGTAGCGCACAGAATTGTGTGCACCATCCGTGAGCCCGCCCAGTCCAGCGAGCCACCAGGCGGCAATTCGAATTCATTCTCCATTGTTTTGCTTTATTTTTTTTCTTCTGCCGTCATTTTATTTTTTTTTTTTTTCAAAAAGAAAAAAGAGTGGTGGTACCTTTCTAGTTTAAAATTGAAAATAAATAAAAAAAATCATATATTAAACAAGAAAAACCAAATTACTAAACAAATACACGGCGGAAAATAGAAAAGACCGCGCGAAGTGTGGACAACAATTTATGTAGTTAGAGCGCGACTCTGTTCTGTTGTTCTGTGTTGTAGGGCGCATGCTAGAATGTTTTAAGAACCCGGCTTACCGGTAAGCTAAAGAGCGGCAGTTTCTTTTTAAATTATTCATTGTTGTGCACAAGTTTCTGAAACAAAAAAAAATATTTTATAATATCTGTGTACCTACCTACATTATGTACCTATCTTTGCATTGAAATAAATGTTTGGCTACGAATCCAGTTAGACCATTCCTTATACCGCTTGTGCTTTCCTATCTTAACAAAAATTGTGCGTAGATCAGTCTTGGGAAGTTGTTTTTAATTCAAAAATATCATTTGTCACTGTTTGTTTAAACTCACTTTCATAAGTAAAGTTTAGTTCAATTGGCCTGTAAATTCGATGTTTTTTTTTTTTTTTTAAACTGGTCTTCAAGACTTGTTGACGGAAACATAAATTGATACCTAGAGTAGAGGCAATAGTATTCTCTGTATACCTAATTGGTGTGTTGTGTTGAAATGATTTTCATGTAAAATACAACCACAATTTAGCTTTGTTCGTGGCGATGAACAAAGCTGATTTAAAAACAGAATTATAACTATAATAAACGGCGATAGTAGGTAGTTTGTTTTAAGTAGTTATACATAGTTACTTTTACTTTTAAGCGAATAAGAGGGCACACAAAAAACATATAAAGTTATTAGTTATTAGTTTATGAACGCTTCAATATTAAACTTATAAATAAATAAGTAAATAAATAGGGTAGCGCAACGGCTCATGAAGAACCAGGGCCTAGTGACTAACATCTCGCAACCATTGCTGAGTGCGCGTGTCGACAGAAATGGAAGGGACCTACATTTTTATGCCGAATCCGAACGGCTAGACGAAAAGCACTTATTCGTGACAATTGATACTCTTGGAGGAATTGTCAATTCCTCGCAAGAGTCCAAGTGAATCATCGAATACACAAGTGAGAAGTAAAAATTTCGTCTTAGACCTTAAAGCCTGGCTATTTTGGGTTTGTTAAGTCTGTTCGCTTTGTTGCCAAAATTGCTAAAATTAGTCTGGAGTTCTGTCAATTTTATTATTTAGGTTTGTTCAACAAGGCTGTTCCAAACAGTTTGGAACAGAAAAGTAAATTTTTTTGCTGTTCAATGAGTGTGGTGCGATCAGTTTAGATCAGAATAGAACAACTTTTTCCTTTCTAGCTTTGAAAATTTTCACGAATCGGTGCTGTTCTGTTCTGATATGACTTTTTTCTCACTGAAAAAAACTTGTATATGAATTTTTGACAGAAGTAGTAAAATGCAATAAGGCAAGATCACACTCAAATTCAGCGGAACTACACTTCACGATTCATGAAATTGTATGAGCTACATACAATTTCATACGAATTCGTGTGAAGTGTAGTTGCACTATTACCCCGTTTACATGAGATATTCGAGCGAGCTTCAAGCTCGCTTGGCCCCTTTGTATACCTGCGTTGACTTGAAATGAGCTTCAACCGACTCGATTCCACTTCAGGAGCAAAGTCGAGTCGAAATTGTTGATAAAAAACCTGGGTCGAAGAGTCGGTCTTGAGGATGTGTTCACCACAGTGTTTTTGCACATGTGCGAGTAAAATTATTTATTTGTTTTGATAGCTATGTGAAGTATGTACTAAAATTCATTAAATTTGAAATGTTTTGTGTAAAATAAATATATTTTTGCCATTCCATTAAATGTAATCTCAACACCATATCAACTCAATTTCAAATGGTGCTCTCAACTCACTTGACGAAACACCTGGGTCGAAAATCCGACCCTAATCTAACTCGAGTTCTCGATTCTGTTTGTAAACGGGGTATATAATTCAGCTCCGTTGAGTGTGGGCTTAAAGACCGAGAGTAGCAAAAATTTCTTTTGCTTTAAGATAGGTCCATACTATTCATATGCATATAAGAAACTCTGGCAAGTCTGGGTTGGGGCCTTTGCTGCATTGAAAATGCATTTTTTCTTAAAGCCCAGGTATGTACCAAGGGTAGGAACTTCAAAATTGTATTTAATTAATTTAATTAAGAGTCGAGCGCACTAGATATGAATATGGGGTTCAAGACCTTTTCTGTGTGTCCAAATGTCTGCAGGACGGACTTGAAGACTGAAGCTTTGAGTGCGTCTTGTAGCCGTTTTGCTCTTCGGAAAATATTTTGGACTCATTAGTCATGTCTAGGGCACACAGCTCTTTTTATTATACATATATCATTTTGAAGTTCCTACACTGCATTTTCGATGCACAGCATTTAAAATGCAGTACTGCATACAAAGCCCTCAACCCCGACATGCCAGACTTGCATATAAATTGTATGGACCTATATTAAAAGAAAAGGAATTTTTGCTATCGTTCACACCCGAAAATTGCTGTGGGCTCTCAGGCCATTAGTTTTTACTTAACATTTTTACCAAGTTTATCAAAATTGATTTATTGAAAATTGATTTAATTTAAAAGAAAAATTAAGAAATAAGTGTGTCCTAAATTGAATCATTTATTCCTTTCCTTATATTCCTTCTAACAACTGCTGAGTATTCAATTTAAAAGACATGAGGTCTTATGGGCATATAGTTAAAAATATTATTATTATTTATATTTTTTTTTTCATATTGAAAATGCTTCCTATTTTCAGTGATTTGGAAAAATTGTTAGAAAATTGATAATAATTAACTCTTGATGGAGAAAATTCGTGTGGTCTGCGCCAACAGCAATTTAAGCAAGCGCTTTAATGGATGGAACAATTTCCTTAAAATTTAGTATGTAGAGCATTTTTTCAAATAAGAATTCCTATTTTTTGTCTAGGCTCATTTTGAATGGGTTGTAGGGTGGATCGTTTTCAGCATTTTTTTTTTTTTTTCAAATCACTGAATGCAGCTCTAAGTTAACATTTATTTTGAGTCGTCCTTAGGAAAACAAAATCGGGAAGCCATCGAAAATTGGTCATTTTAAAAAAATGGATATAGCTACCTGTTATGAACTAGTTGGCGCAAAATAATAACGGATTCTTGTAGAGGGACCAAACACAAGTATTTTTGGTGTAAAGCTTTTGACAACTTACCAATAGAGACATTGCGATGCTGGCATTTAAACTTAACACTATTATCATCAAAAAACATTGCAAAAAGAACAATTTGTGTCCTTGTCGAATAAGTTTTGTTCTTTTTGTTGTTAAGTTTAAATTCCAGCATCGCAATGTAATTGCGTTAATGCTCAAAAGATTTACACCAAAAAAATATATGGAATTTTACCATTAAGGAAACCACAAGCCCAATATACAACCAAATACGACTAAACAATACGAATTTCGTAATTGGAGTCTGTTCTTTTATTAAGTTTTGAAATCAAGTTTTTCTGTTATTATTTTTTCAAAACAAATATTTTCAAACTCAAACTTAAAAAAACTAAAAAAAAAAGAAATTTGTTTCAAAAATGTGGAATCAGGTAAGAAATTGGATAAGTGCTCCTAATTATTCTTCATCAAGCATTGAAACCATATGACTATTTTTTAGAAAACTTAACTATACCATACTGAAGGGAATAGACCCCCTCTTCTCATGGTAAAAAATAATTATATGGGGTTCCCCCTCCCCCCCCCCCGATTTTCAACTGCTTCCCGGTTTTGTTTTTCCCAAGGGCGACCCAGAATAAATGATGAAGATGAAATAAGAAAACCTATAAGCATAAAATAGTTGTTGCATGCAGTGATTTGTCAAAAAATGCTGAAAACGATCCAGCTTTATGGGTAGCTGCCATCCAACGATTTTTTTTTTAAATTAAAACTTTCCCCAAAACGAATTTTAAGTCTTAGATTTAACTAGCACCTTTAATGACCAAAGCGGTTCCGTCTAAGGTTTTTTTTTATCGAAACTTGTAGTTGTTAACGGAAGGTTTTAGTGAATCCCGTATATATGTTAAAGTACGACTTCATTTTATTGTCTACATTTTTTGTTTAGGTTTTTAAAATGATGTTTATATGTCGTGAGAGTCAATGCTTTGCAAAAAATGCTTTTTTTTGAGTTTTTAAAAAATAAATACATATAGATATGTGGCTCTCAGCTTATTTGATACAGTTCCTGGTATAAAATTTAAGTTGGAATAACTTGCAATGAAGACTATCGAGAAAATTTCAATTTTATTGTACAGAAAAACTTATGCACTTTAACACAGATCAACAATTTATTTTAAAAAAATTGGTATTTAACATAATAACAATAAAAAACTAAAAAAACAATGCTAAATTTAGGGTCCCAGCTTATTCGATACATCATGATTAATCTTAAAAACACCAAATGTAATTGGTTTCATGGCATTTTAAATAATTTGTCGTTGTGCCCTTAAAAAGACCAAAGAACAGGTAAGCTCAGTATTTGAGTTTCACCAGACGTAAGACAACCGGTCAGAGTCAGAGGAATCGAAGTACAATATTTTTGGCTCTGTCGGGATGTCTTACGTTTGGTGGAAGCCAAATACAACAGAGCTTCTCGGCATAACTGAAGACATTAGTAACTTTGGATTAACTCACCAATGAAAAACAAGGCCTAAGTTTTTTAACTGTGAGTTAAACCATAGTTTGTTAACTTCTTGTGTTTTTCATATAATAAACTCAAAATCCGATTTCTGAAGTTCTTAAAAAATGCCGTTTTTTTCCTAACTACGCAATGCAATTTTTTTGAAAAAAACTTTGTCAACATTTCTAAGAGTATTATTTTTTCTTCTAAACTCTGTTTTTTTTTTTTTTGTATAGCATAACTAATAAAAAACAAGGTTATGTGTTTTTTTATAACTACTCAAATTGGAGTATTATTTTTCACGAAAGCGGTTGATGAGTACTTCAAATTGCAAATTAGAGACAGTTCATCATTCATCGCTAAAACTTTATCTAAAAGGTCAGAATGGAAACATTTCAGCACCAATTTTCTACTTCATGCATCTGTGAAGAAAAGAAAAAAAAAAACACATACAATATTTCAATTACTCTTAAATAAATTATCCGTTACAATTACGTTTAATAAAAAAAAATAAATAAATACCGTTATCTGTGTGGAATATGTCAAAATTGTTGTGCGTGCTTTAGAATTTCAGGCAACAGTAAAATGCATAGTTTAGGTTGTTACAAATGTTTTGTGATATATAACCCCTATTATGTGTCTAGATTAACTTAACTAGTATTAAATATTAATTTATTTTGACATTTTTTTTTTGTTGGGCATTTTGACAATCACAGAAGCTTACAGAAAATTTTCGCCACTTTTTATAACTTCCATTTACGAATTGAATTGATGAATAAAGATCATAGATTGTTATTATTGCGATACCCATACATTTTTAGACTCATCATTGGTACTTACTAAGCTCCGTAACTGGGATTTGTAATCGCTAAAAGCGAGAAATAATTTAAGTTAAAATTACACATATACAGAGTTTATATTTTAAAGCCGTATGAAGAGCGTTGTTATATGTATGTTCGTGTAATTTTACTTATGAACGAAGAACTATATGAATTGTTATAAATTGGCATATTTTGGGCATCGTCGTCTTGTAATTTAAGCACTTGATAGCCACCAGAAACTCATAATCCACTTTTCAGTTTATAAAAAGCGAAGAACTCCGAACTTAATGTACTTTTCTTAATACCTCATTAAGTCATTAAACCTGAATATTCCTTAAAAAATACAAGGATAGCCCTAACTAAGTGTTTGATTGATTGATCTACGCACAATCGGCTTTTCTTAAATGTTGCTTGCCGCCTTTAATATCGTTGTTCATTATTATTCTCTGTTGCACGGTCTAGAAGTGATTTTTCCTTTTTTTCTTTTCTTTTAGTTGTTTCAGGTTCCTGGCTATAATCTTCCAACTTGTGCCAAATGTTCGGAGCATTTGACCACGAACGGTCTTACCGGAATAACAGCCAACTTCTATCAAACAATAAGACAAGATTTACCAACAACAGCAACAACTGTTGCAAATAATACATCTTCAACGACTAACGGTGGTGGCGGGACCACAATACAAGTCCAACAGATAACTCAACAACAACAGCAACAACAACAGCAGCAGCAACAGCAGCAACAACAACAACAGCAACAAACAACAACAGCAGCGAGCACACCACCAGACGACGATGTAAGTGCCAAAGAGTCAAGAAGAGAGTTAGTTAGCTAAGAGAGTAGAATCCTAATGCGACTTTCATATTCTCGTTGTTCAATTTAGATAAATAGCCAACAACTAAGTGGTTCTATGTCCAATCAAAACGGCGGCGTGAAAAAAACCGAAACAATGTCATTTGATTTGGAGAAGACCATTCAGACCATAGACGTATTTATTGCAATTTTTTGTTATTTTTATATTTTTTTTGTTTATCAAATAAAAACAATAATTCTTCTTTTTTAAGCTATTTGTATAAAACTAATGAGATTTTTGTTGTTGTTTATCTTTTTAATCAGGTCGATCTTCTTTTCAATGAAGAAGGAACGTGTCCGCTTTGCTCGAAAACATTTTCAAGAAAATCATCTTTGTTAACTCACATACGAAATCACTCAGCTGAGAGGAAATATACTTGCTCATTTTGTCATAAGGGTAGGTGCAATTATAAAATAATTATAATTTTTAATGAGTTATTAAAAAAAAATGACTTTCCCTTAAACAGGCTTCACACAAGCAGCAAATTTGCGAAACCATGAGCGTATTCATACAAATGATAGACCTTATGTCTGCGTTGATTGTGGCAAGACGTTTACACAGGTAATAAAATTAAATATTCAACATAAAATGCCCAACAAAAATAAAGTATTAAGCTGTGATTTGGGTTTTAAGTGTGTTAAACTTTTCTTTACCAATTGTTATCAATATGTACTTCTTTTAAGATAACTAATTTGAATAATCATCGCCGATTGCATACGGGGGAGCGGCCATTTGTATGCATTGAACCAGAATGTGGACGGTCTTTTGCGCAAGTAAGTGTTTTCTTTCAATAATTTTATTTTTTTTTTCGGGTAAATAATGGTTTAAAATGCCAAAAAGCTTAAGTTTTAATAAAAAAAAAATTGAAATACACATACGGTTAATTTCAGAGCTTTTAGCGCTTGGTAGATAAAAAAAAATTGTTTTAGTTTTTAAAAGATCTATGTATATTATGGTGGGTCACTTTTCTAGGAAATGGAATGGATACTGAAAGTTTTATCTCAATCGGATAGCATTTTCTGCCTCCAATTTTACCTTACAAATTTGGGAAAACAAAATTTTAAGTCGTAATTTTCTTATGCTCGGTCTCCACTTGTCATTCAAAGACGCAAATTGACATACTTTGACATAATATACCAACACAAAATCCAAAGAAAGTAGTAGTAGAGAGCAAGTTTAACTCACCCTGTTTTGTCAAACTCTGTCTTTCAATGACAAGTGGAAACCTACCTTAAAGCCCGTATGATGCTACATTTTTTTCTCATTTTTAATTCATTAAATCATGACTTATTGTCAGCAAAGAGGAAAAGAGAAAATAGTATTTTTTATGAAAAGAACGACATCATGTTTTAACAATTACAATGTCCACAAAAGTAAATATACACCAAAAACTAGTGTTCCCATTAATATAATTATTTAGTTCCAAATCTTAATCTTCAGAAAGAAAAACAAAACAGTCTGCTCCAGAATAACATTTATTTAAGAATAATAAAAAACTAATATTTTCTTTTGCTAGAAGTTTCAGTGTTTTGTAAATTGCTTTTATGTTTTCATTTTAAAGTGAAAACATATCAGGTGTTTGTCTGCGTACGAATGTAATATTGAAGATATATTCAACACTCCTCCTCATTCGTATGAAGTCCACATTTTGCTCTTAACTCTTTAATACGTCCTGGTCCCAAAGGTTTTGTCATCATATCTGCCAACATTTCATTTGATGGACAATACTTGCATGCGATAATTTTCTTCGTGATGTAGTCCTTCACAAAATGAAATTTGGTGTCGATGTGTTTTGAACGATTGCTTAACTTCTCTTCTTGGATCAGTTTTAAACAACTTTGATTGTCTTCAAAAAGTAATGTTGGCTTCTTTTGAATACAATCCAGGTCGCTTAAAATATTTCGTAGCCATGTTGCTTCTTTGCATCCTTCTGAAAGTGCGATGAACTCAGCCTCTGTTGTTGAAAGTGAGACGCAGCTTTGTTTTCTACAACTCCAGCTAACTGCTCCTCCATTGACGAACAGAATATATCCTGAGTTTGATTTTCTGTCAGTTCTGCTAGCTGCCCAATTAGCATCAGCATAGCCCATAAGTTCTTCTTTATTATTTCTGCTAAGCCAAAGATAATGATGTTTTGTACCCTTAAGGTATTTTACAACTCGCTTTAACTCATTCCAATCAGTTTGGCTTGGCTGTGATGTTTTGCTGGCTAATATTGACACACTTGCGGCGATGTCTGGTCTACTGTTGACCGATATGTAAAGTAGGCATCCTACTAAGCGTTGATATTCCTTGTTGTCTAGTAGAAGGTTTGTATTGTTGCTTGTCTTGTCATATCCGGGATCGAGAGGAATTTTTGAAATGTTTGCATCTTGTAAACCAAAGTCTTTAACAACTCTTTCGATATACTGTTTTTGTCTGATCTTATAATTTGAAGATTTGTCCTTGGTTATTTCGATGCCTAGATACTGTTCAATTTCTCCAAGATTGTTTATTTCAAAATGTTGGTTTAGTAAATTCTCTACGTCTTTGATCCTTTGTTCGTTTCTGCTGGAAACCAAAATGTCATCCACATAAATTAAAAGATAACACTTTGCCTTACTATATAAGCATTTGTCTGCCTTGCTTTGCAAGAAACCGCCATCTGTTAATACTTTATGGATTGTTTCATTCCAAACATGAGCGGCCTGCTTAAGTCCATATATGCTTTTCCGAAGCTTGCAAACTAGTTTTTCTCCTCCTGATTCAAAGCCAGGTGGCTGCTTCATATAGATATCTTCGTTTAAATTTCCGTTAAGAAATGCAGACTTTGCATCTAAATGATGAATTTTCATTTGTCGTTGCCCAGCTATTGAAAGAAGTGTTCTGAATGTTGATTGTCTCACAACGGGTGCGAAAATTTCATCATAATCATGTCCATATTTTTGACTGTATCCTTGTGCGACTAGTCTGGCTTTAAATCTTTTGACTTTACCGTTCGTATCAAGCTTTACCTTATAAGTCCATTTACAGCCAACCACATTCACTCCCTGTGGTGGAATGACTAAGTCCCAGGTTTCGTTTTTATTAAGGCTTTGAATCTCCTCCTTCATTGCTATCTTCCATTGTTCACTGTCGTTGCAAGATAAAGATTCTCTATAACTTCTTGGTTCTTGAATGGTTTGTATTTGTGCTGAATTTATTTCTTCTATTAAACGTGATGGTGGCAGTCCTTTATTTACTCTGTTTGATTTCCTCACAGTTATTTCTTCAGTTAATTCTGTATTATTTTGTAAGTCCGGGGAAGTGTTAGTTTCATCTTCTAATCTCGAGGTCTCGTTATAAACATTATCATTCGATGTCTTATTGTCATTACATATATTAGCATTGGAGTCCCTGTGATGATTGATTGAAATTGAGACTGAGAGTTCATTATCTGGTTCTTTAATATTGTTTGGAGTTTCCTGTTGATTGTTGTTATTATATTTATTTACAAATCTTACGTCCCGGCTGATAGTAATCCTTTTCGTCTTTTCATCGAGTAATCGGTATCCCATAGAATGATCATCATAGCCAACAAATGTCTTAAGTTGTGCCCGATTGTCCAGCTTTTTACGAGTTTCTTTGGGAATGTAAACAAAAGCTTTCGTTCCAAAAACTTTTAGATTACTTATGTCGGGCATAGAGTTCATCCACTTCTCGTAAGGTGTGCTTGAGAGAACACTTGTTGGCAACCTATTCTGCAAGTGGTTTGCTGTCATTACGGCTTCACCCCAGAACTCATAACTCATTCCTGCATCTAGCAGCATTGATCTTGCCATTTCCACCAAAGATCTGTTTTTCCGTTCAGCAGTCCCGTTTTGTTGGGGTGTGTAAGGTGCGGTGTGTTGGTATAGAATGCCTTCCTTTTCCAAGAACTGTAAAACTCTACGCGCCGTATATTCACCACCGTTGTCTGATCTGATGACTTTAGGTTTTGCTGAAAATTTATTTTTTACCATTTCTGTGTACTCTACCAGGCGGTCAAAAACTTCTGATTTCTC
Organism: Melangyna quadrimaculata; assembly: GCA_949320155.1. Lineage (NCBI taxonomy): Eukaryota > Metazoa > Arthropoda > Insecta > Diptera > Syrphidae > Melangyna > Melangyna quadrimaculata. Next base: position 102,567,193 of record OX439483.1, on the reverse strand, counting down.
TTTAAGCAAATAAACAACAGTGTATCTACTGAAATCGTCAATAAAAGTAAGAAAGTATCTTTTCCCACTAGGTGTTGTCGTTTGCATGGGTCCACAAACGTCACTATGTATAAGGTCCAAAGGTGCATTGCTCTCTCTACTTGACTTTGATTTGAATGGTAGACGGGTCATTTTTGTTTGCACGCATATTTCGCAGTTTTTGTTTTTCTTACAGTTTATAAACTTTAAGGAGTCACTCACCATATTTTCCGCTTCTAATCGCTTGATTGCTTCATTGTTGCGATGCCCAAATATTCGGTGCCAGTGATGTAAACAGTTGTCTTCATTGCTGCATTCTTCCACATACAGTACCTTAGCTTCAGTTGGTGTTTGCCTAATATTGAAAAGATTTCCCACTAAATCTCCAACGGCTACCTCAAATCCATTTTTAGTTCGAATTTCGCAAAGTTTGCCCGTAAAGTTAACTGAATATCCTTTTTCTACTAGCTTCCTTATAGATAACAAGCTCCCTTGTAGATTTGGAAGATAAAGAACGTCTTCGATGATTATTTTAACTTCTTTATTGTTGCTGTTAGTGGCCTTTATTTCACAGGTACCTTTTCCTTTCGAAGTAATTTGCTCTCCGTTGGCAACTGTAACATTTTCCCTCTGTGATGAGTCGAGTCTTATGAAATTCTCCAGTTTATTTGAGATATGTACGGTAGCTCCGGAATCCAAAACCCAACCTCCACCAATAGAACCGTTTAGGTGAAAGCAAAACTCGTTATTGGATGTAACGACGTTTATATTGGATTTGGTTTGATTGCTTTTCCACTCCTTGTACTTCCTGCAATCCTTCTTCATATGTCCTTTTTTCTTACAGAAGAAACAACATTTAGAAATATCTGGATGAGTCTTGCTTGTAACTTTCATCACCGAGTTACTGCCATTGTGGTTTTGACGCGAATACTCTTCGAGCAGTTTTCTTTCAACTAAGTCCAATGTCAGATCAGATTCTTTTCTAGTTTCGAGTGCTGTTACGAGTGTATCGTATTTTTGAGGTAAACTGCTGAGTAGCATAGCGATAGTCCAGTTATCAGATAGTTGATCCTCTCCTAGAGCACTCAACTTCTCGAATAACGTTGTCATCTTCTGGATGTGATCTTCCATGTTGCCACCCTCCTCCAGTTTTAAGTTGCAAATGTTTCGCATTAGTTGCACCTTGTTACTGAGAGTAGCCTTTTCGTGATGCTCCTGGAGTTTATACCATGCTGCCTTGGCCGTTTCTGCTTTTCTCACATGATGAAGTTGACTATCTTCTACTGATAGGCCAATAATAGTTCTAGCCTCACTATCCTTTTTGGTCCATTCTGGAGTGACTGGGTCTGGTCTGGGTTCAACAATTATTTCCCATAAGCTGTCTCTCCGTAGTAGGAGCTCCACCTTAAATTTCCATATGTGATAATTGTCTGCTCCCAACTTCGCAATAGATGTCCTTAAAGATTCAGCCATTATTCAAATACCGCAATGTCTGGGCCAATAACCTAATATAATTATTTAGTTCCAAATCTTAATCTTCAGAAAGAAAAACAAAACAGTCTGCTCCAGAATAATATTTATTTAAGAATAATAAAAAACTAATATTTTCTTTTGCTAGAAGTTTCAGTGTTTTGTAAATTGCTTTTATGTTTTCATTTTAAAGTGAAAACATATCAGGTGTTTGTCTGAGTACGAATGTAATATTGAAGATATATTCAACACCCATGAGTCCAGTGTATACTTTTTTTGTAGTCACAGTGTACTTTGAAATAATTTTTAATTTTCAAATTCTGAAAAGTCAAAAAAAGCTGCCAAAATCTGAAATATGTTCATTTTTAATACATTTTTTTGTGACTTTTTTACAATAATGTGGTTATTGTGTACGCGATCACTCATATCGGTATTTTCAATTGTAAATTATTTGAACTACTCTAGTTTCATTTTGAATGCCTTAAAAATGATAAAAAAATGTAGTATCATACGGACTTAAGGTACGAATAATTTTTTTCTTATAAATAAAAATACAACAAAACTGAATTTTTTTTGTTTAATCTGTTTATATTAAAACTTTTCTTTTTTAAGAAAAGATTTCATTTCACTCGAGAGCCATCATAAAAACTTGGATTTTATAAATCCTTGGCGTGCTGATTTTGTGCCTAAGGTTGCTGAAGCTTCCGTCGCGGTTTTAAATGAACTTTCCAGTGCCTGAGTGTGACGTAGTAATTTCAAAAAAATTATTTCGTTTTCATCTTGACCAATAAGGAATTTAGGGTCTTTATTGGAAACGCTTATCAGCAGAGGTGGTTCAAAAACATCTTATTGCCAGTCAATGAGATCGTAGTCTACTTTGGCTTCCATTTTTATTTTTGAAAATAAATAAATGGGGTGGCACAACGGCTCATGAAGAACCTGGGCCTAGTGACTAACAACTCGCAACAATTCCTGTGTGCGCCTTTCGACAGGAATGGAAGGGACCTACAATTTTATGCCGAATCCCAACGGCTAGACGAGAAGCACTTATTCGTGACAAGTGATACTCTTGGAGGATTTGTCAATTCCTCGCAAGAGGCAGTAGCCCTGAAAAAAAACTTTTTAGTTTTTAGGTGGACGAGGCTGGGAAGCGATCCCAGACCTCCAGCGTGACAGTCGAACGCACTAACCATTACGCTACGGGCTACTACCATTTATTTTTGGGACCTCAAAAACTCTGAGCTTCTCATATATCAAAGTACGGGATTTTAAAATACGAAGCAGATCCAACTACTCTATGCAATTGCTTGAGTCAGTCAACATTACCAGCAATACATTTTCAGAATGTAAAAAAAAATCTGTTACGTTTTATAACTAGATCAACAACAGCTTTCAGGTCGAAGGTAAGGTACCAAGATGTCGAGATTAAGTGCCATAAATGCCGTGTTCAATCTTTGCAAGTTGGGTGGTTTTTAATGAGAACTTGAAAACATAAGTTGCCAACAATGGTGTTTTCTCGTGATAGCACTTGCAGTTAGGCTGCATAGCTTTCGCTCCGTCATATTTTACATTGAAGGTTTTGAATGAACAACAACCACTTGTGTTGGCTACCACCGAGTATAATATTTTGGCTGGAATTATTGCAATTTCATGGCTGCCACACCAATCATCAGATTCCTTTTAGTGGTGCTTAGTCTATAGTTCCAATTTTAATTTATAAATTGTTTTGCCGTCAACTGGATTCGAACCTAGACCAAGCTACCTCAGAGGCCGTTGCACTACGCATTGCACCACCGATGTCACCTGATCGTGCCCATCCAAATAAAGGTCATTCTAATTTACAATTGCATTTGGATTACTAGCATTTTTACAAGCCCCACACGAGTTAGATGTTATTCATTCGGGTTCTTTCTTTTTCTCCTCTCCGTTATCACCGTAAGTTGCCAACGTTGTAAGTATTTCATCTGGATCAGTTGTTGCATTGTAGGGACGTATAACTCGATTAGCTCGCGTGAGAAGCTGATGTGTTGGCAAGGTCTTCTGGGCAGCTACCAGTCATAACTGCTAAAGTCATACCATAAATATGAGCGAAAATATGACGAAATGGGAGTTCATTCATATGCAGCATACAAACTCAAACTACCTTCTTAGCTTATCATTGTCAATAATATGCAATTCAGATTCTTGTTAGATGACGGAGACGATTGCGGCTGCATCTTTAGCTGACATGCCATATCGGTCACAGGTTTCAGACTAATCTTCTTTATAAGTATATTAACATGAATCAATTAATTCGTCAAATGAGCTGTGTTAAGCAGAATTTGCCAACACAATATCTGACCGTTTCCTTGGGACAACTTGTTAACATCTCCCTATTAAGCTTCCTTTTCATACTTCTTTGAATCTTTCTTGTTGTTGGGACATCTGTGGTTTTTTATCATCATTTTTCTTGACGTTCTTTGATCAATAAGAAATTTTTGTAATTTGGAACACTTACAGGACGCAATATCGAACAAAGCTTTAATTGAAGCAATAACTTCAGCTTTTCTTTTTGGAATTCTTGGCTGAAAGCACTTACCATTTTAGCATTTGTAACATTCTTGTATGGGAATCAATCGGAAGTGATGCTTGTTTTCAAATATTTTCCATTTTTGACAAAAATTTCACTTATTTCTTTGAAAGTAGGTTCTTTTTTGTTGGTTTTTAAATTGTGCCTAATCCACTTATAACACTTCATAATTTTTTCATAAGTAGGGAGCATATTGCTTTTAAGATCTAATGTTTCACCAAATAAAGGACATTTCAAGGCGTTCTTAGTACGTTTCATTGCGATTAATAAATTACGAAAAGTCAGGTCGATAACAGAACCCACGAAATTGTATTCCCGGGGAGTTAACTCGATCCGCAACCACTTTGGTGCGGATTTGAAATTTTAAAATGTACATGGAATGTCGGTAACGTAGTTTGAAAAGACCATCCGTATTTTATATCATTTTTGACATTTCAAATCCGCACCAAATTCGTTGCCGATCGAGTCAACTCCCCGGGAATACAATTTTGCCGATTCTGTAATCGACATAAATAAATCTTCTTTCATCAAATCTTCCTTTTTGTGTGTCTATTGCATTATTTATATGATATTTAATGTGTTAATTTATCTAATTATAGGTCACAAATCTCAACAATCACATGAAGACCCATCACAAAGTCCAGCAATACTGCTGCAATCAATGTTCGAAGAAATTTACCCAAGTGACTTCACTTAATCAGCACCTTCAAGCTCATGCCGGCATAACAGGCTACTATTGTCCTCGATGTCCGGAGAAAACATTCAAACAGCAATCCCAACTGCATACGCACATGAAATCCCATGGTCTGGCATTCCCTTACGAATGCCAGAAGTGCGATGAGAAATTCTTGCAACAAGCACATCTCGACCAACACAACAAAATGCATGATGAATTTAAATTCAAATGTGACATGTGCCCGAGCTCCTTTAATCAAGAGGTGCTGCTTAAGAAGCATGTTCAGCGACACATCGACGGAAGGTAAGTCGGTCTGTCTCTTAGTGGTGGTTTTGTTTGTTTTTGTATTTTGCGTGCTTTATTCATTTCTATCTATCTAAGTAATACTCGAAACTTGTTTGTTATCTCTCCTTGTATATATGTATATTTTTGTCATTTTCAAAAGCGAATTGTGTAAAAATATTGTTTGAAACATAAATTTTGCAATGTACTCTACTTTGAAAGGTACATTACATGTCCGGTAGCTAATTGTAACCAAGCATTCGCCGTTAAACAACACTTATCGAAACATCTTCTTACTCGCCATTCTCACAGTGAACTACCGCCGCCTAAGCGTTCTAAAAAGCTGCATAACCATCAGACCCATCAGCCAATACAAATGATAGGGCAGCCACTGTCGATACAACACCACACACCCGGACAGCGTATGCATCATTAATTATTTCCAACTCAACTTGAACCTCAGGAAATGATTAATTTATAAAATTTTCTTTTCTAGGAGGTCGCCCACCGAAAAAGAAGAATCAACAGCAGCAGCAGCAATTAAATCATTCAAATGTTCAAACAATTAAAATCGAGTTGCCAGCTCAGTTGCAGGACCATGTTGGAGGAGGCGGTGGTGCAACAATACAATTTAATCATATGCAACTACAACAGCAACAACAACAAGTATCTGTTGGCGGCAGCCAAGTCAAAGTTCGTTATTTACAAACTAAATAACAAACCAAACAAAAAATCATTACAAATTAAAATTCCAATATACAGACAACAGTCGTGCAACAGGCAGCTTTGATCAACAACAATACAAACGGTAATGCCCGACATCAACAAGAACAAGACCAACACGAGACACAAGTCGAAAGCGGCGAAGATCTTAAATGCCAAGATTGCGGTGTATTATTTACAAATGAAAACGAATTGAGGGAGCATATATTCTACAAACATCCCGAGCGGAGATTCATGCAGGTACTATTACAAAATGGACACACTTCGTCCGATGCTAAGAATTTGCTTATATTCAAATATCAATAGCTGTATGTGAAAGAGTGTTCTCTTGCTTAACAAAATCAGTTCTTAATCTAGATAGTTATTCAGCAAGTGAAATTCACTTTCCTCACTATAATTCTATAGAAACTTAACATACAAAAAAAAAAATACACCCAGTTAGAGCAACGATTTTAATATACTGTAGGATTCAATTAACAACTTTTAAATGAGCAATATTGTGAAGTTTTATTTATTTTTATAGTAATTTGCCATATATGGCAAATAGAAAATCCTTCCAGATATTGCAAATTATATGCATATTTTAAAATCCCATTAAAACGGTAGTAACAACTATCCAGCATATTTCATATATTTGCTAAAAAAATCTTCATTAACTCATGTTTCAGGTTTTTACAAAAAATATGTTCTACTTAGTTTCTTTGATAACAGTGAGAGTAAATTTAGGAAATCAATGCTATTGCATTGAAAGATTTTAGTTAAAAGTATCTAAGAAAGGTTTTTCTTGTCTAAAACATACTCATATTTTATTCTTAATTAAATTAAACATTTGACGGAAACAATAATTTATAAATTTCCATCATACAAATTGGTTTTTCTTCCAACTAGATTTATGTAGTCATTATCGTATAACTTTGCTTCATTCGATCCTGTTTTAATTAATTTATTCTTTGTTTGTTGCAATTAGTTTTAACTCGCAATTTCTTAAATATGGAGCTATTAGTTCTTCACACGACCTTTCTTGAATGAGAAAAAAGAATTAGAGTGTCTTAACAGAGCACCCACATCTGAATACTGCGTCAGGTTAGGTTTCTAGATTAAAAGATCCTGAACAGATAATCGGCCCTATTTAGGTAACAGTCAGAGCGGAACTCTCTCCGTAACGCATCCTTCGTCGGAGATTGAATTTCGGTTCGAAGTAGCTGTCATCGGAAGAAATTTTACAGAAATGAGACAACGCATTGCGGTAGATATAAATTTCAGGCAGAGATGTGCAAATAACCCGATATATCGAAAATGCAATATATTTTCGATTATTTTTTATGAAATAAACACCATAAGCGTTTTAAACCATGAAAAATTGGTAGGAGAGCGTAATTTATTGCTTATAACAAGTAATTTTTACTTGCGATATACGTAGTATAGGGCAAATTTAGGATTCGTGCAAAAAAAAAAAATTCGAGATAATAATTTTCCCTAACATTACGATGATAGAGAATGCGAAAAAAGTGGGTCTCGCAAATCTGTCTGTCTGTCCGTCTGTCTGTCTGTACATCGACCTGCAGCCTAAACGGCTGAAGCGATTTTCTTCAAACTTTCGACTTAAGGTTCTTATGTGATTCCCTAGAGGGGAAATTGTAATTTATTTTTTTTAGCTCAAAAAATAACGGTACCTGTTCTATCTGTTTTAGCTATTAAAATAACTAATTTATAATAACTCATAGTGCATAATCATTTATATTTTAAATTCTATTTACAACTTTTTTTTTTTAAAGAATGGAATCAATATATGTTATGGAACCAATAAATATGTACATTGTCTATTGTAAGCTACGTTAAAGTTGTTAGCTACGAGAGCAAGTTTTGTGCGATCCACTCGTGTCCATTTTTTCAATTATAATGCGCTATCGTTTTTAAGAAATGTAATTAGATGCAACGATTATTAAATGAAAACTATCGAATAAAGTCCCATCTCTTTTCTATTTCCATTTTAAGTGTAAAAAAAAGAATAAATAGAAAAAAACTTTTGAAACACAATATTATTTATTTATTTGACTTAAAACAAGCAATAGTGAATAAAATACGTGAAATTCGCATACTTTAATCGCAATTAAAATGAATGAATGCACAAAACAAAAGTTCACGAACATACTTTTTTCCATCCACCAACATCCCTTTGCCTTGGTCCCAATGAAGCAACAATTTCTGGTGACTTTTTAGTGTCGGGATATTCAGGCAGCGATTCACCATCCGCTCATATTGGTGTGAGCATGTTTTATCGTTCTGCCTAAAAACAAAACAGTCCATTATAAATAACACAAGTTAACGTAAATAAAGTTTATTTCTTTGTTATTTGCGGTTTAATTAACTATTTGTTTTAAAGAAACCACTTTCCGCAACAAGAACTCTTCGGAGGACTTCGGAGAAAATTGTGTTTGTTATCTGTCAAGAATAAAACCATTTAAGTACTTCATCGCAAAGCATCGCATGCAAGTGGCATGCGCTGAATTTCGTCGGAGAAAATTTCCGATCAGCTGATCGGAGAACTACCATGAAGCAAAATGTTTCCGATTCGTAGGAAATCGGAGAGAATTCCGCTCTGACGGTTACCTCGATAGGGCTGAATAGTAGGGTTTGTTGAATGTGAAGAGACACTTTTACACCCATGGTAATTTAACGATTGACTCCAATTCAATTTAGAGCTCCACTACGCTTATTGTTTGATTGAATTTACTTATGCACGTTGACAACTTTTCACTTTGTAATTCTTACTTGGTGACGATTGTCCATCTTGTTGGCTTTTGTTTCTCCCGTTGACGTAAATACAAACAAAGCATTCTGAACCATCACCTTCTTGGAATCAATTTAATACATACGTTGATTAGTTTGGATAGTAATTCAAATATTTTATCTTAACTGTAAGGATCGACAACAACATAGACATATCAGGTTATTTCAGATGTTAACTTTATATTATTATTCACTGCCTATGTTGTTATGATTTTTAAAGCGTGATGAAAATGTTCATATCACCCAGTTTTGAAAATCAATCTTGAAAGACATTAATAAGATATTGAATTTACCGGGAAATGGTGCAAAATTGCATTTAAGGATTTTTATAAGTGAATATGTTTGTATGGGGACAAGAACAAACCATTTCTAAATTTAAATTCACACTTGCCTTTCTGAGATAACGTTCACACTTTTTTAATATTTTTTAATATTTTTGTTATAACTCGAAAACTTACTTTATTTTGATAATTTAACTTAAGAAACTTTTTCTAGAAAAATTATAATTACCATCGAAATGGATATATTTTATTAAACTAAACGTAAAAGGTTAACAAACCCACTAAAAATCATTTTTTTTTAATTTGTTTTATTAAACTCCTATTAAATTTCGAATTGTCGCACCAAAGACATGCTTATTAAAAAATATACGAGACTTTAAAATTGAAGATCAGACAGTTCTGTTTAGATAATTGTTTTTGACTAGCAATTCATAGTTATATGACAGGTTTTGCTTTCGGAAAATAAATAATTAAAGCTTAATATTTTCATAAAATTTCCTATAACATTCTCGACGGGACCAAAACCAAATGTTTCTGCCATAAAATCATTCTTATAAATTACTGACAATTTTCACCGAAATTTGCGAACATGTACACTACTTTCACAAAAGTTTTTTCTCGATAAATACCTGTAGGAAATATTTTTCCTTGAAATTTTTGATACGTGTGAGTAGGTTTTTATATTTTGCAATAAAAAAGTATAAATTTAAAGAGATAACTTGGAAATTCCATAGGAATTTTATAAATTATAAGAATGGACTGCAAAAATGGATATATACAAAAATGCGTCACTTGATTAAGGCCACTTGAAAAGTCTTATAAAAAAAGAACAAAACTATAAAAATGTTTACTTTTTTTTATTTTTAAACATTAATGTATTATGTTTTCGTCAAATAATAATGAGTATGCCCGCAATTTTTTGAAATTTGTTCTATTAGACGGTTTTGAATTAAATCATACAGTTTTTTGGAATTATCTAGTGAAATATGGCTCCAGGCAACGCAGTTAGCTTCAACCAAGACGTCCTTATCTCCAAACTGTCTACCAGTATCAGAAACTTTTCGAGATAGCCAGGCCCAAACGTTTTCGTTGATGTTTTAGTACGGTGAATGGGGTGGCTATGGTAGAAGTCCAACGTTTTCCGACTGACACAATGACGACGTGGCCGCATTTGCAATCGGTGCTGCAGTATTTGTCAAAATATTGAATACACACAAATTCAATGTTGCAAACACAATGCGACGCAGCTGCTATCGCATCATCGCACCGTATCGCACAAGTTGGTGAACTTTTAACTTTTGCTGCACGCTTTCACATTCTCAATAGGTAACAAAAAAAAAAATTATTTCTGTTTTCAGAGTTTTTGTGTTGAATTTGGCTATAAAAATAGTGAATGAATGTGAAACAATTATTTTGCAGTAAATAAGAGGGATATATTTTGAAATGTATCAACAGAAATTATAATGCTGTACAGCTGCATTGTGGGCACATAGAAAATAGTGCGTACGATATGTTTTGATGACTGGTCAACTTGCGACTGCAATACTTGTTGCGGCACTCTATTGTGTTCAGCCAGTGAATCCAGCTTCTAGCTACCCTGGAAGCTACTCCATTTAAATTGTTCCATAATAGGTGAAAGCTCCCAACACCATAACACCTGATGTATGATGGTGATGTCTTGACAAAATAAGTTCTTATTTTCTTTAATCGTGAAAATTAAAGTTGTAACCATCGGGTCCGTCAAGATTAAAATTTGTTTTCATCTTAAAAGACAACCTTTTTCCATGCGTTGCTACAGGCAACATGCTACCTGGTGAAATTCATCCGTAGTTCCTTGTGTAGCTGCCGTAGAACCGGTTTCTTTTTGCTTTTCATACTCTTGATATTACCACTGGTTTTAATTATCCTTAAATCCGTCGAAATACTGGCTGATACCCCACTTTTTGACCTTATTTTAGGCGCTGATAGTGTGGAATTTAAAGCTAGCCGCTGAATGAGTCGCTTTCCTCGGATTTTTGTTGCTTGAGTTGTGTGTTCTTTTGTTTTTTTCATAGTTTTCAGTGTCTGCTAGATAGTTGTTGACAATGGTCTTACTTCTGTTCGGTCTCCTAGCTATTTCTCGGCCTGAGAATCCCAGTTCCTTTAAAGCATCTATTGATCCTCTTTCTGCTAATCTCGACGTGTTTCCAGAGCCCATTTTAACTTGAAATTTAATATAAAATATAGTTTTATCCTTTCTTAAATATTTTAAACTTTTGTCTGAAAAAAATCGGCGATGTTAACTTTTGGGAAACAATTTTTGGAATGGCTTCAATCGACGCAACTTTTTATATCCATTTTTTGCAGTCCATTCACATTATTTGAGAAATTTCTATGGATTTTCCAAGTTAACTCTTTTACTTTATCCTTTTTTATTGCAAAATATATATACCTACTCACACGCACAAAACATTTCCAGGAAAAAAAATTTGTCTAAGAGCCGACAGCAAATTTTGGGAGTGGATTGATAACCAAAATATGAGTATGAGGGTTTGTAGGTGCATTTATCGTGGTATCGAAAACAATCCCCTGGCAGGTTTCTTTTTCAGCCATTGACGAGGATTTGAAAACAGCGATTTTCCAATTTATTTTGTCAGAGGTATTACCACTTCAATAAATTTATAAAATATATGCCGTGATGCTCTGTCATTTTCTTTAAGTCCAAACATCATAATCTTGGCAATCCGACCAATAGAACTCAAGCTATAAGCTTTTTAAGAGGACATTATCGTCTTTTTCTTGGAGAATTATAAAACACAAAAAATCAACAAAACAGAGCCCGGTTGAAGGTTGGAAACGACGATTTTCCAGATTTTGGTTTAGAGTTTATAACCACTTAATTATATATGTAAATTAAAGAGAATTACGCTCTGATTACGAATTTCGGGGTCACAAACTATTTGAGTGTCGCCAGACCCAGCCAGACGCCTCCCAAAACGAGCAAAACACCAGATTTGGTTTGAAGGTATAACCATAAAAGTTATATATCAAAATATCGGAAAAAATCTCCTCGTTACAATTACGTGGTTGCCAGACGATTAAAGTGTCGCCAGACCTAGCCAGACGCCCTCCAAAAGCCCACAGGGGCGCAATCAAACTTGATTTGGAAGGTATAACCATTTCAATTATACATATATCAAAAATCAGGAAAAATCTCCTCATTACATATATTCTATTCTGTTTCATATATAGTGTTTTTTCTAATCCATACAGGGTTAAACAAACAAATTAATTTACAACAAAAACTTAGCTTGGATAAAAAAAAAACTAAAATCTGTCTAGGGGTATGTTATTAATTTGAAGACATTTTCTATCCAGCTAAGGAAAGCTAAAAGAAATAAGCCCTGATTACTATGGCATTTTTTTATTTTATTTTTCATTAAATTTTAAAGATTTTTTTTTATTAAGACTAAGATGTAATATTGAAAAGAAGAAAAGACGCTAAGTAATTAGAAATTCGACCCTTTCCTATTTCCAATTTTATTTTTTAATTTTCCCGTGTAAATGGCTTCGTTCAGACATAAGACATAAGGGACTTCGTATGCAGTAAACTACAACCATTGAACGCACATGTCACTTTGTCAAACTTTTAACTTTACTTCAAATATTCGTTGGGAAAATGCATTTCCATTCGATACACGGTTGAAAATTTCTTGAGGATCCTCGACACTTTGAGCCCCTTAGTCATCTGAACGTTCCCAATGGGCAAGATACATATTATACATGTAGTATCACTAGCGTTTTTATTTTTGTTCAATTCTGCGCATGTTGTCAAAATCAATAGTAAAAAAATTGAATTTCAAACAATCACCTCAAATTTGTTTTTGTTTACTGTGTGTACTTACACAAGGGTCAGTTATAATTTGTTTTTATTTTCTTACACAAGGGACAGCCATCTTGAAATTTGACAGGCTGCTCCTGAAAATACCTTAGATATGTGTACTGTGCCCAATGGGTACGCTCAGGAGACATAAGGGACTCTATATACAATCAAATGCATCTATTGAACGCAAATTGGCCTCAAAATAATTATTTATTTTCGACACATGATTACATAAAACTAAGAACTTTTATTCAATACATAACCTCAAGTAGTCTTTAAGAAAAAAAAGAGATTCCTCGACATGGATACAAAATTCCGTCGTAATGAAAACTTCGATTTCGATTAAATTCAACGCGACCGAACAAATAATTTATAAAGTTGAACTAATTTTAAATTTCAAAGCTGACAACTTTGACAAGAACACACTTGATTTGAAATTAAGACAGATATTTCTTGACTTACTTTCCAGTCACTTTCCAATAAAAGTTCCCTTCATTTGTAGGCATTTTTTCGAAAGCTGGCCAATCACAGACTAGTAATTTGGAATACTTGCAAGTCCCCTAAGTCATCTGAACGTACCCAATGTTAACCAAAAAATTAATTTTCTTTGAAAAGTTTTCCGAGTTAAATATTCCAATTTTAAAAAATATTAAAAAAAATAATTCAGGACTTTTTAAACTAATTGTCAACAGTTCAACAAATGCAATACATTTAAAGCCATTTATTTCGGTTAAATAAAATATAACAGTTTTACTCTCGCTGTAGTCGCACATTTGAAACCATATCACCCAAATGCATAATCCGTGGAGCCGAAACATCGCTTGGTGCGATATTGATTTTTAATTTATTTTTATAAAAGTTGACCTCATAATTTAAGGTTTCCATTACTCCATTTGCAACAATTTGCGACTCATGTTAGGCATCCGTTGAAGGCCAGGCTCTCAATCAAAAAATTGTTTCCAGCTTTTTTTTAGCTAACTGTCGCACGCCTAGTTGACGTCTTCTTTCACTTAGCGTGTTCAGGAAAGGGAGATTTCGGAGGGCCTCAGGAAAAAATCACAGTTTGGCTGTTATTCTTCGGCTCGCTACTTCTCCTTCCCTCTGGGTTGGATTCAAAGATTTTCCTTTTCTACCCACACTCCAAATCCCTTAAATAGGCTTTTACCAATAATGTTTTAGGCGGATTTTTATAAATAAATGGTCATAAATGGCCATCGATTTCATAAATGATCATAGACATGGAAATAAAGTTATGTCTGTGGATTAGTTTCCAAAAGTGATAAATACTTAAAGAATCCATTTTATTAAATCTGAATCTTAGATAGCATGCGTGTAAATTTGGGAAGACGTGTTTTTCATATTTGATTCGAATTTAAAAGGAGTATTGTTGTGGGAACTGTCTGAAAATCCGATCAAAAATATTTTTTTTTTTGTCAGCGAACAGTCCCTGCAAGTAGGTAATTTAGATCATTTACGTATTTTTTAGCTTAAATTTATTTTTAACAAAACACACACATTTTCTGTATTACTAAAGCAATACTACTACTGTAACCTTAAAACTATAGCTTTGTCTTGCCATTTCTACTTGATATTGGTTGGTGCTGTACAAAAAATTACATTGCAAAAAAAACTATATTTCCTCAAAAAACAACACTTTTATTTCACACGTTACATACATTACACAAATAATAGCATGACACAGTTGTTGTACACACACAAAATCTTGCAGAGTTGTAAAATAGTGGAATCATTTTTATTTTTAATACGTTCTAATTATTATCATTTTTGAGTAAAATCATTTTATCAAATCATAATTCCTTGCTTCAATTACTTTTTTAAATGTTGTATTCTTGGCTTAGTACTTTTTGCTTTATAAAATGTGCAAACAAATTATTGTAAACAAATATTTTCAGTTAGGGTAATTTAATTCATGCCGAAAATTGAACATTTTAATTTGCAATTTTGAGACGTAAGAAAAGCAAGAGCTTTATTAATTGTATAAACAAAAATCATTTTGACTGATAACTTCTGCACAAAATGGCTTTTAAAATTTAATTTCAATGATCAATGGTGAGTAGTTCAATAGTTGAAAATGACAAGTGCTTTTATGTTGAAAATTTGGCCAGATTCAATATTTGTTGCAATAGAAAAAATAATGAACACTTAAGCTTCACTTTGGTACCAACAAAATCTTAAATTTAACTCATCTACCGTCTATAAATTGCAAATTAAAATGTTCAATAATTGTTTTCAATGAACGCTATAAATGGCGCCTTCTTCATCCTATACAGCAAAAGCTTAGAATCCTTCCTTTAAAATGCTGAAAATATAATTCTATGAATTTTGTATATATTGGTAATAGTGTACATTTTATTTTAATTCCACCTAAACAATAAATTCCAAAAAGATTCCATTTTTATACAACTCTGTCATCTCGCATTCTTTCTCATCTAACTATTACCTTAAAATATATACTTAAAAATTAAGAACAAATAAATAAAATAAATTAATTATTACAAACAAAAAAAACAAAAGTCAGTGCAATTAAATACAACATTTTTCTCAAATATATATAATAAATATTTGTATATAAATATATATTCATGTATATATTTCAGGCTATTTTAGAAGAGAACAGATATCTAATGAGAATGCAACCCCAACAAACTTACCTATGCAATCTGTGCTGCAATGTATTTAAAAGTCATTTAGCCTTAGTGCGTCATACAGCCAAGTTTCATGGACAACTAATTGTAAATTCTTCTAAATCCGAATATTAAATTAAATTTTTGTGTGTGTGATTTTTTTAGTTTTGAAAGTAATTGTTTTTTTGTTTTAATTTGATATTATATTTTTCTCTCTAAATATAAGTTAAAAAAAAATGTTAAATATATTTTATGTGCACAAAAGAAAAAAATGTTTAAATAACATTAAAAAATATAACTTCAGTATTCAGTTCTAAACTGATTTATAACCGATTTTTTAAAAACAAACAAATAATAATTACAAAAATTTAATTATGGGGATAAATGTTTGCATATCCCACACAAAAGAAAAAACAACAAAAATGTAATATATTTATATTATGTTGTTCTTGAGGATTGTTTATTTGTACTTGTATATTTTCAATAAATTTTATATTACAGCCTAAATAGTAGTTGAAGTTGTAGATGAAACAAACAGCAAAAACTATAAAACTAAAAATTAATATAAAATTGTAATTGTACACATTTTTAAACGTTTTTATGAATATGTACCTATTATGTATGTTTTAAGGAACATTTTTTGTTGGTTTTATTATTTTTCAAACAATATGTTTTCTTTTTTGATTAACAAAAATTCTCTTATAAATTGCCCCTAAGCAGAAAAGCCATAAATTCGATAAATTTTTCAATTAAATCGTCATTTTAGGGAACACAACGAAAGCCATTGTTAAGTTCAGTTCATAAGCTTCGTCATTCTACAGATGACATAACAATATACTTTTTCAAAGGTACTTGATGCCATTCAATTCAAATCCCCCTCAGAATCTAGTGTCAAGTATTCAAGATATGATAAAAACATCTATGTTGGGCTTCTGTCTATGATTTCTAGGAGATATTTAGCTAGTGAATTTATTTTATTATTTTGTTCGTTAGTAGAATTTGCTGACTGTAATAAAAAAGTTCCAAAATTGTTAATCAGTGAAACAATGATGAGCTTTAAAAAGCTCCAAAAAGCTCTAAAAAAAACTTTTTTAATTTAAGGCCTTCGCATACTTTAAACGCTCTCCCAAACCAACGCGAAGGCGGTGCCAAACATTCGCCGCTGGCAGTTTTTGTTGTTATTTATCATTGTTTGTCATGTTTGTTTTCATTAGCTGCGATTTATTTTCTCCCAGATCCGATTCGGTTTGGATTTACATTCGAAAATACATTGAATTGAATTTATTTTCATTGAGACTTTATCAGCGTTTTACAGAGTTGTCAATTCACACTTATATATACTTAAGAGTACAAAGGAAAATACTGCGGCTATAATGTATTGCCAGCTTTGTATATTACAGTTTTGTTCGCCACATGGCTATATTTATATGAATGTTATATTGCTAATGCTCTAAGAGCACTGACAGTTACGTGTTGGCTTATGTGTGTGTCCAAATTGGATTTTTAATGCTAGGTGCATGCAGTGATACAGGTAGATTTTATGTGAGTGAAAAAGAGGTGGGTAGATTCCACCCAAATTGCACCGAGGCGCCACTTTCAAACAATATTATCGGATTCAACATGATAGATTTTTTATTATGTGAGTGAAAGATAGATAGATTTCAAGGGTGGGAGATAGGGATGCATGGGTAGATTGAACTGAGAGGATTTAATCTTCATCGTATGGACACAACGAATATATTAACACCAAGCATTAAAAATCCAATGTGGACAGGCACTATGGGTGCAACAGTGAATATATGCATATAATACAAATTCCTAATGATAACTTAAAAATAAACTAACCACTCGCTTCCCAGCCTCGTCCACCTAAAAACTAAACAATTTTTTTTCAGGGCTACTGCCTCTTGCGAGGAATTGACAAATCCTCCAAGAATATCACTTGTCACGAATAAGTGCTTCTCGTCTAGCCGTTCGGATTCGGCATAAAATTGTAGGTCTCTTGCATTCCCTGTCGACAGGCGCACACAAGAATGGTTGCGAGTTCTTAGTCACTAGGCCCTGGTTCTTCACGAGCCGTTGTGCCACCCAATTTATTTATATAAAATGACCACCCCTGAGCACAGCGGACAAACAACTTACAGCCAAGAGGCAGTATATATACAGGGTGCCCCGTAAAGAATGGATAACCCTGAAATGCCTCATAGAAGACTTTGTGGTCGTCCTGAAAAAAAGTTCTATCCCAACCACAAGAAAAGATACATACATTTTTTTGTTCAGTACATTATTTTTTGCCTTACTTTACATTTTTGAATACCATGACTACAAGTGAATGAATTCCACAGTTTTTTTCGTAGCAATATTTAACATTATTTGTGCCAGAACATTAGTAAAAGAAAATTATAATAACTATTGGACTTCTTAGAGAAAAAAATTATTTAACTTTGATTTTCAATGCAAAAAGTGAAAAAAAAAATAATTTTTGAAAAAGTTAAATCATCTCCGGTATAAAAAAATGCTTGAATAAATAAGTGGCCAATGTTTTTAAAAATATGCGCGTTAAATACAAATTTCAAATTGGTATAGCTTGTTATTGTACCTAGAGTCAATAGAAAGTTATTGGTAAAAATCTTCAATACTAGAGTCAATTTAACAAAAACAAAAGTTTTCAAAATTTGTACAATAAACGTGAAAATAATGCCATGCGTTGAAATGATAGATTTTTAATTGATTGCCTGTTTTTATGATGTTGTCCTAATGATAAATCCAAGCTTTTATTTTCTAGGGCCGAATGCAACATAACTAAAAATGTCAACAAAGTGCAAAATAAACGATTGAATTTTCGAGGTTGTTTTGAGTTGTTACAATACAAAAACAAGCTATAATTCGTATTTAACGCGCCTCTTTTTTTACCGGAGATGATTTAACGTTTTCAAAAATTATTTTTTTTTTCACTTTTTGCAAAGCCCGGTTGGAAATCAACAAAATTTAACATTCAAACAATTGCTTTAAATTAAGAACTTATATTTTGTTTTTTACTTTTAAAACTGTTTAGCGTCACCTCGTCTGTGATGCTTTAAGTTCTTGAAGTTCTTGGTGCAGGTTGATTATCCTTGTAGTAAAATCATGGTCTGACGGGGTTCCACAAGCAGTTGTTTCACGTTTGCATCTATCTCAGTAGAGGTTATGCGATGTACGGTGCAGATGACAAAGACACAATTAACAGCCATGTTAGGCATGTTTCGCCATAGCTAGGCGAAACTCCATTTCACTTCTGGTCCGTTTTAACGGGAAACGGAGAAACGGTGTCCAAATTAGTTCTGGGAACTAAACAGTTGCTGGTAAATGCAATCCGGTATACCAGGACAGAAAACCTCCTCCCCACAAAGAGATTCCATCCTGGGTTCTTGTATAAAATTATTTTAAAATAATTAAAAATTAATGTTTTTTTATTTACTAAAAACTGTACAAGTTTGGTTGTGCAAATCACAACCAGCCACTTTGCGATCCTCTACCAAACTCCCTAAAAAATACATGTTTTACAAAAACAAATCAAGATCCAGCTTTGTTTTTGGATTTGGATTTTCAAATCGATTTTAAACACACCCTTAGCTTTTTCTTTCTAAAATTAGTTTTTACTCTCGCCAATAGATGGCTATTTGAAGTAAAGATAAAAGAAAGGATTACATGTATAATAAGGAAGAAAGAGGTGGATTTATAACACTGTTGTCAATATGATTCTGTCATGGTTAAATCCAAACCAGATCGGGGGTATAATAAAAAGCAGCTATTGTGAATGATTCGTCCTGCAAAGTGAATGTTTCGCTTTGGTTTGGAAGAGCCCTAAGCGTTATTTGTTATACAAACCATTTTTTGTGCTCAGTGGTCTAACAGTTAAGAGGAGTTGAGCAGTTTGTTTGCAAGTATCCTGAATTTAAGGCTAGATTGGGTTGAAGTAACATCCAGAAAGCTGAAGGACTTTGGTCCATTGTGAGTAAAACTATGAGCCTAGGACGCTTCCTCCCTACTCGTTTGGTGCTCCGAATGAAGCGCGAAATACCATTTATGTATGTCTATGTTTGCAAGATTACTACTATGAGCCTCGTGACAATTAATAGAAATTGAAATTAATTCCAAGAAAGGTTCTAGTTGAATAATTTTCTAGTGAAGACTTGCATCGACACGTTACTAAACCTACTGCAATTTTAATATTTTTTGTTTTTGAAAGCTTTAAAGTAACCTATACATGAACGGCAGTTTAGACCATTTTTCGGGAACAGTTCACTAGTTTGGCGATTTTTGAAAAATTATTTTTTGCCGAATAGGATTTCAGTTTTTTTTTATTCGAAAATTTACTTTTTTTTAACCGAGAATTTTTTTGGTTCCCATAAAGAAGTTTTTTCACTGCTTTTTACTGGCTCAACAATCAATAGGTTTAGGTCATGAGGTCTAAATATTTAATAACAAGTTTCTGAATAGGCCATCACACACTGGATCAATTGAACGAGTGGAATAAGTTGACTGGGCCTTATTTCGAGAGTCTACTCCGAAAAATGTAGTAAACTTAAGTCGATCCAAAATTTCTTGATTGAGTCTAATTTTCTATCAAATAGAAAAAATTTATATAATTTCATAGGAATCTGACAAAAAAATATTAACGAATAGATTTTTGAAACATCGATAGTAGACTTTAAGTCTATTTGAATAGACTCTTGCAATTAGCCCCTAATTATAAATTATTTGGGTTTATTCACTAAAGAATTTATTTTATTTGTGTAGAAGGTGTAGGGAAAAATTAGCATTATTATTATACCTTTTTTGCAGCTCTCACACTTCACTAATTTTAGTAAATTAAAGTCAACATATTTTTTTGAAGATTTTTCGAACTCGGCTATAACTTTCTAATACCTACTGATGTTAGGGGCTATCGTTAATAAAATTTCCCACGGAATTTTTCCCATCGTCGAAAATTGAGAACGTGAATTATGGTCGCAGTTCCTCTTGAAATTTATGGGCATCGAAAACTAATATTCATTGGCAACTGGGTTGTCATTTCAAGTGACCAAATTCGAGCCTACAAGGAAAAGTGGAACATTTTTGGCATTTCCAATCTTAAAAGATGAGCGAAATTCCGTGGGAAATTTTATTCACGATAGCCCCAATTATTTTTCTCTTTAGCATTTAATTCTTGTAAATGAAATATTCCAGACAAAATGAATTAAAAAAAAAAGTTTTTTTTTTTCGAGAAAACCGAATTAGACCAAGACTGAGTACGATCCCAAAAATTGCCTACTGTGTCCTATGTTAAAGCATGTGTACTAGCATTTACAAAATATTATTAACTATACCAAACCTATCTTGTTCTGACCCTATTGTAACCTGATTCTATATATCGAACTATGCTATGTTATTTAAAAACTGTTCAAGTTGATATATTTTTGAGAATCATGGGCTCCTAATGTTTTCGTTTCGTGCAATGATTCAATGTGCGAAGCGATGAAAGTGGATCGATTAAGAAGATGGGCCTACTATCCAAACCCATATGAAAGGCTTAGTGTTGTTGTTTTCATAAAATGAAAAATGATAAAATTGATGCAACAAAAACATTATATATGTTGTCCGACTGCAAAGCAGCGCTTCAACTCCTCCTGGAGCATAGGGCAGCAACAAGATCCTTCCATCTGTCCCGATTAGCCGCAACTGGCATTAGCTGTGTCCACGATTGAAAACTTTGAGACTGAGCTTCCTTTAAAACAGATGACCTCCAAGTTGTTTTTGGTCTTCCAACGCGTCTGTTACCCTGAGTATTCCATTCAAAGGATTGCTTCGCGATATTGTCGTTAGGCTTCCTCAGAGTATGGCCTATCCAACGCCACTTCCGTTGCATGATGTCGGTATCCAATTTTTTCTGTCCGGTCCTATTCCACAGTTCAACGCTCGGTATGATTTGCGGCCACCGGAACAAAAACATTAGATATCTTAAATTTTAAAATACTCAATGATCGACTTTCTACAAAGGTGGTTTATTGGATTAGAATTAAATCAATCAGGAGTTTGCGGGATAGATATTGAATCTATTTAAATTAATCAGTTTTCACTATATTTTTACTCTTTTTTTTCTTTCTGACTTTTGACTCTTAAAAATTAAATGTAGTAGCTGGTGAACAGAAGTAGAGTTTTTGCACACTGTCGGTTTTTGTTATAAAGTTTGCATTTGACCTGTTCTTGAAAATTGTCCTGTACAAAAAGGCATCAGCTATAAACATATCGTTTTAATATTTCTTGTTACATACATAAATATCCACGTGCACGTTGCGCTGAGAAATGCTATCCCTATATTGTTCTTTTACAATTTTTCAAAGGCGACAAACAAATCCGAACAATATTTGATGTTAAGTCAAAGATCTTATGTACTATTAATATGAAACACCGAAAAAAGTACCATCCCTTTACAAGAAGGGCACATTTATTAACAAAATTCCAAAAACTGGGAATATTTAAAAAAAATTACACAATTTAAACATTTTGATGTGTACAACTTATTCTGTATGCCATGTTTTTATCTATTGTAATTTTATCATATTTTCTAATAACTTCTTTTTTGCGTTTGTAATTGCCACTTTCCAAGGTCTCTAGTGTAAATGGCCCAATAAATCTTCTAAACGATTAATGCCCGCTTGAAATGGTGAAGCTTTATAAATTTTGAACAACTGTAGACAGGCAAAATGCAAGTGTTAAACTTTGTTCATTGGGTTATTGTTCTTGCAGAACATAAATTGTCTTTTCAAATACCAATTTTTGTGTATTCTTAAAAAATTGTTTTTCAAAATTACGATGCATTTTATGTGTTCTGAAAATCCTTGCATGGTATCCAGCTTAATTATGTAACAATGGTTGCTTGCTAAGATTAACAGTTTTACTCTGTTTATAGAATTTATGATTATTTTTATCGGCAACTCTTGTTTTATGTAATGTGCTAACGGTGAACATTTTTTGAAAGTTGCATTATAAACGCCATTTCAACGTACCGTGAAAGTTTGGACAACTAATTCCTTGATTTTGTATTAATTTTACCGATATCGGTGGGTTTTTTTTTTATAAAAGTTATACATATATTGCTCATGTGATTTGACTTGCATTTTGCTCGTCTACAACTATGCCAAAGTAAAAGAAGCCTCACCATTTAGGGTAAATTACACTAGACACTTTGGAAAGTGGCCATTATAAATGCAAGTGTTAAAAAAGAAGTTATTAGAAAAAAAAGATAGAATAAATAATCACAACAAATTTTTAGAATCTGCAAAGTTCAGATTCAATTTTTATTTTATGAGTGTTTTTTTATTTCGTGAATAATACGGAATAGGTACGTCCTCAGACTATGTGTTCCATTTTGTATTTTTATGCAGGTATTCCGTATTTTAATCCAGGTATACGCAAATTCTTTAGAACTGTGTTTAAAAAGAGCACCAAGTAGATAAGGACCCTTTAAGTATGCTTCAAATAATGTGCCGATAAAAAGCAAAGAAAGGTTCGAATTGTCATAATGTTCTTCGCAAGATATTTTAAAGAATATAAGTTCGAAATGTGTGTCCGACCGTTATAGAAACCCCCTTTAATTTCATGTACTTGAATTTCCAAGATTCAATTTAAAATAATATGTCTGTATTTATTGAAACCACATTGTTGGGTGAATCTGAACTTTTTTGACTCAAAATTATTCCCTGTCGAGACAGCATTGATACTTGCATATAGAGACATTTATGTTTTTAAAAAAACTGTAATTTAATTTAACTTAAAACCCTTAAATACCTTGATAGAGAATAAATTCAAATTTGGTTAAAAACTTACTTATAATGCACGATTATTTAAAAATGCAATTTTTATGTACTTACATTTGGTATTTCAACAAATTGAGATATCAGAGATAATGTTCTGTGAGCAAGCGAACGCTTGTAGTACAAAGTACATGCTGTTCAGGAAAATGAGATCAAGCGAATGCAAACATTTTTCCTCAGTATTTGGACACCCAAAGTAAGAATTTTTGCTGAGGAATCGTGTTGAGATACCAACTGAGATTGGTAAGCCCTCTGAGATCTTGTTTTCCTTAACACACTTAATTATACATATGGTGGGTTGAGGAAAACGAGTTATCAGAGATTTTACCCCACCAAATGCTTATCTAGAGAATCCAAACATATTTTCCTCAGTATTTTGACAATCAAATTAAGAGGAATCCTGTTCAAGGATAAGATTCCTGAGGCCTTCTCAAATCTCCTTTTCTAACCCCGCCTATACGAGTACATAGAAAGAAAATGACTTCTTTTCAAATATGTACTTATGTATGTATGTAAATACAAACAAAAAGATTTATAGACATTTTTGCAGTGAAATATTTTTGAACCTTATATAATTTAGAGTCTAGATTCTTTTTAATATTTTCCGAAAAAAGTTTTTATTTTATTTAAATTACAAAAAATAAATTAAACCTTTCCATAGAAACGTCTTCTGATTTTGGCAAACAAATTTTAAAAAAAGTTGAAATCCCGAACAGGATTATATGAACGAAAAAACTTCGAGTAAAGCTATTTACTCTATTAATGTTATAATAGCTAATCTTAGCTACATAAGCTCAAATTATTTTCAGGGTCTTAACTTTGAGTTACGATAGAGACGGCTCAAATTATCACAAATTTCATAAATTTGCTTTCCATACAATCGATTTTCGCAGTTATAATACTGAATATAATAATAATTAAATTTGGGATTTGTTGATTTTTTTTTTTTTATTTTCCTCGTATGTCATATGTTTGTACGGAGCTCAAAGAATATCATTTCTGTATGTGATAGCGTTGCTAAGCCATTTTCTTCAAATTCCTCACGGGGTGGGTTGCGAAAAAAAATACTCTTTGGTTTTCCGCCACTAAAAATATTGCATACACTTTTTCCACTTAACAATATTGACCGATTTTATTTTATAAATTCGACCTGATCATAAAATAATATTAAAATATATATATATTGATTTTAAATGGCGTTAAAGAGTTGCAAAGTGAATTTAAAAAGAAATAAATTAAAAAGTAGAAAACATAAAAGTAGAAAAAAATCAAGCAATATTGTTCCTAAAAAAAACAAAAAAACAAAATCAATCTAAATTTTATAAAGAAAAAACAAAAATTCTACACCTTATGGCAATGATCCGAAAGGAAAAAAAAATACCTCTGCAATAAAATCGAGTAAGAAACACACCTATTAATTCTTTATTTTATTTCTTAAATTAAACAACAAGTTAAAAAAACGAAAATTAAAAAAAAGAAGAGTCTTCCTTATTATTTTTTTTGATTACAAAACAAAATTATTAATATTAAATTTAACTTAAACAACAACATTATATCAAAAATTAGAACAAAAAAAAAAAAAACAAGAATGAATGAAGATGTTGTCTTGTGCAGAGCAGCTCCATGGTCTTATTTTAATTCGAATGCAAAGTAGTTATAATTATTATTAGTTTTAAGGTTTTAGATTTTATCAAAAAAAAAAAACAAGAAAAACAGAAATAAGAAAAGAATAAAATAACAACAAACATATAAACATATAATGTACATATAAAATACATTTACTATTTTATAGAGCAATTATTATTGTATTGGCAATTTAAGACGACAAACATACAACAACAACAAAATCTATGTCTATATAGACTAAACACAAAAAAAAGTTACCAATGTATCTTTATATGGAATGTTTTTTTTTTCATCTTTTGATTTTAATATTATTTAAGTTTTTTTTATATACATACATATATATTATATACATTAAAAAAATATTATATATAATTATTTAATCTACAAAAAAATATGAATGGTAACAAGAGTATCATTTTTTTTAAATATGAGATAAGTTTTATATAATATCGCAAACAAAAATTCATTATAAATAAAAGTATATATTTAAACATAAATAAAAAGAAATGAAATTTGTAGATACAAAGATTATATTAGAACAAAAAAAAAATCAAAATATGATTTTTAAGATTTAAGTTGTAATTAAGTTGATGTGATAAAAATATGGAATCGTAAATAAAAGAAAAAAAAAAAAAAAAAGAAAAAAACATACTAATAAAATGTCGTTTTACTTATTTTTCTGGTGCGGAAACCAGTCTGTCACCCGTGTTATGACTATCAATTTTATTAATTAATTGTTGATAAATATTGAAATTCGATATTAAAAATAAAGATTGTTATGAATATCGAGAAACTTAAAAACAGTAATAAAAGTTAGGTACTAACTACTAACACTGCACTAATTGATGAGCCAGTGTACACAATTTTTGTGTGCTGCCAAATCTTTAATCTCAAGTTGCAGCTTGCTTTAAGCGCTCTCCGACAAAGATCTGATAGTGAAAACAAAAAAAGCTAGAATTTGACACTATAGCTCCATTATGGGCTTCGGCAGTTATGTGCCTCGTAAACTATAAAGGTCAATACTTATGAGAACAAATATATAAAAATGTTATGAAAACCTCTCACTTTGTATGTCGTCTGGAGCCGTACTGTGTATTTTGTTCGGAAGGTCAATCGTCTTCGTATCTATCGAACCAAAAAAAACAAATTGATGGAACAAGATACAGAGTAGGGCCCCTGATTCAAATTCAACACACCAAAAACCTTCGAAAACAATAGTTTGGTTTCTCCATCAGATATTATGTTTTCCCTGGTTTAATACTTGTATTCGGAAAAAGCGAGTTTTCCCTCGGAACGGAAAAATAAGGGTTTTTTGTATCGAGTTATTCTTCCAACAAGCTGATAAATTTTCCGGTTCATATAAAATTGGAGAATTTTCCATGCTGACGGAAACCTCGCTTGGGACGATTATAAAAATAATAAATTTCTTTATAAATACAAACTACACATGTAGATAATTATACTTTTGAATTAATTTCAGGCCATGCATCCCAGTGTTCTACATTAATAAGTTTAGTACTTCCTCTTTCACACAAGGAAACTGAGTTGCCAGCAATTTCTAGTTTGTTGGCGAGAAGGGCATAAGAGGAAGGAAGATAATCTCCCCTCACAACCTTCTCGCCAACAAACTAACTAGCAACTCAGTTTCCTTGTGTGCAAGCGGTCTACATTGGCTATTTGAGGAAAATGAGCCTCAGAAGCCTCACTTTAAAAAAGACATGACCAGGCGAACCAAACATTTATTTGGCTTATACATTCTGACAACTATGATATCTCATTTTTTCTGAAATAACCAAATAAAATGCATTTACTGATAATTTTCATTTCTTTCTACTTTCAGTTTATATTTAATTAAAGTCAATTAAGAAAAAGAAGTCAAGTTGTACAAAAAAAACAGTCAAATTTTGAAAAATAAAATTTAAATTATTAAAAAAGAAATGAAGTCAAAAAGGTGAAAAAAAAACACTAATGAGTCAAGAAGGTAAGTCTGACTCTGGATGATAAATTTGATGATGTAGGTACTTAAATATTTTTGTTCCTGCAGAAATTTGCTCGGAGGCTACGGCATGCGACTGTAAGACGGTGTTCACATTGGACTAGTTTTTTTGATTTCTCAGTATCCACATCTAGCTCTCAGCTGATGTTGGGAAAGAGGGCGAATTCGTAATCGTCTGACTTTTTTAGATCTGCAAAGTTTGTGTTCGTAAACACAAATTGAAATCTGACTTCAGTAGGCCTGCAAAACAAATTAGGTTCGTAAACATCAAAAGTACGCAGAAATCAAGTCGGCGTCGGGCAGTTTGTGCAGAAAAAAAAACATTCTGCAGAAAAAAAAAATTAAAACAGGAAAACATTTACATAGGTAGAGGCTGGGTCAGCATTGGAACATTTTTCTTCGAAAATGGGGCTGGGAACAACGTTTCGGTCAACAATGGTTGTTGCAGAGAAATTAAAGAAATTAAAGACATGGATTTGGACAACCTCTGGTTCATGCAGGATGTGTGCCATGCCACAATCGATCAGTCGTCTTTGCGATGTCAATTGGCCGCCTCGGAGCTGCGATTTGACCCCTTTGACCTTTTTTTTTTGTTTGGAACCGTAAAGGACCGATGTTATGCCAACAACAATTTTATTGCATTTTTAAAAAGAAACTTGTATGTGGCCCACCCTGTATATAAAACTTTGAAGTACATACATACATATATCATCAAGATATTTGACTATCATAGCATATTTTTTCCAAATTTCACCCAAAAGCCCTAAAATCACCTTTTACCGCGCGAAAGTTTAATCTAAAAAAAATTTTTTTTTTGTTTTATAATCGCGATTTTTTACAAATAATTTTCTGCGCTGCGATATTTACGAATACAATTTTTTTCAAAAACTGCCGCCTGCTTACTTTCTGCGGGCAGAAGAAAAATAAAATCGATACGCAGAAGCTAAGCAGACATGCGGCAGATCTGTCGCAGATTTCTGCGATTACGAACTCGCCCAGAAACTGCTGGATTTGGCTGTTTTTCTCACCATTCAGTGGGAGCAAGATATGAATACCTACTGAAAACGCCTTAAAAAATTGGCAGAGATGGTAGTTGGAGTTGATGAATTTAGAAATTCGCTATCAATGGTCTCGTTCACTAATCCGGATTGGTTTGCGTTTTTGTAATCCCTTGAGAAAAAACAGCCGATGATTAAACAGCTGTTCTCAAAAAATAAATCTCAACCTATCCGCAAAATTCTCGGATGCATCTGAAACAAATGTAAAGAACAGCTGACTTCAAATTTTACATTGAATTGTGTGCTAAGTTAACCTACCCGGCTCTAGTAGTTCACAAACATAATATAGGTACGGATACTCGAGTGTTCGAGATAACATATCTCAGTGCAACGTGAACGAGGCCAATGTGTTCCCATTTCTTCAGGCAAATAATTGCCTGTTAGAAAAATATTTTTGCACTGTTTGTTTGGTAACAATAAATGCAAGTAGACTTTTATTAGGCTGATTTCGATGAAATTTCATGATCTTACTTTTATTTTTTTATATTAATAAATAATAGAAATTAAATTTATTACAAATATTATTTTGTTTTGTTTTTACAGACAATCAAGAAATAAGAAAGAAAAGAAAATTTCAGTAAAAAGCTGTAATAAGAAAATAAAGTAAAACTTAATAAGGTAAAACCATTTTTAAAATTTATTATTAGTAGATAGAGTGGTAGAAAAAAAATATCGATGTTGTCTATTCTTCTAGCTTTAGCTTTAATTTTATAAGCAAATACCAATACGAAAAGAAATCATTGATATACAAGCAGCAACATAATTCATACTTCAAATTTAGGTAAAGGAAGAAGGTGATCCTAATTTTAAAACTATTAAGGTGCAAAATATTGTCTGTTTTGTACGAAGGTGTATTTTTTTTTTTGTTTGGAAATTTATATGTATGAGAAGTACCATGTATGTACAGGCGAAGACTACCAAAATAGTTGATATCGAATGAAAAGCACATTGAAGCTTCAATAACAAAAATTGACATCTGAAATAAAATTTCATCGTAAATCAACCTGACACTATACAATATTCAATTACTATCTTGTCTCCAGATAAAAGTGAGATGTAGTGAATATAATATAAGCTGAAGTACCTACAGAACAGGAGGTACTATTCTACGTCTTTATGGTAGGATCTGGGGTAAGGGCGGCTTTTAAGCATGTTGCGTCTTCGTAGAATTGGTATGCCTTACCGTCGTCGTCGTTTGTTGATAGAAATAATTCCTTTGTCGAGTAGTGCTGTCATATCCAGGTATCTGGTATTCTTCGCTTGATAGGTTAATTCCTAAGGTCATTCGCCAATTTTTTGGCAGCATTGATCATGTGTTTGTCCATGGGCTTTTATTTCGGTTGTTGCTTTGAGTCAATAACTTGTTGCTGAAATTCTCTGGTCGCCCACGTCTGCCGCGGCGGTGCACAGTGGGGCCACTTGTATGGGAGAGCAGAAAAAACTCCATAAAAACTAAACCACTCCACCGATTTTGTTGAAATTGAAATGATAATCAATGGCAACAGAAATTTTCCCTATCATTCCCGCCACTGACACGCCTACATTTTGCTCGTTTTAATAAAAACTAAAGCACTTAACCGATTTTAATGAAATCTCACACAGACCACCATAATTTCTTTGAATTGTCTCCATAATGAGAATAATAAATGTTCACACTCTTTAAGAACGAGTCTGAGTGATATAATTATATAAATTAACAAAGATATTATGAACTGACCTATACCAACCAATGGTGTACACAATTTTGTTTGTTGTTGTTGAAGGTGTTAAATATAACAATAACCACATATACTCATTTCCGCATTGCTTTCGGACCGTTATATTAACATTGAAAGTTTTTAGTGCAACAACAACAACTTGTTGGTCTACCACAAATTCATACTTTCTTTGTAACAGACCTCCAAATTGTTGTTGTGACATTAATGTTTGTGACTTTCAATGATAATATAAGACTAAGAGCGCATATGCAACTTTCAGTCACGAAACAGTTTTGTTGCTAAAATGATTCCCTTGTGAGAGTGGGCGTATATGCAGAAACTATTTAGTTATCGATTGGAGCAACTAAACAGTTTGGTGTTTTGACACAAACTAAACGATCACCCCAAATGAGTTGCTCTGCTTGTGCGGTAGATATTCTTCGCCGCAGACGAGCTCCAATGAAGAAGCACAGTTATCCGAATTTAAAAAAAAATATTTGTTCAACCGAGATGGCTTCTTTCAAAAAATTATGACTGATGATATTGCTCAGGTCTTCAATATTAAGGTCTTTAAATAAAGATAAAATGTCGCGCTGCATTCTGTATAAAAACTATTGGCAAGGGACAACAAATTTCATACTAAAATGGTGTTGAAAAACCGCATCAATTTGATTTTCCATTGCATTTTTGCACCTTTATGAGGCTCATAACTTGAGTTATATTTGTCGAACATTTAAAAACGAAGTATTTAATTTAAGTTAAAATGTCAGGCTATATTTGTGTGTTAGCAAAGTTATGCAGAAAATCATACTAAATAGGTGATTTAGTGAAAAATCAATTCGATTCTGGGGATTGTAAAATTTAAAAGTTGGTAAGGAAGTTGCTTATGGGTGCGGTCATCGATCAACTATATAGTGATTAAACTATTTAATTTCGGTAAGAGTTGCATGTGCGCGCTAAGTCTAATGGTGAGAAAGCAGTGCAGCCTGCAGTTTAATTTTTATAATTCAGGAGTGACTTTTCAAAAGAGAACATAAATAGCTACTTATGGTAACTTCTCAGAAAATTGAACAAAAAAAAAAAAAAAAAAAAAAGTAAAATTGTAATTTTCCATATGATTTCAGGTTTTTGCATGTTTTCAAAGTCCGATTTACAGGGTTCAATTTTGTTTAAAACTAACTTCAACGACCTTAATCGAGCATTAGAACGTAGAGATCAAAACTTCATACTAAGTTTAAAAAAAAAACAAAAATGATTTTATAGCCTTTTGAAAAGTAGCTCCTAAACTCTTATTTTTATTACTTTGTACGGCA
This sequence comes from Melangyna quadrimaculata, assembly GCA_949320155.1. Lineage (NCBI taxonomy): Eukaryota > Metazoa > Arthropoda > Insecta > Diptera > Syrphidae > Melangyna > Melangyna quadrimaculata. The sequence continues at coordinate 102,536,352 of OX439483.1, read as the reverse complement.
GTTGTCTCTAGTTGTCAATGATATTTACAGGAATATTAGGCAATAGTATAAGCTTTAAGAAAATGACAAATTTAGACGGGAGTCAGCGGAGCTTTTTTTGTAGGCTTACAAAAGTTCACATTATCTGGTTTCTTTTTCCCACTCGCTCTATTATTTTTTTTAATGTCATATTTTAAAAATTTGGGCTATTTTATATTTTATTATTTTTCTTTTGTACATATATGAACTACAAATATGGTGAGTTTCGTAATTGTATCTTTACAAATAAAACCACAGTAAGTCAAATTGTTCATTAGTAAAAACAGATGATTTTTGGGTAAAATAATATTTTCGAACTTCCTAAGTCTCTCAGAGCCACAAACAAAAATGAAATGAAGAAAACGAATTAGAACTGTTTTCTCTTATTATTAATTAAAACAATAGCCTATCAAACACCGCAAAAAATAAATAAAAAGAATTGGAGTTTTTTCCATGTTTGCCCACTGTGCGGCGAGTCGTTGGTGAAAGTAAAGTACATTCAGATCCACAGGATAAATAGTAAAACATGTGAGAAAGCCGCATATCATAATCAGTCTGAGAAGTTGCTTATAGAAAAGCAACTTTATCTTCTGACAGAGTCCACTCGCGATGAATACTTTGGAAGAATTTGTATACAAAGATAAAAAAGAAGTACTAAAACCCAGTTTGATTTCGGACCGTTGTTGCTTAGAAATTTATTTTCAATATTTGTTTTGTATTTTTTCGAAAATCAGCAATGTGCTGGACTTGTGCGACCTTATGCCGTATTTAAAAAAAAGTTCGTGCAAGGGTTTGGGTTTTTAGATGGTAGCGCAAAGTTAGCAACGTTATGTTTCAATTTCGAAAAAAATCAAGTTGTACTTTAATAATGTCAACTTGTGAAGCGTGAGTAAGGCACCATTATTTTTGATTTTTTTATTAAAAAAAAAACCTAAGTTGTGTGCTATCTGATTTCAAAAATAATTTTTTGTGTAAAGAGTAATATTTAGTGGATCGACTTCGTTATATCGACTTCGTTATATCGACTTCGTTATATTATAGGGTGATATGGGGAAAAAACTCAATAAATAAATGAAATTTCATTTCAAAATTTGTTTTTTGTTTGAAAGGTAAAATTTAAATGATGGATTGCTCAGACCACTGAAGGATAGATATTTTTGAAACTTTGGATGTAAGGTGAAATGGGGTAACACACACATATATACCTGATTTGTGGTTGTATAGTAATACTTGGAGGATAGGGTTCGAACATTACTTACATTATGTGATAAATATTTAAAAAAAAAATGAAATATGTATAGGATGAAATGGGGAAAAAAAACAAAAACAAAAAGAATTGAACCTGATTTCAAAAATTGTTTTTGTGTTTGAAGAGTAATATTTAGAGGTTGGACTTCGAGTCTTTAATAACACTTCTTTACAAAATATTTTTTTTTCTTTTACCCAACAGTTATTTGTACTAGATTTGTTCCCTCTTTTTCCCTTTAATACTAAAATATATGTCCCAAGTTTTTATGACGTCAAATTTTTTTTAATTTACCGTTATGAAGTTTTCATGCAATATCAATATTGCGTTTTAGTAAGTCAGTTATTATTGATTTCTTAAACTAAATTGTTCAACCTTTACCGTTTTAAAATGTCTCCAAGACAGTGTAAATTAAGCCCAGACAACTTTTCCAATGTCTGTGGTAAGATTATTTTATTAAAAACGAAGAGTCGGCCTCTACATTAAGTCTTCATTAAGTTAAGCATTACTTACTTTACTTTTGATGACGCTCACAGCCCAGGATGGGCTTCGGCCTCAACTAACAAGTCCCACCAGCCAGCTCTGTCCCTAGCTAGCCGCTTCCAGTTGCGCACACCGAGTGCTTTGATGTCGTCATTCACTTGATTGCGCCACCTGTTACGGGTTCTTCCTCTGCTGCGTACCCCATCGGGGTTGGATTCGAAGACTCGTCGGGCAGGTGCGTTGCTGTCCATACGCTCCACGTGCCCCAGCCATCTCAGCCGCTGTATTTTCAGCTTTTTGACCAGGTCAACGTCGCTGTATAGCCCGTATAGCTCGTCGTTGAATCTTCTCCTCCATACTCCTTCGATACACACCGGACCGAAAATCACACTAAGAATCTTCCTCTCAAAGCACCCTAGCAGATTTTTATCCGAATCTTTCAGTGTCCATGCTTCTGACCCATAAAGCAGGACCGGGATGATTAGGGTTTTGTATAAAGTCTCCTTGGTTCTCTGAGAGAGGGCCTTATTACTTAAATGCCTTCTTAGACCGAAGAAACAGCGGTCGGCAAGAGTAATTCTTCGCTTGATATCTGCACTGATGTCATTCTGCGATGTAATAGTGGAGCCCAGGTAGACAAAGTCGTTGACAACTTCGAAGTTATATCTGTCCATCGTGATATTTTGCCCGAGTCGACGATGTTGAGATTCCTCTCTCGATGACAGCATATACTTCGTCTTGTCCTCATTAACCGCCAATCCCATTCTAGCCGCCTCCGATTCAATGCTCGCAAATGCCCCTGCCACAGCTCGCTTCGTTCTGCCGACAATGTCTATGTCATCCGCATATGCAAGCAATTGAACGGACTTTTGATAGATTGTACCGCTGGTGTTGACATGTGCGTTGCGTACAATGGCTTCAAGAACGATGTTAAATAGGTTGCATGATAACGCGTCGCCTTGCCACAATCCTTTCTCAACATCAAAGGAATCGGTGGTGTTCTTACCAATTTTGACGGAGCAGCGAGATTTCTCCATCGTCATCCTGCACAGGCGGACGAGTTTGGCAGGGATGCCGAGACTCGACATGGCTCTGTATAATTCATCCCTTTTCACGCTATCATACGCGACTTTAAAATCGATAAAAAGGTGGTGTGTATCGATCTGGAATTCCCGGGATTTTTCTAAAATCTGTCGGAGTGTGAACATTTGATCGACGGTTGACTTGCCTGGCCTAAAACCGCACTGATAAGGGCCGATCAGATCGTTGACAAAAGGTTTTAAGCGGTCACACAGGATGGCCGACAAGATTTTATAAGCGACGTTTAGGAGACTAATTCCTCTGTAGTTGGTACATTTCAGAATGGGGCACACTATACGGAGGTTCCATTCATCGGGCATACTTTCCTCCGACCAAATTTTGCAGATGAGCTGGTATATGCTCCTAGCCAATTCATCTCCCGCTGATTTAAATAGTTCGGCTTGTAAGCCATCCGCACCAGCAGCCTTGTACGACTTAAGTTTGGATATCGCCAGCCGCACTTCGGTTAGGTCGGGTGGACGGAACTCTTGGCCATCACCAAGTTGAATGGAGCGTTCTGCCTATTAGCGGCAAGCCAAGCTGTCTTCGCCATTAAGCAGTCTAAAGAAGTGTTCTTTCCAGATCCTCAGCACTGACTGTGTGTCTACTACCATATTCCCACTCTCATCTCGGCAGGCTTCCGTTCTAGCCTTGAATCCTTGGGTGGATCGCTTCACCCTCTGATAAAATGTTCGAACATCTCCCCTACCGCTACAACCATTACAACCAGTTAAGCATTAAAACGGGCAAATTTCTATACTTCAAAATTTCTGTGACAAACATTGATAAAAAAATGGGTTCCTGGGGAAATGTGTGAAAGTTGGAGAAGTAAAGTATCTAGGTACATATACGACCCAAACGCAAAATAGTTGGCCTACTCATCAATTAACACATTAATCCTCTTTATATACCTTCATTTTCTGTCCCAAGCAGTTGTTGAATAAATTTTTTTTTGTCAATGTAATAAATTACGTCTAATGAGTAAATAAGACCAAACAGAACTCAATTTGAGAAAACACACATGGCTACAGGTTGCATTCTCTTAAACCAAGATAAGAGCATAATAGTTGGACTACTCTCTATGGGATGCAAATAAGTTGGCCTATGACGATTCAAATAGATGTTCAGTTAACCGTTATTAAAAAAATAACATGCAATTGTTTTGTTGTTTACTGATCTCTTGTTTTAAGTAAGCCAGCAACAGTTTAGTGTCAATCATGGTGCGTGGTGTTGCATTATGACGAGACCTTAGGGAATCCATAGTTAAAGCCTTCGAAACGGGATTGTCGAGCTACAAAATAGCAAACCAATTTAATTTACCTCGCTCATCAATTCGAAACATTATCACAAAGTTCAAAAATAGTGGAAATGTGGAGGTTGGTAAAAAAACGGGACGCCCACCAATTGCGAAACCTCGAGATTGCCGAGTCTAAAAAAAATAATAAAGGAAAATCGAATCCAAAAAAGTGTTTCAGTCGACACTTGTAAGCGGACAATGAAAAAAATTGGATATAAATTTTATAAGGTTTTTTTTTTTTGATTTATTTAAAATAGAGCTATTTTAATTCGTTAAACACAGGCCAAAGAAAAACCACTTTTAACACCTAAACAAAAGAAAATGCGCCTAGAGTGGGCCAAGCAACGTAAGAACTGGACTTTAAGTCAATGGCGGTCCGTTATTTGGAGTGATGAGTCGAGGTTTGAAGTTTGCGTGGGCGACAAATGAAAACGTGTCATTAGAAACTCCAAAAACTGGGCGAGGTTTGGGAAATTTACATTTTGTAAATGGAACTGTCAATGCTACCAAGTACCGGGATATTCTAGAAAATGAGCTACTCCCATCAATACCACGACTTCAAACTAGTGATGGAGATTTCATTTTCCAACAGGATGGTGCTTCCTGCCACACAGCAAGGTCTACAATGGCGTGGTTATCTGCTGAAGAAATTCCTTTACTGGAATGGCCTTCAAGCAGCCCTGACCTTTCGCCAATTGAAACTGTCTGGCATAAAATGAAGCGAAACCTCCGAAAAGAACCATGTCGGACTCTTCAAGGCCTAAAAGCTAAAATCATAAATATTTGGGAATCTTTTGGTACCGAAGAATGTTAAAAATTAGTTGACACAATGCCACGACGCATTGTTATTGTTAGCAGTTATCAATGCCAGAGGTGACGTAACACCATGGTAAAATAAAAATTAAGACGCGTAGGCCAACTATTTTGCGTTTAAAAAAATGTATCAATCGTTATTTTATTTTTTAAGACTGCTCTATATGGTTATTTAATTGAAATCATTTTTTTTTTGTTACTTATTTCTATCTAAAATAAATATATATAAAGAAAAATACCAAAATATTGAGTTTATTGCCGATGGGATTTAAGAACCAGCTGATTTTTGTTTTGTATCATAGGTAGTGCAACTATTTTGCGTTTGGGCTCGTAAACGACCTGGGCTACAGGAAATCCAATACATATACCTACTTGAAATTTTGGAGTCCAAATTCTTTGGATGGAGCGATCAAATCAATGTTTTATAGAAATTTGTCAAACATCCAATGAAATCAAAGGGCAATTGAAACATTTATAGGGCAACAATAAAACAGAAGGGACGACTAAGACTATGAAGATATTGTTTGCAATATATTGAAGAGTAACAAAATGGGAGTAAACTTAAACATATCATTAAAAAATCATCTTTTAAATTTGCACTAAGATTTTTTTTGAAAACCTGGAAAGCGTAAACGATGAAAATGGTGAACGTTTTCATCAAGATTCTAAGTCTTATGAAGAGAGATAAGAAGGTTTTTGGGATTAACAGAAACTGGCGCAGTAATGAGGATAGAAAATGAGTATTTTACGTCATGATTAATTTGTTTGTGATCTATGTAAAATTTTTAAAATAGTATATAATGGATAAAGAAAAAATTGGCGTCCTAATTTTTTTTCCACTTCGGTATCCAATTAAGGGGTTATAATTCTACCGATTCTCGTTAGTTTCGTTCATGGGTAAGGAACGTTGTAAAGTAGTGTAATCACTAAGTGTAAAAATGTTCGAAATTAAGAAACAAATTAAATGGTGAATTGGGGTAAAAACTTAACAAAAAAATGATAATTGGTTTCAACATTTCTTTTTTTCGTTTGAAAGCTAATAATTAGAATTAAAAACTCAAGTGACCTCAATTCCATGCGTTTCCCCCAAGTATTTGATGGTAGGGGAGATGTTCGAAAATTTTATCAGAGGGTGAAGCGATCCACCCAAGGATTCAAGGCTAGAACGGAAGCCTGCCGAGATGAGAGTGGGAATATGGTAGTAGACACACAGTCAGTGCTGAGGATCTGGAAAGAACACTTCTTTAGACTGCTTAATGGCGAAGACAGCCAAGATGCCGCTAATAGGCAGAACGCTCCATTCAACTTGGTGATGGCCAAGAGTTCCGTCCACCCGACCTAACCGAAGTGCGGCTGGCGATATCCAAACTTAAGTCGTACAAGGCTGCTGGTGCGGATGGCTTACAAGCCGAACTATTTAAATCAGCGGGAGATGAATTGGCTAGGAGCATATACCAGCTCATCTGCAAAATTTGGTCGGAGGAAAGTATGCCCGATGAATGGAACCTCGGTATAGTGTGCCCCATTCTGAAATGTACCAACTACAGAGGAATTAGTCTCCTAAACGTCGCTTATAAAATCTTGTCGGCCATCCTGTGTGACCGCTTAAAACCTTTTGTCAACGATCTGATCGGCCCTTATCAGTGCGGTTTTAGGCCAGGCAAGTCAACCGTCGATCAAATGTTCACACTCCGACAGATTTTAGAAAAATCCCGGGAATTCCAGATCGATACACACCACCTTTTTATCGATTTTAAAGTCGCGTATGATAGCGTGAAAAGGGATGAATTATACAGAGCCATGTCGGCTCTCGGCATCCCTGCCAAACTCGTCCGCCTGTGCAGGATGACGATGGAGAACTCTCGCTGCTCCGTCAAAATTGGTAAGAACACCACCGATTCCTTTGATGTTGAGAAAGGATTGTGGCAAGGCGACGCGTTATCATGCAACCTATTTAACATCGTTCTTGAAGCCATTGTACGCAACGCACATGTCAACACCAGCGGTACAATCTATCAAAAGTCCGTTCAATTGCTTGCATATGCGGATGACATAGACATTGTCGGCAGAACGAAGCGAGCTGTGGCAGGGGCATTTGCGAGCATTGAATCGGAGGCGGCTAGAATGGGATTGGCGGTTAATGAGGACAAGACGAAGTATATGCTGTCATCGAGAGAGGAATCTCAACATCGTCGACTCGGGCAAAATATCACGATGGACAGATATAACTTCGAAGTTGTCAAGGACTTTGTCTACCTGGGCTCCACTATTACATCGCAGAATGACATCAGTGCAGATATCAAGCGAAGAATTACTCTTGCCGACCGCTGTTTCTTCGGTCTAAGAAGGCATTTAAGTAATAAGGCCCCCTCTCAGAGAACCAAGGAGACTTTATACAAAACCCTAATCATCCCGGTCCTGCTTTATGGGTCAGAAGCATGGACACTGAAAGATTCGGATAAAAATCTGCTAGGGTGCTTTGAGAGGAAGATTCTTAGTGTGATTTTCGGTCCGGTGTGTATCGAAGGAGTATGGAGGAGAAGATTCAACGACGAGCTATACGGGCTATACAGCGACGTTGACCTGGTCAAAAAGCTGAAAATACAGCGGCTGAGATGGCTGGGGCACGTGGAGCGTATGGACAGCAACGCACCTGCCCGACGAGTCTTGGAATCCAACCCTGATGGGGTACGCAGCAGAGGAAGACCCCGTAACAGGTGGCGCAATCAAGTTAATGACGACATCAAAGCACTCGGTGTGCGCAACTGGAAGCGGCTAGCTAGGGACAGAGCTGGCTGGAGGGGCTTCTTAGTTGAGGCCGAAGGCCTGGGCTGTGAGCGCCATCAAAAGTAAAAGTAAGTAAGTATATGATGGCAGGGGGCGTCATTAGTAAGATTCTGCCATTTATACCCTTTTAAAGACAGACTTTGGTCTGGTCGATGTTTAGTGTACTGACTTTTTTAAAAATCACAGCATGAATATACCGTGAATTTTAGTATTCTTGAGGGATTTGATTAAAAATTCGTGTACCTACAAAATAAATACCCGTGGTCAGGTTCAGGTTCATGCAGGTAAAATAATTGAATATCACGCCGGATAGGAGGTTTAAGGTCGAATACAGCGTATTACCCCTAAAATGATTTTTTTCTACCGGTAAGTAGGTACTGAGTCTTGTGTGAAAGTAATAAAAATTCTATACCTATATCTTGTCTTGAGTAAGTGACTGTCATTTTAGTCGTTCGGCCTATGCATACAATTTTTGCATATCCCCCATTCCTGCCGACTGGCAACAAATTACTTATAAAATTGGATTCTACAAATATTTTAGTGTTATTGAAATTGGAAAATATCGGTTGTTAAAATCGAAGGGCTATAAACACACACGCAGTGATAGGTAATAGTTTTCTTGTAATCTTCCTGTAATATTTTTTAGAAATTCCATTTGTCGAATTCCTTTCGCCTCGCAGTCATCGTATTTGATTTGCGGGTGTGAAAATCCTCCCCCTGTTTTTGTTGTTGACTATATAAACCAAAAGTTCCCAAAGACTTCATTTCAAGTCCCCCAAAGACAATCACGTCGACCCAACGACAACAACGATGAGTTCGCCTATACCTACAAATAACACGGTTGGTAATGGTTATGACTTGATGGGTCGTTTGCAAATGGCCATGAATAATAAACACGTGTGTAATTTCATTAGACATCTCTCATAGTCGTCCTTTTGGTATTCGACATTCATTGCATCATCACCCTTGTTTTCGAAATGAAAAATCAGTTAACGTTGTTTACACCGTAGAACACACAAATTACATGCCTAATACACTTAAGACGATCCACGAAGCACACGAATGACTGAGACGAGATGTTGGTTTTTGGAGAAAAAAAAAGATGGTGGGTGGCGGCAGATGGTTGTAGATGGTGTGGTGAGCAAGACAATATCTAACCAACCCTCAACATTCCGAAATAGATATGTTGTTTACAAAAAAAAAAAAAAAAAACAAAGTAACAGGAAAGAAAAGAGGGTTGCTCCAACTAAACAAGGCATCATCCATTTCTCATACCAAAGCATCAAGAGCAGGAGCAGCGAAAGTAAATATGTACTTTCAAAAAGGAGAGGAGGCAGGACCGAGTGGAACTATACATTGAGCAGGGGCAGGAGCAGGAGAAGGATGCAGAGGAGGGTGATAATTTGTTTTCATTAAATTTGTATTTCTGTTGCCAGGGTATTAAGGCGTTGGCAGGTTATGACTTTATTAATTTCTTCTTTAACGCTTTTGCTTTTTTTTCGTCTCCTTTCTCCTTTTTCTTCTTTCTTTTTTTTTTTTTGTTGGTGTGTTGGGCTCAGATTTATGAACCTTTTTTCTAATTAAGATTCTTCTTGTTATACTCAGATGGATAAGTGCGGTGGAGGAACGGGGTATTTAAGGTGTTTTTTCGCACATTTAATGTAGTAATCCTTGATGAGACAGACCTATGTATGTATGTATACACAGGAGGGCGAGAAAGGCAAACAACAAAAAGTGAGGGATGATTGAGTAAAAATGACGAGAGATTTCCTGATATCCGTTTTTGCCCAGGATGCTAATGAGATGAAATAATCTTGTTCGCGTTTAGATTATGTTTTTGTTCTTTTAATAAATATGTACCTTCCTAGAAAGAAATGGAACAGGGAGATGATTAAGGTTTTATATAAAGAATATATAATATGAGTTTTTTTTGTATTGTGTAATGTAATTTTATATAGATTAGATACCTACTCATATATGTATTTTTCATCCTACAAAATAAAAAGTAGTATTTGAAATTTATGGTACATTTTTAAGATACATATACCTATATTGGAGGCTATCGTGAATAAAATTTCCCACAGAATTTTTCCCAAAAATTGGGAACGTTAACTATGGTCGCAGTTTCTCTCGGTATTTATTGGCATCGAAAATGAATATTCAATGGCAACTGGGTTATCATTTTGATTGACTGAATTGGAGCCTACAAGGAAAGGTGAAAAATTGTTGGCATTTCCAATTTTAAAAGACGAGCGAAATTCCGTGGGAAATTTTACTGACGATAGCCTCCATTTTAAATTAAAAAAAAAAGTAAATAAATGTTGCGACCGCAAACAGCCCGTGGAGAACCACCTGGGCCGCCTAGTGTCTTACAAGTCTCAACCATTCCTGGTGTACATTTTGTAAGTCAGCAGGGGGAAGGGACTTACAATTCTCTGCCGAATCCGAACGACTACAGTGTGAAACCTTTTTTTGTCTAGAGATACCCTGGGATAATTTTTATAACTTTCTCACAAGAGATCGGTGGCGTATGCGCAACTATTTTCCAATAGCAAACTATATAATAAACAGGGTGGTTCAAACTGCAGCTGGTGAAAGGAGGACATGACCAATCAGAATTTGGTAAAATTTATCCGCACTGAATCATAACGTTTGCTTTTTTTTATAATTTCTGCACTTTAGGGGCCGGTTAGGTATAGCGATCAGGAAAACGCATCAGTAAAAAAATTTCTTTTTGATAATTTTATTTGTTAAGATAAGATTTGGAATATAAAAAGGGTAAAAATGAATAAACAATTACCTAAAATAATTTATTCAGTAAAAAAAAAACTATTTGAAAAAAATATTTGTGTCTAAAAAAAGCACTTTTTAATTTTCCTGACTTTTAAATTTCCTTTCCGCTTTTAAAATTCCGCACGGAAAAAAATTCTGTACGGATTTTACATCAGGAAAATTAAAAAATGCTTTTTTTAGACACAACTATTTGTTTCAAATAGTTTTTTTTTTATTAATAAATTATTTCAGGTAATTTTTATTGATTTGTATCATTTTTATATTCCAAATCGTACCTTAACAAATAAAATTATCAAGAAGAAATTTTTTTACTGATGCGTTTTCCTGATCACTTAGTATTGATTTTTGTAAAGGAGTTACACCAATTTTATTTAATAAAATATTTTTAAATGGTATCACCATTTGGCTACAAATTAATAGGTTATGTTGTTATGTTGATGTAAAATCAAACCTACATCTTCACATTAATCCTTAGAAAAGCACCCTAATCAAAATTCATATGACTCAATAATGGTTTTCTCTTCTAAACATTCTATGGTCTTGCAATTTCCAAAAAGGTATAAAACTTGCCAAGCTATGCTGAAATGGAGATCTATGCCTAAGAGTTATATGAACCTAATCAAATACGATTCTCAATTTAGTGGGTTGAAAGGAGGACAAATCTAGATTTTTTCAAAGTTCACAAAGCCATAAGTTTTTTTCAAGAAATGTTTTTTTTTTTAAATTGAAGCTTGGCGGGGCTGTAAGTAATGTAAAGACACCTCCTCCCCTCTCATGACAATTTTTATTATTTCGAGCACAAGCTCCAGCTTTTTTCACACCTGATGCGAATAACCCTGTATAAGTCTCCTTAAATGTATTTTGTTAACTGCGAAGTAAGATTTGCGAAACGATTTTAGTCCAAAAGGCTGATAATAATTATTTGATACCCTTCTTTTCAACACAAAAAATGCAGAAATCATATTTTCATCTCGTTGTTCGTTCTTGAATCTTAGTTTGAAATTATTACATTGAATCCCTCTTAGGGCTGGCAACGAGACGAGACTCCGCGAGACTTTTGTAAGTCTCGTATCGGTCTCGTTAAAATCGAAAATTTTCAGTCTCGTCGCGTTCTCGTGTCGGTTTTCGTATAATTAAGGGCCCTATTATGACTCGCGAGTCAAACGTTCGACTCAAGTCGAACGTTTTTAAAATCACATATGTCGTGGTTTTAATAATAGCAAACTGCGACGTTCGTATAGAGCAACATCTCATTTCAACACATTTTTGACTTTTTAGCCGAATACATAATAGGTGCCAAAGTCCCGTCTCGGTCTCGTCTCCGAAAAATACGATTTCCGGACAACCTCTTGTTACGAAATATTTTCGATTATAGTTTGAATACGTCCAGAAGAAAATAAATACTTAACTGAAATTGGATATTTTAATTTATTAGACTCTCTGTAAATGTCTGTCCAAATATACAGTCTCGTCTCGGTTGCTTAAAAGCCAGTCTCGTCTCGTATCGTCTAGGTCTCGTCATGCGAGACCGAGATCGAGACGGAGACTTTTCTCGTCTCGTGGCCAGCCCTTATTCCTCTCAGAATCCTTGCAAAGCATTAGGACTTCGCGGAGCACACTTTGAATATGGCTGTTGGTTTATAAGGATTTCCTTATCAAAAGTTTATAATTTAAACATTTTTGCGTGTTATACAGATCTATATAGTACACACATAATTAACATTCACTAGTCAATTAAAAGAGATTCCTGGCAATCGTGTCGATTCACTTCCGGTTCCTGCACGTTTCATCAAAATCTAATAAAGCCATCAAAAGCCACTTTGAGTTTGTGCCTTTTTCGTCCCAATGTCTTTCACCAGCGCACCCATTAAAATTCTATACGTATTTATGTATTATGAAGAATAACCATCAAACTGCACCCAAAAACACAACACGCAGTCTATCTCTTCTCGAACAAAAATTGTTGTATATCCTTTTATTGATGTAACTTCCAAGTCAATTAAGTCAATCACACGCCCTTTTAGACGAATTAAGTGCTGCCACTGTGAACAATAGCTTATAGAGCGTTTGCTTGACACAAGCAAAACAAAAGGACGATACAAGGAATCAAAAAAAAAAAATACCAATATGCTGGTACACCCGCACTCAGGTTCAGAAAGAAGGATATAGTATATGAGGACATGACAGGAGCAGGACTGAATCAAAGTGAGCAACAGCACAATCGCATTTGGTGGCCTGTGTAAGGATTTGGACACGTGCCAGCTGAGTTTTCAAATTGAATTTCTCTTGTTGCATGTTGCAATATGTTGGTCTTATATGGTTATTGTCTGTCTCTGTTTCAGGTTCACATTTATTTGGGGGATGAAAGCCGCCCTCCCAGTATTCACTATTTCAGGATTCAAAACAGGAACCGCGATGAACGCATCTAAATGATTTTTCAAATTAGTACACTCGCTCATTTACATTTTTTTGAATCGGAGTCGGAGTGCGTGTGTGCATCGGTGGCGGTGAGTTAAGCAATTATGTCAGCGATGAGGTTATTTGTTTGTTATTTTACACCTTTCACAGCCACAATATATGGGGTAAATAAGTGTGGGCTTAGGGCTTGCTTTGAAAGCCTAATGGCCTTTATATAACTTTGCTTTAGATATGTTAATAGGTATACAAGCCTTTTGTTGTTGCTGCACGAAGTCATTAGAAGTCATCATCAATTCAAAAATTTGAAAGATCAATTCGTATGAGATATGAACGGCAGAGAGATATTATGTATTCCGCTTTCATGTGGCGCAGCGCGTGGGAATCGATATAGGTAAGGATGATGACATTGTAGTGAACTATGTGTCAGGAAATGAAGGTCGTGGGATAATAATTGTTTCGTGATAGCAAATAATTTTACTTTTTTAATACCTATGTGAATGAGTTGTGAGAATTTATATCAACCAATATTACATCATAGTTAGTTAGAATTTACAAGCAGTGTTTTCGAGACCCACAATCATACAAATGATTTTGAAAATGCAGTGAAATATTGCAGAAAAAAAAAATTCACAATAGATATCAACATTAATATATATTCATATATAGAATGTGCTACATGCCCCTTTTTGCAATCGAGTTTTAAATGAAATATTTTATCTTGGGGAGCGTCTATATTTTGTTTTAAGTTTGACTTTGGTCTCTCGCAATTGTTTGTTTGTCTGTCCGTACGGCTACAGCCTAAACGGTTGAATGGAATTTGATGTGTAAACATCTTAGCTCTCGGTATGAGTAAAATATAAAGTAGGATAGTCACGGATACAGCATTGCATATCCGTTCCGCACCATTTTGTTTACCAAACATTTTTGACTCATGGAAGCCAATGATAAGTGCATTGAATAGAGTAAATTGAGGTAATGTGGTACACAGGATTTTTTGATTTTTTAGGATTAAAAATAATTTTCTTCACATACATTTTATTCACTACTACTATTCATCGTTAAAGAATTATTCATAGCTTTACTGACTAACCATTCTTTATTTGACATCAGTTTACACTCGAGCCCAATTGAATCGGTGATTGTCAACATAATTGTGAAAACAACATAAGTAACGGAATTTTCGAAATCACTTTTATTATGGTTTTGTACTGCTTAGGGGTAGAGCTTTAGGTTGAGAACATAAAAAACATAAATTGATACCTGAAACACACAAGAATTGGATCGCGAAATCGGCATTTAGTGCTAAAACAACATATCTGTTCTGCCATTTTGACAAATGAGTGCTAAAACACATTAAGTGCATGCATTTAATTTCTTTTTAACCCAACGCTGGCAAAACGTAGTAGGCCAACGGTTGTTTTTTTAAAGTTTCTTTGATAATAATATTATATCCTCACTAACATTTCAGCTTCGATATGGCTTAATAGAAGTTATTAGTAGCTTCTATTTAGCCGAACCGAAGCTGAAATGTGAGTCAGTTGTTTGCGCTTTTTCGAGTTGTTGATCTCTTAAAAAAGTTAAAATTGATTAAAATATGAATAACAATATTGATTCTTGTTTGAAGATAAGGCCAAGAAAAAGATCGAACAGTGCGAGCTCATACAAAAGAAATAATATTAAAAAGTCACGTATATGTGGAGCGGAGTAAACACCAGTCACAAAGGGAGGCCTGTCAAAGCATTGCATACATTTTTTTTTTTTATATATTTAGCGCGTGCAAAAGGGGTTTTGACTACCCTTAAGATGATATACACAGCACGAGCGATTAGGTAGATTGGAGGGGATTTAAAAGGAGATACCGATGCACATAGGTTTTGAACGTCTGTAGATCACAATGGGAGGGGAAAATCGAGCTGGGTAGAGCATTCCGCATTCGAGTAGTGCGACTAAAGAAAGAATCTCTGTACTTAACAGTACGTCCGAAATTGGGCTCAAGGGTAAACTGATGGGCATTCCTAGAAGCGCGAGTATTACGGTTAAATTTTTTAAGGGGAGGATTGCAACTGGCTATTTCACTAGAGCATTGTTTATGGAAATAACGGTAAAATAACGAAAGACATGAAACATTTCGACGCTACTCAAGAGATGAGAATGTTTCCGTTACAGTTCTTTCACCTATCATTTTAAGAGCTCTCTTTTCAATTCTATCCAATAAACTCAAGTGGGTTATTGGAGCACCTGCCCAAATGTGAGAGTTATACTCAAGTTTTGGACGAATAAAGGCTTTGTAGATCACAGCCAGATCAGAAGGGGAGACAAATTTCTTGCATCGACGGAGAAAACCTAAACACTTTTTTTTGGCGATGTCGAATATGTGGTCGTTCCATAAAAGGTGGTCTGTGACACACATACCGAGGACTGAAAGCTTTTCGGTTTCCTCAATGCAAGTGCCACTCATGGATAGTTGCTTGGGGGGTGGGTTTCGTTTTAAGAACAGTAGACAGCATTCAGTTTTTGAAGCATTAAATTCTACACGATTTTTGATTCCCCATTGGACAATGCTGTCGAGATCAGAATTTAATAAGCTTTTTATACGCTGCCGTTCAAAATCCACAAGGACATGGATGTAAATCTAAGAACGAATACGAAAAGCTGAGGGTACTGTCGTCAGCAAAACAATTTAATGGATTAGAAGTTTCAGATAAAAGATCGTTTATGAATATAAGGAAGAGAGTCGGAGACAGAACGGAGCCCTGGGGCACACCAGCATTTATTTTGTGAATTTCAGACTTGAAACCATCCAAAACAACTTGTATTGAACGGTCCGAAAGGTAATTTCTAATCCAACGAAGAAGAGATTCATCGATACCAAATGCACGCATTTTCGATAAAAGAGCTTGATGCCAAACTCTATCAAATGCTTTAGAAATTTCAAGCGCAATAATCTTACTTTCTCCAAAACGATGTAAAGATTTGTGCCACTGTTCGGTGAGATATACCATCAGATCACCAGTGGACCTATTGCTACGAAAGCCGTACTGCCGGTTATTAAGAAGCTTTCGTTCTTCGAGATATTTCTTGAGCTGGAAGTTAATCAGCGTGTCCATGACCTTAGAAAGAAGGGACGTAAGCGCAATTGGTCGATAAGTAGAGGGGGAAGAAGACACGCCTTTTTTTGGGACAGGCTGGACAAATGCTGTTTTCCATCCACTCGGAAAGAGACCAGTAGAGTAGGACAGATGGAAAAGCTTACGCAGTGGTTTTGCCAGCGTTGAAGAACACCTCTTCAGAACAATGGGAGGGATACTATCCGGGCCAGCGGATTTGTGTATATCGAGATCTTTCAGAACTCTGGCAACTGCACGAGTGCGGAAGAAGATTTGTTCCATAGAATCATTTGCGCTCTCAAGTACAGGAGGAGTCATAACACTTTCAGGCAGCGACGAATTAACAGCAAACTGTGCTGCAAGCAAATTGGCTTTATCGATTGAGCTGACAAAAGGAGTATCGTTGAAGACGAGCGTTGGAACCGAGGACGAGGTGGTGTTTCGTATGTTTTTTACAAATGACCAAAAATGTTTACTACCTTTGGGACATTGTAGAATTTTTTGCCGTAATTTTTGATCATGTAAAAATTTGGTTCGTCGAATATGAACGTTACAGGTCTTTCCAGCTTGTTGAAACTTTTTCCGGTTTTCCTCAGTAGGGTTGGCTTTATAACTTCGGAAGCTTACTTCTCTAACCCTAATAACCTCTTTACAGCTCGAATCAAACCATGGGTTCAGATTGCATGTATTTTTTTCTTTTCTTTTTGCAATGGCTACCTATTGCAATTATTTTTCCTAATAAAGATGTAATCGTCAATGCTACAATATAATTAGTATTTTTATGAATTTCTGGCTCTAAGCTGTGCTTTTTTTTATTTTGTTTGTACTTGTTTTTTTTTTTTTTTTTTTTTGTTTGGTAAAATACTGAACTCTTAACTTTTATTTTTTTAATTTTTTGTTATTTTATCCATTTTCAGTTGATTTTTCTAAGACTTACGTTGCAAATTGAGTGTTAAAATAACATAATTTAAAGTATTTGAGTTGTTTTGGCGCTCAACAAAACGTTTGGTGTTAAAACAACATAAAAAATGAAGATAGTTTTTTTAAAAATCTCCTTTGCTAAAAAGACCGCTTCATCAAAAATATAAGGTTTTTTGTCTCTCCTGTAAAATCAAAAAAATGTCACTTATATTGTTTTAACAATCACCGATTCAATTGCGGACGTACTGTCAAGTATAGATATTCTTTTTTAGCCGCACTACCCTATTTCCCTATTTTCCTAACCCTCTCACTGATAAACGGATAGACGGATGAACGGATGTACGGAAAGACGGATGGACGGATGAACGGATTGACGGTCGGATGAACGGACTGATGGACAAATGAACAGATGGATGAACGGACAGATGGATGGATGGATGGATGGACGTATTGATGGATGGATGGATGGACGGACGTATTGACGGACGGACGGATGGACGGACGGACGGATGGACGGACGGACGGATGGACGGACGGACGGATGGACGGATGGATGAGGGACGGACGGATGAGGGACGGACGGATGGATGGACAGATAGACGGATGATCGTACGGATGCATGGATAACCGGCCGGACAGATGGATGGATAGATGGATGAACAGATGGATGGATGGACGGACGGATGGATAGACGGATTGATGAAGGTGAAGGACGTAAGGACTAACATACGGACGGATGGACAGACGAAATTTATTCAACTCGATTATAAAGATCCGATGAATAAATCTCAAGGTCTAAGACTCGGCAATGTGGCTACCCGTCAATCAACCTCTTTTTTAAGATGATTTTTTTTAATGAAAATCGATTATGTTTTTGAAAATTTGATTTATGTGCCCCAACAATTTTTTTTTTTGTTAGACACAAAATGAAAAATTTGTAGTGAAGTATCTGATCAATAATCGTGTTAATTTTTTTGTTTGAAACTGTAAATATTTTCATCAACTTTTGAATAAACAATAGCAAAAATCAAATTGACGGGTTCATAACCCCCATTTAGTATAAAATGAAGTCAAGCCTAATAAGCTGACATTCTAGTACGAATAGTACAATAAAATCTATAATAACAAAACGAATAAAATTAAGTTTTTAAACAAAATAATTGTGCTTTCTCACTGGTGGACAATAATAGTTGGTTCCCGATTAAATGACCATCAAATGAGGTATAGAAAAAATTGCTGTTTTCAAGGGAATTAAGTCGATAGCTAAAGACACGCTAACACTGTAACTAACTCCGCATAGCTGTACGTTAGAAGATCAATTTGTTCAACAAGTATTCTGGTCAATAAAAACTATCTTGGCTGAGAACTTCAAGCTTCTAAATCCACCCGTTAAAAAGATAAAAATCAATAATC
The DNA here is from genome assembly GCA_949320155.1 of Melangyna quadrimaculata. NCBI lineage: Eukaryota > Metazoa > Arthropoda > Insecta > Diptera > Syrphidae > Melangyna > Melangyna quadrimaculata. The sequence goes on along the minus strand of OX439483.1, from coordinate 102,517,976 downwards.
ATAAACATTTATATACAAATTTGTATAATTTTCAAAATTTAACGCTTTTCTATACGGACGGTGTCTCTTAGTGGAGTCTCTATTTTTCACGAAATTACCTTTTAAACTGCCGCATACCGAGGGTTAAAATGTTATACCTACTACATAAAAAAAGACAAAATTGTGACAGTGATGCCAAGAATTATGCCTTTTTTGGAAAACAATAACGAATTCGTTTCCAAGGTAATCCAATGGAAATTTTTTATCCTTACATAAACTTAAAGAATTTATGATATAGGACGATACGAATATTTTCTTTCCTTTTTTTATTTACTAATTTTTATTACAGTTTTTTTTAAGTACATATACTATTTTCGAAAGTTAAAGCCTTATCTACTTTTTTTCTTTATAACAATATACTCGTAATAGTTAAAAAGACAATATTGTTTCTGTTTAAATCCACTTAGGGTGATAACACAGATTACATGTTTAACCATTGTGGGAGGGTGCTGATGGGTATAGTCATTCTTTGAACAAATTCATCCCCTTCTTCTTGTTAGTGGATATACTCTACTGATTTAATATAAGGTTGCTATAAAGCCAATATAATATGTATGTTTTCGTTTATGTCGGGCCAATTCAGATCTAGTTAGAAGATTGAAATGCTTTGCGCTTATAAATGCCTTTTATACATATATGCCACCAACTGTGAACGGGGGGAGGGAGGCATGAGATAGCGGGGAGAGAAAAGCATACGTTTGCTTTCACACGACCCAAAGAAGGGTGCGTTAACAACCGCCCGCCTGGCCTTTGTAGAAAAATGTGGTAATAAAATTCGACAACCACCAAATTCATTAACACAATAACTATTTATTCTAAATTTTATTCATCGTCAAGAACCAATTGTCGAGCGTCATCAATCAAGTTGCGATTAATTTAAAAAAAAAAAAACACACACCATAATACTTATACAGACTTTTATTCATGAGGGGATTATTTAGCAGGCTGAAAAAGCATCAACCGCGTCAACTAGAAAACTAACTCGATTGAGAAAAATAAAAGGGATGTGGTGTGGTTTTCAATTTGTGTGGTTTGGTTTGGTTTTGTGAGTTGATTAAAGAATTTTAAGTCTCATTAAACAACTGTGTTTTTATTAAGCTAATTCGGAGGTCTAGGGTTTCGTTTCCGCTTGTCTACTATATAATACCTACACTTTATTCGTCGCAACAAAAATCCAATAAAACAGCTTTCAATCTTAATTAGAATCAGGATTTTATATATTATGTTCTATAAGGGGACCAGATATTTTCCATCAGGGGTTATTAATTTTGAAAATTTTAGAAAATTTATCTATTACGTTTTGGATTTTTGATTTTATGCATGTATACGACAACTTATGGATTCTTAAACAAAATCGAAATCAAAATTATGCTCAAAGTTGATATTGAATGAGAGGGCGAAAAAGAGTGTCTCGCAATTCTGTCTCGGATGTCTGGATCATCGGCTAAAAACACGTAATCGATTTCTTTAAAAATTGTATATAGGTATAAACAATAAGGTGTGACAAAAAGCTTTAGCGTGTAGGTTCGAGGTCGAGACAATACAAAAATTGTATGGCGAGAGGGATAATTTTCTTTAAAAAAAAAATATTTTAAATAGAAAACTAATTTATTCAAAACTAGCGGTCACACCAACAATGTCTGTTTTAACCTTTTTGTAAAGCTTGAAATCCCTTCTTTCATTTTCTGTTTAAATAAATTATAAATTTCTTTTGTTGAACAATTTTTTTAAAATTAATTTTCAAACTTAAAATTTTGAAAAAAAACAAAAAAAAATAAAAAATATTTTTTTTTTTTTTCAAAATTTTAGGTAATTAAGTACAATTTTTGTTTTCAAATTTAATGCTGTTATCAATTTTAAGTCAACTTTTCAAAACCGTATGTTCTAGGACTTCTACTTTTACTGGTTTCTTTATTTGTAAATATCTGGAAAAGTAAAATTTCTATAGAAGCATCCGGGTCTTCAGTGTTTGACTTAAAATTGAATATAAATATAAAGCATACAAGGTAATATGAAAATGGAAAAATATGCCCCTTACAAAAGGATTTGTTCGTTTATTTTATAAACATTCAGATTTTTTAACTTTTGAAATCGACCGCTAGGGGTCTCTCATTACATTTGAAAACCGACAAAAAAAAATAAGCTTGAAAAAAATCCTTTTATCGATTGAAATTTATTTGTAGTTTTTAAACTGACCGCAAGCTGTTGCAACTGAGAGTTTTCTATTTATCGTTAACCAGACTGTATATAGCATTTTTATTTTTATATCCATGGCATCTTTGTGGCATGGAATAAATAAGAATTTGGGCAAAGGTCTTTTTGAGTAAGTTCCATGGTTAATGGAGGTTCGGTCCAACGACTTTTTCAATCTGCTGCCAATCTCTTAGCTCTTGACATTCTTCGGATTAAAAAAAAGGTTTTGAAGCTGAAGCTGTCGAACAACTTAGTCACTTACAAATATTTATTGTTGTTCTTGTTTTAGCTAACTACTAGAAGTCAGATTATAATGAAACTTTCTTTAATCTTAACAGCCGTTAAGACCGTTGACACTTTAGGACGCGGTTCGTGATCAAAACTGCAAAAAGTGACAAAAGAACCATCGAATATCCTATTAGGCCAGTCGGTAGAGACAAACAATGAGTTTTAGTAATATAAAAACACCCCCCTCGAACTTTATGATTGAAATCGGGAGATGAAAAATAAATCGGCGTGGCTGTAAGTATTGTGCTCCAGATGTCATTTTGTTTGTTTGGTTTTAACTTATATCTATAATTAAAATTAAAAATGATAGGTGAAAGATCTATAACGGAAACAATTACATCTCTCGAACACCGCCATAATGTTTCTCTCTATTTTACCGCTATTTTTATAAATAGTGTTCTAGTGAAATAGCCAGTTGTACTCCTCCCCTTAAACTATTCAACCGTTATACTCGAGCTCGAGGCAGGGTTGCCGTTCTAGCGAAGTTGTCGTTAGATCTAGCGACATTTCAATTTCTTCCGCGACAAAAAATATTTTCTAGCGACTTTCGAAGGTGAGCATTTGTGAGTTGTGATACGCAAATACTTTTTTTTGTATGTAGTGGCCCTGGTGATTTTACATTCCTTTCATTTAAATTAATTTGGCATTTTCTATTTCCAATAATTTCATCAAATTCACCACACATAGGCACAGAACATAAAAACATGTGCAAAATGTAAGTGCGAATGAGCGCAGTAGTCTGATTTAAGCAATTCATCTGTTTCAAATGTATTATAGGCCTAAGTTGTGCGTTAATTTACTTTAAATTTTTGAACAAAAATAAAAAGTTATTCAAAGAGATTTTTTTTTTTTTTAACACTTATTTACCAATTTTTGTCTAGCGACTTCTAGCGACTTTTTGTCCCCCGCATTTCAGCCAATCAAGCGACTTTTGAAGGTTAGTCTAGCGACTTTTCATCTCAGCTTGCGGCAACACTGGCTCGAGGACGTACTGTTAAGTACAGAGATTCTTTCTTCAGTCGCACCATACGAATGTGGAATGCTTTACCTGACTCAATTTTCCCCTCTCATTTCGATATGCTGACATTCAAAAACAATGTGCATCGGTATATCCTTACTGCCGACTGGCCTATATTTGGCAATTGTTGTTTAGTACGTTTGACTATGGAGCGCTCTTTTTTCAAATTTGTATTTGAAGAAGCAATTTTGTTCAGTTATTTTTGTGTGTATTTTCTACATGAAGATTTTATAAATTCGCAATCAACTATGCTTGAATCAATATTGCTTGTCTTTCAACTTCCTCAGAAACATGACTATGCACTTAAGGATAAGTTAAGGTGGTTTAATAGTCTCCCATCTGGTTCTATTATTGTGGTCAAGCTTTTTATAAGTTAAGTTCCCTTGACCACTGACTTGGACCTAATGGTTTGTATCTTCATTCCCTTTTCGCTGACACATTGTTTTTAGTTCGATGATGGTTTAATAGAAAATCGCATTTCTTATAAATCATCTCAGTTATTACCTTCTTTCTCTCTAACACAATCATAAGCTTTTTCTATATGAGGATATGTTTATCAATATGTTTTTATCTATACTTTCCACTTAGATGGGCACACACTTATGTATACACTAAAAGATATTGTGTGTGGGAATATAGTGGTCATAAATTGAGATACAAAGCTGTCAACACAAACATGTGCTGGCTTTTGAACTCATTCAGGACGCTACTTCATCGGATCCGGAAGTATAATATTCAACCAATAGAGCATGAATTCATAAATCATAAATCGAACAAGATTATAGAATCGATATAAAAGGTTATAAGATGTTTCTTTTTGTTTGCAGCGGACATTAGCATCTTGACCAAATGATGTGTTAACTTATGACATACATTTTGAGATACCAATTTCAATGGGATTTTTATGTATAGAATGAGATAACTCGACAAAAAACGACCTTTTGTTTGTAAAAGACAATTTAAAGAGCGGGGTTGAAATGTTGAATGTGTGAACTGTGAAAAAACATATGAGAACTGGTTAGATAAAATTGCTTGATAATTTTCAGACTGGCGGTTAGCCTTGCTATAGGCTTTTTAACAAAAAGAAATAAAATGCACAGCGACTGGATCGCAAGAATTTGCTCTTGTATAATTCAACTAAAAATTGAATATTTACGATGTACATTGTAAATTGGGACTATCAGTGTAGGTTTGTAAACGATCAGAACCGGATAGGTTACATGCCGTCTCCACAGGCCATGAACGATGGCATGACTATGGAACATTTCAAAAAAAAAAAAAACCAAAGGAGTCGCAAAAATCCATGTCCAAGCGCAGTGACATATCCATACAAATCAGATTGTGGATTGGATTGAAGATTGTATTATGGACATCGTTCATGGCCAGTGGAGGCGGCACGTTAACACAAGCACACAATTCAACGTAAAATTAAAATTTGAAGTCAGCTGTTCTTGACATTATTTCTGTTTTTTTCACAAGGGATTACAACAACAGAAACCAATCCCGATTGCTAGGAATTGGTTATAGTAAAAGTTGCAGTTGTATCTCCTTGCACTGTTATAATTTTCCTTTAATTTGCTTTAAGATTATTAGCCTTGTTTTTTTGCAGGTTCACATAGAACTTGACGAAAATAATAACATCTGAACTAAGGGATTTACATGTAAAATACAAAAACAACTGAAGTCCATATAAACCAAGTCCCCTTTCACGCAGGGAAACCAGTTGCCGGAGATTTTTTTGACGTTATCCTTTAATAGTCTTGTACCTTTCACACATAAAGGAAACAAAAATTGCCGGCGATTTTTGTTTGTTTCCATACAAAGTCTATTGGCTGAACGCACATTGCGGACAGTGTGAGATTTTTTTCATTCCCCTTACTTCTTGGCCTTCTCGCTAACAAACTCCCAGTTACCGTCAACTCAGTTTCCTTGTGTGAAAGCAGTCTTAAGCGGGGTACACATTATAAAACCTGTTTCACAAACTTGTTGGACGTCAAACTTGCACAAAAAGTTTCGGGTACACATTTATCAGTTTTGTTGGCTGTCAAACAAAAGTTAGTACTCAATGTCAAATGTCAAATGCATATACGCGTTGATATTAAAATAAATAAAATAAAATACAAAAGCAAAATATTTACATATACCTAATTAATAAAGGATTACCGGCTATTATAAACATTACAAAATGGATGAAGATAAAACAGCTTGTGCTATAATTATTTTGTAAGCTAAAAAAAAGAAAATTAATAAAAAAAAGTGGGTGAAAGAGTGGATAAAAGCAAGAAAACAGAAAACTCACTTAAATTCAATTAAAGAAATCAGGAATTGTGAACTGAATTTCGATCAAGTTTGATGGTTTGATGAATGACTTGGTACACATTATCGAACAAACACACCAACAGACCGTCAAACATTATCAAAAAATTTAGTGAACAACAGATTTGTTTGTTAAACCATCAAACAGAGAGTACACGTTATCAAACGTGAAGAGATTTGTTATACAGGTTTGATAATTTGTACCCCGCTTTAGCTAGTCCAGATATTTATCGGTTCTTAAGACTCGCTTTCACACCAGGAAACTGAGTTGCCAGAAACTAGCTAGTTTTTTGGCGAGCAGGGTGTGAGAGGAGATTTTTTGTCTTCCTTTTACGCCCTTCTCGTCAACAAACTAAAAATCGCCGGCAACTCACTCAGTTTCCTTGTGTGAAAGGGGTCTACAGATAGAAAAAGTTCTGCCAGCTCATATTACTATTTAGTTATCGATAGTTTGTATGATATTGTGATAATATCTGAGCCAACGAATAAAAATATTATTTATAAACAAAAAAAATGGACGACCATTGTTTTGTTAACTAATTTTTTTTCTGATTTGTGATTTAAAACTGTGTTTTTTCACATTTTTTATTTCATTAACGATTGGAATAATTTTCTATACGAATTTTTATTTCATTAATTTTTTTTTGTTTTATTTTGCATGCTTGTCCAAAAGCTGAAAGGTTAGTGATGGCGATTTCTGAGTTTCGTGATAGTGCTGGTCATTTTTGCTTCGATGACTTTGCTAAGTTCGGATGTCGTTTTTGCAAAAAAACACCACTATTATATGAATTCGCTATCCAGTGTATTATGTGCTGCCTACATTGAGTTCTTGGATTTACACGAAGAAACTGGATTGCTAGCAACTTTTAGTTTTTAGGAAAGGTTAGTCCACTTTCCTACAAGGCAATTGAGTTGCCGGCAACTGGGAGTTTGAAGGTAAGTAGGACAAGAAAGTAAGGGGAATGAAAAAAATGTCCCCGTTCAACATTTGAGGAGATGTTTTCACATTCCTCCTCACACTGCCCGCAATGTGCGTTCAGCCAATAGAGGGTTTATATGGAACAACATGTACAACATCGCGTAAATGTATCGATGTTGTATAATATAAACGCAAAAACAACCGCTTGACACACCATGTTGTACGGTTTCCAAAATATTTTGAAAATTTGCTAGCTTGTCAAACCATACAACCTATGTAAAACGATGTTGATACAACTTGGTTTTATTTTCCATTTCTAGAAAATTCTCGTCTGGTGAACCGGTTTTGGGTTAGTTTATGAAGTGGTTTCGGATCAAAAACGGAGTCGCTTGCTTGAAGGGACACGATCGGGTGTGTTTTTCTCCACAACTAATTTACTACTAAAAAGTTTTAAATAATGGTTTGTATTGTTTTCGAATTTCCGTTTTTTAATGGCTGAGTTTACCAGTGTCAAATAAGCACTGCCTACCCTTATTTTTTTTAAAAAGTACGGCAACAAATTTTTTGGATTTTTTTTCTCTCCACAACTAATTTACAACTAAAAAGCTTTAAATAATGACATATATTGTTTTTAAATTTCCCTTTTTAATGGCTGAGTTCACCAGTGTCAAGTTAGCACTACCTTCTTTTATTTTTTTAATAAAAAGTACGGCAACAAATTTTTTGGAATTTTTTTCTCTCCACAACTAATTTACTACTAAAAAGCTTTAAATAATGGCATGTTTTATTTTCGAATTTCCCTTTTTAATGGCAGAGTTCACCAGTGCCAAGTTAGCACTACCAACTCTTATTTTTTTAAAAAAAGTATGGCAACAAATTTTTTGGAATTTTTTTCTCTCCACAACTAATTTATTACTAAAAAGCTTTAAATAATGGCATGTTTTATTTTCGAATTTCCCTTTTTAATGACAGAGTTCACCAGTGTTAAGTTAGCACTACCTACCCTTATTTTTTTTTTAAGTACGGCAGCAAATTTTTTGGAATTTTTTTCTCTCCACAACTAATTTACTACTAAAAAGCTTTAAATAATGGCATGTTTTATTTTCGAATTTCCCTTTTTAATGGCAGAGTTCACCAGTGCCAAGTTAGCACTACCAACTCTTATTTTTTTAAAAAAAAGTATGGCAACAAATTTTTTGGAATTTTTTTCTCTCCACAACTAATTTATTACTAAAAAGCTTTAAATAATGGCATGTTTTATTTTCGAATTTCCCTTTTTAATGGCAGAGTTCACCAGTGTCAAGTTAGCTCTACCTACTCTTATTTTTAAGAAAAAATTACGGCAACAAATTTTTTGGAATTTTTTTCTCTCCACAACTAATTTACTACTAAAAAGCTTTAAATAATGGCATGTTTTATTTTCGAATTTTCCTTTTTAATGACAGAGTTCACCAGTGTCAAGTTAGCACTACCTACCCTTATTTTTTTTTTTTAAGTACGGCAGCAAATCTTTTGGAATTTTTTTCTCTCCACAACTAATTTACTACTAAAAAGCTTTAAATAATGGCATGTTTTATTTTCGAATTTCCCTTTTTAATGGCAGAGTTCACCAGTGCCAAGTTAGCACTACCAACTCTTATTTTTTTAAAAAAAGTATGGCAACAAATTTTTTGGAATTTTTTTCTCTCCACAACTAATTTACTACTAAAAAGCTTTAATTAATGGCATGTTTTATTTTCGAATTTCCCTTTTTAATGGCTGAATTCACCAGTGTCAAGTTAGCACTACCTACTCTTATTTTTTTAAAAAAAAGTACGGCAACAAATTGTTTGGAATTTTTTTCTGTTCACAACTAATTTACTACTAAAAAGCTTTTAATAATGGCATGTTTTATTTTCGAATTTCCCTTTTAAATGGCTGAGTTCACTAGTGTCAAGTTAGCTCTACCTACTCTTATTTTTAAGAAAAAATTACGGCAACAAATTTTTTGGAATTTTTTTCTCTCCACAACTAATTTACTACTAAAAAGCTTTAATTAATGGCATGTTTTATTTTCGAATTTCCCTTTTTAATGGCTGAATTCACCAGTGCCAAGTTAGCACTACCAACTCTTATTTTTTTAAAAAAAGTATGGCAACAAATTTTTTGGAATTTTTTTCTCTCCACAACTAATTTACTACTAAAAAGCTTTAAATAATGGCATGTTTTATTTTCGAATTTCCCCTTTTAATGGCTGAGTTCACCAGTGTCAAGTTAGCACTACCAACTCTTATTTTTTTAAAAAAAAGTATGGCAACAAATTTTTTGGAATTCTTTTCTCTCCACAACTAATTTACTACTAAATAGCTTGAATTAACTGCGTACTTTGTTTTTAGAATTTCAGAAAGTGTAGTGCCAAGTTGATGTCAAGTTAGCACTACAGACTAATTTTTTTTTTCAATATTAAAAATGGTACTCAAAATTTTTTTCATAATTTTTTTCTTTCCACAACTAATTTACTATTAAAAAGCTTCAACGAACTGCTTACTTAGTTTTTGGAATTTCACAAAGTGTAGTGCCAAGTTGATATCAAGTTAGGACTACTAACCATTTTTTTAAAAAATAGTAGAGCTACAAATTTTTTTTTCCAAAACTAATTTACTACTAAAAAGCTACAATTAACTGCATATTTACTTTTTTGAATTTCCACAAATGTAGTGCTAACTTGACATACATATATACCTGAGAAATTTATTTGCGTATGGAGCGGGAGCCTTAAATAAATTTCCAATATTCGGTACTCGAGAAAAATTAATTGCCGTTTTGCATTAGAAAAGCGAAAAACTAAAATTAAATGTTAAAAACAGTTTAAGCAAAGAGAAAATCTAACTATAGAGAGCCGAAATCAAGATTTTAAGCCAAGATCTCAGACTTAAAAAAAATGAGTTCTGGTATAAAACATTTTTGTTTATTAGAAAAATATTCATAACTTTTTTATTTATTGAAAAACAGAAAAAAATTGTACGACAAAACTGTTCTAAATTTTGAGCCCAACAAACTTGTCGGAAAAAGTTTTTAAAATTTTTGATTGAAAATTACCTAAATTTAGGAAAATACTAAATTTTGTTTTTTGTTGGTCTGTAGTTTTTTAAATATTATCAATAACGAAAAAAAATTTAACTCATAAAATAGGAAATTTTATTCTACGCATTTTACGTATTCAATTTTTTTTTGTAGGACTAATATGAACCGAGATATTTAGTAAAAAGTAAAATCCAAGATGGCGGCAAAACGGTAAATGTTACGAATGCGAAAACTGAGATTTATCATATTCGATCAACTCTCTATCGACAAAAAAAAAAAAAATTGGGGGTGGTACAAACTGGTGGGACCCCCATATAATATTTTGTAATTGCACTGGACTATAATGAATAGCAGAGTATTAACAAGTGAAAATTCAAGGCTCTACCTCGATTTATTTCAAGACGCTTAGACACACATGCAAACAGACGTCGTTTTTTTTTTTTGACACGAAATCAATACTTTTCCTATAGAGCAGGTACAAATGCTAATTTAGTTAAAAAGTACAAGTGACTTGAATTCCAGAAATGAATGTGTTTCACCCATTTGGTCCAGTGCATTTATAATCTGACCCAGGATTTTGTCCTTTTGTAATTTTTTTTATTCGATAGATCGAAGGTGATAAACCTCAGTTTTCCCATTTGCAACATTTACCGTTTTGCCGCCATCTTGTATTTTACTTTTTACTAAATATCTCAGTTCATATTAGTCCTACCAAAAAAAATGTTAAACATAAATTTATAGAATAAAATGTCCCACTTTTATGTTTTTTTTTTCCAAATTTCGGTTTTTAGGTCACTTTTTGCAAACTTTGCCTGATTATTTTTTTTTATAAAATTTTTAAACCACTAATTACGATGGAAAATCTTATTCTCAAATTCGACTTAGTTTTCGAGTTATACCAAAAATAATGACAAATGTTTAGTGATTCTCCCAGAAATGCATGGGTGAATTTGGCCAAATTTGTTGTTTAAGGCAAACTTAATTTCCAAGAAACATATTTAATAATAAAAACCCGTGGACGCATTTGTTCCCTTCTGCCTGTCTTATTCCAGGATATTTAATAGTCTATATACCATTATACCTATACTTCATACTCTTTAAAAACTCGTATTAGTATTATGCCTTATTTCCAAATATTTTGTTTTGCCTGAAGATCACAAGCAAGTAAATATAATTAAGAGTTCTTTCATAGCGTATAGTATACGTAACATATTTTGGCATGAAGTTAAAAATAAAAAAATATTTCCTTTTAACCTAGAACGCAGACAAGGCCAAACAAAGAAATCATTGCTTGACAACTTTTGCATTGCATCTGAATATAATATACCTACAAAACTGCTCTTCCATGGGATAAGGATTCAGCCCATTAAATTCCGGAAGCGTCTAGAAAAACTTTAGTTCTTTTTGTGTGTCCATGTCCATATAATAACAACCTTTATAGATACACTACACACAAATAACAAAATTTTCATAGAGCAATGACATGGTCGTTTGCCTAACCGATGTCAAAAAAAAAACGGGTAACCCATAGTACCATCATCATCAACCCTTCCGCCCAATAAATTAACAATTTTAACAAACTGTTTATTTTTTTAACTTTAAAATACGTTATCCCACCCACAGTCAATCTGGGGTTTTCTATTTTTTTTTTCTTCAAGTGCGCACTAATTTCTTTGGCTTCCGTTTGCCATTTACGATTTTGTCATCCTCCCCTTTTTTCCCATGTTTCCCAATTTTTGAAAATGTTTTTAAAATTCCGGAACTTGAAAATCGGATGATGGGCAATTTAAAATCGTTGATTTTAAAATTTTGCGTGTGAGTATTCTGACTTCCGATGGACTCTTGAACCCTTTTTTCTTTTTTTTTGTATTTCTATTGAGAATATTTCATTAAGTAAAGTGATGGTTGTAGAGGGTTTTTCTTGTATTTTTTTGTACTATGTTAACGGGGGTGATTGGTCTTTTTATGTTATTGTCAATTGATTTTGATTTGGAAAAAGGGGATTGGGATGCGCCACGGTGAAGATATCGTTCGATATCTTTGCAAAATTCAATCTTCCGCACCAAAGGATTTAGTTGTCGTCAAATTCAGTTTGCAAATTGTTTGTATACTTTGTGATTTATAGAATAAAAAAATATATATAAAAAAATAGGGATTCTATAAGATAATGTCCATCTATAGTGATAGATGTTTATGTACTTTGTTTCTTTAATGACGAAAACTATATTGATTAAAAAAGTAAATAATGAACCTGCACTTGCCTCTTCCCCACTTTTGCCACTGATATTTGTAGAGCATATTTAATTCTTGCCTGCCATGATAAATAAAATATTTAAGGCCAATTTCTTGACAAAGTTCTAAAATCAATTAAAAACTTGATCTAGTAATTCTCGGTTTATTTTTGGAACTCAGTTTTTAAATTACTTAGAGCTCGATAATTTTTTTCACTTCAAAAAATTCCCTTAAACTCGATCTAAAATTTATTACTGAGTTTTAGAACTATAGATCTCAGTTTAGTGAAACTAAGTTTTAACGTGTTTTTTTTATAATTTTAGATTAGATTAGATTTAGATGAGATTAGATCTTTATTGATGATTTAAAAATAATAATACATTCATATGTATACATTTTTGTATAAAGATATTAGAGCATGGCTATAAGCCGTCTGCCGTTTCTTAATATTTTTTACTTTAAGAGTTTACAATATTTAATTAATTTTATACAAATAATTAAATACAAACAATAAAATAGTACAATTGTTAAAGATACTTTCGTTTTAAAAGAAGCAATTAGCAAAATGTTTACAAAAATTCATAAAGTTTAAATATTGTTTTTTTTTTTTTAGATGAAGATAATTAAAAATAAGATCATAATATAATTTAAAAAAGAAAAACATAATTTAATTTTTATTTTGCTTTGATAAAGTTTTAATATAATATTTTAGAGTTTCAAGAACTACAATATCCTGGACAAAAAGGCTTTTAGTTTAGCTAAAACAAAAGAAAAGGGTGCTAGTTATTACATTTAATAAAAATAGGCTTTAAGATAAACCAACAAAAAAAAAAAAAAATAAATATTAATATTTTAGAGTTTAAAGAACTGCAATATCTTGGATAAAAAGGCTTTTTGTTTAGCTAAAACAAAAAAAAAATGGTGGCATATTACATTTGTGAAAATGGGCTTTTAGGTTATCAAAAACAAAAATTATATGAAGTGTATTACTCACGACAGGTTCAAATATGTGCCTCGGTAGTTCTTTGCGTGGGACAAATATTGTACCAGCAACTTCCATCCTAATTCTCCATTCAGAACGCTGACACATTCTTCGAAAGTCAGAAAACTCTTGTTAAAATAAAGTCGGCGTATTTCTTGCAAAATAGGACAGGCTGCTAGGAAATGAAGGACGTTCTCAATTTGGTTTAAATTGCATAGAGAGCAAAAAGGACTAATGTCTATTCGATATGGTCTGTAATTAAGTTCGAAAACTTCCGTTCTGACTTTAAAAATTAGGCTCATATCTGAAACATTAAGGTCCCTTCTAAAATAATTGTTATCACCCAAAAAGAGATTCAAATTTCTGTATATAGTTCTAGAAGTTGACTCCCTAGCTCTATCAAGATGCACCTGATACATTCTTTCATCTACTTTCGAAATACAGTTATAGAAAATATTTTGCCAATCTGCTTCATTGTTCAAATACAAATTTAGTGGAACACGATTTGCTAAAGAGATTTCTTGCCAGTTTTTAAAAGGGGTATAACCACATTGAAAAGATACAATTAGCATTCTTCTATGCAAGTTGTTGCCAGGTCTTTTTATAACTTTGGTTAAGTTATCTGCATTTGCCTTCAAATTTCTTATGTAAATTTGTGGCAAGGCGGACTCAACATAAATGGCGTAGCTCGGAGTAGTCGAGGGTAATTTGAAAATTCTTTTAAAAAACTATCTCTGGATTATTTCAACCTCTTCGATCCATTGATATCCGTAGACTTCATTGCCATAGCAGAAGCAACTATTTATTGTGGCGTCGAATACTTTAAACTTAGATGTTGCATCCACAAAGGACTTTGAATTGATCGCTGTCTTGGCTAAGACCATTTTTTGTTTTATGTGGGACCTGATATTCAAATTATGAGTAACAACGAAACCAAGATATTTAAACTCATTCACGACTTCAATACTTGCGCCATCTAATGTCCAGTTCCTTGGAATTCTTTCCGGTCTACTTTGATTCCTGAATATCATGATTTTAGACTTCGCTGAATTAATTTTCAGATCCCATAAATCACAGAAAACTTTAAGTTTATTTATTTGCAGTTGTAGAGTCTCTGGGTTGTCAGCAAAAATGACGAGGTCATCCGCATACAACAAGAGTTTTACAAATATATCACCAAAAGATACCCCCCCTGGTAAATGGTTTTCGATATCGTTAATAAACAAAGCGAACATTAACGGACTCAAGACACATCCTTGTGGGACACCTGTTTCAGACCTAAACGAACTTGACTGACTTTTACCACTGCAGACAACTGCAGACATATTTAGCAAGAGCTGCTCATAAACCCGAATGAATTTAGTTGAAACCCCAATTATTGAGAGTTTATATAACAGTGACCTTCTATTAATAGTGTCAAATGCCGCTTTAAAATCCACAAACAGTGCATATAAGGGCTTCTTTTTATCAATAAATTTTCTAGCTATGGTAGTTAATGCAAAAATTTGATCCACCGTCGAGAGGTTGGCCTGAAAGCCAGCTTGAAAACAACTAATTATATTATTGCATTGCACCCATGTCGATAGCCTAATATACAAAATTTGTGTAAAAAGTTTCCTCAGGGAGCTTAACACCGAAATGCCTCTATAATTTTCAGGTTGATTTGGATTACCTTTTTTGAAAATAGCAGTAATCTTTGCCAAGCGAAAACTGTTTGGGTAAGTTTCCTCGATAAACATTTTATTCAGCAATTCCAAAATATATTCCAAAAACTCAGGAGTTGAATTTTTATAGAATTCAATTGGAATACCGTCTGAACCTGCGGCTTTATGGTTTTTCATTTTGTTTAGTGATGTAAATAACTCGGACATAGTAAAGTCGGAGTCTAACTCTGGAATCAAGATATTGGGTAGTGCAAAACTCAGTGAATTTCGATTCGGGTCTGGTAGCAAAAGTTTTTTTAAATATAAGGCAAGCTGTTCAACACTAATGTTTAGAGACACTGATTGACTGCACCCACTCAAGGCCCGTACATTACCCCAAAAAGATTTAGAGTCTTTACAATCAATCAGATTCCTAGCCATATTTCTAAGATAAACTTGTTTTTTGTCTTTGTAAATTTTATTTTGCTGCAGATAAAGATGTTTAAAAGCATCATTATTTGATTCTCTAAATAGTTTTAAGAATTTAAAAGATTTACTTCTACAATTTTTGCATTCCTTGTCATACTATTTAGACTTAGCCCACGGTGTGGAAAAATGGGATATATTTGCTGTTGCAGATTTCCTAATTAATTCAAATGCAATAAGTGTAGCATCTTCCACAGAATCAAGTATCTGGGTGTTGGTAGAAATCATTTGTTGTCTTAAATTTTGCCTATACACCAAGGACTTATGTTCCAACCATTTAAGTTTATTACCAGATAGATCATAGTCCTCGGTGTGTACCTCAGCATCTTGGGAAGAGTACTCACACGAGACTATAATTGGTAAATGTGATGAAAAATTGGTAGGATATACTTCAAAATTCTTAATGATACCCAGCCAATCCCCTTTCACCAAACAATAATCAATTGTAGAACACCCTTGGGGAGAAATAAAAGTATAATTTCCATTAACGTCTCCGATTGTTACCCCGTTTAACACAAAAAATCCAAAATCCTCGATCATTTCTATCAAAAGTCTTCCGTTTGAGTTAAGATTTTCATCCAAAGAGTTTCTTTCGAAAGAAAAGTGTCCATTGTTCAAAAACGAAGAGTTCTGAAAGTTGCTTATACGGCCGTTTAGATCGCCTATTAGTAATAAATTTTCATGGTTGTTATTAAGGAGAAAGTTCTGCAGATCTTCAAAATCCGAGTTCCATCCGTTATAATTCATGTAAATAGGAACAATTTGAAAGTGTTTTGAATCACATAAAATATCAAATATAATTCTGCTTTCGCTAATTTTAAAACTGATCGGGTTAACAGATTTAATATTTTTCTTATAACCTAACAATACCCCACCACTTGCTCTCCCTAGCCTACTATTCCTAGTAGCTGGGATAAATTTAATTCTAAAATCTTCGAAGTATTTAAGAAATTGCATTTCTTTTCCCTCTTCGACAAAGGTTTCTAATAAAATAATGATATCAAAATTTGAGATTAATTTAAAAAAAAATTTTTATAATTTTCATAGCACCCGGTAGATTGTTTTGACACAAATTTCTTTGGCGGTAATACACACTTTTGAAGCGGTTTGCGCATTCACTTAATATTTAATTTACTTTCCTTTCAAGTCAAAAATCTTCAAGTTCCAAAACCCATCAAATGATAATTTTAAACCACACGGAAACAAAAACATAACACGAAAGAATATTATTCAGCTTAATTAAAAATGTATTTTAAAATAACTAATAACCAAATTCCCGTCAAGGTAGCATCCTACAAAATGTGTCTCAGTCTCAGGTGCATGTTTGAAGTGGCCAGATGAAAGATGTTATCCTAAGATTAAGAAATGTGTTGCGTAATGTCAAGGCGTGAGGTTATGCATTTAAAATAACTGCCGTCACAAAATTAATTTTAAGAATAGTATGGGCTGGTATTATGTATTGTCACCTCAAGTAGCACCACCTCCAATATTGATGTTTTGCTAGATCGCCCGCATTTATATCAATGTTTGCGTTGCACGTAAACTGGTTTTGCAATGGCTGTTAAGAGAACCATCCGCCGCGCCGTATTTGGATACATATACATACATATACAGGGTGATTGGTATAAGGTGCACCAAAAAGCTGTAACGAGTAGGCTGGGTTAAGATAAGAAAACAAAAAAAAACGTATAGGAGGGGGGTCTATTTCCCTCCGTTTAGGCGGGAGGGGCAATTTTCCAAAAAATTGATTGAAAAATTGGGGGAAATAGACCCCCCTCCCATACGATTTTTTTCTTGTCTAAGTCCAACCTGCCTAGCCTTTTGTGACACCTTATGCAAATCACCCTTTATAAGCACAAGCTGTTATTATATTAAAAAATTGGAATGTGGAATAAATCATGTCATGCCTTAAAAAATGTATATCTTTAAAACTAGACGCTATAAATAAATAATTGAAAAACACTTTTATTAGTTTTTTTTTTCAGGAGTATAAATTAAAAATACTTGTTTTATGCTTCATCGTCCGGAAATTTGAGTAAATTGATCTTATTTAACCATGTGAATGTGAAAAATCTTATCCTAAGTCTACGTTTCTGTGTATATCTCCGAATCTAATTATTCAATTGAGACAAAATACAAACGAAAATGTTTGTCAGAATATAGAGAATCATTTCTTCTATGACAATTTTCACGATAACTTTGACCGTTTACCTATAAAACACGTTCTTCCGTCTAGCACTCCCTCAATTGAGCGCGCGCCCTCTCTACTAAGAAACAATTGGCAATATCTTGGGCAATTATCAACCGATTTACATGAATAAAAAACTAATTTTAAGGAACAACATTTACTCGGAACATTTTTTCCTTACATTAATAACTTTTATTGCATTACAAAAATGCATCAAAATTCGTTAATAACAATGACCTCGCACCGGATTTTGCAAAACCTAACTCCGGATTCGGACTACCCACCCCCGAAAACATAAAAAACCACCCTCAAACTGAGGTGACATTCAGTAGCGGATCTAGCAATAGGCTGTGGAGGGGGCTTGGTAGATCCAGTTTGAGACATTAATGGCCAGTTTCACAAGTTAAACTACAATTTATATTTAAACTTAACTCAGCACCTGATTCGGTTTCAAACTTGAACTTAGATAATTCTGTAGTTCTAGTTAAACGAATGTATTCTGCCATTTAAACTTTATAGCCTAATAGCCGGCAGCAAATTTTGGGAGTGAATTGATAACCAAAATATGAGTATGATGGTTTGTAGGTGCATATATCGCGGTATCAAAAACAACCGTCTCTCAGGTTTCTTTTTCAGCCTTTTGCGGGGGTGGGGGTTTGAAAATAGCGATTTTCCAGTTTATTTTGTCAGAGGTATTTCCACTTCAATAAATTTAAAAAATATATTATGTGATGTTGTCATTAAGTCAAAACATCATAATCTTGGCAATTCGACCTATAGAACTCAAAATATAAGCTTTTTAAGAGGACCTTATCGTCTTTTTCTTGGATAATTAAAAAACACAAAAAATCAACAAAACAAAGTCTCCAAAAAAATCCATTAAGGTTCGCTTAAAATCCTAATATCTTGAGTTCTATTGGTCGGATTGCCAAGATTTTGACGTTTTGATTTAAAGAAAAAAAAAGAGCATCACATTATATATTTTTTAAATTTATTGAAGTGGTAATACCTATGAAAAAATAAACTGGAAAATCGCTATTTTCAAACTCCCAAACCCGCCAAAGGCTGAAAAATAAACCTGCCAGACGGCTGTTTTTGATACCGCGATACATGCACCTACAAACCATCATACTTATATTTTAGTTAGCAATCCACTCCCAAAATTTTCTGTAGGCTCTTGGTCTATCAGTGCAGATCACTTGATCGTAATAATCAATCTAAAATCTTATTGATAGCTGCCATTTTATAATAATAATAAATTATTATATTTCTTTCTATTTGAAATTATTTTTTTTTAATGTTTTCGAGTGACGAGGAAATGTAACATTCGTTGTGAGAGTGAAAAGAGAAAAAAGCTTCCCTTGAAGAACAAATTATTTTAACTATTGTGACGATGTTGATTTTATTTTATAATTTATATATTTTTTATAATTTATACATAACTAATATAAAAAAGTTTTAGTTTAGGTTAAATGTTTTTTTTTTTGTGAAAATCTACAGTTATATAAATAATTGAATTTTGGCATTCCCACTTTTCCTTTTAGAATAGCCTTGTTTTTTGTGCATTTATATCAGCTTCTATCCCCGGTTTTAAATGATTTCAATATTACATACAATAACATCTGTAGTATTTAACATTTAAGATATTTGTAAGTGGAGATAGAAAAAAAATGTAGTTACCTTCAATTTTCAGCCACGTCAAGCTTTGAACCACCAGAAAAAAAATCTGTCAGTAAATTTGTACGTCAGACTAGAGGGACTGCAAATATTCACACGCATGATTTTCGGAGTGGCCAGAGAAAACTCAGATTTTGATTTGTTGTTCCCAAATTATTCCCGGGTTTTAGCCCCAATTTCGTTTTTTTGCAAAGTTAGCGAAGTTCATAGGGTGAATTATTTTTTCTTTTGGCATGTTAATTGTTAAGCCCCGACCCCTTTTTTTTTTTTCAATAATCTCTTTAAGCTTTAGCCCCAACTAGGACTTGACAGTCCCTTAAGTCAAGCGCAAAAATTTTCTGGATTAATGTAAGTTTTAAAGGAATTATTTGCTTAGCCCCGACCACGTTTTTTTGTCCAATTCTTGTCAAGCCCTACTCGCGAGCTATTTTTTTTTCGTCCCAATTTTCTGTCAATTATCCGTAGCCCCGAACTTGTTTTTTGTACAATTCCCTTCAGAATTCAGCCCCAACCTAAATTATTTGGGGCTTAGAAAAAAAATACGTAGCATATAAATTGCGTAGCCCCAGCCTCGTTATTTTTTCTGACTCCTGATTCTGATTTCTATATTTCAATCAATTTTAAAAACCGCCGGTGGGGGGGTTTTAGCCCCTATAGCCACCCCCCTGGATCCGCCACTGGTGACATTCAAATGCCTAAGGGAAGAGGGGATAGCTCCTAGACTATTATGAGAAAATTGAATAATTAATTTTGTAATATCTTGAAAAGTAAAAGTCCGAGATCGATCCGGTTTTACGTGTTTGACTATAAATTGATCAGAGCAATGAATTTTGAAAACAAAAATAGTATCTAATAAAGTAAAATTTTGAAACAAAATTAGTTTGATTTTTTTTTTCAAAAATTCGAGTTTGAAAATTAATTTTTTAAAAACTATTTACAAACGCAACTTAATTTTTAAATGAAAATTAAAGAAGAGATTTCTGGCTTTCCAAAAAGGTATGGCAGGGCATTGCAAAGTTTTACCTTTGTTTTTAAATAATTTTTTTTCTGTTTTAAGTAAATTGTTTAGAATATTGCTATTGGAAATAGACCCCGGTCTCTCATACGATTTTTTTCTTGTCGTAACCCAGCCTACTCGTTACAGCTTTTTGGTGCACCTTATACCAATCATCCTGTATATCAAACGGATGAATGTGTTCTTCTAAAATTTCGTGAAACTGATTTTCTTGGCATTTATAAACATTGCACCTTAACAGTAATTGTGCTCTAGCCAAAGGATGATGGTCAAATTTGTATGACATCTGGTTGTTAGACCAACACTAATGAAATTGGTGTCAAATGAAAGGTGATGTTGAGCTTCTTACATAAGTGCAAATTTTCAAAATCGTACATTGCAAATCCGAGATATTTGAGCTTGAAGTTGGAGATTGGAAACACCATATTTCAGTGGTTTTCGAAATAACTGTTCATAACTTTTCATATAAAAGACGTATTTTAGTGTCAAATAAAAGGTAGTTGTCTCATCTTTCAAATATTATTAAAGTTAAAAAGCTACTTTGTATACACTTTGAGATATTAAGTTTTAAAGTCTTGAATACAAACTTTTTTAGCACTGGCTTTACACACCAATATCTTAAAAAATTCAGTGGTGACATACAATTTGTTAGCACCATCGAGAAGCTATTTTAACGACCTTTAGTTTAATACATCAGAAGGTCCTTTCCTCAATAAATAGCTGCTTATTATCAAAAATTGCTTCAAATGAGACCTTATTATGCTTATAGATCGGGAAAAAGTAGATTCACTGTTGAAAACAAAGGAATAGGACTGGTATCGACGTATAATTTCACTCTACATTTTAATCTACCTAGTTAATTTAAATTTATTAAATACAAATGCACTCTGGTTCGGTCGAATAAGTCATTTTTTATTTTAAAAAAAAAACTTTAAAAAAACATATAACGCACCGGAGTGTATGGTTTAAGTTTTTATGTTTGCTGGCCATAAATGTTTCTGCTACCATATAAGATATGTTTGTACTAAAGGTCCCAATAAACTAACAATATCGAAAAACATAATAACGCATCGGGCAAACAACAAGTTATATTATAAATAGTGGCTCTGGCTAAACAACTTGCGGCGGCCGCTCGGCAGCGAACCTTGGTGGCGGAGACACTTGGTGCATACCAAGATGAGAAAACTACCGTTTATTTAAAACCAATTTCGTTTTCCTACGTTCTTTATATAAAAAGTTATGAACAATTATTTCGAAAAAAACTGAAATATGGTATTTGAAATACTCATATTCAAGTCATATAATGCCATATAATGAAATAAAGTACTGGACAAGACCTTTCATTTAAGATATATTTTAATTTTGTTTGATCAACGACCAATTTGCACCTCATCCTTTATCCAAAATTGATTTCAATTGCATTCCTTTTAAATGCGACAAACCTAGATTTCTATCATTCAATTCTTGAAGAAATGAAAATATTCTTAAACCGAGTTCTAAGTTCGTAGACCCGCAAATTCAATAGTCAAAATATATCGAAGTTCTATCTCAAACTGAGATCTAAAAGCGTTAGAACTTAGTGAAGAAATGTGTAAGAACTCAATCAAGTATTAATTTTAGCGATAAACCGAGTTTTAGAGGTTATAACTTCGTCAAGAAATTGGCCGTTAGTAAAAATTTCATTGATATTCCTACCATGATTTTCAAATGCTTTTCGGTAATAGTCTACCTGATTTTCTTACAAAAAAGTCATCATTACATAAAAAGGACTATAAGTTTGAATAGGATAATTGTATTTTTTTTATTTTAGTCTCATTACATTCAGCGCTTAAAAGATTGGACATTCCAAAAACTCAGGAGTTGAATTTTTATAGAATTCAATTGGAATACCGTCTGAACCTGCGGCTTTATGGTTTTTCATTTTGTTTAGTGATGTAAATAACTCGGACATAGTAAAGTCGGAGTCTAACTCTGGAATCAAGATATTGGGTAGTGCAAAACTCAGTGAATTTCGATTCGGGTCTGGTAGCAAAAGTTTTTTTAAATATAAGGCAAGCTGTTCAACACTAATGTTTAGAGACACTGATTGACTGCACCCACTCAAGGCCCGTACATTACCCCAAAAAGATTTAGAGTCTTTACAATCAATCAGATTCCTAGCCATATTTCTAAGATAAAACTTGTTTTTTGTACCTGCATAAATCCTTGTAAATTTTATTTTGCTGCAGATAAAGATGTTTAAAAGCATCATTATTTGATTCTCTAAATAGTTTTAAGAATTTAAAAGATTTACTTCTACAATTTTTGCATTCCTTGTCATACCATTTAGACTTAGCCCACGGTGTGGAAAAATGGGATGTATTTGCTGTTGCAGATTTCCTAATTAATTCAAATGCAATAAGTGTAGCATCTTCCACAGAATCAAGTATCTGGGTGTTGGTAGAAATCATTTGTTGTCTTAAATTTTGCCTATACACCAAGGACTTATGTTCCAACCATTTAAGTTTATTACCAGATAGATCATAGTCCTCGGTGTGTACCTCAGCATCTTGGGAAGAGTACTCACACGAGACTATTATTGGTAAATGTGATGAAAAATTGGTAGAATATACTTCAAAATTCTTAATGATACCCAGCCAATCCCCTTTCACCAAACAATAATCAATTGTAGAACACCCTTGGGGAGAAATAAAAGTATAATTTCCATTAACGTCTCCGATTGTTACCCCGTTTAACACAAAAAATCCAAAATCCTCGATCATTTCTATCAAAAGTCTTCCGTTTGAGTTAAGATTTTCATCCAAAGAGTTTCTTTCGAAAGAAAAGTGTCCATTGTTCAAAAACGAAGAGTTCTGAAAGTTGCTTATACGGCCGTTTAGATCGCCTATTAGTAATAAATTTTCATGGTTGTTATTAAGGAGAAAGTTCTGCAGATCTTCAAAATCCGAGTTCCATCCGTTATAATTCATGTAAATAGGAACAATTTGAAAGTGTTTTGAATCACATAAAATATCAAATATAATTCTGCTTTCGCTAATTTTAAAACTGATCGGGTTAACAGATTTAATATTTTTCTTATAACCTAACAATACCCCACCACTTGCTCTCCCTAGCCTACTATTCCTAGTAGCTGGGATAAATTTAATTCTAAAATCTTCGAAGTATTTAAGAAATTGCATTTCTTTTCCCTCTTCGACAAAGGTTTCTAATAAAATAATGATATCAAAATTTGAGATTAATTTAAAAAAAAATTTTTTTAATTTTCATAGCACCCGGTAGATTGTTTTGACACAAATTTCTTTGGCGGTAATACACACTTTTGAAGCGGTTTGCGCATTCACTTAATATTTAATTTACTTTCCTTTCAAGTCAAAAATCTTCAAGTTCCAAAACCCATCAAATGAAAATTTTAAACCACACGGAAACAAAAACATAACACTAAAGAATATTATGCAGCTTAATTAAAAATGTATTTTAAAATAACTAATAACCAAATTCCCGTCAAGGTAGCATCCTACAAAATGTGTCTCAGTCTCAGGTGCATGTTTGAAGTGGCAAGATGCAAGATGTTATCCTAAGATTAAGAAATGTGTTGCGTAATGTCAAGGCGTGAGGTGATGCATTTAAAATAACTGCCGTCACAAATTTAATTTTAAGAATAGAATGGGCTGGTATTATGTATTGTCACCTCAAGTAGCACTACCTCCAATATTGATGTTTTGCTAGATCGCCCGCATTTATATCAATGTTTGCGTTGCACATAAACTGGTTTTGCAATGGCTGTTTAGAGAACCATCCGCCGCGCCGTATTTGGATACATATACATACATATACAGGGTGATTGGTATAAGGTGCACCAAAGAGCTGTAACGAGTAGGCTGGGTTAAGATAAGAAAACAAAAAAAACGTATAGGAGGGGGGTCTATTTCCCTCCGTTTAGGCGGGAGGGGCAATTTCCAAACAAATTGATTGAAAAATTGGGGAAAATAGACCCCCCTCCCATACGATTTTTTTCTTGTCTAAGTCCAACCTGCCTAGCCTTTTGTGACAATTTTGCAAATCACCCTTTATAAGCACAAGCTGTTATTATATTAAAAAATTGGAATGTTGAATAAATCTGTCATGCCTTAAAAAAATGTATATCTTTAAAACTAGACGCTAAAAATAAATAATTGAAAAACACTTTTATTAGTTAAAATCAGGAGTATAAATTAAAAATACTTGTTTTATGCTTCATCGTCCGGAAATTTGAGTAAATTGATCTTATTTAACCATAACAAGTCTACGTTTCTGTGTATATCTCCGAATCTTATTATTCAATTGAGACAAAATACAAACGAAAATGTTTGTCAGAATATAGAGAATCATTTCTTCTATGACAATTTTCACGATAACTCTGACCGTTTACCTAAAAAACACGTTCTTCCGTCTCGCGCTCCCTCAATTGAGCGCGCGCCCTCCCTACTAAGAAACAATTGGCAATATCTTGGGCAATTATCAACCGATTTACATGAATAAAAAACAAATTTTAATGAACAACATTTACTCGGAACATTTTTTCCTTACATTAATAACTTTTATTGCATTACAAAAATGCATCAAAATTCGTTAATAACAATGACTTCGCACCGGATTTTGCAGAAACTAACTCCGAATTCGGATTACCCACCCCCGAGAACATAAGAAACCACCCTCAAACTGAGGTGACATTCAAGTGCCTACGGGAAGAGGGTATAGCTCCTAGACTATTATGAGAAAATTGAATAATTAATTTTGTAATATCTTGAGAAGTAAAAGTCCGTGATCGATCCGGTTTTACGTGTTTGACTATAAATTGATCAGCGCAATGAATTTTGAAAACAAAAATAGTATCTAATAACGTAAAATTTTGAAAAAAATTAGTTTGATTTTTTTTTTTTTTTCAAAATTTCGAGTTTGAAAATTAATTTTTTAAAAACTATTTACAAACGCAACTTAATTTTTAAATGAAAATTAAAGAAGAGATTTCTGGCTTTCCAAAAAGGTATGGCAGGGCATTGCAAAGTTTTACCTTTGTTTTTAAATAATTTTTTTCTGTTTTAAGTCAATTTTTTAGAATATTGCCCTCCCGCCTTAACGGAGGGAAATAGACCCCGGTCTCTGATACGATTTTTTTCTTGTCGTAACCCAGCCTACTCGTTACAGCTTTTTGGTGCACCTTATACCAATCACCCTGTTATCAAACGGATGAATGTGTTCTTCTAAAATTTCGTGAAACTGATTTTCTTGGTATTTAAAAACATTGCACCTTAACGGTAATTGTGCTCTTGCCAAAGGATGATGGTCAAATTTGTATGAAATCTGGTCGTTAGACCAACACTAATGAAATTGATATCAAATGAAAGGTGATGTTGAGCTTTTTACATAAGTGCAATATTTTCAAAATCGTACATTGTAAATCCGAGATATTTGAGCTTGAAGTTGGAGATTGGAAACACCATATTTCAGTGGTTTTCGAAATAACTGTTCATAACTTTTCATATAAAAGACGTAGGAAAATGATTTTAGTGTCAAATAAATTAAGTTGTCTCAACTTTCAAATATTATTAAAGTTAAAAAGCTCCTTTGTATGCACTTTGAGATATTAAGTTTTAAAGTCTTGAATAAAAACTTTTTTAGCACTGGCTTTACACACCAATATCTTAAAAAATTCAGTGGTGACATAAAATTTGTTAGCACCATCGAGAAGCTATATTTACGACCTTTAATTTAATACATCAGAAGGTCCTTTCCTCAATAAATACCTGCTTATTATCAAAATTTGCTTCAAATGACACCTTATTATGCTTATAGATCGGGAAAAAGTAGATTCACTGTTGAAAACAAAGGAATAGGACTGGTATCGACGTATAATTTCACCGGAATGTATGGTTTAAGTTTTTATGTTTGATGGCCATAAATGTTTCTGCTACCATATAAGATATGTTTGTACTAAAGGTCCCAATAAACTAACAATATCGACAAACATAATAACGCATCGGGCAAACAACAAGTTATATTATAAATAGTGGCTCTGGCTAAACAACTTGCGGCGGCCGCTCGGCAGCGAACCTTGGTGGCGGAGACACTTGGTGCATACTAAGATGAGATAACAACCGTTTATTTAATACCAATTTCGTTTTCTTACGTTCTTTATATAAAAAGTTATGAACAATTATTTCGAAAAAAAACTGAAATATGGTATTTGAAATACTCATATTCAAGTCATATAATACCATATAATGAAATAAAGTACTGGACAAGACCTTTCATTTTAATTTTGTTTGATCAACGATCAATTTGCACCTCATCCTTAATCAAAATTGATTTCAATTGCATTCCTTTTAAATGCGACAAACCTAGATTTCTATCATTCAATTCTTGAAGAAATGAAAATATTCTTAAACCGAGTTCTAAGTTCGTAGACCCGCAAATTCAATAGTCAAAATATATCGAAGTTCTATTTCAAACTGAGATCTAAAAGCGTTAGAACTTAGTGAAGAAATGTGTAAGAACTCAATCAAGTATTAATTTTAGCGATAAACCGAGTTTTAGAGGTTATAACTTCGTCAAGAAATTGGCCGTTAGTAAAAATTTCATTGATATTCCTACCATGATTTTCAAATGCTTTTCGGTAATAATCTACCTGATTTTCTTACAAAAAAGTCATCATTGCATAAAAAGGACTATAAGTTTGAATAGGATAATCGTATTTCTTTTATTTTAGTCTCATTAGATTCAGCGCTTAAAAGATTGGACCAAAACAAATATTTGATTACAACGATCTTGATAAAAAAAAATGTATGTGTTCTCTTTAATAAGTGCAGTCTTCTTTCAAAGAAAAAAAAAATACTTTTATTGTTGTTAATGGGTTGGGGTCGAAATGATGTAGTGTCAAAATTCTGTATTGATATTTCAATATTGATTAAACAAAAATCAGTATTTTAAGAACACAAACATTTTAATAATATAACAGAGTGCGAATTTTTGACTATCATCAAACGATTCCGTTTTAAAATACACTCCTATTCACTTGGATAGAATAGTGGCGCAAAAAAACAGTGTATTTAATGAAGTTATTAGACAAGTGGTAAAAAAAATAACCTAAGGGTATTTTCCTGAATTACTCTGTCCCTGCAGTTTTATTCGCAATAGATCCCTACCAGAAGACCCGTGCGAAAATTTCGCACATTTAATAAGGCTTTAAATTTTTTTCCAATAAAAAAATGTCTTTGATTATTTTCATTCTAAATGTATTTCTATTTTTTTTTCAACCCCTTTCGATTGACATACCAACAATATTTTTAACATTGATCGTTCCTAAACGAAATGTTACACCGTGTAACACATTTAACAATGAAATTTTAATTTTCTTTTTGGCACAACAACAATAGTTAACATTTTATAGAAAAAGAACGCACCATTGTCATTTTGTCGAGCTAGAGGAAAGTGTTTAGAGATTTGAAATCGTTAAAATAGTGAAAACACTAAATAAAAAAGTGAAATAAAAGTTAACATAGTGAATATTTGCAATACTTTATTTTAAAAAATTGCGTTAAATTGTGTAAAAACACCGTTAATATGGAGTTTACAATTTTTGCATCTCACGGGCTGATTGTGTCTCATATTCCACATGATGTTTTTACAGGATGAAATCAGTGGCGATTCCTGGTCCTTAGTATTGGTTTAGATACGTAGTCAAGGGAAGGTTAAAAAAAAAAATCATATTTTTTTTTTAAATTTTATTGATAACGACAATTAATAAAAAAAACATTAATAAAAAGTATAAAATAAAAGTTTAAAAATGTATCGATACATAAATTCGCTTCGTCGTTCGACGGAAACAAAATTATCGATGACCTTATCATAAAAATCGTCACTTTCTATAACAATTATACTACAATTAAATAAATATAAATATCTTCATCCTATATTTATATGATTTTGTGTTGTGCAAAAAATCTTAAATTTAACCTTACCTACCCACATTAATATATGAAGGTATGTAGCTATGTACCTATCTATTAAACAATTTAGTGCACGTTCAAAGCTATATAAACAAATTTCATGTTAACGGTCAGCCGATAATAGGTAGATACTTCTGGCGACTTAATGCCAAAAGAAATTTAAGATTATTTAACTATGATCTATTTTATTATAATAATATTATTTCTATTTAGGTTCTAGCATAGGTATATGAATTTACTTCCATCTCACTTCTAAAAAAAAAAAAAAACAATGTCGCACTCTCATATTTCAAAGCACCACAATCCACAAATATATTTACTCACATTTAAAATCCACGCAAATACAAAATAATTATTTAATTTCGCACTTTTAGGATTCTATACGAATCAACTGTTTATATTTATTTCGCAAACAGCCCAGTCAATTCAACAATAAATTCGCAAAGCGCGATAAAGTTCTGCATTTCTGATATGTTGTTATGGTATGAAGGAGTAGTCTGTATCTAAGTTTACAGCTCGAAAAACCTGTGCTCGCTGCAGGAAAAATGCAACAGTGAACAAAAAACGCTAAAATCAGCCCATTTTTTCCGACGTTTGCCTTCATAACTTTGAAAAAAGGAAAAAAACCGTCAATTATAAACTTGTTTGTTATAAAATTTTCTACAAGACCCTATCAGTTTCAAATTCATGCATGTTATATTTGTGTTGGTATCTAACCATGAATTAAAAAAACAAATCTGAAAAACAAAGTTATTTTGAAGCAATCAAAAATTTGGTCAAAAATTGTCCAATTCTGCTTAAAATTTGGAATCAAATAGTCTAGAGTATTACAAGACGAAATGCAACACGTAATCCTTGCATCATTGTTGTGGTCAAAGTAGGACACTTAAGTTGGCACTGATTTTTGTACACGCACTTGGAACCCTTAACTATCATAAAATATAAACAAGTGTTTTACTTAACATAATGCTTTCATAAAATATACTCGTAGTTATAATATTTATATCTTTTTTTAAGCAACTTTGATAGCGAATTTAAAAGTTTCGAAAATGTTCACAAATGACATATTTACATACCAAGTGTACAATTTTCGGAAGTTTTAAAATCAATACCAAATTTGCAAAAAAAATATATAAATATCATTACTGTATTTAATCATAGTTAAGGGTTCCAACTTCCAAGTACGTGAACAAAAAAATCAGTGCCAACTTAAATGTCCTACTACAAGGTGGGGTCCTTTCACCACTTCTATGGAACTTGGTCATAAATGACTTACTGACTGTCCTGGAGGGTGAAGGATTCAAAGTGATTGCGTATGCCGATGATGTTGCAATAGCTATATCAGGGAAACACCCCCAGGTTCTTACAGAACTTCTTCAAACCGCTCTTAACAAGCTAATAAAATGGGCAGAACGCTGTGAGCTAGGTGTAAACCCCCGCAAAACAGAACTTGTCCTCTTCACAAGGAAATATAAAATTCCACAGATAAATCCTCCAACAATTAATGGTGTTCCACTTTCCTTTTCAGATGAAGCCAAATATTTAGGTCTCATACTGGATAAAAAACTAAGTTGGAAACCTAATATTCAAGAGAGAATTAAAAAAGCCACTGTTGCTTTATTCTCCTGTAAAAAAGCTATAGGTACTAAATGGGGTCTATCCCCTGCCATAACTCACTGGCTCTACACTGCGGTCGTAAGACCGATTCTCAGTTATGGGGTAACAATTTGGTGGACTGCTCTAGATAAAGTTACGTACTGTGACCAGCTGAGCAAGGTCCAGAGATCAGCAAGTATGTGCATAAGTGGAGCTCTCCGCTCGACACCATCAGCTGCACTAGACATACTCCTCAGCCTCACACCCCTCGATATATATGGCAAGCAAATGGCTGCGAACACAGCCGTCCGCCTTAAAGCCATTTCTCAATGGACCAACAACTCTATCGGTCATACTAAAATTCTAGACTTATATGAATCTATTCCTTGTCATTCCGACTACACCACATCCAAACTAAATTTCGACAAAAGTTTCCAGGTCACTATACCCTCAAGAGAATCTTGGGACGTTGGGGACCCTCTCAAAGGTGATTCAGTTCATTTTTATACTGATGGGTCGAAAACTGAGGAAGGAGTGGGTGGCGGAGTGTACTCAGACAGACTTAATTTAAGTCTCTCCTTCCGGCTCCCTAACCACTGTAGCGTATTCCAAGCACAAATCCTGGCAATTAAAGAAGCTCTGTCTTGGCTGAGAGAAAACGTGATATCAACATCGGATATACGCATCTTCTCAGATAGTCAAGCAGCACTTAAATCTCTCAACTCTGTCTCTACCAACTCCGTTACGGCCCAAAACTGTCGATCGTCTCTTGAAGAGATGGCGGAACAGTTTAATATTCACCTTCTTTGGGTGCCGGACCATAGGGATATTCCGGGAAATTGTAAAGCCGATGAACTTGCCAGAAATGGAACCGTTAGGCCCGTTTTGCCTAACAGGTGGAACATAGGTATACCGATCGCTACGTGTAAACTTTTGCTAAAACAAAACTCTGCAAGGAAAGCAAACTCTAGATGGACAAACCTTACTACATGTCTGGCCACAAAAGAAATCTGGCCATCGCTAGACCCTAGGCGCTCTAAAAGTTTGCTATCACTTAGTAGATCACAAATTAGCTCCGTAATAGGTGTCATAACAGGACACTGCCTTATAGGAAAACACGCCACAAGACTTGGCGTTTTCTCAAATGACTTCTGTAGAAGTTGCATGGACGAAGAGGAGGAGGAAACAATTCCTCACCTCCTCTGCACATGTCCTGCTCTTTCACAGAGGCGCAGACTCCTTCTTGGGGACTACTTTTTCAATGATCCAAGCGATCTAGCTAATACAGACATACACTGTCTCTCTCGCTTCATAAAAAGCTCCGAATGGTTTTCGTAATGAGGATAATCTCCTCATTCCTATCATGTGGTATCACAACGGACCTAATTATGGTCTAAGTGTGTCAGCCGTTTTCCTGACAGCCACTTTAACCTAACCTAACCTAACCTAAATGTCCTACTTTGACCACAGCAGTGATGCACATTGCTTGTTGCACTTAGTTAACATCATGTTTCTTGCCAAGACTGTTTGACCAATTTGGATCGAATTTTCGAATTTCATCTTGTAATACTCTAGACTATTTAATTACAAATTTTTAGCTGAATTGGGCAATTTTTGACCTATTTTTTGATTGCTTCAAAACTACTTAGTTTTTCTGTTTTTTTTTTTAATTCATGGTAAGATAGCAAGACAAATAAAACATGCATGCATTTAAAACTTATGTGGTCTTGTAGAAAATTTTATAACAAACAAGTTTATAGTGGATGGTTTCTTTCATTCATGCATGGTGTTACTAAAGAATGTTTCTCCCCCACTCACTCAAGGTGCAGCGAAACAAAAAGAGAATTTTAAATTACAGAAGTAATACATATTTTTCTCTTTCACTCATTCAATGGGTTAAAAGTGAGGTATTCTCTATGTCAAATTTTTCATTTATTGAAATATTTGAAATTTCCGAAATTTATAGAAAATATTGTAAAATAAAATAAAGTTTTTGTGCAATGTCATGAGTATGTGTAAATTCCTATTCAGTGATACCTATTTTAGTGGATTTGACTATTTTATAAATGAGAAAAAAGGAGTTTGACAACAGAAATAATATATATGATTATAGGAACTAAAACCAAAAGGTGAATTTATACATTAACCAACACGCTCTGATAGTAAAAAAAAAGTTTGTTTCTATTCAAGTGGAACGGAGTGTACAGAATGAACATTAAATGCAGAGAATTTTTCTTTAAAAGTCTGTATACAAGCACATGGGCCTTATTATGTCTCACGACTCGAACGTTCAACTCAAATCAAACGTTTTTAAAATCACTTATGTCGAGGTTTTAGGAATAGCAAACTTGTGACCTTCGAACAGAGCAACATATCAATTCAACACATTTTTTATATTTTAGCCGAATATAGTTAAAGTCAGATTCACCAAATATTTCTCGCGACTCGCGATTCATAACAGGTGCCCATATCTAAGGATTTATAAAAAAATAATTTTTGGAATTGTCGCTATACAAGTTCGCAAAAAGTATTAAAAATTCAACGAAAAAAGTACGTATACGCCCAAGTATACCATTGTATTGAATTTAATTTTCTACAGTACTAAACCATGGATACAAACCATGTGCATATGTGAAGCAATTCATAAATACTTGCTTGATTTAAGCCTCATTAAATAAAGCTCAGGGACAGTAATAAGAAGCTACGTTTAAAAGATCGATTCGAGAACCAATCCAGATAAGAAAAGTATTGTGTTCGAACAAGAATGAGGTATTGAGCCAACATAAGTGCAATGAATCCTGCTTGTAGTTACATGTGCTTAGCATTGTTAAAAATAATTGTGGTCTTATAAACCACTTTCATTCTATAATAAGCGAATATTAACTTACTATATTGTGGACTTTTGACAATGCGTCTACTTTTACTATTTGCGGGACATATTCGAACTTATATTTTTTTTTGCTGGACATATAACTCTAAACGATTTTGTTTAAAATATAAATTATTTTGAAAAAAAAAAAATCGCTTTATCAATTTAATGCTCAATTTGATTTGTTCTCATATCTATGTAATTCCATTACTCTCGTTTTTCTTCTTTTCATCACTTGAACTATTTCGCTAAAGCGTTTTTTTTTTTATTAATTTGATAAAAAAAAAACAACATTAGGCACTCTTAATTTGCTGACTTAAGTCCTTTAGACCAACGCAGGCCATCCCATAAAACACATTTATAACAAGAAAGAAGACAAAAATTGATTTTGAAAGATTTATTACCCTTTAGGGCTAATTCCGTGCGATGATGACCATACCCTCTATACAAACACACACAACGGGGCTAATCGTCTTTGCGCAGTAAAATATTTTTTGTTCGTATTATTCTTCCTGTATTTCAGAGTCAGAGACAATCCTCCCCATCGATATAATAGCCTAAACGTTCACGAAAGATACATTGCATCTATCTCTTCCCATAAGAGTCCATTTATTGTATGCCATTAGATACAATAAAGAGAGGGATGTCATTGATTGACTTTTAGCCTAGTTGTCCTATACAACGTATATCCTTGGTATGGGAGAGGTATCAGTGTCCAAGGAGTATGAGTTGAGTAGCCACGGCAGAAAAGCAAAAGCAAGAGAAAAAAAAAGTAAAACTCTTATTATAGTTACATTTGTTAGGATTTTCTTTTTTTATTTCCACTTCCTTTATTCTATTGTTAATTTTTGTATTTTTTTTTATAAAAATTCTGGTACCGGAAAATCATCAAACAATATAACGAAAGAAATAACTTGGTTCTTGTTCTCTTTTTTTTAGGAGTTGTTGTTATATTTTGTCGGTCAGCTAGATCCGGAAGTAGTAAATAAATTTTGTATATTATGAACAAAAAATGATAATAAAAAATCAATTTACGTTATAGCGTTATATGGCTGGAGGATGTATAGGTACGAGTGTATGGAATACCCGAAATACGATTGGAGACATGGTTGTCAAAGTGCGTGCATGAGAGACGATGAAGTTTGGACATATCTCAAATTGGGTATTTTTTTTTCTGAGAGGATTTGACATTTTGACGTTACTTGGTGAAAGGCAAACAAAGGATGTAATCGCTGTTGGTAGGAAATAACCTGAGAGATTTAAAATTTGAATTGAACCCTAAACTGCAATGACTCAACGCATCCTAGCTAAGAGACATTTAAATTCTAAAAACAAAATTATTTCATTACGATGCAGGTTTCTTTCGAGTTTTGAGCTACAAGCCAGAATAAAAATGTTGGAAGCTTAAGAAATTCGTAAAATTTGTATAAAACGTGGGCGTGAGCAGGCATGTTTGTGAATTTTTTGCACGAGCTGTCACTTTTCCGAACGTGTTCAGTAGGTTGGATCGCTTAAGACTAAGAGAATCAAACTCCTGGTTTGCCAAACCCTATGGGCACAGCAACATCACGGACTTTTGTTTATATTGTACGCGCACTCAAGGGGTTTATGATACCTTAAAATGTTACATTAAACACAGTGCGAGTGTTAGGACATTGGTTTTGAACCTTTGAATATCGAAATTAAAGGGAAAATAGGGGTCACCATTGTTTGGCAAAATTTATTTGGCATTTAATTGTTTCGCTTTAGTCGTTAAATATATTGTTTAATTCGCAATTGGCAATTTACGTTTTCCTTTTTATTCATTATGTTTTTAAGTCAATACGCAATTAACAAATCGAGGTTTTATCATTCGATTTTTGTCAAAAATATTTTTGATCATTTCGCAAGATTCATTTCGCAATTTGCTCTTTAGCTTTTTGTTGCTAAATATTTTATTATTTGACCAAGGGTTCATTTCGCGAAATGACGTTTCGCTGTCTTATTGTTTTGCTAAATATCTTTTAGCCGTTTTATTATTTCGCTGGTGGATCGTTCCACCGTTTAGTGATTGTTTGTAAATAATTATACCTATTTTTGTTTGAAATAAAAAAAATGTGTATAAAGTCTCTTTTTGAACAATTATCATGTATCTTGTTCTTTTGTTCATCATTTTTTGGTAGGTTACTATGTAAAGGTATACGAAGGATTTTTACATTTCAGCTTTGGAGTACATTTTTACAACAAGTGGGCATTTGATTACTTGTTGTATTATATAGGTAATCTCTGAATAACATTTTGTTCATTTGCAATTTTTGTTTAGCATTTTGTTGTTTTGCTATTGTTTATTTGGCATTCGATTGTTTAGCAATTTTTTGGCTAAAATGGCTGAACAATCGAATGCCAAATAAACAATAGCAAAACAACAAAATGCTAAATAAAAAAAAGCAAAACAATAAAATGCCAAATGAAAAAAATGCAAAAAAAAAAGAATGGCAAATAAAAAATTGCCAAACTTCAAAAAGCCAATAAAACTAAAAATTAAATGAAAATTGCGAAATGAAAAATGTGAAATGATGATTTGTCATAAGTCATAACATTTAAAAAACGAAACGTTATTTGCAAAATGTTTTATGCGAAATAATAAAATGCTAAATAACAGAAATGCGAAACGAAAAACGGCGAAATGACCCGTGAATCGTCAATTTGCCAAACAATTCTGGCGAAACATAACATACCCGAAAATTAGAACCGGGTAAAACATTCCACATTCCGGTAGTGTGGCTAAAAAAAGAATCTCTTTACTTGCCAGTACGTCCAAAATTGGTTTCCAGGGTAAACTGATGAGTATTCCTAGAAATACGAGTACTACGGTTGAATTGTTTTAAGGGAGGGATGCAACTGACTATTTCGCTGGAACACTGTTTAAAATAACGAATGACATGACACACTGCGGCGGTGTTCAAGAGGTGCAAATGCCTTCGACTCCCACTGACTATACCCCAAAACAAATTTGTCTGAGTCCCTAAATATATCCAGCGTATTTCCGGCTACCAGACTTTGCTAGTGTTTTTCAAGCTGAATAACTGGCAATCAGGGAAGCATGAAAGTTACTTAAACAAGATATGAACCAGGACCTAAACACGGACATTTTCGCAGACAGTCAAACGGCTGTTAAAGTCATTAATTCGACTTAATCATCCTCTAAATTGGTACAGCAATGCCAATATGAGCTTTTGAGTCTGAACACTAACCTGGGCTGGTTACTCTTATCTGGGTTCCGAGTCACAGTGGCATTTAGGGGAATGAACAGGCTGACGAGCTGACCAGGCAAGGATCACCCCTTCAGAACTCACTTACAGAAGGAAAATATATTCCCAATTTTTCTCATCGAATCCAATCGTTTGTGGAATAGTTTAACCAACTGCAGCTTTTCTAGAAGGATTTAACCCGCCTATAATAAACCCCGAACTATTTATCTTATATGCAGGCCCAGACGAGTCATAGCCACAATCATTGCAACATGCACTGGACATTGGCCAATAAGAGAGCACGCGATGAAGCTGGGTTTCTGGGGACCAGCTGGAAAAGGAAACAGACTTTCATTTCCTCTGAAAATGTCCCACTTTGGTCACAATTAGAGCCCAATCTTTTGGTAAGACCTTTCTTGACAACTTTAACGAACTTTCCGAAATGAAGATCAAAGATTTGATTTATTTCCTCAAAGCGAAGAAATGGATTTAGGACTGACTTCGGTTTTCTTTTCATTGTAAGCTAGCAGTCTACTGGTTTTTAAAGGAGGCTCATGGTGCACGAGGGTCGGCCGATCCCACGGTTGGCTGGGTCGAGTTTCGCTTCAATAAACAAGCAACAGTCAACAAGCTGCATAAATGTTTTTTTTAGATGCGAACTGCGATCCTATTGAAAGTTTTTCTATGTCCAAATCAAAGAAAGATGTCTGGTCTTACGAGCGGGTGGTACTTGCTCTGTTAACCACAAGGCATACTGACTAAGAAGACGGAGGTTACAGAGATTACCACATCCGAATGTGAGACTAGATGATCACCCTAAGGGATCAGATAGTATGCGTCTTGGGAAAATCAGCAAATTTGCTTTAGCTTGGCATAGCAACCGAACTCGGGCGTAGGCGATGATCCACTGGGAGGTCTATCCCTAAATCCCCTTATTTGCTTATATTTCTTAAAAACCTTCTTTTATCCACTGATCAAACGAGTTGGGGCATATCAAAACGGAGCACTATAGCGCTAATCGGGTCATTAAGGCTGTTTAAAATATTCCGCCAATGATTTTCGATTTTTGTTAACTGTTCCTGCTTAATGATGTTTATAATCGAGCTTTTTTGATCGTTATGTTTTGTATGCGAATTAAATTAAAAGAATTCTATATTTTCACCCTACGTTTCGTTGAAATTTCTCAACTTTTTCAGGGGTCACAATTTGTTGAAACTTTATAAATAACAAAATTAAAATTAGATTTTTTGAACATTGGATAATTAAACTACAGACTTACTACCTTTTGAATTTTACATTTATGATGTTACTTTTTGTATTATAAAAGTTATGAAAAAAGTTGACAAGTTAATAAAATAATAAATAAATAATTTAAAACAATTTAATACAAACTGCTCAAATTGCTTTATGTGTATAATATTTTTTAAATAATTTATTTTGGTAGAAAATCAATTTCCCAACAAAAAGTCTTTTAATTGAATTTCCCGCATTTGGTTTAGTTTTCGAGTTATACACGAAACATTGTGACCATTTTCTCTGAAATACATAGGTAAATTTGGGTATTCAAAAGAACTTATAGTCAACGCAAACATATTCAATAATTAGAACCCTTGAACACATAATATATTGCTTTCTTTAGCCAGCAGAGGATAAACAGGAGGATGGATTTGTTTACAACTTGGTAGTAGTACTTTTTTGTAATTTGCTAAAGGAGATAATCAAAATAGTGTTTAAGTGTAATCTCATCTAGAACTTGTATAGCTGTCATTGAAGGATTTATGTTTTTTCTTGCAAGTTTTCTCGTAATCGACTTTAGCGATTTTGATCAACCTTCGTGCTTGTGATTATAAAAACAATGCACATTAAATTTTTCCAAACAAATCACAAAACACAT
The DNA here is from genome assembly GCA_949320155.1 of Melangyna quadrimaculata. Classification (NCBI taxonomy): domain Eukaryota; kingdom Metazoa; phylum Arthropoda; class Insecta; order Diptera; family Syrphidae; genus Melangyna; species Melangyna quadrimaculata. The sequence goes on along the minus strand of OX439483.1, from coordinate 102,480,343 downwards.
TTTTTTTTTCTTGTTTTTGAGAAAATTGCATTGTTTTTCTCGGTTTATATAGTTTAAATTTTTCCACTAATGTTTTGACCATTTTTAGAAAATCTAATCTTTTCTATAGTACCCCAATTTCCAACAAATCCAATTCAAAGACTCCTCCCATTCAAATTTATTGCCATACCCATTTTCAGAGATATCTCTGTAGTGATTTGATTTTCGAGAAGTATTTCTTGTGCTCACAAGTTGGTATGTACAAAAACACAACAAAAAAAAAAAACTGAAACATTTTTATGGAATAGGAACAGTAAATAAAAATGAACATTATCAACCAACCTGTAGACAGAGTCTAGATAATATAATAATTACTCAGATAAGAATTGTTATAGAATTGTAATAGGTTTTTTTTTGTTGATACATATTTGATAACATAGAATGAATTTTATAAGTGATAAGGAGAACTGATGGTTAATTCCAGTAGCACTAGTTTTAGTATGACTCTGAGCACGATCGAAAAATCATGTATTTGTTTATAGTTTTTAAAAAAATATTTGACTAGTGGGCTAAACGGATATGAACAGAATAAAACTAATTAAATAAATAAATTGGGTGGCGCAACGTTTCTTGAAGAACCAGGGCCTGGTAACTAACAACACGCAACCATTCCTGTTTGCGCGTGCCGAAAAGAATGGAAGGGACCTACAATTTTATTCCGGATCCGAACGGCTAGACAAGAAGTACTTATTCATGACAATTGAATTCCTTGCAATTCCTTGCAAAAGGCAGTAGCCTTGAAAAAACCTTTTAGGTTGAATCAAACCATCTATATGACATCTAGATATTAAGGTTGCCGTGTGGTGCCGTGTGGTGCCGTGTTATCGAGTTATTAGTCAATCCGGATAGGAGTGAATAGTCAATAAAATAAACTCTACATCGTTCCGAAATCACTCGGCTGAAAAAATTCTCTATCTTAAGAGTTTTGTTTAACTATTTAACTAACCAGATATATAGAGAAAGGCAGATGCATCCATATCGATGTGAAATAAGTCATATACAAATAATATATTAAAACCTAAAGCATTATGGCAACTTTGTCAAAACTATGGTCTGTACATAGTATTAAAAGACTTAGGCCTAATTTATTCAGTCAAAGTTGAACATAACTTTGGGATTTTTACATTCAACTTCAGAAATAGTTTTTATTCACTCAAAGTTGACGTTTTCAACTCTTGATTTTCTCAACTCCCCTAAATAGTAGAAGTTAGCGAGCAAACTTGGGATTTTTCTTCATTTCTGTTTATTTATTCATGCTAACCACGATGAAAATATCGGTTCTCGTCCGATCACCGAAATCAAGCATCGTCGGGTATGGTCAGTACTTAGGTGGAGGACCGTATTGGAACACCGCGTGTTGCTGGCATGTTTCATATTTTAATTGTTTTTCTAATTGATTTTTTTTTTTTTTTTATAAAAATGTTCCCTTTCCCCCACAAAAACAAAACAAAAGAACAGGTGCCCAATTTCAATAAACAGATCACTTCAGGATTGTGTTCCATGTTATACCTATACGGAACGATTTGCTTGTCTTGTGATCTTGTAGTGTGTAGCGATTTCGCTGGACAAGTGAAAAAAAAATACTCATAAACATGGATCCATTCATGATTTCATTCCACAGTAACAGTTCTTACGTTTCATGGAGTAGTTGTTCCTTATCACATTTTTTTTTTTTTCGAGGTACAAGCTCGGGTTTACCTTTTCCCTGGGTTTGACCCTGCATTATTCTTCTTTGTGGAAAATTTGCATTTCTTTCTTCATAATTTCATTTTACGAAAAAAAATAAGTAGTAGAAACAAATTACCTATAAACTTATTAATTAATGTGTGAAAAGGAAAACTCATTGTTAGATGTGATGTATACATATTAGCGCAAAATTTTAAACAACCTAGTGTTAAGGGCTTAACACTTTACTAGTTAACAATTTGCTAAGTATTTAGCAATTTACTATCTATTCCAAAATTTTAAACCTTTTGCTAACTAGTACACTGCATTTGTAAGGTTTGAATTTGATGAACACAATTATTGTTTTTATGCGTTGTAAATTAATTATATGTTGATGGAAACCTATCATGAGCTTCAAATAAGTATACCATATTTATATTTTTATCATTTTAACTTCATTATTTACAAAAAAAAAAGAAAAAAAAGTTGGGTACCACCAGGACTCGAACCTGGAACATTCGGGTTTTCTCATATGGATTTAGTACGATACTAAAAAGATAAAATAGCCAGTTGGTGATTTTAACTTTAGTAAAATGTTAGGTGATAGTACGATGCTAAACTCGTTTAAAATTAGCAAAACACAATTTTGAACTTAGTATCATACTAAAAATGATTTAACATCGTACTAAATCGTCTAAAATTTTGCGCCAATTATTTTAAAAATAAAAATTGTAATCTTTTGATTCCACGTTTCACATGGAACTGTATTCCAATTATTCGGCATAAATAAACAATCAACAATAATGGTTTACCCTGAATATTTTATTGAATAAGGAAACACAAAACTCTTGTTCCAAATATTTTGAGTATCCAAAATTAAAATAAGAAACTTATTCACACTCAAAATCAAAATTATTGTAATGCAAACCGAAAGTTTAAATTGACGTTCTGTATGGGATGTGTCACAAATAAGGATATTTGGGAAACTGCAGGTTGGTCAACTTTTGAATTTCAACTGTGGAGTTCAGATTCAAAGTAGTGAATAAAAGCATTTTTCAATTTTCAGTCCAACTACGGATTTGAAGTCAACTTGTACCTAAGTTGGCCAACTTTGCAGTTTTCAGCAAGTTGAGCAATACTGAATAAATTCGGCCTTAAGATAGGAATTCAGCTTAAAGTCGAGTTTCATCACAAAAATATGATATTAGGATACATTTGACTTCTTTGATTTGATTTGATTATAACGCAATTGCCGAAATGTTTTTTTTTTAATAAAGCATAATACGCGCCTGTCTGAATGACAATATTTTAAAACCTTATACTACGTTTAAATCGATCACTAAACCGAAATTAAATAAGATTTTACACTAGTCTTCTTGAAATGACAAATTGGTTTCATTAAATCCAATAGATAAGAGATTGTAATTTTGTTAAGTCCTTATGGTAGTTAGGTAGGTAGAAATGGTGGCCACAATTGCTAAGGTTTTACATATAGTATTGAGAAGTATAGAAACACCTTCACTATTTGACCTGAAGTGTTAATCAGCTACACCAAGCCATTCAAAACCTTCTGCCAGGTTAAATCATTATATATCGATTATATCCATATCCAAAAAGTAGGTCCCATAAATCAAACCAGGGGCTTAGCGTGATGATTTGCCACCCTGAGGTATTTTTTTCTGGCTGTTCCCATCATGTATTTAAAAAGAGTACAGCAGATAAAAAAAATAGTACACTATGGCGTATACGCATTTTTTGTTTCTTTTTATAAATTCGCAAAGTTAACTATGAGTAACAAAAATCCCTAACGTAACGGTATATTCAATTATATTAACTTCAAAATTTGGCGCCTCTATAACAAAGTTTTGCCGGTGCCCATGCCTCCTTTACACTTTTACGCACTACGCCACCGAATTATTATTTGCCAAAATCTCGAATTCCAAAATCTCGATTCCCAAAATTGTAACAAAAAAATAGGTAAGACCAAAAAAAAAACTGTTTTAATATCCAAATGTCCCAAAACTATAACACCCAAAAATGTTTATTAACAATTTGTTTCTGTACAATTTGGGCACAATGACATAAGCTTTGGGCCTTATGACAATTTTGTTTGGGTATTATGCCGTTCTAATTTAAAATCGGCGGTTGGTCTTATCTCCCAACGTAACGCCCAAATAAAAAAAAAATTCATAGCGCCCAAAAAGCGACTCATCGCCCAAAATCTCATAAAAAAATGACACAACGCCCAAAAGGAATGTCATAGTGCCTAAAATAATTTTCGATTGTCATAACGCCCAAATCTTAAAATGTAATATCGCCCAAAAGGCTTATAGTATTTTTGAAATCGGGCATTGTGACATAAATTTTAGGCGTTATGACATTTATTTTGGGCACTATGACGTTTTTAAAATTTATGAGCTCAACCAAGCCCAATGACAAATTCACAAAGTTTTCGGAAGAAAAAATCCTTGCGTTTCTTCAATCCCAATTGATGCATCAAGGAAGAAAATTCTACTATTTCCGTTATCGAATGCTTGCATCAATACATCGAACATCTTGACTCAATGCAACTCCATTAAATGCGTAGAAATTTACTAAAAACCGGATCTTCCCGGATTTCCAATTTTCCTGAAAATTTCCGGAATATTTCTCCATAGTGTTCACCCTTGTGCCAATACAAATCCATCAAACCCACTATAGTGAAAATCGAACGATCCGTTCTCGAGTTATCCTACTAAAAAGCGAAATTTGCACCTTCAGCGCCACCTATTGAGAATTTTTTCCTAATCCATGAACAAACCCCCAAAAGGATGTATCCAATTTGGTCCATTCGTTTTCAAGTTTTAAGCATCCGTACACACCACGATCCATTTTTATGTATATAGATTATATAAATATACTCACATCTTTAAAATGTTTTTTGTTAAGCATGTTCCAATTAGTCCCGGAAAAGATATTCACTTAAGAAAAAGCTGAATTTTGGTACCACTCTTAAAACCTGGGTTTTTAATAGAAAATAATTTTCCAAACATAACCCAAAAAAAAAAAATGCCCACCCAAAAATGGCTTAGTTTAAACCCTATTCAGTACTCACCCCATTTAATTTTTTTTAGATATCACTTAATGAGTGTCTATCAACATAAAAATGTCTTTTCGATGCCACATTTTTCATTGGGATGGGATTCCTCGCCCCTTTATTTTGGAACCCTTCGAACAGATTTTCGTCTTAAAAATGGGTTGGGTCGAAATACTGTCTGTGGCAAAATACTGTATTCAAAATACTGTATGCCAAAATACTATATGTCAAAATTCTGTATGTGTAAAATGCTGTATGAGCAAAACACTGTATGTCAAAATTCTGTATAGCAAAATTCTGGTTGGTCAAAATACTGTATTTCAAAACTCTGTAATGTGCGGGCGCACTTTTTTACATTATCAAAACGATATTTCGTTTACAGCATTTTTACAGAACTTTGAAATACAGATTATTTATTAGAGGTTTTATACTGACGTCATAACTTTCTTATTACCACCTGAAACAATACAAGATCGAAATTGATAAAAAAGCAAGCTTCAATTGTTGATTAATATGTCGGCACCTAGTTGGGATCTAACGGAAAAGGAGAGAGAAAACTAAATTCTACACTTATTTACTTCTTGACAAGATTCAATATTCTACTATTTACTTAGTAGAATGTCAACCTTTCAGTGGCGGATCCAGGGGGGTGGCTATAGGGGCTAAAGCCCCCCCCCACAGCCGATTCCTAAAATAATTTGAAAGAAAACAATACATTCAAACGTGTAGAGTTTTATATACCGTCTAAAATACTGTTAAGATATTAAATTTGATGGACAAAATAACGTGGTTGAGGCTGAACTATTTGCATACATATGTAACTTTTTTTCTAAGCCCTAAGGCCTGAAGCAAATTGGACAATAACCAAGTTGGGGGCTATGAATAATGGACATGTTTCATACAACGACAATTTTTCCCTAAAAACAAAACCCAGACAATTGGGACGGAGAAACCATCAGCTTCGGAATGATAAGTTCTGAGAAAAACTAACCTTGTTCCAGAGAATTTTGGGGGCTTACCCCTAGGGACTTTCAAAGTCCGAATTCGGGCTAAGACTGGAAGAGATAAGTAAAAAGAGATAAAACAGTGGTCGGGGCTTAACATTAAAGTGTCAAATACAACAATTGTTTACACTAAAAACAAAGATAATTTAACGAAAGAAACGCAGTTGAGTCTAAAACAATTGGAGAACAACGGGGTTTCAAATTTAATGTAAATGTTTAAGACAAGAGGCCTTGGCTGGATTTAGAGAATTTTGGGGCTTAGTTTTAAAAAACAAAAAGGTCCAAGGCAATTGTACATACGAATCATCTTTGGACTAAGTAATTACATATAAATTCTCTAGTCAAAGAGCCAAATTCCAATAGTATAAGTTTTCTCTGTGCGCACTCAGATAATCATGCAAAAGCAAATGAATATTTGCAATCCCTCTAGACTGAGTGACGTGCAGATATGTCGACATATTTTTTGGGCATCAATATAAAGTGTGGGTATGCAGCGTATACTCGAAAATACATTCAGGCTTGCAGAATTGGGCCGCGGGTTATTTCTTAGAGCAGCTTTGTCTTTTGTCTTACAGTAAGTTTGAACAGAACAGTTTCTCGTTAATTTGGCTAATTCAGGAAAAATAAGATCTCAGAGGCCTGGATATATGAGCTTTTGCCAGTACGACCAGTTAATTTTTCTGAACTAGCCAATTATAAACAGTTCTCAAATCTTGTCAAAAACGTGAAGTTCAAAACATACCCACAGCTAATTTAAAATTATGGTGCGCCTTTATATTTGCTTCTATCTACGCTACAGCAATTATGAACAATTGTTATTGTAATTTGTATTGAAAACATTTTAAAGCGCGACAGGAGCGGATATTAAGGCACAAAAAACACGGATATCATTAAAGGAAAAGTGGGAATGTCAAAATTCGTTGTCTGTTATATAACTACAAAAAATGTATCTCCATATATCTTTTTCACAAAAAAAAAACTTGAACCTTAAAGGTTAGACCGCACTCGACGGAACTGCGGAACTTGTATAAAGTTCTGTTGCCGCTTAGTGCGATATAGCTCCTGAAATTTCATAAAAAATAATGTTTTGCCGTGTCGCCGGCCGTGCGTCGTCGTAAAACGCAGTTCCGCTGAAGTTGAGTATATCTTGCCTTAAAGCTAAACTTATCTCTATTATTTGTTATAAATAATAAAACTGATCTTAAGGACAATCAAATTTTATTACTTAAGGTCCCAAACTGGATATCCAAACTCCAAGCCCCCCCCCCACAGCCAAATCCTAGATCCGCTACTGCAACCTTTCAACCATATCAACCATTCTTTATTTTCCATTATACTGTTTTATAATACTACTTGTTATATTTTTTTATCGCTAAATTTTGAAATGCTGTATTTTGGAAACCATTCGGTCTACAGAGATGGTTTTGGGCTCAAATTGGAGCAAAGTAGGTTACATTGAAATTGTAGAACGATGTTTTTAATTAAAATTACTTTTTCAGGACTAAACTCGCCAATAACTTCAATTTTTGACCCTGAAGCGGTCGTCGCTCGAGGTCGAAAACTTAGCATATTTACCAGGCTAATATTTTTTTATTTATTTATTTACAAGGTAACTAATTACTAGCTATAAAAGTTTTATGTACAATTTATGTGTTTGAAAAAAAAGTTGATTTAAATTTTTTAGAAAAATTTACATTTTGATTAAACAAATTTATATATATATTATTGAAATCATTTAATAAATAAAACATTTTGTTTAAAGGAGAAAAACGTTCATAATTGGTCCGATAGTTAGAAATATATATACATTCGGACAAATTCCTTAAGTTTCTTTGAGGAATATTAAAGTGGACACGGGAAAGAAGGTGCAAAGAGTCTATTTTCCCGTTTATTAATATTACAATAAAGGCAACACACAAATAAGAACGTCTGCTCTCAAGACTAGGCATGTCAATAAGTTTCAGTCTGTTATGGTAAGGTGGGATCTCGTAAGGATTTACCCAACCTAAGCTATTGAGCGCAAACCTAAGGAATCTTTTTTGCACCTGTTCTATTCTAGCTTTATGACAGTCGGAGTGGGGTGACCAAACTTGACAAGCATATTCAAGAATGGGATGAACAAATGTTATAAAAAGCTGCTTTGTAACAAAAGGATCGGAAAATTGTTTCGACTCTCTTTTTATCCAACCAAGAATTGAATTGGCTTTATTAGTTATTGAATTGATGTGTGATATAAATTCAAGTTTTTGATCACACAAGACACCAAGGACAGACATATCGCCACCATTTAACATATAGTTAAAAGAATTAACTGACAGCTTTCTTGTAAAACTAATAGTTTTACATTTATCAATGTTAAGGTTTAAACAGTTACGGTCACACCAGTCCAAAAACGAATTAAGATAACACTGTAACTCTTCACAATCACGATTATTTGAAATGCTAAAAATGATTTATTGACCAATTTGGAATTAATAATTGTGATTGGAAGTGATTAAAAATAATCTTTCCGTCGGCTTTTTTTGGTCACTGTAGTTTTTGCAATGAAACAATTAAGTTACATTAGCTTTCCCGACGTTTCGGCAGGGGTTGCTGCCTTCTTCAGGGGAACTTTATTTGGACAACAAGAAAAAATATATTGTTTACATTATAATAACAATAATTGAAACAATACAAAATACACTCACTTTAATAAAACTGTGTTTAAATTTAAACTGACATTTAAAATTATTGTATCTAATAATTGTAATATTATTTACAAAAGTAAAGAAATAACCACTTCATACGAAGTTTAGTCTATGGAATTTAAACAAGGAGTAAAGAAACTGAAAGAATACTGTGTTATGATGAGACAAGAGAACAATAGATGGCAGAGATGTTTTGTGTGTCTTGTTTTCTGTTCATGTTGTTGTTGTTGTTGATGATGTGTAATGTTTCTAGGGTGTATCGTTTCGAAACATGTTTCTCTGTCTGTAGGACTTTGACACCTTCAAAATCTGGAGAGTGGCCGTTTTCGATACTGTGGCTCGCCAGGGCTGTCTTTCCAGGATTGTTTGATTTGATATCCGATTTATGATTAGAAATTCGCTGTTTAAGAAATTGTTTTGTAGTTCCGATGTAACACTGGTTGCATGGTTCATTAGGTTTACCCTTACAATTTATTTTGTAAATGACATCAGTAACTTTATCCTTATCCGCTTTCGTTTTAAGTTTAGTGAAAAGGTGACTCAGAGTTTTATTTGATTTGAAGGCCAGGCGAACATCTGTTAGTTTTTGGTTTATCACTTCTTTAAAATTCTCAGTCAGTCTTGGGATGTAAACCATACTTTTGTAGTAACCATTATTTGGGTCTTTAGTGTCTTCGCTTCCCCTGCCGAAACGTCGGGAAAGCTAATGTAACTTAATTGTTTCATTGCAAAAACTACAGTGACCAAAAAAAGCCGACGGAAAGATTATTTTTAATCACTTCCAATCACAATTATTAATTCCAAATTGGTCAATAAATCATTTTTAGTATAATCATCGGACGGCTAGCCGAGCAGAATCAACAATCCATCAAAATGAAGAACTACTACCAACACATTAAATACAAATATGGTTTACAAGTGTGTGACAATTTAAAACAATACAGCAATTCACAAAAATACTTTAGCTTTACAAAAACAGAACTTAAAATTCCTACTAATATGCCGACAAACCGGACTTATTCCTAACCATTTAAAAAAGTCCACAAATAGCACAAAACAACTACTTTCTAATAAAGAATCGATAAATGTTTATGAAAAAATCGAACTTAAATTCCATCAAAAAGTTCTCAACGTAGAAATAACAGAGATGCACCATAAGGTCAAGCGCACTAACAATTTAATTCGCCTTCACGACCAACATATCAAAGAGAACTTATCCCAAAACGAATACAAACAATTCACAACAAAACAAAAACAGATGTTTAAAGACACATATAATAAAAAACAACAATCGAACGCACATAAAATTGACAGCCTAAAATCATCGCTTTGGAAGGAATTCAATATAGAAATGCATGAAAAATGGTTTGAAAATCGCACTAACATTGAATTCCCTTTAGAGGTCAAATGGCTTTTATCGTTGGGCAAGAAATTTGCACTCCCAGTGGATAAACATAGCTTTCCTCTTTTTCAATTGATAGCTGATGGAGAAGAAATAATTCGAAGTGTGCAAGACGAAAGAGAGCAAGAGCTTATGAGGGCACAATATAGCAACATGCTGCAATCGTTTCAACGCCACCAACAAAATGATCGATTTGCCAAATATTTGCTTAATGTAAATAAGCAAACAATCCATTTTCTTAGGCAGCACAAAAACATTGTTATTGTACCAGCTGACAAAGGTAACGTCACCGTGGCGATGGAGCGTGTGGAGTATGACGATAAGATGATTGAATTGTTGTCAGATCGCAATATTTACAGACGGGTAAGGAATAACCCAACAACAACTTTACAAACTCGCAACAACGATCTAGTCAAATGGCTAAACAACAACAATTGCATTGATGATAGGGAAAAGGCGAAGATGACAACGTATACATCGCAGCTTCCATCCATATACGGACTGCCAAAAATTCATAAAGCAAACATGCCCCTGCGTCCCATTACGTCATCAATGAAACTACCATGTTATGAGCTTTCGAGGTTTATTGGCAGAATTTTACAGTGCGCGACGGCAAAATCAAGCTACTCGGTTATTAATTCATTTGAATTTGTTGAGAAGGCTAAAAAAATAAAATTAAAAGACAATGTTGTTTTAGTTTCGTATGATGCAGTGTCACTTTTTACAAACATTCCCATTCAACTAGCCATCACCATTATAAAAAAGAAATGGGAAATAATTAGTGAAAACACTAGAATTAATCTGAACAAATTTCTTGAAATCCTTGATTTCTGCCTCAAGGAAAATAACTATCTACAATTTAAAGATGACATTTTCAAACAAATTTTTGGCATGCCTATGGGCAACCCTTTGTCACCCACGATTGCAGATTTAGTACTTGATCACGTACTAGATGAATGTTTTAGTGGAATGGAAGAAAGGCCTACTTTTGTTGCTAAGTATGTAGATGACATTTTTGCCGTGATGGACAAACGCAACATTGAAAAAGTGCAGCTGATCCTTAACGGATTCCACCCGAAAATCCAGTTCACTGTGGAAATGGAACATAACAGGTCAATAGCATTTTTGGACGTAAAAATCCATCGTGAAAACAACCGTCTATTGTTTGACTGGCACCAAAAACATACTGCATCGGGAAGATTAGTCAACTTTCGGTCTAACCAAGCGAGGCACATAGTTATGAACACTGCATCCAATCTCGTCAGTAAAGTTTTCGCACTCAGCGACGAACAATTTCACTCTGCCAATGAGAAAAAAATCAAAAAAATCCTGAGTGACAATGGTTTTCCAAATTCTATAATTCGTGGTCTACTTCAGAAACAAAATTGCAAAATTCCAAGCGAAGACACTAAAGACCCAAATAATGGTTACTACAAAAGTATGGTTTACATCCCAAGACTGACTGAGAATTTTAAAGAAGTGATAAACCAAAAACTAACAGATGTTCGCCTGGCCTTCAAATCAAATAAAACTCTGAGTCACCTTTTCACTAAACTTAAAACGAAAGCGGATAAGGATAAAGTTACTGATGTCATTTACAAAATAAATTGTAAGGGTAAACCTAATGAACCATGCAACCAGTGTTACATCGGAACTACAAAACAATTTCTTAAACAGCGAATTTCTAATCATAAATCGGATATCAAATCAAACAATCCTGGAAAGACAGCCCTGGCGAGCCACAGTATCGAAAACGGCCACTCTCCAGATTTTGAAGGTGTCAAAGTCCTACAGACAGAGAAACATGTTTCGAAACGATACACCCTAGAAACATTACACATCATCAACAACAACAACAACATGAACAGAAAACAAGACACACAAAACATCTCTGCCATCTATTGTTCTCTTGTCTCATCATAACACAGTATTCTTTCAGTTTCTTTACTCCTTGTTTAAATTCCATAGACTAAACTTCGTATGAAGTGGTTATTTCTTTACTTTTGTAAATAATATTACAATTATTAGACACAATAATTTTAAATGTCAGTTTAAATTTAAACACAGTTTTATTAAAGTGAGTGTATTTTGTATTGTTTCAATTATTGTTATTATAATGTAAACAATATATTTTTTCTTGTTGTCAAAATAAAGTTCCCCTGAAGAAGGCAGCAACCCCTGCCGAAACGTCGGGAAAGCTAATGTAACTTAATTGTTTCATTGCAAAAACTACAGTGACCAAAAAAAGCCGACGGAAAGATTATTTTTAATCACTTCCAATCACAATGATTATTTGAAATGGTTTTGAAAATTGTAACATCGTCTGCATAAATAAGTCAGTTTGAAAATTTCAACACAGACGGTAAATCATTTATAAATAAGACGAAAAGAACTGGGCCTAAATGGCTACCCTGTGGTATTCCAGAATTAACAGTGAACTTATTTGATTCGAAGCCGTTGAAAATCTATCCAGTAAATACGGTTGAAGCCACATAACAAAATGTTCGCTCAATCCCAGCTTCTTTAATTTTAAAAACAAAACTCGATGTGAGAGTCTACCGAACGCCTTGCTAAAGTCGGTGAAGACACAATCTATTTGCCTTTTGTTTTTAAATGAGTCAATACAACTTTCCACCAACTCCATTAAAAAAGTTACTGTAGAGCGGCCCCTTGTAAAGCCATGTTGATTTGAAACAATAATATACTTAACATAAAAACACAGTGATTTACAAATAATTGCCTTGAATAGTTTAGGAATGGCCGATAATCTAGCTATAGGTCTATAATTTTTGATTTCGTCTTTTTTACCTTTCTTGTGAAGAGAAATTATTAAAGACATTTTCCAAATTGATGGAAATATACAAGAAGACAATGAATAGTTAAATAAAACTGACAAAGGAAGGGACAAGTGACTGACACAATTTGTTAAGATAGTAGGAGGTATCCCATCAGGTCCTGGTATACAACTATCGTCAAGATTAGATATAAACTTATCTATTTCGTCAGAATTAGTATTTAAGTTTATATCAGTCAAGTAAGTTAAATGTTTTAAAAGGCCAAAGTTTTTAGCCTTTTCGTCAAATGTATCGCAGTTAGAAATATCACAGTTTAAAATATCACAATTGTGTGTATCACAGTTGAAAGCGCTTTGAAAGAAGTCCGAAAATAGTTGTGTTATAACCCGAGGGTCATGGCTTGAAATGTCATTTGACTTGAGTACAGACGGGTAAGGACAAGACTTTCTTTTACTATTTATAAAGTACCAAAACTGCTTTGGATTCATTTTGAGATCTGTTTGCACCTTCTGAATATAATTCAAATACTTTAAACTTGAGGTTCTATTAAAATCATCTCTTGCTTCACAGTAATTATTGAAATTTGTTTCACTTGGTGAATTTTTGTATGTGGCCCATAAGCAGTGTTTTTATAATATTTGTTTTTAATTTTTTGTATACAAAAATCAAGTTCTTTTTTATTTTCACAAAAGTTTGATTTTGTATACAAAAATAAATTAAAAAAAAATATTATAAAAAAACTGCAACAGCAAGTGTTAAATTTGGTATAAGAGCTATTAGTACAATATTATTCAAGAATATTATAAAAATAAAAAGAACAATAATAATCATTCAACCGTGGTGGTATTGTTCAAGTATTTGAGGCATGTCGTACTTAGTTTTTTAATCATAACCTAAAAACTGAAAGGAAAATATTTTTTTTATATTTTTTTTCTGAAAGGTCTTAAGGCCAGCTATAATAGGTTGCAAGGTTATCCATTATTTACTGGACACCCTGTACACTTTCTAACTAACATAACTATATTTGTATAAAGTGATGATTTGATTTTCAGTAAACACAACACAATTATATATTTAAAACTGGCAAAAAAAAAACAGTATTGAAAATACAGTATTTTGCCGTACAGCATTTTACAAAACAGAATTTTGCAAGTCAGTATTTTGTTCATTCAGTATTTTGACATACAGAATTTTGTATTTACAGTATAATGACATACAGAATTATGGTCTTGAAGTATTATGACCACACAGAATTTTGTCATACAGAATTTTGGAAAACAGTATTATGACCCGCTCCCCTTAAAAATCTACCATATTACCCATCCATGCCTTCAGTTGACAACAACAAAAACAAAACACAAAAACAAGTTTTATATTTTTTTAAAATAAATTATCTATAGCTCATTTTATTAATTAAAATTTTCTTTTAAATTGTACACAATTTTTCTCAATTACTAATTAATTATTATTATTTATAATATTCATTATTCTAATATTTAATTTTAATAAATTGGTGGTTTTTGTCTTTGAAAATAATTTTTACACAATTTTTTTTTATACAATTATAAATACAAAAAGGAAAAAATAATTAATTAATAATTATGGTCACTAAAGGTGCCATCGTTTTAATTTGTACATTCTAACCTACAATACAATATTACATAGTTATAAATATAAACAAATTTACATACATAACTATTATTTTTTATTTACACAAAAGATGTTCTTTTGAATTAAGTTGGTAATAATATTTACAAAAGACAACAGTTAGAATGAATAAATATAAATTATTTAATTAATTAGGTATGTATATATAAATTTTTTTGTTTCTATAAAACTTTTATGGCGCCTAACCAGCGGCTGCCATAATATTTGCAGTACATTAGGAGCGTTTTTTTTAATTCAATTTGTTTGATTTTTTTTAAATGTTAATCTACTTTATTGCACCAAATTTACAAATCATATTAATTCTTGATTTCTGATTTCTTTTTGCTTTACTTTATTGTCCAATATTCGAGTCGCCCTACTTGTATTTATTTTCACTGTTTGTTGTTGTCCATCGTTATCCGATTGTTCTAGAACCATTAGGGCCACCAACCGCGATTTGGATGACCTGGCGGGGGAAGGAGACCATGCTGGTAGGCCCCATTAGCGGACAGGACCAAATGATGATGGGATTGCATTGAGGAGGTAATGCAGTCCTGTGGCTTGCCATCCAGGCAGGACTTTCCATTCCTCACTAGAACGGGCACGGCCACTCGTCGCGGCGATGGCAGTGCCGACGGGTGATGCGGATGGGGGTGCATTGAGCCGTTCATGTCGTATACTCCCTTCTCGTTTTGGGCACGTTTAGTCTTATATCGGTGATTTTGAAACCAGATTTTAACCTGCGTTGGGGTTAGTCGTATCAAGCTAGCCAAGTGCTCGCGCTCCGGGGCAGTTAGGTACTTTTGCTGACGAAATCTTCGTTCTAGCTCGTAGGTTTGTGATTTGGTAAAGAGAACTCGACGTTTTCGTTTCTTATGGGGTACCGATGGATCTTGGCCAGCACCACCTCCTGATGAATCCTGATCGTTTTCATCGTCGATTATTTCCTCATCGATGCCATCTTCAATGATGCTGTCATCGCTGTTCTTATTAATTGTTGCATTGGGATTGGAGAGGTTTTGTAGATGGTCCGCAGACTCGTCGGCAGATCGACTGTAGGTTTTGTAGTCAGAAGAGAGCGCTGGTGATGTTTGGCAGTTGGAGTTGGAACCGATGTAAGTGTATGAAACCTCGGAAGTAACGGGTGACGTGCTGTCTGGACTAGCTGTTTGTTGTATACCTAGAAATAATAAAAAAAATCATTATTATAAATCCGAGATCAGACATGATAATAAGAAATCTTAATTCTTGAAATCTTAAACAAAACTTAACGTAAAGTGCGAGTTTTTTAACTATACACTAAGGACTTCAAAGTAACAGAAGAAACAAATTAACAATTTCGATAGTGAAACACAAATTGAAAAGGTGACAGAAGTGGTAAGAAAACACACGCTCTATCTCTCATCCAAAAAGTAATTTATTACTGTGTTTAATATAACCTGAAGTATAAATTATTTTTTTTTTAAAACGTCAACGTAAAAGACGTGGACGCAGCTAATGCGAAACAAGAAACAGACAAATATTAAGAGAGATACGTTAGAAATACTGAATACCGTTTAGTTAAAAATTCAACTTAAAAAGCTTCAAACGTAAAATTTTTACTAGTAATAATGTTCCGGGCAATAAATTGTGTGCGAAAAAAAGTGGAGTCTTGATTATATAAAACTACTAAACGATTTTTCATTTTCGCTACTGAGCTGCTTACTGCTTAAGCTTAGTACGCTGCTGATGTGAAATGATATTATCCTGTGATGTCCAAAAAGACAGCGAAATGCTTACGGAAACACATGAAACATATTCATGGAGAGTTTTACAAATTGCGAATAAATAAAACAAAATTTAACGAAAAAGTCAAACAAAACACAATGAAAAAAACAGCAAATAAGACAACAATTCTGTGCATAAAGAGAGTGGAGACTTTTCAAAACAGTTTTTTGTTTAAGTCTAGTACGCTGCTGATGCGAAACGAATTTTTTTGTGGTCTCCAAGGATTTAACCGAATGCTTACGAAAACACAGCGGTAAAATATTCATGGAGGGTTTCACAAATTGCAAATAAATAACACAAAATTTAGCGAAAAAAAAATCAAACAAAAGCCATGCTGTGATGAAAGAAACAATAAAATAAAAACAAACAAATAGATGTCAATTTTTCCCACAATTTTTCGCACACAATGGTTAAATAACCAAATTTAGTACTCTAGATTAACTCTACAGATGACTTTAATATTTCATCTTCCGAGTTTGTAAGGCCATCCCGCGCAAAAAAACAATCTAGTTTTCGACAAGGCACTAGAGAGTTTTACATAGAACAAGGGACTTGGCAATTATGAACCCTTTTGCCTCGTTATGCAAACAAAAAAAAGTTGGTCTGTGTGGGACTTGATCTCGCGATCTTCTGCTTGTCCGTCCAATGTTGTACATACTGGACTAACTCGCTATACAAAAATTCAATGTCGAAAGTGCATAAATTTTAAACTCTAATGTTTCATACCATATTGCATAGTAAAATACATACAGAATATAACTGGATGATACTTCAATTGCATGGTGCTTATAAGAGTTGTGTTTTTGGTGTATAAGAGACATTCCCCTGGGGGTACTAAACATGTCCAACAAGTTTTTATTAGGGAGAGCTTCACGAGTGTATGAAAAATTTCCCTCGTCTAAATTTTTGGTAATGAAATCCAGCAAGGGCTTGCCAAGTATCTGACAAGTTTCTCTCGTCTAGATTTGCCCTACTGAAAACTTACTAGGGCCTGGACCAAACTAGACAAAAACTTGTATTTTTCCAGCCAGGTTTTGGCATTCATCTTCCACTGAAAAACTTATAAATTAAAATGTTCAATAATAGTTTTCAATGATAAATAGATAGATGTCCTCAGAAGTATTTGAGCGTGCTTACTTATTTTTTTTTTTCTCAAAATTTCCTTAACTTTTTTTTTATCTCATCGACAAAAAAATAACAACATACGTTTAAAACAAAATCAAATTTAAAAAAGTCATACTTTTTTCCTATTATAGGAGGGTTGATTTAAATTGCCGTTATATTCAGTTAAATATTGCCAATTGTCGCGTATAGGTACAGTACCGAACACATACCTACCCCATTGACAATATCTTTAGTGTATTGCCTTTGATAGCATAGAAAAAAAAAACAACTAAAATGCTTGTCGAACGGACACAGACCGGAAGGATGGCATATTAGATCACACCTCTATTTGAGGTTGACACCAGGGGTTCGTCCGGAATTCATATTGTGTCATTGTTGTTATTTCATTGTATATCGCATATCGTGTCCTTGTAATACTCCAGAGGGTTGCTATTATATTTTAACTGCGCTGTGCTTGGCACAGAGTTATACAATTCAAAGGTAAACGAAAGTGACAAATCAAAATATAAAAAAAAAAAAAAACACACGCATTTAATAAACCGACACGGGTTCTATTCATTCATTCATCAAAAAAATAGGCAAAATCGGGGATGAAAAATTGGTTTAAGGAGACATTCAAAGGTGTAAACGGAAACATCCCAGAAACAATAAATGCATTAGGCCTCAAGTTATATACCTACATAAACGAGATTCGACCTATCTATTTAACATTGTTATAATAATAGAATAAATCGACTCTATCGTGTATGTAGGTTTGATTGAGGAATTATTAAGGGTGTGTACCGAAACAAAACCCCAAAACAATTTTCCATGTTAACCCACAGTAATAGATGTTGTCTGCTCATCTCATTAATTGTAAGTTAAAAAGTTATATCGTAGCGATAGAGAAAATTATTTGTTTGGTTTTGGTATCGATCTGACTTGTATGAGTATAAATAGGGCAGATGTTTTTTTTTTTAAATACTGTTATTCTGATTTGTATTTTATGTGCTAGTTAGTTATTTAATATTGTAGACATAGGTTCCCGGCTGGACAAATTCCAAGTTTCTATGTCTGGTTTAAGCAAGGCCCAATACGATGAAATTTTGTCAGATACTTGGCAATCCCTTGGTGGATTTCAGTACCAAAAATTTAGACCAGAGGAACTTTTCAAACACACGGGGGGCTCCCCTAGTAAAAACTTATTGTTATTTGTGAGAAACGTCAGACAAGTTAGAACAGAAAACCTGGTCTCAGGTGTTCTAAAAAGCAAGTACGTAAAAGTTAGTTCTATTATGTATTTGTTATGCAATATGATATGAAACATTAGAGTACCTATAAAACTTATTCACTTAACATTGACATTGAATTTTTGTACAGCGAGTTATCCGAATGGGTAGCGTATTGGACTGAGAAGCGGAATCAAGTCCCACATAAGGCAGCTTTTTTTTGTCAGACGAGACAAAAGGTAATCGCCAAGGCCTAGTTCTAGCCTTTGCTAGCCCTTGCTAGCTCCTTGTCAGAATCTTTGTAAGTCTCTCTAGTGTTTTTTTTTTTATTTGTTTTATATTTCGCGCGCCCTAAAGGGGTTATGATTACCCTTAAAATGATGTACACAGCACGAGATTAGGTACGTTGGAGGGGATTTAAAAGGAGATACCAAAGCACAATGGTTTTGAATATTTCTGGATGTGTAGAAAATTGGGATCGGCAGAGCATTCACACATTCGTGTAGTGCGACTAAAGGACGAATCTCTGTCCCTAACAGTTTACGTCCGAAGTTGGGCTCAAGGGTAAACTGATGGGCATTCTTTGAAGCGTGAGTATTACGGTTGAATTGTTTAAGGGGAGGAATGCAACTGTCTATTTCACTAGAACACTGTTTGTAGAAATATCAGTAAAATAACCTTGTCGAAAACTAGATTGTTTTTCTGCGCCGGGTATATTTTTGTGAAACAATTATAAAATTTCTAACAGTTATTTTCTACAGTTTTCAAAAACGAGCCAGCATAGTTGTTAAGAAAAGTTGCCAAGACAAAAAAAAGGTGTTTTTTTTGTCACCTGTTAGCACACAAAGCGGCTTGTCATTAGTTTCAATAGAAAACCGCTTTTTCTATATAGAAAAGCTGTACGTATTCGTCGTTGGTTCAAAGCAACTACGGCTACCTACGACGCCTTGTCGAAAATCACTTTCTTCTAAATTTTGTTCGATTGCGTCTAAGTATTTCCCACTATTTCATATCAGTTTCACAACTTTTGACTTCTTTTTCGAGTCGTACAACAAAAAACTGACAACACTATTAAAAGAAAACTTCTATAAATCACCTGATAATTCACAATTTAACTAAAACTTTGATCAAGAGTTAATTTACAAATTAAAAAAAATCCTTTTAACAAACAAATAAACTACTAATTATCGTATGGCAAGTATACCAAATCTTTTCAAAAATTTACTACAAAAGAGTATTTTTCAGTGTGCCCACACTTTCTTACCAAATGTGAACTTTTGTGCACACACACTTTATCATAAAATTGCTATGTTCACTGACGTTTGTTTTCTTAAATCTTTGTGTCTTTAAGTTGTATTCCAAAATTTATGTTTTCCGAGTCTACTCCTTCTTAAAATCATGGACAGAAAAAATACTACAATAAACTTTTATTTCTAATATCAACCCCGCCGTTTTTTCGTTGCAAAAATATAGACACGATGTTATGATCAAAATTGTATTGATGGAAATATTAGGTGAGTTGTCCTTGAGTGTATATAAAAACAAAATGACGTGGGTGTAAGTGATGGTGTGTGATTCAGTCACCAGTAAGAGAGACCTTTATTTTAGAACTTTAATGCCGGATTTTCACGAATGACAAAATGTCATTATTTCTGTCATTTTCTTGCCATTTTTGTCATTTTCGTGTAAATGGTTTTCATATGGTCACAGTTGATGTCTTAAGTTCAATCCCTATGACGGGCAAAGCTTTTCAAATAAAAATGAGCATATCAAGACTCAGCACCACACAAAGAAGTCTGATGATCGGGTTGGCATGGCACTCGTGAAATACCTATAACTTCAGCCAAATAACTTGGTGGTAGAACATTTTAGTTGTTGTTGTTTCATTCAAAATGTTCAAGATTTTGATATTTGTCATTATTTTTGTCATAAAAATAGTGACGGGCGAAACTAGCATTAAATATTGTCATAAAAATGACATCGTGTAAACGCACAATGACACCATTTCCAAAATTATGACAAACCGCGAGAAATAATGAACTTGCTCATTCTTTTGTGACAAATTGTCATTATTTTTATAAGGGAACTGTATTTATCTCCAGTTGCGTGGAAACGGTGGCTATAATAGCGAGACGTTCTTCGATGTTTATTGCCTCACGCATGTTTGTTGTTTGCTTTCTCACAAGTGGTGTTATTTGGTGAGTTAGGAAATCAAAATCCTCTGCCGACATTCTTAAAAAATTGTGGAACAGTTCAGGATCATTCCGACAAAGCTGCCCATGCAACGTCCCAGAAAACCCTTGTTGCGAACCCAACCAAATCTTTGTTTTCTTCGTGACCGTCGTGTTTCTTTCTCATGCTCATCCCCGAGAATTAAAATTGCTCCTAAAAAAGCAATTGTAATTTTGTTTGATTGCATTTTTAATCACTCCTACATTATTGCAGAAGTTTGTTTAAATTGAAAGAAATTGAAAAATATTCCATTATCTGCACCATATGGTAGATTTAATAACAGTAGTTTAAATATACTAGTTTCTATTTATGACAAATGGGCACAATAGATCAAAGGTCGCAGTGCATCAAACCTCGAGTTGAATAATTCATTTATGACAAAAATAATGACAGAGTCTGAAACAGTCATTATTTTGTCTTTGTGTAAATGCGTGTCATTAAGGAATTGATTTTGTCATTATTATGTCATTTCAATGACGGATATTTTGACCCATTTGTCATTCGTGTAAACCCGGCATAATTTAAAGCTTATTTTCAGCGGCTTACCTATACAGTCCGCTAAAATTTACTACAATTTAGTCAAAACATTTTTTGTGCGTAGATATCATTAAACTTTTAATACGAAATATATTTTTAATTTCGTCACATCTAGTTACTATGGGTTCAAAATGGGTTCATACTTCAAATGGAAATTTCCTTATATTATTTGTAGATCTTTTTAAAGATTCTCATATGAATATGTTTTTGGAAAATAAAAAAAAAAAAAACAAATTATTCATATCGATTTGAATTCTTTTATAGAATTATCTATTCTGATGGAGTGGAGATATGTTTATAGTTTGGAAATATACCTGGATATGAAAGTAATTGATTTTTTGGCTTTGATTGTGTAAATATGATAATAAACTTAAGAGATGTCTATCAATCAATTACTTACGTCATTTTATAAAATCCTTCAGTTAGTTAGGTAAATTAATTTTAAAAAATCAGAATAGAGAATTTTTGGTTCTGCAAAATCGTCACAATATTGCCTAGTGCCACAGATCATATAGTAGGCTATGTTAACCAATTGATAAACACGGGTATGTAGATAAATATATAAATATTGTTCAAAAGTGGCAGATTCTTTTAACTAAATATTAATTTTAGCAGCTCGCTGGTGGACTGATCTATTGCTTCCAATTTTCTACATAGAATTTTTATGTGATTCTCTATAGAAGAAAGTGGAGATGAAAATAGCTTATATAAAATGGGTTCTATAAATTTGGTTAAAAAAACTGAAATTTACAAACAGCATTTTTTTGATTTACTTTTTGTTTCTTATGTCGTTTTCCAAGCCGACTTTTCTAAAACCATTTAATGGGTAAGAAATACGCCTTTGATGATTTTTTGTTATGATTTCGCACTCAAATGTAAAAAAATGCACTGTTGATAATTTTATGATTTTCACCTTTTCATTCGAGTTAGTCAAAGGAAAAGTATTAAAACTATCTAATTAAAAAACAAAGCAAAGAAAAAAAATTAAAACCAATATTATTTGTATGTTAAAAGTCGATAAATTGGTACATATTGTTTCACTTGAAATTTTTGCTTGAAACTTTTTCTATTGGACGTCCTGAAGATTCCAGAAGCGTCCGGAAGTGTTCTGAAAATATTCTGTTGGCACACAAAATACGCTTCTGACGATTCTGAGAAGATAAATTTGATTCTTGATTTCTAATCAGAATCCACTCAAGAACCGCTAATATGTATGTACATTCAAACTCAAATAAAATGAAATGTACTTCATTAATTGATTTTAATAAAATTTAATAATTAATTTAATTTGCAACCAAAATCAAAGTTTTATGGCCCATTTCGTAAACATTTAACTGGCTTTTAAAATTTTAAATGACGTATTTTGTATGGAATAAACGTCATTTTAAGACTTAAGAGCCTGTTAATTTTTTAAAAGGACATTATGAAATCAAGGATTAAAGTTAAAGTTTAATAAGCAAATCAAGAAAAAAACGAACAAATAATATTATTCGGAAGTTCGAAGTTTATAGGTACACTCGTGTTTTACATTTCACTTTTTATGTGGCAGCAAATATTTTGTATTTGACGATTCACCTATAAAGATACCAAACGCAAGAATTGAGTAGAAGCAACTGCACTGTTCCATTGGATTTCAGAATCAGTGAAACCAATGAAAAACGGTATTTGAAAATAATGCAGGATTCACCAATACAAATTCATCAGGATTGAGTTTTAAAATTTCATTGGATTTCAGATTGAGTAAATATCTGTTGAGTGAAACCCAAGGATAGCGACATAACACACTCATAAATAATTGTACATATACAACATACATTAAAGAGTATACCTACACACTCAATAATATAAATTGACAAATGTAGTAGGTACCTACCCCTTGCTGAATCTAGACCTACAAAAAGAGTTACAACTTTTTGCAAAATGGCGTTGTTCGCCATTTGCAAAAGGAGTTATAACGTGTAAAGGGAAATATTGGTCGTAGAGTATTTTTTTGTCTTTATGTGATTTTTAGATGAGAATATTTCTTTAAAACTTTTGATGACAAACATTTACTGTCGAAATTTGGGAACCAAAAATCGTTTAAAATGTTTAATTCAATCTAATGTTCATCTCAGACAAAATGTATCCAAGTTATTTTTTGTGAAGCACTGAATTTTTTATAATCCATTACGAATGTTAATGTTATTGTTAGCAAAATGCCAATATTCAGCGATTAATTACTTGATTAATTACTTTTAAGGCCCCGAAGAAACCCCCTTCCCCGCACATTTCGTTTGAGGTTCCTATCCTTGAAAATCCGATCATTAAAACCGATGTTTTTTAACTTCTTGAAGGATTGAGTTTTTTTAAATATCTACCTACTCTATCAGATCGACTTTCATAATCTCGATACATAAATTTCGAGTGGTTAAAAACCCGACTGATTAAAATAAAGAAGAAGAAACAAGGTTTGATTTTTGAACATGTCGATTTTCGAAAATGTTGATTTTGAAAATGTCGACAGAAATCGCAATTTTAACAATCGAGACTTCAGAGTCGAGATTTTGGTAGTCAGCCGGTAGGGGCCGGCAATTTACAGCACCAAACAAGGAGATCTTCTGTTGTACCTAATGCAAGAAAAGCGACACGGACAAAAACATTCCAGATTATAAACCTTCGCGGTCCGGACCGCGGGTTGCCAATTGCCGATCCCCGAATAAGGGCTCGCACTTGTAAACATCAATTCCTAAACCATAATCTTATCAAAATGTCAACTATCAAAATGTCGACTGTTCAAATTTTTTACTGGCTGCACCGTCTTCAATAACCATTTAAGAACCTACTATGCAACTTTTGTTAACCAGATTACTTTTTTTCTGTCGATATTTTAAAAAAAGTCCAAACATCGTAGTCAATTATAAATTTTCTTGAGAAAAATATCGACGAGTGGATATTTTGGTCGGCTTTTTTTCAAAGCAGTCGACATTTTTTCAAGTCAAGATTTCATCATGTTGATTTTTTTTAAACATTTAATGACAAAATTGACGGCATTTAAAATTTCAAAAAAGTCGATAGAAGTCAACTTGTGGCCAGTCGACATTTTTGTATCGATCATTTGTACGAAACCCGTATAGAATCAAGCGTATCCTTTAATTCTGTAAACGGTTTTTCCCAGATTAGCTGCTATTGATTTCAAAAATATTGTATAATTCTTGTCCATAACCAAATCAGACGGAGCGTTAAGTCGTAGAAATAAAATTTTCAAAACTCTCATAGTCAAAGATCGCATGATCTTCAAGTTTTGTAATTTTTGAAATAGGTACTTTTCGATAGAATTTAATGTTGTAAGTTATGTCGCCAGTAAAACCCGAAAAGTGTGATGCTCTAAGGGCCAGTTTGTTCAAAGCTAATTATATTTAATCCATGATTATTAGAACTGGTAAATCCTCGAATGTGTTTGTTGGGTAAATTTTGTTCAAAATATAAAAAATTTGAGTTGCTTACCATGGAAATCGCTGATTAGCCGATTTTGGTTGATTAGGTCACATACTAAATTTAAACCACTGATAAAAAACTGGCCCTAAATTGCCTAAAAATTAAATTTAAATGCTATCTGTTAGCTATAAATAATTTCTTCTGGAAACTTCCCTTTATTTTTTATTTTTTTTTACCGGAAACTAAGTAAATGGTGTACATAAGCCATTGATCATAGTAAGAAAACTGTGTAATTTCCCAAATAAGGTACAAGGTAGTGCCAGTAGTGTGATTGACATCATTTTCTCAAAAAGTTAGTCGAAAATAATGATCTCCTGATCAAATTTCCCAATGCGGAGTTAAACATTTTTCAGGCTTCACCGACGAAATGCAGAAAAAATGATATTTTCGACATTTAACCTTAAATAACTTTTGACGCATGCAAAATTTGGCAGTGGAAGTTTTGAGAAAAAATAATTTTAATTTCAAAATAAAGATTAAAATCTTTACCTGATTTTTTTGTAAATATCAGTAGCTTTGTTCAGTGACGTTGTTCCGAACAGTTTGGAACAGTTTAGAACAGAAAAGTACAAGTTTTTGCTGTTTTATGAGAATTTTCTGTTCTAAACTGTTCTAAACTGTTCTGATTTGCTGTTCAGTGAGGCTGTTCCAAACAGTTTGGAACAGAATAGAACAGCATTTTCTGTTTTTACTTTTTAGGTAGAACAACTTAGAACAGGTTTGTGACAACTGTCAAAATCAGCTGCTGTCACTTGAAAGTTCATATTTTTTGAAAAATTTCGTGGCTCTTTGTGCTTTTACTTTGGAAACAAACAAATAAATATTTAAAAAACAACATAAATTAAATTACATTGAATTGTGTAGTTAAATAAATACTATTTCTAACTGTTTTTAATAAAAAGTATTTCTTGCTTATCCACCAAACTCGAATTTTTTTTTTTGACAGTTACATATGTCAGACAGCTGCCTGTTCTATCCTGTCTG
The DNA here is from genome assembly GCA_949320155.1 of Melangyna quadrimaculata. NCBI lineage: Eukaryota > Metazoa > Arthropoda > Insecta > Diptera > Syrphidae > Melangyna > Melangyna quadrimaculata. The sequence continues at coordinate 102,454,701 of OX439483.1, read as the reverse complement.
ACATTTCTGTTCTACTTTGTTCTGTTCTGTTCTAATCTGAAAAAACCTCACTGAACAATCCTAGTGATTGCGGTTTTGACATTTATGACGATGTAAATGTATTGGTACCCAAACCAACGTTTTGCGTTTTTCTTTTTTAGCGCAGAGCATAGTACTAAGCTGTCAAAAAAAAATATGTGTTTCTCTTGTAGCTCAGAGCACTCAGAGTGCTCAACTTGTGTTTCTTTATTCAATCAGAGCAGAGCTAGCTCGGGGCAAGCGCCATTTGCTCGGAATAAAAAAGGCCTAGCGAATGGAGCAAAAAAGCCAACTACACTCTTTTCTTCTGTTTTTACAATTAGTGCATACGCATATCCCATCGTTTGACAGTTTAGTGCTAGATGTGTTTCAAAATTATATCGTAGAGCTCTGATTATACTCTACTCAGAGCTAACTCTGAATACTCCGATTACTCGAGTTCTGCTCCATTCTCTGCCCGGAGTTAAAAAAGAAGAAAAAACGCCTTCTAACATAAAACGAACGTAACGTTAAGTGGGAGCGTTATACGAGTTACGTGTACAAATTTATAAATATTTAGTTTCATGTGAGATTTAATTTTTCAAAATTTTAGTATTGCTATATTTTTTTATTAAAATAGACAAATAATTTCACTAAGCTGAGGAAATTTCATAGGACACATTGTTTGTCTGTCATTTGGACCTCTATTTCAAAACCTTCAATATTATCTGCTCAAATATACAACCTGTTTCAATATAATGTGTTCAAAAATTGGGGTTTCAGAAGACATCTTCAATATCCGACCAAAACATAAGTTATATTTTTACTACACTCACCATATAGATCGTTTTCCTTCATCCACGGCCGTCCAGGATGCAGCATCGGATGCGTCAGCGGATACGTTGCCATATCCTCACTAAAAGTACCATTGCCCGCCAGGTATTGCCCGCTATGATGATGGCCACCACTAGCTCCAATCAAATGAGCTGCGGCCGCCGCTACCGCTGCTCCATGAATCGGATGATTGCTGCCGTTCACATCATGATGATGACTAATGCCGCCGATGCCTTCGGTACTGGATTTGTTGTTATTATTGCTTTGCGTGTCGGCCGAATCACTGCCGTCCGTCGAATTTTGATTCAGACTATTATTATTATTATTGCTCGTACTGTTATTATTGTTATTATTTACAATTACTGCTGGTGCTGTGATGGGTTCGGTTCTTGGGGGTGCTGCAGGAACAACAACACCTCCACCTGTACCGCCGCCGCCACCGCCATTTACTTTCAGATCGGCACCATCTAAATTCAAAATATCCGATATGTGAAATCCGGATGAACGTTGCGAAGGTGGAACTTTAGCATCGAAGAGGCTGTAAATGTAAACAATTGAAAATATTGTTAAGCCAGGATAGATATATCGATATACTAAAGTTAAGTTTATTGAATGTATGGAATATAAAAATAAGGTGCCCATGCCCACTTCAAATCCAGATGTGTTTTCCGATTTGATGGATGAAGGGAATTCCCATCATCTCGCATCGCATCGTCCAAATGCATAATAAAATGAAAAAAAAAAAAAAAAAAAAAAGAATGCGTGAACACTAGACATTCCAAGAAGTTTCGAGATCAAGATTTCTATACAAGATTTTTCGCGTTTATCCTCAAATACTTATTATAGAACTATATGGCACAGCACAACCTGGCGAAACTGAAACTGGGGAATTCTAGAATTTCCAACAGACAAAAAACCCTCAAACCTCGACCGATAAACGACATGGAAAATTGACTGAAAAACCCGAAGCAATCTAAAACACGTGTTTTGTATTTCACGCATTCTCCTATGATGTGTATTATAATATGAGTGTGTATATAAAGGTGTCAAAATGTCCAGGTACCTACATGAGTAATATCCTTATTTGAGGATTTTCCCATAGATCTTTTTTTTTTTTAATTAAATTTTTGTATGTTTAAAGGTTTGAGGTCAGATTTTAAGGGGATTACTCACTTGCTCTCGCACTTGCTTTGGGAGATTGCATTGCAAAAATAAATATATAAATTTGTGTTATCCTCAAAACTGACAAATATTTAAGATGATCTTATGATTTACATAAACAAACGAAATAAACCGAAAGAAGTTAATTTCAATTTTTAGGCAGATTTGGATTTTGGATTTTCACAGGTTTTTAAAGGTTTTTAAAAAGAAATGTTGGGTTCTTGTCAGTTTTTAATCGGATCGAATGTGGAACTATTAAATGCTTCCGGAAATGGAAAAGATAAGACAGTTAGTTGATGCGGGAGAAAACAATAGTGACATTTTAAATTGCATTCGGAAATGTTTTCGAACAATATGGTTTACAAGCGTTTTATGTTATAAAATCTTTTTTAAGAAGGAAGGAACAAATTTTCATCCATATTTTATTTTTCGACAAAGAACAAAAGCGACTTTTTCATACAAAGTACATACAGAAATAAATATAAATTATGTATGGACATATTTTTGTATATGTAGGTACCTGTTTAGTAAAATTAATTTTCAAAAATTCGCTACTAATTTAAAAAAAAATCCTGTTTTCTTAAGGCTCTACAGTTTCTAAATCTGTTAAGAGTGCTTATACATTATATTTATGTTATTTATTATGTTCTCAGTTTTTCAAAATATGAAAACGATGTTTATACAAATCTTTGTACAAGATTATAATATCTAGGAAAACAGGTGTTTACAAAATTCTGAAGAGCAGAGTTATTTATGGTTTTCATAACTTTGAAAACAAGAACCATCAGTTTTCGCTAAAAATTAATTTTTATCATCGAATTTGAATTTGCCCAAAGAGCCTAGCATTTTTATCATTTTTTTTCACGCTATCAAATGTTATGGTTGCAATTAGTAGGTAAATGGGTTTGACTCTGGAGTATAAAATTAAATCGGCGCGGCTTTAAGTGTTGTGCTTTAGCCGCCATTTTGAAAAACGTGTGATAACTAATATCTCGAGAACGACTCATAGTACATTTTTTGCTTACATATGTTTATACATAAAGAAAACAAAATTATCTCTCTTTTCTTCATACAAATTTTTCATGTAAGCTTTATACTTTCAAAGACAAAGCACCGAAAAGTTGCGCTTTTTCAGTTTTTGCCTATAGACTCTTTAACGATTGTTAATATGTTACTGAAAAAAACATACTTTTCGCCGCTTAAACTCTGAAAATATAAATCCTACAAAAAAACTTTGAAGGAAGAGAAAGGCGTTAGTTAGAATTGCGGCTGAAGCACAATACTTACGGCCGCGCCGATTTTGTTTTATATAGTCATAGATCCATCTAACAATTTCAACCATAAAATGTGAGCTGTATGTTTTTGCAATAAGAAAAATCATTTTTGTCTCTGCCGACTGGCCTATTTGTGAAAAATTATAACGAACTAAATTATAATAACTAAATTGGTACGAAGCCATTTACGATATAAATACGTCAGGTAATTTTTTGGCAAAAATCAGAACTGCGTCTTAGAAATTACAGGCACGAAGTTTTATCAAAATCGTTATTGTTGTTTTAGAGAACTTTTTTTTAGAAAAGTCACCCGTTCTGGACAAGAGCAACAATAAAAATTCGAATTTCTCCTCCAAGAAATCACATACAAATACTTTTTTTAGATTCTAGCTCGATGAAGAATACGTCGGTACTTACAGATGCACAGACCTACATATGTACGTCTTGACGAAAAAACATTTTTTTTTTGGACTGCTTCATTATCGTAACGTTAGATTTAATTAAAACCTCGAATTTTTTTGACACAAAACCTTAAAGCAAGTTAAAATAAAATAGTGCAGGAAGTCAGCACCGCCATTTTTGATTTAAAAAAAAATCTGAGGTTGTGTTGAAATGTGCCCGCATTGTTTCATCTTGACATTTTTTGTAATAACTGTTCTACTAATTTTTTTTTGTTGGGTGAAATGGCTACAGCTTTTAGAAAACACCCATTTCAAAGAAATATGTATAAGTAGGTCTAGTGGCACTCGGCTGATTTGCGTAAAGTTATAACCAAGTTATGCAGCCAACATTCAGAGCTAGTATTGGTGTGCTCTACGAAGTTTAAGTCAGAAACAAATTTATGTTCCAGCTAGTGAATACAAATATAAATGCGAACAAGTTAAAAAAAATAAAATAAAACGACATCAACTGCCACGACATGGATTGTCCGCGCAGAAAAAAATGTATGGACAAATAAATGGACAAACAAATTGTTTCATTTCATATACCTAACTTTAGTCTCACTATATTTCCCAATAAAAGTAATAGTTTCGGAGAACATAATTTCCGTTTTTCAAAATGGCGGATTTGCACTAGTTAAGACATCGAGCATGATGGTATCGAGCATCGAAGTCGATATTTAAAATTTCTTTGTCCAGTGACATGCGATAAGTTCAAGGCGAGTAAGAGGAGTAAAAGGACTAAAAAAGTAAGTTTACTTTGTGTTCTACAAATATTTGTTGATAAAATTTAATTATTCCGTTAGAGCGGAAATTTATCTGATTTCATATACCAATCGGAAAAATTTTTATCCAATCGGCTCTTTTGAAGAAAACCTCGAAGCAAAAATCGTTCTTTTTTCGTTTTGATACGGGTATCACACCAAAAACATACCTAAATGTTAAAAAAGGAGCCAAGTTCTTCTATATCCAAAAACCTTTGCATAACAAGTCAGACGTAAAAATTAGTACAATCTTAAAGTACGCCAAGTTATAAGTTTATTAATGTTGAATATCAAATATTTTAAGTAGAGTAATATGAAAGAACCTCAAAATTATCAAAGAAATCAGCTATTTAATGATTACTGACTTAAATTGAGTTGGTTTACTAGTCAAGTTTTCATTTCAGAATTTAGTAATTAGGTCTTAAAAGAAAACTTGCCAAGTAAACCAACTCAATTTAAGTCAGTAATCATTAAATAACAGATTTCTTTGTTAATTTTGAGGTTCTTCCATATTACTCTACTTAAAATATTTGATATTCAACATTAATAAACTTATAAATTGGCGTACTTTAAGATCTCACTACTTTTTACGGCTGACTTGTTATGCAAAGGTTTTTGGATATAGAAGAACTAAGCTCCTTTTTTAACATTTATGTTTTTGGTGTGATTTCACTACTTTTTACAAAGATTATTTTTATCAGGAAAAGTTGGTGGAACAAACGCCCAATGAGTGCCTCATAAGGAATGGTAAGTTTTTAATTTATGCCTTTTGTATGTACTACAAGTCCTACCCCTCTACCAATTTTCGTAAAATAGAAGTGCTAAATGATAAAAATTGATAAGAAGTGAGTGGATGAAATACCCCTGCATTAAAGAGCTCGTGATTTCAACTTCTTCTTTGTATAAACCTGAAAACTAACCACTTTACCAAATTTCATAATCCTGCACAAATCGGAAGTGCTCTCAATACATTTAATATTAATTCTGTGAAAATGGGTGGTTGCCACGCCCAGTGAATGTAAAATCTCAAATTTTAAATTTTCCCTTTGCTTGCATGTCAAGTCCTATCGCTCTACCAAATTTCATCACTCTACGACAATCAGAAGTTCTCTACATATTTGATATCAATTCTGTGAATGTATGGGCGGGTGCGACGCCCCCTTAATGTTAAATATCAAATTTTTAAGTTTAGCTTTTGTTTGCAGTTCAAGTTCTACCGCTCTACCAAATTTCATCATTCTACGACAACCATAAGTGCTCCATATAATTGATATCAATTCTGCGAAAATGGGCGGATGCCACGCCCTCTGAATGTGAAATCTCAAATTTTGCATTTGCTTGCACTTCTAGTCTAGCCCTACCGTTCTAGCAAATTTGACCATTCTACGACAATCAGAAGTGCTCCTCGTAATTGATATCAATTCTTATTCAAATGCCAGAACTTGGCTGGGCACTACCGTGCCCTTTGTTAGCTCGTACACTGAAGGCGTAATTTGGCCCATTCCTTAAAAGAATACTTTTTGCTATAATATTGCGCCATCATGAGGATTCGGTGCCATTACTGGGTCGCTTAGGGATTTGTGTTTAAGGTTGATAGCAAAGTTTAACAAAATAAATGCTTTAGACGTATAAAATGCTCGACCAAATCAGAACATTTTGTAGATTGTGGATTGCAAAGGACCACAATTTTTCTTCAAAATTCTAAAAATGGAAAAATAACTGAGCTCACAATTACCAACATTTTCAGAATTATTCAATTTAAAAAATTTCAGAATTATTCAGTTTATAAAAAAAATTATGCATAATTTCATCGAAGATAATGATTTTTGTTTGTGGAATTGAATTGTGGAACGTGGTGAATTTGTATCTTATACATACAAAATACACAGTTCGAGTGCAACAAAACTTTCATACAAAAATAGATTTATTAATGGTTGGCAATTGTTTTTACACTAAGTACTTTAGGTTTCTTGTCTGTTTAAAAGTTCCACTTAGAATGAAATGAAACCTCGTTAATCGTGCAATTGCCTTTTCACACAAATTCCAAAACCCCGCCTTGGGGAAAATATCGGTTTTGGCTAAAAACCTAAATCGAAAATACAAGTTGTCCCATAAATTTTTGCTAAACCACAAGTTTTAAATAAAACATGTCAAAAACAAGATGACATTAAGCGCTCAGTTAAACGTCAAATAAATATCTGACGGGTTAGTGCCAGGAAAAAATAATTTTAGTGCCGCAACACAAGATAACGCAACGCAGGGTCGCGTTCCTTTACTTGTTTTACGTGAGCTGATTCGGTTAAGATATAAATTCAATAAAACGAATCAGATTCATTGTATTCCCATTTTTTACTTACAATATTAACAAATTTTCTTTTAATTTCGCAAAGATAAAACATTTGATTTTTGCCCTTAACTTTGGCACTTCAAATTTTCAAAGCGGTGGCGCGGGGCGGCCCTTCGTCAAGGCCATTGTGTTCAAGCACACAGATAGCAGTCGGTTTGAGCGCTTTTCAAGTTTTTGTAAACCTATTCCCGACAACCCCGTTTTTGGTTTGGTGTGAAAAGGCTAAAGAGACATGAAATTTGATAGTTTGTGTCCCCTGTTATGACTTGCGAGTTAAACGTTCCACTGAACGCGAACGTTTGGGAAAATGCATAGTTTGTGGAACATCGATTAGCAAAATACGACGGACGTTCGAAAAGAACGATATCGCGATTCGGTACAAATATTTAACATTAGAAGTGAATGTAATCAGAGAAGCAGCAAATAGCAATGTCAAAAATTATATTCGACAAACTTTTATTGTGACTTGCGAGTCATAATAGGTGGCTAAAGCTTAAGGCCTAACTCTCAGTTCGAGTGAAAATGTAATATTCTTACAAAATCGTCAGTGTAAAATGTTCAACTCCATAACTAACTACAGTAAAATATTGTGGAATGTGTTAATTTTTCATTTCACGAGAGATGAGTAGGTAACTACTACAATTTTTCACTTTGTCTTCGGAAACTGCAAAATCAGAATTATGACTTGTGAAGTATTTTGTGGTCTGTGGAACGTATTCATTTTGTAATTCAAATGCAGGGGCGTTTAAGTAGGTATCACCTAAAAGGTTATGGTTATGCTTTTTAAGAAATTAATAAATTGATTCACGAATATCGTGGAACGTATTGCTTTTTTTTGTTTTATAGCAAGACAAATTCCATTTTATTTCAATTTTTAAATCGCTAAAATGAATACGTTCCACTTTACCTTAAAGGCCATTTTATCCATTTTGTAAGCTTGTGACCACTTAAGAATCCTGTAGTAGCTAGTCTAAGGCCCTGTTTTTCAGTACGAGATCTTTTGAGTTTCAGAGTTAAACTCGAGTAAACCTCAGGAATGTGGTGAGTTTAACTTTTATCTCGTCACTGAAAAATTGGACTAATAGGTACATATATTTTGTATAACCAATTATTTTAAGTTTTGTGATTTAAAGTAATACAGTTAAAAACACAGTCTTATAGCATGGATATTTTACTGGTAGAAATAGGTATACAATACAGACTTAAGCCCAGTCCAGTGCCAGCGATCATCCGAATTTCGGAGTTAAATTGGACTTGACATTAAAATTCTATAAATTAGTTTGAGTTGAACTCTAATCTGGCACTGCAAAATTGGACCTTAATAAGTAGATAAACGTAATTCCAATAGCTTGTTCTAGGTAGTTTATAAGTTAGTAGCAATAAGTTTCCAAACAAACAAAATTATCCAAATTTCTAGTGCGCCTTACCCTGGTAAAGCATTCCTCAGTGCGGCTGGGTAAAAAGCTGCTGGCAGCAATGCATGTCCCCACGGAGGCAGCAATATAGGTGACCAGGTTAGAAATGATCCGGCTGCTGCTGCTGCCGCCGCTGGATGATGATGCATCAGACTTCCCATAGCGTGTCCAAACGAAGGTATTCTTAGCTCTTCCTTGACGCTAATTGTCTCGATCGGCGACCTTGAAGTCGACGGAGACCGTTTACGTTTCTCAGCCACTTTGAATGAATGCAATAAAATTCCAATTCAAAATACAAACAAAAATCACATTCACTAATAAATTTGCAAGCCAATTAGGACAAACTCTCAGGAGCGTTGCAAAAACTGTTTTGAAAATAGGTAGGTGGGTATAATTGTTTCACAGGAAATGCATGTATTATAAATGAAATAAAGATAACCGCGAATGAGCCGGAATATTATAATAATAATTTATTGCGTGTGATGTGTGTGCTGAACGTTATTTCCCGACGAGGACGAAACGATGTAACACGGCACGAGAAGATAAATATTTTCCGCTTTCAAACGATTTGAAGTGTCATCAAGAACTAAAACAGTCCACGTTAAGTGGCTTCTTCTCATGTCCTCTTGGCGGCCTCTCGAATGTCCTCCTCTTAACACACATACATACACAGCCTACACTTACATAAAGCATTATTTATTTTTGAGTACAATATCCCCATAGAGCTCAACTCGACTCGACTACCGACTCAACCCTCGACGAGCTGCCAGCCAAGCCACTTATGATGGTGGAAAGTGGTTAGGTCTCTAGCCTCTCTAAACGAACAAGGACGATGGTACACAGCGACTGACAATAGCAGACTCATACATTCAGCCATCCAGCCAGCCAACCAACAGAACATAGCATAACCCCCGGCCATTGTCTGGAAGGCCTGTTTAGGTACTCAGGGATTACAAGGGAAGATGATGAGACCTCAGCCAATCACAGGGCCCCGCTCTGAAGTGGTGTGTGAAGAGGTTTTTTCTCGTTTGAGTGTATTCGTTTCGTAGGCAAGCGCATAAATGAACTTGAGTGCGATACTTTTTCAAGAGTCCTTTCCCTACCTAGGACTAGGATATACCAGACCACGCGAAAAGCTATACCATCAGAGGACTTGAGTGAGGTGAGGCTGCGAGTGCGAGGGTTGCTGGTTGCATAGAGTAGTTTGAGGCCATTGTTACATAAGAAGGTACTTTCGACACTTCACAGAGAGACCTAGCGATGTGGGCACGCCCCTTTATTCTGGAATCCTGTATCCTGATTTTTTGTGTGTTTTTGTTTTTGTTGGTCGAATTGTATTTTATATTCTTTTTTATAGTTGGCATTATAGGCTCCGCAGCTTTATTATTATTATTGCTTGGAGTGACTCCTTTTTATTATTTTTTTTTTTTTGTTCGTTGCTACTGCCGTGTAAAAGGACGTTTTCATTGTTATTAAGGAGGGATATACTCGTTTCTATCTATCGAATGAGCAGATGTAGTTGTTTGTTGGATACTTTCAAATAGCAAAAATGAATTTAATCCTTATAGAGTTGGTATGTAGTTGTTTGGAGGAAGGGAAGAGAAGTGTAATTTATTTATTTCTAAAGCACGAGTGCCATTCTAAATAGTTAGTGGTTCGGTTATTATTATCATTTTTCTTGTTTTTTTTTTCCTTCCCTAACACTCGAGCACGACTTATTTAAGTATCTGAATATAGGTATAGTATAGAGAAAGTAGGTAGTTCAGCCAATAAACAGTAATTTGTGTGTAATGCATGCATTTTGTTGACAGGGTGTGTAGTCTAGTGTATAGCGGGTTTACTTTTTTTTTTTGTTTTTTAGATTGAGGCTTTATACCTTAGAGTAGAAGTGATTAAGGATTAGAGATTTGAAGATTGCGCTGTTGACACGATATGGTTATTTTCTATTGGAGTTTGAATTTTGAAAAAGCATAATAAAGCATAACAAAAGTTAAGAGATAATAATGTAGGTATAGGTATGTAGGTAAAGATTGTTGATATTGACATAACCCAGTTTTCAATTTAAATAGGTACTATTTCAACCAAACCTAGATACCAGTAGATGGTATTATAAAAATTACCAAAGGATAACTCACATTCCTGTTATTAGTAGATACCTATAGATATATAAATTGCATCTATCTTTTAGTAAGTAGTTACGTGGAGGTACCTACATCTATTAATTTATAGCAAGTAAAAAATTGTCAGTCGATGTTTTCTATGTTTTTGTTTTGTTGGTTTGCTAACTCAACACATATCAACTTAGCAAATCAGCAATAAGAATGAATTTTAAACTTCTTCTAGAGACTTGATTTTTGCTCACTTATTGTTTGTTAATTATTTGTAACAATTTCGCATTGTTCGTGCAATATTTTCTACGTTCTTGTGATATTTTGCAAGTTTATATCTATAAAGCTCATCACACTTTCTTCCGAAAAAGGGTTTAAGGGTTTTGTGCAATGTTTTCTTTGTTTTGTTCTATGTTTTTTTTTTAGTTCATATAAGTATCAACGTAAGGCTTGTTTCACACACATTCGGTTTCATTCGGTTCGGTCTCTATTCGGTTTGTATTCGGCTGTGCCTGATATGTGTGAAACGATAAAACGGCAAAAATAAAAACCTAACAGAAAACGTAGATCACCGTTTAAGCGTTTCACACATATCAGGCACAGCCGAATACAAACCGAATAGAGACCGAACCGAATGAAACCAAATGTGTGTGAAACGAGTCTAACACAGCCCCATTTCTTCTAAAAAAGTGAACAATTTCCCCAATTGCTTAATACCTACTTTATAACTTTCCGTTAATTAATTGTGACAGATTCGAATTTGTCATTCGATGTTTTCTATGTTTTTTTTTGTTGATTTTCCAACTTGAAATCTACATATCAATTTATCAAATCACCTTCCCGAAAAGAGGTGTTGATTTTAGTCAATTTTTTAATAAATTACCTTTAATTAATTGTTAATTAGTTGCGAACATTTTGATTTTTTTGTGTTATTTTTTTCAATGTTATTTATCATTATTTTGTTAAATTCACATTAACTACGAAAAGCAACCCACCAAACAGGGTTAAGAAATCTTTAAGAAAATTATTTACTGCTTACTAATCTGACGAAATTTTCTATGTTTTTTTTTGTGGTATTTTATTAAGTTCATATCAACTTAGCAAATCGCTCTTTTAAAATTTCCATCGAGAATTGTTAATTATGCTTAAGAATTTGCTGTAAATCACATGTGACAATTTCAAAGTTATTCGATGTTCTCTATGTTCTGTATGTTTTTGTTTTTTTTTTTTGTTGCTGCTTGGCTAAATCTATAAACATTTATATCTACTTTAAAATTTCTTTTGGCGACTTGCTTATTGCTTAATTAACAGCCTTATATTCGTCATTAACTAGTAGTGACAATTGTGTGGAATATTTTCTATATGTTTTTTTTGTGTTATTTTCTTCATATCAACCTAGAAAAGTAAACACAACGAACATTTTATTAAAACTATTCTAGAAATTTTTTTCTTGCTTAAGAATTTGTTGTTAGTTACTCGTTAATTCGTGCAATGTTTTTTGTTAAATGCATATGAACTTACCAAAGTACCAAACAAACATAGAAAACACAGCTTCACAGCGAAATTAAATAAATATTTTCCATATCTAACCACTTTTTTGATTTTGATAGTAAAAAATAAATATTTCGTTTTTTGCTGAAAAATATTGCGATCCTTTGAATTTTGCATATAGAAAATCTATACCATATAAATAAATTCAACATAATTATTATCTAAAATATTTTTAAACTTTCGCAGACTTCCGCTGTTTTTTTCTTAAATTTCATAGTTCATTTCTTTTCGATCATGCATTTAGTTAACGAGCAACCCAAGTAAAAAATAAGATAAAGTATAAATACAACATTGAAAGACATAACATCCAAAATATTGCCCACGCAGAAAAAAATTGAGTACAAATGAAAGATAATTATATTTCCAACAACTTTAAATAATAATATTTTTTCAGATAAAATCAATAGTCTTGGAGATATAGACCAATTTGCGTTTTACAAAGAAGCGAATGTAAGTATGTCAGTAAATGACGTCCTGAAAAAATGAATTTAGGCCTCCTACAGATATGAAATAATCAGCTGTCTAATATTTCGTTACAAAAACAGTCTTTATTGATAAGTTTTCCTATACTTAATTTGTATTTTACAATTTGTCAGTTAAGGAATATCAGAATTTCTATCCATATCCATATGCAACTGTCAAAAAATAAATTTCATAGAAGAGACAATTTTCTACAAAGTAATTTTGAGTTCATTGACCCTTGTCCCGGTTGTAGATCAGCGATCGCGGTTTTAAAATGATTATTAGTTATTACCGTGGAACGTTTTGCTGTATGTAACTTGTCCGGCTAGAAGTTAGTGATTTGAGCCCACTGATCGCCTTCGTCCAGTTTTCCGCAACTGTCAAAAGCAAAGAAATATGGCAGATCCAGTGTTTTTAATTCTCAAATACCAATATTTATTATGTGTTCACATGACGTAATTGTTTGGATTCATAAATGTTTTAATTAGTACTTTGAGAACATTTTTGCAAAATTTTCATCTGCAAAAAAAAAGTATTTTCATTCGCAATAAATTACCTATAGAAGATTTGCTGCACGAGGTCAATGCAACAGCCATTATTATTTTGAAATTAAAAACTGACGGTTGTGTCATTCATATTTATCTCCTTTGACATTTTGACAGATCGAACTTTAGCAGACATTTTTTTTTTTTTTTTAGTTTTGTGGAGTATTTCCTTTTACGTCTAAAAAGTTTATTTAGGGTCGTATAATAAAGTAGGCATGTTATGTAACACAAATAAAACTGGGATACAATTGAATCCTTGCTATAGGTGATTCTGAGGAGAAAACATGATATTTGTTTGGTCAACTTCTTATTGCTTTTATTTCGAGTGCATTTTAAGATTTTTTTAATTTATTTTCTAAATCGAAGAATCCTTAATTGCGAGGTATCCATTCCGATTGACACATCAAACAGATTTTTTTATAAAATGGAACGCAATCCGAATCAGTGTGTAAATTAAAGAATTTTTGACAAGTGCGTGTTAAATTTCGCTCCTACTTGTACGGCGATATAATAGAATTATTATAAATTAAAACTTCTTAAAATTACCAAGTGAAAAAGCTTAGAAAGCTTATATCTTGAGTTCTACTAGTCGGATTATCAAAACCAAGGTGTTTAAAAGTAAGGAAAATGACAGAGCATCATGATATATTTTAAAATTATTTGAAGTGAAAATACCGCCGATAAAAAATTAAGAAAATCTTCACTTTCAACCCCCCACCCCCAACCCTTCGTCAAGGGTATGGGCAGGCAGACATGGTAATCCTGGTTTTACCCCTCCAAAGCTATGTATTGGTATCGATTTCAACATTACGCAAATGACTTTACTTTTTATCTCGTTGGCTCTCGGTCTATTACTCATATTTAGTCTAATGGACATATTTTGATCAATCTATTAACAATTTTTTTTTTCTAAAAGTCAGTTGTCTGACTATTTAGTGTCAAATTTTTAAAACATAAAAACTCCGAGAAATTTTGATGAACAACCAAAAAAGGACACAATTTTTATTTAACTTCAGGTACCAAGCCGTGATGAAACAAAAGGTTTAAACGGATTCTGACAACATTCATAGAGAACAATAGCTTTAAGGAAGCAACATACGGTGGATATGTTTTCAAAATATATTCAACTTAAATCAGTATGTTGCATCTGTATGCGTGTATTAACGTACACTAGAGCAACTTTACTTATAGATGTCAGTCAAAGTACAATCAAAGCTATTCTAACGTAACGCAAACAACGCTAACATTAAAGTAGCTTTGTGTTTCCGCTTTAGGGCTCGTTTTTCAGTGTGGGGTTAAAGTTAAACCCGAGTTAACTCACCCGATTTGGTTATTTAACTTTGGATTAACTCAAAAAAGGTTTATGATATTTTATCTTCCGTGTTTTTTAAGGCATTTTGCATTCATCATCAATTATCATCATCATCAAAGTATAGACAGATCTATTTTCAGAGGTAACTAACTCGGGCTTAACCCAATTCCATACTTTCGGAATGCTCAAAATAAAGTGTCTCATCTGGAAGGTTTATTAAATCCGCATATAATGTCAACTAATATTTTGAAATTAGTCAGTCATAGATCTAAACCTCTAAGACGTTTTGAGAAAAAAAAACTTAAGATTCCCAAAAAATACTATGGCTAACCAATTACTGAAAAATCGATCTTCTATCACGATTTGGTGGACTCTCAAATGGTATATACAATTTATTTTTTGCGAATATCCAAAAAATGATGTGCTTAAAATCGGGCATGAACTTTTTCTATTTATTTTAACCACTGAATTTTTCCTAGATTTTTCTTTTAATAGGACAAACAGTTTCAAAGATAAGCGCGAAAAACCGCAAAAAATAAATGTTGCTCTTAACTGCCGCTAACACATCTTGAATCCATGTGGACTTATTTTCTTTATACAACATCACAAGAAATATCTTAGGCATGGGTAAAATTGAAAATAGGATAGCCACGGATACTTCATTACACATCCGGTCCGCACCATTTTGTTAACCGAAGATTTTTAACTCATGGAAGCCAATGGTTCGTGCATTGAATAGTCTAAATTGAAGTAATGTGGTACAGGTCGGTAATGTGGTATAGGCATTTTTTTCGAAAACTAAGCAACCAACTAGAAGTTTGGTATGCCTTGTTTAAATATCCTCCCCTTGAGCCCCGGCACTCATTTTTTTTTCTTTAAAAGTTTTCAACAGATTTCTCATTGATACAAAAATTGTACAATTACTGCCATGTTTTTTTTTCGACAATTGGCCTGTGTTCGCCGTCGGCAATGCAAAATCTGCAAGTTGAAGTTAAAAATATTTTTCTCAAAAAAGTTAAAGGCTATTAATGTTAATTTCTACTTAAAGCCCAGATAAAATGTACACAAAACTGGCCGATTTGTCTACAAAAATCTAAGTGCAAATTTTCAAACGCAATAATATTATTTTGGCATAAGCAATACTGCCGCTGGGTTCACTTCCCAGCCTCGTCCACTTTAAAACTAAAAAGTTTTTTTTTCAGGGCTACTGCCTCTTGCGAGGAATTGGCAAATCCTCCAAGGGTATCACTTGTCATGAATAAGTGCTTCTCGTCTAGCCGTTCGGATTCAGCATAAAATTGTAGGTCCCTTCCATTCCTGTCGACACGCGCACACCCAATTTATTAATTTTTAATACTGCCGCAAGAGTCCATTGCCAAATCGTGTACCTACTCGTCAATAGTTATTGAAGGTCGAAAATATCTAAAGTATCAGTTTTTCTCATATAACTCCCAAACGGTAAATGATGCTATCGAAAAGTATTAGAAACAAAACTTGTAGATCATGCCATTCACCAAACAAAAATGTATGACAATTTTGTCCCTAAGACTCACCGTTTTGAAGTTCTTGTCATTTCAAAAAAAAAAGTAAAATGTCATTAATATCATATGTCAAAAAAAAACCAAGAGTCGAAAATACCGGGTTTTTTTTCCATTACTCTTAAATGAGGATTTTCTAGTTTGTAGATTTTTATTTTCTCTAGAAAAAATAGTATGAAATTTTCTTACACATTTAGGAGATCAGTTGGAAACATACATAGCTTAGAAATAATTATAAAAAATCCTATATTTTTTAAGTTTGACAATTTTTTAAGTCGCAATATCTTAAAACTGATTTCTAATACGTAAATAAAAGTGTTATAATACCTTTTCTAGAGAATATTAAAATCTGCTGTTAAAATCTTATGTTATTGTACTTACTTACTTACTTAGGTCCTCGGACCTATTACGTCCGTGATGTTTCCCTTAGAGGACATAGGGCCTCCACTACACCTACGCGCCATCGTGTACGATTTCTTGAAATATATTTCAGCTCTCTCCAACTTTTCCCCAGTCGTGCCGATTCCTGTTCGACCGTTCTTCGCCATGTACTTCTAGGCCGGCCCACTTGTCTTCCCTCCTGTGTGAGCGGGTTCCACTGCATTGCTTGAGATGCAATGCAACGATCGCCTTTTCGAAGCGTATGGCCAATCCACTGCCACTTTCTTCTGCGTATAATGGAGTCTATGGGCTCCTGACCCGTTCTCGCATTAAGTTCGGCATTGGAGATACGGTTGGGCCAGAAAATCCTCAAGATGTTTCGTAGACATCTATTAACGAAGGTTTGCAGCTTTCTAGTGACAGTGTCAGTGACTTTCCAAGTGCTGCAGCCGTAAAGCAGAACGGATTCAACATTGGAGTGGAACAGTCGTAGCTTGGTCTTTAAGCTAAAAGAGTTGTTTCTCCATATTTTGGTCAGCATTTCGAACGCAGCCTTTGCTTTTCTGATTCGGCTGTTTACGTCCAGTTCAGTTCTGCCACCCGTAGAGACAATACTCCCGAGATATTGGAAATCCTCTACCATCTCTACCGGTTGTCCAGAAATATTTACTTGGATTGATGAGGAAGTTCCAAGGCTGATTCTTTTAGTTTTTGCCGAGTTGATCTTAAGCCCTACGATTTCTGCTTCTCTCTCCACCCTTGTTGTCATTTGATGAAGATCCATGATCCTATGAGAGAGTAAGCATACGTCGTCCGCGTAGTCCAGATGTTTGAGGTGAGATTGCACTGAATTCCTCCATTTCTATTTGACAAACCTGCGTGCAGTACGTCACTTATCACCAACAGGAACAGTATTGGTGACAGTATACAGCCTTGCCTAACTCCACTTTGGATTTCAAACTCCTTTGACAGCCTACCTTTGTGCAAAACGTGACACTTGGATCCATCATATGTTGCCTTGATAATAGCAATCAATTTATCTGGGGTGGCCCTCCTGCGCAAAGCAAGCCAAATAAATTCTCTATTGACACTGACGAACGTCATTTCAAAATCGATGAACAGCAGGTGAAGTGGTGATCGATATTCAACGCACTGTTCGATGATGATCCGCAAGGTGTTGATGTGATCCACACAGGAAGATCCAGTGTGGAAACCTGCTTGTTCGGCGTCGAGTGTGTCTTCGAGGTGGTCTTTAATTCGGTCCAATACTATCCTTGCTATTATCTTGGCTACTGCAGGCAGAACGCATATTCCTCTCCAGTTTTTGCACTGTGTGAGATCTCCTTTCTTTGGGAGCTTGACAATGAAAGCTCTCTGTTTCCCAAGCTCTCTTAATAAGTGGGTGCAGTAGCTCGCTCGATGATGTTGGGGCTGCTCCAAAGAGTTCTGCAGGAATACCGTCAAGTCCAACCGCTTTGTTGTTCTTCAGTGCTTTGATGGCGGTGATAATTTCTTCTTTACTGGGGGGTACGGTGCGTATTCGGGAAATTGTTACTTCGGGTAGCTCAGTGGGAATAGGGTTCACTTCAGTGGCGAAAACGCGGTTTAAAACCGCAGAAAAGTGTTCCCTCCACCTTATGAGCTGATCCTCATCCGAAATTAGCAGGGATCCGTTTGTGTCTTTAACCAGGTGTTGTTTAGAGCTCTGGACTTGTAATTAT
The DNA here is from genome assembly GCA_949320155.1 of Melangyna quadrimaculata. Classification (NCBI taxonomy): domain Eukaryota; kingdom Metazoa; phylum Arthropoda; class Insecta; order Diptera; family Syrphidae; genus Melangyna; species Melangyna quadrimaculata. The sequence goes on along the minus strand of OX439483.1, from coordinate 102,436,851 downwards.
TATTATTAAAAAGATCGGCCAGATAAAATAAAATAAATAAATAAGATATAGATATTTTTACTATAATCGTTTCCAATAAATCTAACATACCTACTAAAAATACGAGTATAGGAACTAAATATCTTTAAGTTGAATACAAATTTATTTAAATTTGCCATAAAGCAATATTTGAATAATAATTATAGATTGGTTTTATCCATGATAATGTCCAACCTTTTTCATTTCATATTACCTAGATATAAATTTTGGATTATTCCCATTTATCTCAATACTGATTCGACAGATTTTGCTATAATTTCGTAATTCTTTTTTCTAAGCTAGTATAGTTCAGAAATATTTATAAAACTTGCAACAAAAAAAAAAGCAACAACAATCAACGAATAAATGAACAATTACTTGTCATATTTATGTATATTGTACATTTCTAAACATTTGGACTGTCTCGCATTTGTTTTTAACCACAAATCATGCATTATATTTTTTGTGTCAGGAAACCGATTAGATTGGACTAAGGAGGCAATCTGATAAAAAATTAATCACGGCAACCAGACGTTTTAGTGTTAAATCACGAGATTAAACAAAATAATATAATCAGTACAAGTGTAAGTAGCTCTGACTAAAGCAAATTATTGTTTTCAAGATACAATTTATATGGTAATATTGGTTAACAAAAATAAAACTGTGTTTACATGTATTGTGTATACCTATCTTTCTGAAAACTGATTGTGTTAGGACTTAATCGTAACGAAGAAGCCATTGCCAATATTGTATTTGGTATTGTTTTAATGGGAAATCCCTGATAAATTGATAATCTGACGAATTGAAGCGCCCATCATATTCGTCAATTAAACTTTAAAAAGTTTTTTTAAGAGGTTTTTATACAACAACTATGCTTCAGATCAAAAAAGATACCAATCTTTAATAAAATTAACTATGTATGTATATTTAACAGTCGCAATGGGGAGGGCATTTTTGATAATCTATAGATCAAACAATTTGATTAAAAATTAATAAAAATTGAAATAACTCCATATGAGTGGATAGGTACTCCGAATACTTAATGAGTTGAATAAGGTATTAAGAGACAGTTTTGGCACTTCAAATATGATTTTTGAGATGGAGCTCGCTACCCTAAATATTGAACAATATTTCGGGCCGGAGCATTGGTGTCCATTCGCTTTACTTGACCCAGCCACCTGAGTCTTTGCCTTTTCAGTTTTGTGACTAGGTCGATGTCGCTGTACAGCCCGTACAATTTGTTCTTGTATCTTCTCCTCCATTCCCCGTCTATGCATACGGGACCGAAGATCACCCGAAGAATTTTTCTCTCGAATATTCCTAAAGCGTACTCATCCGCCGCTAAGAAGGTCCATGTTTCTGCACCATACAACAGGACCGGTATGATGAGTGTCTTGTACAGGGACACTTAAGTCATTCGAGAGAGGGCCTTACTTTTCTATTGCCTTTTTAGCCCGAAGAAACAGCGCTTGGCAAGAGTTAACCTTCGTTTAATCTCAGTGCTGGTGTCGTTGTCTGAATATCTATATAGCAGAGCCCAGGTAGATACAGTCCTTAACTACCTCAAAGTTATATATGTATATGGTGACGTTCTGTTCAAGACGTTGGTGTTGAGCGTCCTAACTAGATGACAGCATATACTTTGTTTTTCCCTCATTCACCGCTAAACTCATCTGTGCCGCTTCCTTCTCAATGCTTGCAAAGGCTCCAGTGACATAACGCTTTGTTTTTCCAATTATGTCAATATCGTCGGCGTAAGCATGTAATTGGATGGACTTTTGAAATATTGTGCCTAGTGTTGACGTGAGAGTTCTGCACTATTCTTTCAAGTATGATGTTGAAGAAGTCGCATGCCAGCGCGTCGCCTTGCCTAAATCCTTTTTTGACATCGAAGGTGTCGGTGAGGTCTTTGCCAACTAGAACTAGATATTGCTCTATACAGCTCGGCTCTATAAACGCTTTTTTCCAAGATCTGCCGTAGTGTGAATATTTGGTCGATGGTGGACTTTCCTGGCCTGAAGCTACACTGATATGGACCTATCAGGTTGTTGACGAACGGCTCCAGACGTTCACATAATACGGCAGAGAAGATCTTGTAGGCGATGTTAAGGAGACTGATTCCTCTATAGTTAGTGGAGATCAGAGGGTCTCATTTCTTGTGGATCGGACAAAAAATGCTGAGATTCCATTAATTGGACATGCTTTTCTCCAACCATATTTTACAGATGAGCTGGTGCATACTACTTACCAAGTAATCTCCTGCTGCTTTGAATAGCTCGGCAGCAAGCCCGTCGGCTCCAGCAGCTTTGTTGGACTTAAGCTTATAAGCTTAATATCTATAGATATTGCTATCTCCACTTCGTCGAGGTCGGGTAGACGGAATTTTTGACCTTCATCGTCTAGGTTGAACGGTGTAATCTGCCTGACAGTGGAATTAGATTCGTCATCGCCGTTATACAGTCTACAGAAGTGATCTTTCCATATTCCCAGCATTGACGGCGAATCTACTGCGATGTTTCCTTGCTTGTTCTTGCAGGCTTCGGTTCGGGCTCTGTAGCCCTGATAGCTTCTTTTTACCTTTTGGTAAGACTTCCGAACCTCATTCCAGTTATGACATCCTTCAATCTCCTCGTTCTTGCGCTTCACATGCTCCCTCTTTTTCTTTCTGAGAAGCCGGTGTTCCTCTCTTCTATTTTGCTCGTAGAGCTCGCGATCAGCTCTGGTCCTTCTGTGCAGTGACGCCTTGTATACCTGACGTACATACACTCTGCTCCCTTGAATGGAAACAAAATTTTTGTTTACTATCATCGCTTCGCTGCATGTGCTTTTCGGCAATCGTCATCAAACCATGGGTTTCGTTGTGGTGGTCGAGTGAAACCCAGCACGTCAGATGCGGCATCTCTGATGGCTTCTTGGCAATGTTGCCACTGGTTTGCAACACTTGATGCTGGCGGCATCAAGAGGTTGTTTGAGATCCGATCGGAGAAGGACCTAGCAATCTCTTGCGATTGTAGCCGCCCGACGTCAAACTTCCTCACAGCATTTCTTCAGTTTGGCTATGTTCGCTATTCAACAAGGTAATGGTCCGAGTCAACGTTGGCTCCTCGGAATGTTCGGACATCCCTGATACTGGAGGAAGAAGTCTCCGAGATGGAGCCTACGTCTTTGGTATAAGGCAGGGCATGTGCAGAGTTGACGATTGATAGATCAAAATATTTCCTGGTCCCCTTGTGAATATTGAGGTGAGGATACCGATTACACTAACTACCACCATGTTTCGTCCCGCAGAGAAATCGATCAGCCTGATTCCGTTATCGGAGGTGGTGTCGTGCAGGCTGTGCATTCCGACAATTTCACCAAAAACGTCCTCTCTTCCTAGCTGCGCGTTCAAATCATCTAGGATAATTTTAATGTCATAGCTAGGAACTGCCCGTAATTCATTCATTAAATTCAATAAAATATTTTGTATTCAGACTAAACTGTTGTTGTTCTGTAGGTATATTTTTTTTAAACTGTATAGTCATGGTTTTAGGAGAAACAAAACCCGCCTAATATTCAACAAACTTTTTGGAAGCGTCTTTATAAAAAAAAATTAAAAATAACCAACTGAACCGTTTTCGAGAAATTCATATACTGATCGTTCAGTGTAGGTTTTGAGATTTTTTGTTTAACTAACAAGATCCTTTAAGTATGGTTCATGGCATTCTTATATTAAAGTAGGTTCTCAATCCATACATATATATTTTTCTTTATTTTATTTATGATCAAAACAAAAAGATAAACATATTAAATATCCACAACCACACACGTGTAGTTTAATCAAATCCAATTGAATTTTTTTGACCAACACAAAATATTATTACTTATCTCAAGAGAAATGCTTGTTTAAAGATAAGATTCATTTTAAATCCAGAGTAGGTATATTTTGTCAACATAAAATAGTTAAATTAATATATTTTTCAATTAATCTCTTTAAAACGCGATAAAAGATAAAACCTTAATTAAAACAATTGTTGGTCAAAGCTCGTTTACTATATATATATATATATATATATATATATTTTTTTATTTATAGATAAATCTACTTGAATCTACTTATTATAAATATTAATCGAGACATTTAACAAGTATGGTGCAATTGTGTTTTTTGTTTGAATGAATCTTATCACAGTTAATTAATAAAACACAAAACAAACAAACAAATGTCAGAAAATATATACATGTAAGTACATTGTACATATATAGAATTGATATGAAACTACGAGTACTTTGTAATGTCCAGTTAAGATTTCGTAAGAGTTCTCCCAGTTTATCAAAATCCAGGGAGGTTTTGATCTAAATCGATAACGTTATTGATATTTAGTTTATGATTGACGACTTGGTGGGTTCTTGATATATGGGTGGGAGAGATTGTCATGTTTACATACAATTCGACGAATAAGCTCTGAATTACTGTTTTAGAAATATCAAAGTCTTAAAACTGATGATGATAAAAGTAATTCTACCCTTAGTAATGCAAAAACTACATAGAAGAAGTACCCACAGGGTACTTGCGATATAGAGTGAGATTTATCTAATAGCCCAGTCAAAATAGACATTTCTCTGAACAAAATTACGATAACGCTTAAACTTTGTGGGGGCCTTCCAGTGACAATAACGCAGTAATGACTAAAAGTCCCGACGATCCGACAGGAGCATAACTTTTTAAGCATGGTAAAGTGTCGAAAAAATCAGTTTTTAGGAAAGAACTTTTTAATGGCAAATGCTATCGAAGAAGTGCGTGTACAGTTTGTAGATCATTAAATTCGTTATAAAAAAATGCCCACTTTTTTTGCTACGACCAATAACAAAGAAGGTATATCTATTTAAAAATAACATAAAATGACGAAAATATTGTTTATTTTTAATATGACTGTTACACCGTCAATGCGTTCGAAAAAAATTTTAGGAACATTTTTAGACAGCAAAATCTTTTATAAAAAAGATTAATCGTTTTTTTTACGACCTATGTTTCAAAAATATAGCTGTTAAAAAAAAAAAAAAAAAAAAAATGACGAAAATATTGTTTTTTTGAGTATAATTGTTAAACCGTCAATGCTATCACAAAAAAATCTAGCGACACTTTGTAGACCACATAATTTTCTATTAAGAAACTTGTTTTCCTACGACTGTTAATTTACAAAATAGAGCTTCGAAGAAAACAAAAAATTGACGAAATTATTGTTTCTTTGAGAATAACTGCTAAGCCGTCAATGATATCGAAAAGTAGTCTAGGTAAAGTTTGTAGACCACAAAATTTTCTTTAAAAAAATTTAAAACCTTTTTTTTTTCTACACGGAAGAATTAAGAAAATATAGCTATTTGAAAAAGAACATAAAATACCAACAATGTTTGTTTTATGGGTATTCCTATAGTTGCGATTATGTGCAAAATATACCTAAATAACGCACTGACACACTGTGGGTTATATTTATTTAATTTAATGATCTACAAACTGTACTCGAACTTCTTTTTGATAGCATTTGCCATTAAAAAGTTATTTCCTAAAAACTGATTTTTTCGACACTTTACCATGCTTAAAAAGTTATGCTCCTGTCGGATCGTCGGGGACTTTAAGTCAATGCTGCTTTAAAGTCACTGGAAGGCCCCCACCAAGTTTAAGCGTTATCGGAATTTTGTTCAGGATTTGAGATTTTTATGTCTATTTTGACTGGGCTATAAGGTGTGACAAAAATTTAGATCGTGTAGGTTGGACCGAGACAAAAAAAACTAATTGTATGAGAAAAGGGTAGTTTTTCCCCGGCTTATAGGCAGGAGGGGCAATTTTAAAACAAAATTGACTTAAAACAGAAATAGTCCAGCCAAATTAGGGTAAAATTGAAGCATATGTGGATGTAACATTTAGCATCTTAGATTTTTGTGGGGTTCGATCAGAAATAATATAAACAACGAGAATATGAAGTTTCTCCCACTCAAAAAGGTGTGCTTTTGCAAAATCGAAACGTGCAGGAAAGTGCATTGTTCACGCCGTGTTTTTTTGTTATTTTCCTATTTAACTTTGTAAATATGCATCTAAGAAAAAAAAAAACATCAGCACAAAATTAGTTTGTTATAGAATTCTCCACAAGGAGATATTTATATAAAACTTTATTATGTTATATTTTTGTTGCTATACTGCGTTAAAGTCAGAATAAAGCTGTAAAAACAGAGTAGTTTTGAAGTGCTAAACTGACAGATAAAAAATGGTCGAAAATTCTACTATAAATATGGACTCAAGTAGTCTAGAAAATTACAAAATGAAATATCGAAACCCAATTCAAATCGGTGGCTTAGGTTCGGCACGAGAGCTTATGTTAATTAAGTGCACCGCGAAATTTTCGCGTCAATGCAGTGGTCAAAGTTAGACATTTAAGCTGGAAATAATTTTTTTATCCATACACGGAACCTTTATTGCGAGTGTTTGATTCGTCAAAAATTTACATGGAAAAGTTAAAAAAAGAAATTTTTTGCATGACGCGACGTGCATCGCCGTACTGTCTCTTTTCTGTAGGCGCTGATGATGTACATCGAGCTAGCACCTAAACGAATGGTTTGCTTCAAATTTGGTGTGAAGCATTTGTATGTGATTCGTTAGAGGCGCCTGCCAGGCGACTGAGTATACCATAACCTTAAGCGGAGCGACAGATTCGCGTGAGCGGGACGGAGGACCCAAATAAAAAATACATTGGGTGGCGCAACGGCTCGTGAAAAACCAAGGCCTAGTGACTAACAACTCGCAACCATTCCTATGTGCGCCTGTCGACAGGAATGGAAGGGACCTACAATTTTATGCCGAATCCGTACGGCTAGACGAGAAGCACTTATTCGTGACAAGTGATACTCTTGGAGGATTTGTCAATACCTCGCAAGAGGTAGTAGCCCTGAAAATTTTTTTTGTTTTGAGGTGGACGAGGCTGGGAAGTGAACCCAGACCTCCACCGTGGCAGTCTATCGCATTAACCATTACGCTGCGGGCTACTACGGAGGCCCCAACACGGGAGTTAAAATCCTCTTCCAAACCGCGAAACATTTTTTGTCCGATTATTAAATCAGATTTCCCAAATTTTAAAAGGATAGTTCTGAGGCAGTGACTAAATAAACGTTTGGTATCGGTATATCACCTGACTGGTTGTCCCCCTCAGAAAACAATTCTAAATACGTGAAAGAGTTTAACTTTCCGAGTCTGTTTTTTTTTCAAGTTTTGTCCAAAATCCAAAAATGCGATTTTCGTCATGGCGATGACGTCCGTTGATTTGTGCGTCATGTAATATTCCACTACACGATATAGAAATCGAGTAATTATCTATAAAGTATACTAAAAAGTTTACATACTTTATGAAACGGTATTGAAGCATCAAATGGAAAAAAAATTTGAAGGTTTACTTAAAATTGAAGCGTACCTACACTCAGAGAACAAAATCGTGTAACATTTTCGAGGTAAAAGTTTTGCAGGAGGGTTAATCAGGTTAAATAGTATACCACGATACGAGATTTAAAGGTGTCGTTTTAAATAAACATTTAAGTTTACATGCATGCATGTAGGTGCTTAGACACAAAACTTTAGAACATAATATGTTTAAATTAACAAGAACATCACTAAGTTAACTCCGTACACGTAATGTTTATCAGATAAGAAATTATTTAAATAATCATATGAAACGTTAAGTCAAGAGTAACACTAAAAATTGAAATTTACAAACGAAAAGGTTAAAATTTCACGCTAAAATTAAAACTGTGGTCAATGTCAATGTGTGAAAAATTTAACAAGAATTTCGAGTTTAAACAACATGGTGTCTTCTTAAATAAATTGAAATTTTATTGAAATCATTTATTTATTTATTTATTTATTTCATCATCAATTAGAGTAACTCTTACAGACTAGCGAAATACAAAATTTGTCTTAACATACATTTTAGTTAATTAACCAGAAAGAATAGGCCAAGCATAATTTTAAATGTATCCCTACTCAAATGAAAATCAAAATCAATGAAATCAGATATTTGGTTAATTTCTCTGACACAGCGAGATATTGGCTCGTTAATAGCATAATTTACTCTATGAATTACCTCATGGAATAAATAACGATTCCTAAGCACTCGAGTTGGAGCATGCAAATTTATAAGAGACAATAAAAACGGACAGTCAATATGATAGCATAAGATGTCTTTAATAAACATCATGGAAAACATTTTTTGGCGGTTTTCTAAGGTCTGAATGCCAATAAGTTGACGTCGAGTATTATAAGGTGGTATAACATCAAAGTTTCATCTAAGTTTATAAATAACTATTCTTGTAAATTCTCTCTGAATTTTTTCAATTCTAACAGAATGAGTTTTATAAATCGGGTTCCATACTACACAGCAGTACTCCAGAACTGATCTAACATAAGCAATGTAAAGCGTTTTTAAGGTGTAAGGATCACTTGGACCTTAAGAGTTACGGAAAACAAATTCAAGCATAGAGTTGGCTTTATTAACTATGAATTATAAATGATTAGCGAAGTTGAGTTTAGAGTCAAAAATGACTCCCAGATCTTTTTTGGTTGAGACTCTATCGAGAACTTTGTTCTCAATATGATAATCATATACAAAAGGAGACGAGCGGCGGGAAAATGAAAAACATTGACATTTAGAGATGTTGAGATTTAATTGGTTGATTTTACACCATGTTGATAAGCTTTGAAGATCTTCTTGTAGAAGTATACAGTCAACCGGATCTTTAATGCATCTCAGAAATTTGAGATCATCGGCAAACATCAAGGAAAAGGAATTTAAGATAAAATCAGGTAGATCATTTATAAATATAAGAAACAAAAGTGGTCCAAGATGGCTACCTTGAGGAACACCCGAGGAAACATCTATTGGACTTGAGACAATTGAGTCAATACGGACATATTGAGTGCGTCCTGTGAGATATGAACGCAACCAATTTAGCAAGTAATAATGTATACCTAGCTTTTCAAGTTTATGAATTAAAATTTTGTGGTGAACTCTGTCAAATGCTTTGGCAAAATCCGTATATATAACATCGACTTGATATCCTTTTTCTAGATTATTTAAAACAAAGTTAGAGAAAATTGTAAGATTTGTAGTAGTTTATCTCCCAGATACAAATCCGTGTTGAATTGGAGACATACGAGTAGTCTCTTTAAATAAAAATGAAAGCTTATCGCAAACTATTTTTTCAAAAAGTTTTGGTATTACAGATAACTTGCAAATCGGGCGGTAGTTGGATATGTCCTGTTTTGGACCACTTTTATGAATAGGAGTTATAAAAGATGTTTTCCATTCGGAAAGAAATTCACCTTTCTCAAGTGACCTGTTAAAAATAAAACATAATATTCGCGACAGGGAAGGCGCACAATGCCTTGAAACAATGGGAGGAATTTCGTCTGGACCGGAATTCTTATCGTCATTCATGCTGGATAAAACTTTCTCAACCTCTGTTATGTTAAAACTTAACTGACCAATGTTAACCATACTATTAGATGGTGCCAAAGAGAAATCATTAATGTTTTTTGAAACTAAATAATTAGATTTGAAAAAATTGGCAAAATTATTGCAAATGTTAGGTAGGTCTGTGTAGGTACGTATATCCCAAATACTTCATACACTTTGGAATTCCATTATTATTTGTTTTTAATAAAAGTCTAAAAATACTTGCAATTAGTTTTTAATTTAAATTTCATTGAACAAATATAGTTTTTATAAAGAAATTTATTTAACAAGTTGAAGCTCTTATCAAGAGCAATGTATTCAACTTTCAAATTGCCATCAGACGAAGAAACCCGCAACAGTTAATAAACTTTGTTTTTATTTTTCAAATGTATGAGTCTTTTGTTATACCAGGTTGGCTTAGAGTTATTTTGAATTTGTGTGTTTAGGAACAAAAATGTCGATTGCTTCCTTAAGAGTACTTAGAAAGTCACTATAGTAGTAAGATAAATCAAAAATTCGCTATGCCAACAAAATTGGCTTTTGCAAACTTAAATTTAAATGCGTTATTAGTTGTATGTTTAAAGAAATTAAGTATTTTGAAATGAAAAGTTAAAGCAATATGATGTATAGAATTAGAAAAAATTGGAAAAAGTGATTCATTTACTGACATTCCCAAATCTTTATCAACAAATACTAAGTCAAGTGTCCTATCCAAACTATTTTTACAATTATTAATCTGAACTAGATCATATGCTGCAAAGGAATCTACAATTTCTGATACATAATCATTAGAAACATTCAATGGAATAAGTTGTAATTCATCAGGATCAAAAACTCAATTTACATTTGGTAGATTAAAATCACCTACTATAATTACATGTTGATTATCTTTAAGACTTGATAAATAAAAAATACAATTATTAATATGCGGGTGGCAATGGCACAGTGGATATAGTGTTTGACTGCTAACCTGGACGTGTGGGTTCGAGCCCCAGTCTAGGTAGCATTCTTTTCTATATTCCCCAGTTTCAACTGGATGCCACCCGTGGTAAGAAAAGAGATAATTAACATCTAATTCTCAATCCACTGTGCCAACAAAAATCTTTCCTTTCCTTCTATTACTTCTAACTAGTGCCGTGCATTGCATTTAAAAGACCTGAGTTCTTACGGGCATATAGTTAAAATTATTATTATTACATATTATATAAATCTAGTGGACTTCTTGGTGGGATATGGCTTAACATTTACATTTTAAAATTTTTTTGCCATTGCCACTTGGCATGTGGGAAAGTACTTGTAAATTTAACAAGGCAATTGTTTAAAAATTATTTGAAGTTTTTCTCTGAGTGTAGCGTACGTACATATGCATAATCCTTATGTTATCTACAAACTACATGAAAAATCAGCTGTTTGACTTAAATGTACTATTCGAAGTCAAATAATAGAGTGGATTCAAAGAATTGCTTTCTCCACGAAGTTACTCAATTTTAGTATTGCAATTATCTTATAGGTAATATCAATCGTTTTTTTTTTTAATTATCCGCACTTATTTTGCACTTCATAATTACTACATTACCTACCTTTAACAGCAACAAAATAAAAATACAAGAGTGGGCTTTGGAAAGTGCGGTAGCATGTTAGGTACCAAGTGCCACCACTTGAACCGGATATACAAAACCATTTTGAAGTCAAACACTTTTCCCGAGAACAGCCCTTATTGCAATTTATAGCATATTCCTAGCTATTATGATCCTGTATAAGAACTGAATTTGTGTTCGGATTTTTGTTGTTATATTATTGAACAAATATCAATTTTCGCTTCTTATGATTTTTATGCGCCGATGTCACGAAAACCACTTACAAGAAATTTACTTTATAAGACCCCAAAATTGTCCTGCTATCACGAGTGCTGGGTATCAAACGTTTGCATGTTTGTGGCGCATCCTGATGGATTTGGATTTTTTTCACGTGTCTTTCCCCCAGCACTCGTTATAGAGGTAAGAAAAAAAATTATGAATCCTTCTTCTATTTTTTTTCCGTGCCAGTGCCATTTGCAAAAGTTCTCATCATTTGAAGTACACAGAGAACGCTGCGCCACTGTTTCGGATTATAAAAGCCACTAACAAAAAATTTATTCTGACTTCTTCTATGTGTGTTTGTATGTCCTTGCAACTTTTTTTCAAAACGAAGAAGAAGACCCCTTAATGATAATAATTGGGCGGGTGAAAGAGTCACTATATACAACAATAATAGTAGCACGATACCTACTCGTCGTCTACTACTTGTAAACGGCAATAAAAATAATAAACATAAAAAGAAAAGAAATTAGTTGGATATATACTCGTACTCGTACCTGCTGCGGTCTCCCAGGATCTTCCTGGTTTAGCCCAAGCCTTGCCGCACCGCACTGCACCGTTCCGTCGTACCAGCAGGAGTTAAACACGGAAATTCCCTTCAACCAAAACATATGTGAGCTCAGAGCTATTGTGTGTGTGTATTTTTCATCAAACAAAAACACAGCTTAAGAGTATTTCTATAATTGACATCCTATTTTTGCAAAACAGCTCAGGTATTCTTGCACCTTGTCTGGATATTTCATTTCGTCCATCAAAAGTAGAGAGAAAAAAAAGTGGGAAAACATTTTCGTAAATTCCATTATGGAAACTGTATTAGGTGAGGATTATCCGAGGGTATGATTTGAAACCAATTACAAGCGATCGATTCTTTTTGAGACCGTTTTGTGGATGATCCACCTTTTTGTTGTTGTTGTGTGTTTGAGATTGTTATAAATGCAACTGATCCTTAAGCAAATTGGAAAGAATGCCAAAGGTGACAGAGTGGAAATAATTTTTTTTTTCTTCAATAAATTTTTATCAATGAAAGTGTATAAGGCTGGCTGGGCTGGGTCTGGGTCAGAGCGGTATCGTTTAATGCGGCTTTTGACATATTGAACGCAACAAATTGAATTTTGACAAAAGTGAATATTATTTTGTTGAATGTATAGTTTTGACAAGTTTTAATACATTTTTTTGTTGTTTTTGTTGTAATTTTACAAGTTGATGTTTATTCAGGATTTGTAATTAGAGATTATTGTATTATGTACATACATTTTTCGCAAACCCAAAATTAGATTCACTATTATGTGAAGATTCAGTTTTGAAAATATTATGAATGGAGGCTATATAACAACCTGCCAAGAAAAAATACTTAAGCAAGAAGGTAAGGGACAAGTAAGCGATTTATTTAGCTTGAAAATTATTAGGAATTGCAATAACAAATATTTTTTTTTTTTCAATTGCAGAAAACATAAAACATGAAATTCTGCAATTGAATTCACCTTTTGTAGTTACTTTGCTGTCCTCTATATCTTTTTAGTCAGATAATAATGTGTTATCGATTTTGTGATTTGTTCAGTTTAAAATATGCCATTGATTCAACAATATGGATTTTTAGCGCTGTGTCTTCATTGGCAATATTTGTGGCGGTGGCAATTTATTTCTTAGGTGGGCACTTCATTTAAATTTACTGTTTTTAATACTATAGAATTTTAGTTTACTAAATTTTGTAAGGGGTTCCACTTATGTTCACCCTTATTTAAATTAGGACTGGCCACGAGACGAGACTCTGCGAGACTTTTGTAAGTCTCGTCTCGGTCTCGTTAAATCGAAATTTTTCAGTCTCGTCTCGGTCTCGTGTCGGTCTCGTATAATCAAGTCTCGGTCTCGTCTTCGAAAAATATGATTTCCGGCCAATTTGTTGATTATTGGAACGAAATATTTTTTATTATAGTTTGAATACGTGCAGAAGAAAATAAATATTTAACTGAAATTGAATTTTTTCAATTTTTTATACTCTCTGTAAATTTTGGTCCAAATGTAGAGTCTCGTTTCGGTTGCTTAAAAGCCACTCTCGTCTCGTCTCGGTCTCGTCATGCGATACCGAGATCGAGACCGAGACTTTTCTCGTCTCGTGGCCAGCCCTATTTTAAATAGAAACCATTTTGAAAAGGCGAAACGTCAGAATTTCTTGCCTCGTCTATGGAAAGCAATAATTGCCTTCCATTTACTGAGAAGTATTGGCAATATCTCCATTGGAAACATTCAAGGCATAATGGCAATTTATTTTCTCAAAAATTGACAATAGCGCCGTTGGCTTAGCCACGGAAAAGAGTGTTCGAATTGTTAGTTTTTTTTTTACAACTACGATGATCTTGTCGTAGATATAAATCCACTTTTCGGATGTGCATGAAATGAGCAACCTTGTCGACTCCGTAGCGTGATATTTTCGAAAAAAAACGTGCTCAACTTGTGCTGCATATATTAAAAAAAAAAAAGCTTGCACATTTTGTAAATTTCTTTTTTTGTATTTTTCTCGTTTTTCCGGAAAAGAAATATTTGGAACATTATTCCCAAATTGTGTTGTTATCTCTTTGGTAGTTGGCGATCTTAAATGATCACTCATGAGGGTTGAAGTATGTATATGTTATATATGTGCTAATACATACCCGATGGCATACATGCCTACTTGAACTCTAGTTGAACCTCAGTTAATCCCTAAAAATCTTGAACGGAACTTAAAATATATCTTAGTTTTATTCTTTATAAAACCGACGATAACATAGTGGTAAACTTGGGTGTATACGCACTTTTTTATTTTTATTGAGTTTTAAATAAATGTTCGCCAATTCAAAGCGGTTTATCAAAACAAATGTGTTATAATACAATCTAATCGTATGACACATGTTGTAAGGGTGCTTTTTAACGCTGATTCTAAAGAGACCAAAACTGAAAAGATACATTTATCAAAGAGAAAGTTAAAGTCCTTTTTATGGAATGATTTCTTTTTTTATGTACAACAAGTCAAATACTACCCAAAATCATTTTGAAATAATGGGATATTAATGAAATTGGGTATAAATGTTTCATTTGGCATGTTAACCAAGAATCAAAAGAGTCCCTAAAAATATCTGTGGTGAAAGGGAGTTTTTTTTTAGGGCGAGAACTTAGTGCGTCATTATTACCATAAAATCTATGAATAAGTTTTGACACTGATGAAATTTGCTAAAAATATTAAATATGTCATGGTTGCCAAGAATCAAAAGAGTCCATTAAAATAACTTGATCCCAAAATGTTGGATCTAACGAAAAATTATATTTTCGTGTAATCGAGATAGTACATATGATATATGAGTTAAAGGTATTTTTTAACGCTGAATCTAATTAAAGAAAAACCAGTATGATGCAATCACCCTTAAAAAAGTAAGATTAATTTTGAAGCAAAAGTTACAGTTTTTCCGTTAAGCAGGTCAAATATTACACCCCAAAAAAACACCCTTGGACCTTAGATATTTGTATGGACCCTGTTGATCCTTGGGAGCCAATATAATTTTAATATTTTTAGCAAATGTCAAAAGTGTCAGAATTTGTTCATGGATGTTATGGTTATAATCACTCACTTGCATCTCTCCGTCAAAAAAACACCCTTTAAACACAGATATTTTTGGGGCCTCTTTTGATTCTTGGTAAACATGCCAAATGAAACATTTATACCAAATTTAATTAATATCCCATTATTTTAAAATGATTTTGGGTAATATTTTCATCATATTTTCATCATTACATAAAAAGGTCTTTAACTTTCTACAGGATACATGTATCTTTTCAGTTTTGGTCTCTTTAGAATCAACGTTGAAAAGCACTCTAAAAACATGTGTCATATTTTTCAGCTTGATAAACTCCCCCCTCCTCTCCACCTCTTTAAATACGTCTATACAAAAAGCCAATGCGGGGATTTTGGGGGACTTTGGATATGTTGTTGAGGATAAAATTCTGCATCGATACCAGTAATAAAATTTCATGAATTAATTTGTTCCCCTGGCCCATATTAAATTTTCTATCTTTCATAGAGTAATAGAGGATATTTTTTATAAAATTTGAAAACACACGCAGGGTATTGGTTAGTACTTAATATAATGAATATGAAGACGTATTATATTTATTGAAACAAATGCATTGTTTTAGGAAAGTGTGAAAAAAAGTCAAAATTAACAAAAATTACTTTTTTACGGAAACGTCTTTTTTTTTAAATTTTGCAATAGAATATTTTATCTTATCTTAAGAATAAAAATTGGTAATGCCATTTACGTGTTAAATAGGAATACCAAAAATTGTCTTCTCATTTGGATGCAAGTGACTCTCAGTTGTTTTTAAACTCTTCTCTGATTACCAGAATTCTGATGACCCAAAACTCTGTTTTTTATAGTTGGACAACTGAAAATGTTTACTTCGGCTTTATTTTTCATCTAACGGTTGGCGGTTTTTAACTTTTCAAAACAAAAGCAGCTTAAAATGGGTACTTTAACAGCCACACAAAATGATGGCTGTACTTAAAAAGTCAAACAAAATAAAATAACTTAAGGACGAGTATAATGGTACTACCAACCAAGTTAAATATTGAGTTACTGCTATTTCACTGATCATTAAGCTCAAAGTGGTACTTGTGCCTATTCTAATAGGTATGGGCATTTTAATTGAAATCGCAATGAAAGCGAGCATGAGGTCTGCAAATTCAAAAATCGAATTTTACCTTGAAATTTAATGCCGAATTTTAAAAATTTGTAAGCAATGTGGAGACTTCAACATTGACTTAAAATAAATGTAATAAAAATCAAGGACAATACTTACAGAAATATGATACAGTTTTTTTTAAGTCAGATATCCATTTTTGTATTTTCTAATTTTGTTTAAAGGCCAATTTTTCAATAGTCTGTGAAATAGATACTTATTCCCGAATAAAA
The DNA here is from genome assembly GCA_949320155.1 of Melangyna quadrimaculata. Classification (NCBI taxonomy): domain Eukaryota; kingdom Metazoa; phylum Arthropoda; class Insecta; order Diptera; family Syrphidae; genus Melangyna; species Melangyna quadrimaculata. The sequence goes on along the minus strand of OX439483.1, from coordinate 102,420,561 downwards.
AAATTGAACCTGTTGCTGTATTATTTTTTTCATCTGATAGTTAAACAGAAGATTGAAAAATCTGCTCTGAAATTAATAATTTAAAAAAAATAATTTTCATACTCAAAATGTTGAACAAAAAAATTAAAACTTTCAAAATATATTTTTTTCAAAATCTTGCTTAATTAAGTAGGTACAATATTTTTTGAATAAATTAAATTGAAAGCGGTATAATCGCGTAATAAAAGGACTCATTGACAGAAATTGAAAACAAAATCGGTTCGAAATATTTTTGTTTTTACATTTTTTTTTTCAAAATTTTTAATTTGAAAACAAATTTTTCAAAAATTATCTATTAATTGAAATAAAATTATTGAAAAACGAAAATTCTGTCTTTTTAAATAGCAATAATAATGCAAGTGTTGCCTTTGTTTTTTTTTTTTTATTTTTTTTAAGTCAATGTAAGAAGTCTCCAAGTTTTTGAAACTTAATAGTACAAGAGCCGACAGCAAATTTTGGGAGTGGATGTGTAACCAAAATCTAAGTATGAGGGTTTAAAGGAGCATATTCTGTGATATCGAAATCAAAAGTCTGGCAGGTTTTTGTCTCAGCCTTTAGCGGGGCGGGGTATCAGAAATAGAGATTTTCTAAATTTCTTTTCAAGGGTTTTATCACTTCAATTTTTTTTTTTTTTAAACACATCATGATGCTCTGTCATTTTCCCTATAAGTGCAAAGACCTTAATATTGGGTGATCTGATTAATAGAACTCAAGATATAAGCATTTAAAGCGAACCTTAATCGTCTTTTCTTGGAGACTTTGTTTTGTTGATTTTTTGCGTTTCATAAATCTCCAAGAAAAAACGGATGATGTTAGATTAAAAACCTTATATCTTGAGTTCTATTGGTTGGATCACAAAGATTAAGGTCTTTGGACATAGGGAAAATGACAGAGCATCATAATGTATTTTTAAAAGAATAATTTAAATGATAATACCCCCGATCAGAAATTTGTAAAATCTCTATTTTCAACATCCCGCCCCGCTAAAGGCTGAGAAAAAAACCTGCCAGTCTTTTGATTTCGATATTACAAATTATACCCCTTTAAACCCTCATACACAGATTTTGGTTATACATCCACTCCCAAAATTTGCTGTCGGCTCTTAGACTATAATTATAATATTAAGGGCTTGTTTCACAATATCTGAGTAAAGTTTCAATTAAGCTACTTTAAATTAAAACCCACGCCTCTTTCCCCCCAGATACCGCACGCGCTGGGGTCCATTTTCACCGAGCACGACGGCAATTACTATATCAAGTCGTATCGGCACTAAAAATAAATTATTTGATGTTAAGATAATTAATTTTTTAAAAGTTTTAAGGCAATTTTTGAATGAAGTTCTGTTGTGTATACCTTTGCTTTTATTTTATTTTAAAATAACGTATCTTAATAGTGCCGCTTACCATTTTGAGCTCTTAACACTATCGCAATCCATAACATATTATATCATATCACAATCCAAAATAAAATTTGCTGCATTTTACTAAAACACTAAAGTAGGGTGGTACCCAGATTTAACATGCACATATACACATATAAGGTGGTATGGTTTACGATAATTTGCACGCAACGCGGATGGTCAACGAGTTGACAAAACAAAATTTACACATACACCAAACGTCCGATAAACGGTTTAAATACCATACTTTCGCGCCGAAACGCTTATAACAGATTTTTTTTTTTTTTTTTTTGAACCCACGTATGTATTTATTAGAAAAGATACCATACACAAAACACTTTAACAAAGGACAACAACACTTAAATATCAACACTCCGACAACTATTATAGATTATTTTTGAATAATTTCATTTTCAATCTGTCAAAACAATAGTATTGTCTGGAAAACTGGAATAACTTACGAGTAGCTTATTGACACATAAATTTATAATTCTGTTAATTGTGAAACGCAAAGTTTATTACTGGGAGGATTTACTTTACGGATAATTTAATTGTCGAGTTAATTGTAACTCGACAGTTAAATTATTGTTTTGACAGATTAAAAATGAAATTATTCAAAAGTAATCTCTAACAGTTGTCGGAGTGTTGATATTTAACTGTCGTTGTCCTTTGTGAAAGTGTTTTTGATATGGTATCTTTTTAAATACATACATACATCTGTAATAAGCGTTTCGGCGCGAAAGTATAGTAGTTCAACCGTTTACCGAAGGTTTGGTGTATCTTACAATTTTGTTTTGTCAACTCGTTGACCATCCGCGTTGCGTACAAATTAATATTTGCTTGTAGGTACCAAAAATTTTATTGATTGTAAACCATACCACCTATGTACATACATATATGTTCATGTAAAAACTGGGTACCTCCCTTCTTTAGTGGCTTTAGTAAAATGCAGCAAATTTTATTTTAGATTGTGATATGATATAATATATTATGGATTGTGATAATGTCAAGCGCTCAAAATGGCAAGCGGCTCTATTGAGATATGTACGTTTATTTAAAAATAAAATAAAAACATAGGTATACACAACACAACTTCATTCAAAAATTGCATACAACTTTTAAAAAATTATGAAATCTGTCCTCAACACAACTTTCAAGCCCAGACACATTATATTTATTTGTTTTATTGGTCGCAATAACAGCGGCAAATATTTTAATTGCCAGTTTAGTTTTTTAATCAGTACTTCATCTGTCCAGTAAAATACTCAGAACTTTAATTATTAATTAAGACTATTTGGATATTGTGAAATGTAAATAAGGATATTACTTGACGAGTAAGTTCAAAGTAGCTTGATTGAAACTTTACTCAGATATTGTGAAATAAGCCCTAAATATTGTGAAATAAGCCCTACTAAATAATTAATTTATTAAATTTCCAGTGCGAATCATAGATTACTTAATTTAAGTTGCAACACTAAATAAGCCCAAAATAACGCTATAGTTTTCTGCATTATTATATGTTTTATATATTTTGTATTATATATGTAAAGGGTGGGCCATCTAGTGGTTTCTTTTTAAATACTAGCAGCCGTATCTATAAAATTATCTTAAAATGCCTTTTAGAGGTTATTTAGTTAAGCTTGCTTAAATACTAAAGTTGCCTTTAAATCACGTTACTTAAATTTGTATCTATAATCAATATTTCTTTCATACTTAACTAAACAACCGTAATGTAACGTAACGCAAGAAAATTGACAATTCTGATACAAATTTCTAGTACATTTTTCACTCTCAGGCTATTTCTGTCAGATTGCAAAAAAAATTTGCAAACACAAAAGAGTGCACAAATAATAAGACAGAAAGAGAAGCAACTGGGTGTATGTGTGTATGCATCGTCAAACACAGAAGACAGAGGAAATGAAACCATTCCACTTTAGTTTTTTTTTTGATTTTGTTTTCAGAAATTTCCTTCCTATATTAGTGAGAAAGTATATCATTTACTATATTATTTTCTTTAACAAAAAAAAAAAAAAAACAAAACAAAACAATTTAAACCCGGCCATCACAGTACACACATAAATATTTCCTTACTCAACCTACGCACAATTTGTTTTGATAAAAAAAAACAATTCTCATGTGTCAAAATATATTTAAGTTGGCTTTGCGTAGCCTTTAAACGCTTTGGATGGTGTTTAAGTTAAGAGGTGTTTAAGTTACGTTGCTTAAATGTGGAAATTGATTATAGATACCGATTTCACACTTAAGTGATATTTAGAGGTAGTTTAGAGTTAAGAAGCCTTTAAAATTTCTTTATAGATTCGGCTGTAGGTTATTTTGACACTGACAGTCGTTTCCGGCTCGAAATCTTGACAAAAAGTCAGTATCATACCTCCCCAAAACGAAATGAGCCGCTTTACACTTGAACAACTTTGGGACATATTGAAATTTATTTTCAAAGTGAGTCGAGTTCTGTGTAGCCCAAACAATTTTGGGCGAAAAGTCATCTTTTCTCACGAGGTGCAATTTTGTCTCGGCGGCTACCTTAACAAACAATATTGCCGCATCTGCGTCTCGGAAAAACCCTACGTTACTTTTGAGAAGTCATTGTATCCACAGAGAGTGACAAGGTGCGGATTGTGGAGTGGGTGGCATCATTGGACGATTTTCTTCGAAAATTAAGCTGGGAACAACGTTTCGCTCAACGGTGGGCTCTACAGAGCCAAGTTAACCGACTTTATTTTTACTGAAATTGAAGACATAGGTAGATTTGGACGTCCTCTAGTTCATGCAGGATAGCGGGCCATGCCACACAGCCCATTCCGCAATGGATATTTTGTGCACCAAATTCCCAAATCGCGTTATGGTGATGACAATGGTCCGCCTCGGAGCTGCGATTTGACCCCTTTGGAATTTTTTTTGAGGGGAACTGTGAAGGACCGATGCAATGCCATGTATATATTTTTAATAATATCCGTTGTGGTTTACCTACCCTTGACGGACTTGCCAGAAGACGGTGATGAGATTAAATCTACATGATCAGTTTCATTGCAATACATCACGTTTAATTTTTGAAGCGACTTGCATATTTTTGTTATAAAGCGATATGCATAATAAATAAGGTTAGAGACACGTTTTGAAACTGTTTTAAGCCTGTTCTACTAAAACTTCAATCTTTTATCATAAATGTATGTATTTTCTTATTGAATTACAAGTAAAAGTTACATATTCCACTTAGCAGTTGTTGCTAAAGTACAAGACACTTCACTATAGATTTTGAAAAAAAACTTTATTTGATTTAGTTTATACTTTTGTTTGTGTATCTGTGACACAAAGTTGAATCAATGGTTCATCTCAAATATGAATTATAGCTCACTATTATCTCTGCCTTCTGTTGCATCAAATAATTATCCCTGCGTTAAATTGTATGCACTAACAAGCAGATGCTCAGTCAAGTATGACCAGGTGATGGTTTTAATAACTCCTCGCCTGTAACACGTAAAACCCACTCCTCGTTTTTGTTAAGGTACACAGTACATATGTACATGAATCAATGTTATTCAATTGTCATTCCATGTGTATCTATTAACTACAAAACAATTACACGTTTCCGTAAGAAATATTCAATTCAACTACAAGCCGGAACAAAGTCACGCCGGCTTCAACCATCAAAGATCCACTCATTATCAACTTCCTACATATATTTACCTTTAAGAGTATATGCGAATCGAATGCCTTCTTTAGATGCATTTACAAAAGCTGTTCATACATTGTGATCTTGGCTTGGGATTTGTGAATGACTCTCCAGGCCCTCAATCAATCTTTTTTTTTACACCTTTACCTGCACCTTCCTATACCTATTAGGCATCTTCTTCATCTTCCAATAAGTGCTGGAAATCACAGCGAGCATCAGGCGAGTAAACTAAACAAAGTAAATTCCATTGTGGTATTGTATCTGTATGTATATCGATACAATATGAAACACATTTTATCATTTACACTGTACTGTCTAAAAGGTCAGGGTTTCCATCTTCCATAGCCTTGTATATGTATAATACATAGACTTTTCCAAAGGCATCAGACAGCGAGGCGACCTTTGTGTTTGCTTTATTTCCTGTGACCGGATGTAACTTCCTAACAATCCTCAAAAATGAATGAGCTAAGCAAAATGGAAATATGTATTTTTTGAAAGTACACATTCTCTTCAACTGCATATACTTTATTTACCGGACAGCATAATAGCAATTGAATCTTGACAAATGGGTTTCTTGGTGTTTTAAAATTTTATTGTTTTTTTTTTTTAAACGTTTCGATTGTAATTTGTTTCAAATAAAGGTAGCTACTATAGGATGGCATAGTGGTATACTCTTAAGGGATTGAACCTAACCTAACCGATATGCCGATGTGTGATTTGCCAGAAACATTAAGCACCACAGTGAGTAATTGCCTATTTAGAGTTTTATTTTTTTTTTGTTACCCTTAATTTCATTATATTATACCCTTGACACCTTTTACAATATAATGTTTGTGAGATGCATAGGGAATGAATTCAGAGGGGATGTGCATCAGTATGCGGGGTAGTTTTTGGTGGTTGGCAAATAAAAAAAATCCAAGTTTTAAAGTAACATCGCATCAGCTATATTCATTTAAAACGGGTTTTGAAGGGATTACGAATTAAAAGAAAAATGGTACTTAAGTCAATTATGTTAAAGAGTTTACCATATAAAGATAACGGAATTCGTAAACGTTTTACCCTTCAATTTTATTTTATCATTCAGATTTTGATTTGGAAACTGTAAATAATACCAGAAAATTCAATAAGAACAGAAATTAAAAAAAATGTGCCGGGACTTAAGGGGAGAATGTTGAAACAAAGCATACCAAACTTCCAGTTGGTTGCTTGGTTTTCGAAAAAACTGCCTATACCACATAACCGACCTATACCACATTACCTCAATTTACTCCATTCAATGCACGAACCATTGGCTTCCATGAGTCAAAAATGATCGGTAAACAAAATGGTGCGGAACGGATATGTAATGCTGTATTGTACCTATACTATATAAACATTTTTTACGAGAGTAAGAAGTTCTTTTATTTATTTATATTTATTTAAATATAATTAAAAGAATAGTGCAGATTTTCCACATGTAATCTGTTACGTGTCTTCAATACATTTGTATTGTTATACAGAGATCAAAAGCGTCATAAGATCTTAATTGGGTATACGATATATGTTGACTTTTAAAATATCGACTCCGTATAAGATCGACTTTCATAATCTCAACAGTAACAATTTCGTCTGGTTAACTGAATGATCAATTTATCGATATTTTAAAAAAAGCGCGCGCTTGCAAACATCACTACCTTAACCATTATCTGATCAAAATGTCGGCTATCAAAATGTCCACCATGAAGTTATCGACCATCAAAATGTTGACACTTAAAATCTCACTGGTTCATGTCGTAGCTTATGAATTCAATTTTTTAATTTATAATCACCACCTATGTAGCTTGTGAATTACAGGCAAGCTTAATCTAACAAGTGAATTAAGCCATTGCAACTTTGCCTTTAAGAAGGTATTGACATTTCTATAAACATAAAATGTTGAAATTGCTCGTTTTCCATCAACAATTCTCAGTGTAAAAGCCTTGAAAAATGAATCACCAAAATAAATGAGGCTGTTGGAATTATAGAATCCACTGGCATCAACTTGTTAAGGAGTTCAGCAGGACTGCTTAGCTTGATTGCGCCTCATTTTGGGGAAAGATCTGGCTAAGCATTATAGCTAAAAAGACAACTATTACACTAAAAGTTTATTGTGTTTGCTGAATCTGATTTTGTTGTCCTCTTTTTAAAATGTTTACTTTTATAAAATTTTGGAGTGAAATAATAGTTGTAGTTCTTAGAAGTAGATACCGACATTTTTGCATGATGAACATGAATGACATTGGCATGTTCATTTAAGTGATATGCGGGAATAACCGTTAATTAAAATCAAACAAATCCTCAAAAATCGTCGAAACCCTCTCAGGGCATCACATAAAAATGCTACGCAAAATTCAATTTAAATCGGTCCTTGCATTTAAGGTCCAACTATAATAAGGTGAAAGCAATCTAAAGGTTATATCAAAAATTACCAAAACGTTGCACCAAATAATTAGTTCACCCATAAATGCCTTAAGTTAAGGTTAATATTTGTCTAGGTGTATTTGTAATTTAAGGCTCGTTTTGATTTTGTAAATTTTGTGTCTTCAAGAAAATGAGATCTCGGAAATTTTGTTTGCTACCTAAAAATTTTGAACAAGCAAATCGAAAATGTTTTTCGTCAGTATTTTGACAGCCGAACTGAGAATTTTTGCTAAGGAATCCTCTTCAGCTAACTTAGATTGATGAGCCCTCTAAAATCTCCATTTCCTGATCGAAACTAAATTGTTTTGAATTTCAAAATAAAAAAATTATTAGTAGACATTAAATTATTTTCGGTGCTGGACATGTCAGACATTTGTATGTAACCCTGAGGCTACACGAGCCAGTACTGGCAAGCCAGTTGGCTACATAGATTGACTGTCAAGTTCGTATACGTGAATATGCTGTGACGTAGGCGGCAGGCAACTTGTAAGCAAGTTGCTTTCAAGTGTCTGCGGTCCCGTTCAGCTTTTACTAAATACACAATTTTATTGAATTTGCTTTGGCATCGGACTTTGATTTTTTCTTAAACAAAAAATGACGTCGAATTCTGCATCAAGTCTTGCGATGGTCAACGCATAATACTGCCAATGCCTTGACGGATACATTGACAGACTTTTCTGTCGCGTCAAATTAACGTGGATTGATTTTCATCTTATTCAAAAATTTCAATTTTTGTTTAAATAATTTAAAAAAAATTGATTTTTTGGAGGTTTTTTAATCCATCGTCATCGAAGCTATCATTTAATGGAATTTGGCAGTTCATGCGTTGACAGATAGGTAAGAAACTAAATTACGTCGTACGAGGAATATTTCGTTCCAAAATGTCACCCAAAGGCGATAAAATCGCCTTTTCCCGCATCATCTCCGTAGCAATCTTTCAATTTAATTTGACAGTCTATGGCTTGACAAATCGGTAACAGAATGTTCCAAATATTACCAAAATCCCCAAAACTCTCATTTTTCTGAAGCAAAAAACGTACTTTCAAAAAATTAGGATTTTTAAGAGAATTTGTATATTTCATCATAATCATAGCCATCCTTCAATCATATTTGACAGTTGCCTATTTTGGAAATGTTAAAAATTCTTGGTCCCTTGTGGTAGAAAGAATATTTAATTATGCATTAAATTTCCAACGAAAAGCTATCCATATAGCTTTATATACACGCTGAACGAGGCCACTCTCTTCTCTACTGGCTTCCCAACTGGCTTCGAAAATGGCAAGCCAGTTGACGAGCAAGTTGCTCAGGTTTGTATGTGTTAGTAAGAAAATTTAAATGTATTGTAACTTGTAAGCCAGTACTGGATCGTGTAACCTCAGGGTAAGATATTATTTACGAAAAACTAATTTTCGAAACTAAATTTTCATATTTTTGTACGAAAAATGCGAGTGATATCTCACAAGCTTCACGAAACTTTTCACAATTCAATTATAGATAAGCAACGTACGCACCGATTCTTTAATTCTTCTTCTGCCTTTAGGCCTTAGTGAAAACAAAATGAAGCTACTATGGACTCGAAAGTTGTTCAGTTTATTGGAAGATTAAGCCAATCATTTGCAATGAATTTGGTTCCATCGACCAACCTCAAAAAATAACATGTTTCAAAGATAATCACTCCGATTACCGTATCCGGCGGAGTAAGTCAAACCCTGTCTTTTGCCCATATTGACGACACGGAATCTGTAAAACCCCGGCGATCAGTTCTCAATTTCGGGCTTAAATGGGTATTTTAGACTTCTTGTCTTTTTAAGTCTTCTGATACAAACTGATAAAACTGAAATTCTAGAACAAGTTTGGCCACAGTCAGTGGGTTAAGGTATGTTACTTTCCCAGGCTCTTATTAACTAACGCTAACCAAAATCGGTTGATTAGCGATATCTATGATAAGCAACTCAAACATTGTATTTTTTTGAAAAAAAAAAAAAACATTTTGGTGAACACGATTTACCAGTTCTAATAGTCTTAAAGCTGATTAGCTTTGAACGGACTACATAAAACTCGAGTTAACTCATCAAATTCGACGGGTTAACTCCAATTTATCTCTGAATCTGGAATGATCTCTCACTGAAAAACTGGAATGAATCATGAAGTCTTACATTTTGCCAAAGACTATAAGGCTATGTGCGTTTCCGCTTGAAAATTCGTCTATCATAAATTCGAATATCACACACACAAAAATCTACAAATCATCTGATACGATTTTCATGAAACTTAACATATTAAATGTTATCTCAACCTTATTTTAATATGCCAGTTTCATTAGTAAACTAAAGTTCTTGGCCCAAGTTTCATATATTATTGACCCATTAAGGGTCAGTCAGTTGCGAAAGTTCAAAAATTTTAAAATAAAAACCAAATTATACACAACGTTAAGTATAGTCTAGTCAAGGTGTATTTTGTTCATTCGATATTGTGTCTTCTGTTTTCTATACCTTTGCAGACAGTTTTATTTTACCGACGGCTTTCCCAGAGTTTCATTGGAGTTAAGAATATCTTTCGAAAATTGTAAGCTTTTTTAAATTTAAGCCCAAATGAAGGTGCTTTATAGAAACTTAACTTACTCATATTTATATTCATAATCCGCTTGTATATGATACTCCTGCGGGTAAACGGTATTGTAATTATTATATGCACTATATTCATCATAATATCCACAGCTTGATGGATTGTAATGCGCCATTGCTGCATAAATTATAGAAAAATTTAAATTTTCTTTTTCTTCTTTTGTTTTAAACACACAATATTTGCCCGATAAATATAAATTTGCTTTGTTTATATCTTAAACGATGTCAAAAAATAAAAAAAAAAACACTCATTGGCGATCGCGTTTCAATCTCGTTGCACAAAAAATAAAAAAAAAAGTCGCATTAATAATAATTCTTTTTTAAGACTTAGTAATTAAATAGTGAATCAAGACGATCAACGCGTTACGATATCGTTACTTCTATAACAAGTTCCACCAAACTGATCCTAACATTGTGAGTATTGAAGTCATAAAGTATTAAAATCGATTGATTGATACCTGTGATAGGAAGGACGACGACAAAAAAAAACGTTGATAATAAACATAACACATTATCAGTATAAAAAATAAATACAAAAAATAAAACACATACACATAGTATGCGCAGTAAGTTATCAGACACAGGTAAAACTTTGTCTTATCTTCTACGAAACGTCGTTTTTTTTTATATAAATAATACTTTTATATTTACCTATTCTTATTTTTTTTATGAATAAAACTCAATATAAAGGTATAGGTAAATTACATATATTGTTGTTGGATTGGGGTTGCATTCGATTGGGGAGCAAATTGTTGTTTGTTATTTTACTAATAATGACAAAAACCAAGCTCTAGTTATTTTTTGATTATAATCAGAGGTGGATTTGAAGATATTTGGGAGTGCAAGGCTCATTCCGATTAGGTAAAGCTAGCACACGATCTAGTGTGGGAGATAATTTATTGTTTATCATGTTCTTTTGTTCTAGTCACGTAGGTATACATTTATACTAAGGAATACCTCGATATATGCAAACATTTTAGATTTTTTAAATCGGTTGCAATTAAAGAAACTCGACAACATTTTAAACAAAAATCGGTCAATTTGAAAAACAATACTTGAATGACCACCAAATGACGTATCCGAAACTATTTTCTTTCTATTAATTTTGAGCAGAATACGGCACTCACGAGCGAGTCAATTTATTCCCAACAATTTAATACAAAACCAGTCGTCGGACAGACTTTTGTTGGTTGTTGCGGCGAGTCAGAAAACTTTTCTTAAAACAGCTATTTGTTTATCCTTTGAGTTTAACACATGTACAATTTGCCGCAACAACCAACAAAAGTCTATCCTACCTACTGGTTGTATGTAAGAGTCTAAGATTTCGTTTGATAGCACATTTATAAAAATACATCTTGGTTTAGGGATACTAACCCAAAACTGCGAAGTTAAAGTGCGTTTTCTACGCATAGCAAGTAGCAACCTGAAAAACCTTTTACTTTGTTTGTTATGAAGATTCCTTTGGTCGTTTTTGTTGCCTTTTTCTAACTTGCAAAAATGTTAATCCAAACGCGTTTTACTTCTCTCTGAGAGAATTTCATAACCACTCCTCAAAATTTGACAAACTATAATTTTTAGTCTAAAAAGCACACCGGCTTTCATATTTTGCATCGCTCAAAACGACATTTCGCTAAATTATGAGTTTATGTCCATACAAATTTCTTTGACAGATAATCACTGAAAAGGGAATTTTTTTAGAGCTATGTCTTTTCATATGAGTGTTTTTTATAATACAAATTCTATATACTACTGAAATACATCAGCCAAGTAGAAGACTTAGCATTATTTAATTGGACTTGTTGAATTATTGATTCAATATAGCTTTTAACGGCCTTTAGTCCATAAATGTCTATGTCTTTTCTTAAAAAACTACTAAATAGCTTTCTGAAATCAAAACCTTTTTAGTGTTACGACCAGAAAAGTAATTTCTTGAAAGAGTTTTCTGAAACTTTTACTTTGTGACTAGTTCCTTAAAGCGTTTTCAAGAAAGCAAATCACTTTCAGAAAATGCTTTTTGCTTTCTTTTGGCTTTCTGGAAAGCAAACGTATGTTTTTCAATCAGCTGCATTTTGTGGGATCGTTACGTTTTACTGCAACTGAGTTGATCGGGTAACGTTTGCCCACCGATTTTCAAATTGACTTTTTCTATCCCGCGAAACGTAATTTAAGGAGCGACACCTTTTAAACAATGTATGGGACGATGAAGAACTTATTTTTCAAAATAGACAGATTTTTCTCTTTAAACGCGATTTTCTGCTAAATTAAGCACCGTAGAGACTTAAATTGCATATTCGCACCATAGGGAAAACGAACTTTTTTCTTTGAACCCCATTTGCGGCCAAACTATACGTCCTAGACTCTACAAAGTTGACACCTTTTTTTTGTCTTTAAATGTGTTTTATGACTAAACTAAGCACCTTAGAGAATTAAAAATTGCATATTCGTGATCTAGGGAAACCCCATTTGCGACCAAACTATACGTCCTAGACCCTACAAAGTTGACACCTTTTTTGTATTTAAAAGGGATTTCGGGCCAAACTAAGTATCTTAGAGGATTAAAAATTGCATGCTCGTGATTAAGAGAGTGCCACCTTTCAATTGATGTATCGCACGATACGGAAAACGAACTTTTATCTTTGAAACCCAATTGCGGCCAAACTATATGTCCTAGACCCTACAAAGTTGACAACTGTTTTGTATTTAAAAGTGATTTCGGGCCAAACTAAGCATCCCCTACCCTACAAAGTTGACACCTTTTTTGTATTTAAAAGTGATTTCGGGCTAAACTAAGCATCTTAGAGGATTAAAAATTGACCTTTCAATCGATGAATCACACGATACGAAAAACGAACTTTTATCTTTAAACCCCATTTGCGGCCAAACTATACGTCCTCTATCCTACAAATTTGACACCTTTTTTGTCTTTAAAAGTGATTTATGACTAAACTAAGCATCTTAGAGAATTAAAAATAGCATTTCTGTCCACTGAAATATCCCTTGTATTTATCAAATACAGGGTTAGACCTAGGACACTTCCTTGTGGTACACCGGCGTCAATTTTCTTAAGTTCCGAGTAGTTTTGGTCGTATCGTACTCTAAAGTGTCGATCGTTAACTTAAGATTTTAGTATTTCGTAGTAGTGTCTGGGGAGATCCCTATTCAGTTAATACTGAAATCCTTAATGCCAAACCTTATCAAAGGCTTGATCAAAATCTAAGAACAGAGCCGAACATACTTCTTTTTCTTCAAGTAATTCGATGCACTTGGTCTATCTATCATGAAATGTTTATTTCTATATCCAACCCATACTGATGGTTCGGGATAGCCCACAAGTGAAACCTCAAGCGAAGCAGTTGAGTGGGAGAGTTGTAGTCTCCCTCGAGATCATGACAATCGCCGGTAAAATGAAGAAGACGACTGGCGGTTCGGGATAAGTCTACTTTCTTCTATTATTTTTTCTTCTATTATTATCTTTCCAGGAGCTATTTTTCAAATACCTTTGCCATGATTGGTATAAGGGATTTTGGTCTGTACGATGTTACTTCTGATTGCTTAGATATAACAATGTTTTCTGCAATTTTCCAATGATGTGGCAGAGCAAAATAGATTTTAACGGCCTTTAGTCCTTAAAAATTGGTGTTTCTTCCCGGTGTTCTCACTTGGACTCTTCAGTTGACAGTGAGGGCCTTGTCAAGACGCAATTTGTATTAAGTTCATTCCAACTTACATCAGTTTTACAGCGAAAATCAATTGCGAACTATTTCCAACCCAATTAGAATTTCTAATCAAGAATTGTTGGAAAAATTGTTACCCGTGGGCCGTGGCCTGGCATTGTTTACACATGAATGTTTTTTTTATAATTCAAATTTTATATACTACTGAAATAAATCAGCCAAGTAGAAGACTTAGCATTATTTAATTGGACTTGTTGAATTATTGATTCAAAATAGCTTTTAACGGCCTTTAGTCCTTAAAAATTGGCGTTTTGTCCCGGCGTTGTTTTGTTGCAGATCATAGAACAATTTAGGTTCGCATCAGTAATGAGCAATTTACTACATTAAAATAATGCAAAACTTACACTTAATAAAAAATGAAACAATACAAAGCGCACAGTTTTCGTTATTTTAATGAAACTTCTTACTTCAACTAAAGCTTAATTGTTGTATTATCTCATTTTACAAGTAGGGTCTTATTAATCTGTTTTTCTTTATATTTTTGGAAGCACTTAAATTTTGGGAGACTATGTCGTTAAGGCCCCATCATGGGCCCTTAGCGGCCAATCCGTCACTCATAACCTATAACCAATAAGTAACTATACATTTTTGAATTGTCATCTGTCAATATTTGTTTAACGGGAAGTGATACGTGGCCAATATTTATTAAAAGGAATTGAAGAATATATACAGATACATATGCACGTATATATTTTTTTTGTCAACTGTCATGTCTGCTGCTGTGCAATGTGCATTTGTGCAGCGAATTTTATTTTATCAATCTGATAATAAATTGTATATGTATATTTTATATATGTAGCTAACTACAAGAGACATTTTATATTTATTTTGGTATAGACTTTTATATCTATTTTTTTTTTTTTGTTCCTTGTTTAAATAAGAAAAATAATATCGCGCGATAACGATTTTGTTTGAATAAGGTTTTTCTGTTAGCTGACAATTTGTGCCATTATATAGAGTGATAGGGAAAGAAGAGAAGGGCTTATCGGAATATAATATTATGTAGGCACTTTTCGAAGACAAGTGTATAAGTGGGGGAATAACTGAACTGATTTTTATTTGCACAAAAAAATACAAAAATGGGGATAAAATTAAATAAGAATTTTTAAGTAGTAGGTACGTATCGACGTATTTATTATTATGAGAATGATAAAAAAAAGTTTGAAAATTGCAATTTTATATTATTTACTTACATTTTTATTTGTCTAAGAAAATGAAGGAAATTTTATAGACAAAATAATAGAAAAAAAATAACAAAAACTTGGTTAAATAGTATTTTATTAACAACTTGGCAATTTTAATTAATTTTATTTTGCACTTAGAATTTTGTTTGTTATTTGATGTATCTACCTATAAATTCATAACATTTAATTAATAAATATTTATTACGTAAGCAAAGCAATTGGTAAAGGGTTTTCCAATAAGAGGTGTTATTTTGATATTCAAAGAAAATGGCATTTTTTGAGATAAATGATCGGATGTTTATTTCAATGTAAAGAGGAAAAATAATGGAAAACAAAATCAGCCAAATAGCCGCCACGGCTACACTTACACAACAATATCCCTTCATGAAATTTTCCATCACCAAATCGCAAAGTGGCTACTGTATGCCCTCAATAGCTTCACGAATTCCATCTTTGAGGTCTTGAATTGACGCTGGGCTGATGGAGAGGCTTTTCAACAATAGATCTTGGGTTTTCCGAGCCCCAGATGCGACAATTTTGCTTGTTGACGTAGACACCGAGGTGGAAATGGGCCTCATCAGTCAAGATGATTTTTCGATGAAATTGAGGATCATTTTCATGCATTTCAAGGACACAATTAACAAAGACACGACGTTGTTGATGATCGGCCGGCTTGAGTTCTTTTGCTAACTTTACTTTATAAGCCTTAAGACCCAAGTCTTTATGCAAAATACGGTTTAATGACGTTTGTGGAATGTCAAATTCCAAACAACGACGAGGAATGGACAAACTTGAGTTTTCTTCAACACTTTGGGCTACAGCAGCAATATTTTCAGTTGTTCTTGAGCGACGTGCAAAGGTTTTATTCTTTACATCGCTAACTTCTCCCAACAGCTTAAATGTTTCCAACAATTTCTGAATTGCGGTCTGACAAGGTGCTTCACGACGACCAAAAAATGTTTTAGTTTTGCGAACCGTCTCTGCCAAATTTTTACCGTTTTTATAGTGAATTTTAATAATTTCAATGCGTTGTTAAAGCGTGTATCGTTCCATTTTTTTAA
This sequence comes from Melangyna quadrimaculata, assembly GCA_949320155.1. Classification (NCBI taxonomy): domain Eukaryota; kingdom Metazoa; phylum Arthropoda; class Insecta; order Diptera; family Syrphidae; genus Melangyna; species Melangyna quadrimaculata. The sequence continues at coordinate 102,404,390 of OX439483.1, read as the reverse complement.
TGGCGTGTCAAAAAATTACAGCTTCAAAAGTGACAACTACCGAAAAAGTGGGCTATTCAGAATAAAACCTCTTATTGGAAAACCCTTTATGTAAGAGCAACAACTGATGGTTAAAGTCGTTTTATAAAGGTAGTTTTTGGTCTTGAACTCAAATACGTCATCCATTTTCGCCACCTTTTTGGGTTTTCTGGAAAAAAAAATGTGAGAACCCCGTTGTTTCTCTATTTTAGGCGTTCAATAAGGTGAAATAATTTTTCTTGACAAAATTTGTACGGGATCTTCAAAATAAGAATCTATTTCTTCGAAATTAACTTCAAATCTTTTCAATATCCTTTTTATAATCTCCTCCTATAAAGGCTTTTGATTCTACCTGTGTATGAAAGGAAGAAAGAAAAAATTGCGTTCAAAGGTTTTATTATTGAATGTGGTTCACTGGAACTTATGCTTGATTGAAAACACCAAATTCGCCCAAATTCAAATATGCATTTCTGAGAGAATGGTCACACTGGCAATTTTACAATGTTTCTAATTTAAATCGAAAACTATTAAGGCTCTCCCAAACCAATGCGAAACATTCGTTGCGGCGAAAAAACATTCGTCACTCAAAATTATTTCATATGTTTCTCCGCCGCGTTGGTTTGGGCACTCTCATATATCACCATGTAAATAAATTTTGACATGCGAATGTTTTTTCGCCGCAACGAATGTTCCGCATTGGTTTGGGAGAGCCTTTAGAGTAAGAGCCCAGGGCCGCCAGACATACGTTATTTTATCAAAGCTGAGATTTTTCCTGTGAACAGGTACTATGGTAGCTAAGAACAAATGGATACTAAGAATCTTCAAACCGGGTGCAAAAAAGAGGTAGCGAGTGTTAAAGTTGCATACAAATGTTGCAACATTGCGTTATTTTATCATAGCTGAATTTTTGATATGTCTTAGAGGATGGTGTCATTAACTTTATTAGACACTTGCCAGACATCTACAGTGGGGCCAGTGAGCCAGACCCTTAAAATATGTCAAACTAATCGTGCCATTTGCGTTGTAGTTTTAAAGCTATTATTTATATGTTTTATGGGCAACTGTTTAAAAATAATTCCCCATCAGCTATACATCTACAGTGGGGCGTATTCATCAGCCAGACATTTAAAAACAGCTAAAATAAGCGAAAACATCACGTTTTAGTAACAACAAATTATTATTTTGACAGTTTTATGGTGATGTAAGGCCCAGCTGTAGGTGTCTTGCTGATTAGAAAATAAAGTAGAATATTTGCCCAAAGAAAACATAAAATCTCGATTTGATTCTGTTATGTGAATGGCACGATTAGTTTGACAGATTGTAAGTGTCTGGCTCACTTTAGATATATACGCAAGACATGTTGAAATAAAAAGAAGAAGATGCTCAAGCCTTTAATATGATGGAGCAAAAAAAGATATTTTGATAAGAATTGCCGGGAGTAGCTATACCCATCTAAAATAAGCATATTTTTTGAGATTTTAGCTCGTAAGCCTAAATATTTTAAGAATACGTTGATGATTATTTTTATACTGGTTTTTGATGTATAAAACTAAATAGTTAAATAGATTTTTAAAATTATATAGATATTTTTATTATTTCACAATTTTGTTTACAATTTTGTTTGTGTGCATTTTGTACATAGTAATGAAATAAAGACAATGGCATTGCCGTCTGCCTGGCTGACTCCTTTTAAGGTCATCAAATAAAAGTAAATAAGATATATTCATTGATAAGTTTAGAAAAGCATTATAATTTTAATAGATACACTCCAATTCACTCGTTTAAATACAGATTTTCTTCAATTAACTTTTAACTTTTAACAATTTAAGTCAAAAATCGACCTTATTTTTTGTGTCATTCGTTTAAATACACCTTGAAAAACAACCAAGTAGCTCAGAAAATCGTTAAAAATAGTATGCAAAAAATCAAATAATCAACAGTTAAAGACATTTTCCGATGAATTCAACAATTTTGCCAAAAGGAAATATTCTAACCGAAGAGAAAAATGGTCAAATTCGAAACTATCAGGACAATGGTCAAAGCAGTCGATGTGAAGGTCACAACATTGGACTTAGTATGCAGCTACCTTCGATATAGGGAAAACGATGAAAAAAACCCAAATAGGCTTGGGTAGAAGACACAAGAAGGGAGGCCATTTAATGGTATGAGGCGCAGTATGCTATTAATAACCAGTTTAAATCAATTTTAAAAGCACACGAATCAGATCTGTACCAGCCTGATTTCGGTGGATCTTTTTAAGTTTTCAGATGGTTGAAATGTGTGGCTTCCCGGACAATCTAATCTGGTGGCTTTTACTACAGTTTTACTATTGATTTTGCTAACTGATAATGTTGAATTTAAAGCTTTTCGCAGTATGTTGTGTCTTTCTTGTGGTGATGTAGCCATGTTCGCTAGCGGTTTCTTGTTTTTTCATCGTTTTCCCTATATCGTTTCCCTATCTGTTTAAGCTATTAAAAAATAAAACAATTCTAAATTGTTTTAAATACTTTTTTTAATGATTTCATAATGTCATAGAACCACATAATGCACATTGACAATTTTAAGTTACGTTAAAGTTGTTAGCTACGAGAACAAGTTTGTGCGATCCAGTCGTGCCCATTTTTTCATCTGAAAAGACTTCTTTACGCCAATTTGAATCGCTGCCAACTTGTGTATCTTATTTCATATGAAGGCGCGTTAATTCCGAGCGCTGTTGTTTCGTGGCTGTGTTAAGTGGTGGCAGGTGCTGAACACTTAAAATAGCCCGACGAACTGTAGATTTACAGGCAGTAACCCTCGCAAATTGCTTGATTTTGCTCGTGGAGTGAGCCGAACTCGATGCCATTTTTATTATTTTTCTTTTTTCTTGGGGTATCAAAGCTGTTTTGGTCCTTCCTTTTTGTCTATTTCCATAAGAGGCAGTATTTTTTAAATAATTTAAAACTTCATGTTCACTTCTTCCTATTTTCCTCGCAATATAATATAAAAAAAACCGTTAACTGTCTCTCACCAAGCATGCATTTGTGATTTTTTTCATTGAGAACTAAATAGTCTTTCTCATAAATGCAATCGTGTAATAATCAATACATATACGAAAGAAAAAAATAAACTTAAAAAAGAAAAAATTGGTGTGAACCGCACTGTATTTCAATTTTATCGAAATCGGTCCAAGAACAAAGAAGTTGGCAATTTTTATAAGGCTGCCCCGCACATTCATAAATACCACCTCTATTGCGAACCCATCTTTCTATTATGATATGTTAAAGGTTCCTCATGGATATGTAATTTACCATCACATAAAATCGGCCCCCCCATTTTCATATTGGCTATTCCACTCACGTTCTACTAAATCACCTAACCCATTGCTATAGAACATCATTTGTCCTGATTGTTGCCAACTCAAGCACCGGCCGTCGGCCGAGGGTAGAAATACCATGGTGGTCAGTGGCTTTCGCAGATTAGTGACATTGAAGATTATGTTTGCGAAGATGTGTCATTTCGAAGATGTGTCCTTGCGGGAATGTGTCATTTCGAAGATGTGTTCTTGCGAGGATGTGTTGTTGCGGGGATGTTGTTTTGTGAAGATGTTGCTTGCGAAGATTAGTTACCAAGCCATGTGGTGGGTTGTGGGTGCCATTTAAACAAAAACATTTTTTTGTTTAATTTTAATTTTAATAAATGTTGAAAAAATTTGTTTAAAACATTTTTTTTAAACATGAAAAACGTTACTACATGTGTGCAAAAATTCAATTTTCTTTTACAATAATTACTAAAGTTAAAATAATAAATACAATGACCTTAATAAGGACGGGTCGGTAACTAATCTTCGCAAACAACATCGTCGCAAGACCCATCTTCGCAAGCAACATCCCCGCAACAACACATCCTCGCAAGGACACATCTTTGCAAAGCATCATCCCCGCAACGACACATCCTCGCAACGACACATCCTCGCAACGACACATCCTCGCAACGACACATCCCCGCAACGACACATCCACGCAACGACACATCTTCGCAACGACACATCGTCGCAACGACTAATCCCCGCAAGATGGTATATCTTCCCTCGGAGGCGGCGCTTGAGTTGGCAACAATCAGGACAAATGATGTTGTATAGGTGATTTAGTAGAACGCGAGTGGAATAGCCAATATGAAAATTTGGGGCCGGTTTTATGTGATGGTAAATTACTGTTTTTGGACCGATTTATATAAAATTGAAATATGTTGTAGCTGACAAACTATTATGGAAAAAAAAAATATTTTTAAGTTAGGGTGGTTCAAAAAAATTCAACTTCGTTATTTTTGGACCGATCTCAATAAAATTGAAATATGTTATAGCTGACACACAATTATGGAAGAAAAAAATATTTTTAATGTTTATTTTATGCCTGAGATTTCTGGCCGCTTTTTTTGCCGCCCGCTTTGGAATTCTGTGAATTCTTTGAATTTAAGCCAGCTAAGTTTTCAAATTTTAATTTATTGTTTGGGTTGGTATCTTTCAAAGTCCCACCACTATCTTGAAAAACTGCTAAATATTTTAACTTGACCCTGGTGTTTGCAAATTATCTCTGAAGCTATTGGTGTGACAAAAAACTTTGTTACACAATTTTTACTATTTACAATTATCTTGTTTTTGAAACCAATTGAAACAAATTGTATAGGTACCTGCAAATGTTTCCTTTACGAGGATGGTCTTTGGTTGGAATCCAAATCGAACAGAACGTTTTCAGTTAGTTTTGAATTTACCCTTGAGATGTCAAAAAATGCGCGAAATAGAGGGTAGAGGAATAAACATTCAGGTAACACTTTCCACAAACGCACAGTTCTAAAAAGGTGTCATATTCCTTGAAGCATCGCCGTATGCTGCTTTCGTTTTGTATTCACCTCATTTTGAAATTTGGATTTCAAGCTGAAAACATCCCCTTGAGTACCTGCTCAAAATAATAAGAAACAATTTCCGTCCAGTCATTAATGTAGTTTTATACCTACAAATATTTATGTTTTTTTTGTTGAGAATAAATCTCTCAAATACAATTAACACAAAAGTGAGTTTTATTCAGCAGCAGAAATTTGCAAAATTATACTTCTCAAGAGATCTAGATGCTCTTTGAATTTAGATGTTTTATCCAAAAATACGAAAAGTTTAAATTTTTAAAATTTTTTTTACAAAATTTAGTTTTAATCTTTCATTTTTTTATTATATATTTTAATCTTCGATAAAACCTGAATGAAATGTTAGCCTTGACTCATATTTTATTGTTTTTGAGGCTATGTTACACCGTGAAGTAATGTTTCTCAACAAAATTAGAAATGATTCCTTCATAATTAAGTCCCAGTCTGTCCAATTTCTTCTTTACATTCCGTGAAAAATCTTCTTTAAATGTATGTGTGCTGCATTTATCCATGTAATTTACAACCAAATTTTGTACTACTTAATAAATAACGATTTCTTGATAGCAAAACAAAGTTGGAAACATTTGAATTTAATTTTGAAAAAGAAGGTTCTTCAAACAATCGTAGGCATTTTTTCTTTAAATGCGCTCCGGTTTTTATATAGCATTCGCACATTTAATTAAACTATTAGCAAATAGGTTTATCCTAAGCGCAAATAGGTTTCACCCAAACGCCAATAGATTTTATCCAAACGCAAATCAATAAATCAATTTAAACTAAGAGCAAACATATTGAAACTTTTAGCAAATCATTTAATCATGGGTGATACAAAAGCAATTTTTTTCCTAAAAATGTTTTTTTTTTTTCAAAAATTCCTATTAGTTCAAAAATTGACATCTTTTTGGTTGGCCCAAATACTAAAGCTACAAAATTAAAGCAATCAAAAAAATTAGTTTATTATTTTCTTACTTTAAACATTTTTTAAATTTACCATGTATTTTTATACCCAAAACCTGTACACAACATTTGGTATTAAATCTTAAAAGATATTTTTTTAAAGCACTTTCTCGCTTACTATAATATTAAATTTGAAGCAATTACATAACTACATCATCAATACGTCAATGTCTAGCTAAATTTTAGTTTTTAAGAGCAAATTCGTGCGATCCAGTCGTAATATTTATTTGACCGTTATAACAGTGTGCGATAAGACCAAACGCCGATTTTGAATTCAAATTTCATAGTATCTAAAATAAATATCATAATACCCATGGTGCATTTTATTGTGGCCAAATTGTAAAATTGCAAATAGTCAATAAAATTTGTTCGTTTTAGGTACAGTATTTTAAGGATATAAGAAACACTTATGTATATAAGAAGAATTCGCTTATAAGAAACGCATATTTTAAATTCTCTTTGAAATGGGTCGTATAAAACAAACTCGCATCTCTTCTTTGCACAAATATTATTTTAAAGAACAAAAAAGTACGCATTATAAGAAATTTACTCTAGGATTTTTTTAATTTACGTTTGCTAAGACTTGATTGTGCCCATAAATATTTGTTCACCTTTAATGACGCTTCTAATTTTCTTTTAAAATTTAGGAACAATTTAAAAAGTTGTAGAATAACCATAATTGTGTGTCAGCTATAAAATATTTCAATTTTATTGCAATCGGTCCAAAAACAATGAAATTGAATTTTTGTTGAAGCACCCTAACTTAAAAATATTTTTTTCTTCCATAATTGTGTGTCAGCTATAACATATTTCACTTTTATCGAAATCGCTCCAAGAACAACGAAGTTACAATTTTTTTGCACCTCCCTAACTTAAAAATAGTTTTTTCTTCCATAATTGTGTGTCAGCTACAACATATTTCAATTTTATTGAAATCGGTCCAAAAACAACGAAGTTGAATTTTTTTGAACCACCCTAACTTGAAAATATTTTTTTCTTCCATAATTGTTTATCAGCTACAACGTATTTCAATTTTATATAAATCGGTCCAAAAACAGTAATTTACCATCACATAAAACGGGCCCCACATTTTCATATTGGCTATTCCACTCGCGTTCTACTAAATCACCCTCTGCTATACAATATCATTTGTCCTGATTGTTGCCAACTCAAGCGCCACCGCCGAGGGAAGTTATACCGTCTTGCGGGGATTAGTCGTTGCGAGGATGTGTCGTTGCGGGGATGTGTCGTTGCGTGGATGTGTCTTTGCGGGGATGTTGCTTTGCGAAGATGTGTCATTTCGAAGATGTGTCCTTGTGGGGATTTGTTGTTGCGGCGATGTTGTTTTGTGAAGATGTTGCTTCGAAGATGGGTCGTGCGACGATGTTGTTTGCGAAGATTAGTCGGGTTCCCAATAAGGACAACCCTAACTCGCACATTGTAAGCAAATAACAAAATGAAACTTACAGGTTTTGAAGTTAAAAATACGAGCAATGTAAGGCTAAAAATTTCATCTTGTTATATTATGTCGAACAAAATGCTTAAAAAATGCAATTTTTCAAAATCTCGATTTTCAAAACCTCACTGATATTTTATATATGTATAAGAAGAGAAGGGCAAGTGAGTCAATTTTTGGTTTAATTTCTTTCCTATTACTATTAATATTTGAGAAATATTTGTTCATTACATGCAAAACTCGGCACACGGGAGCCAATTAAAAATCACGAAAAAACATAGTTTTTTTCAGCACCATGTATGATACTGCTTGATTATGATTTTGTAAATTAATTTCTTTTTTTTCAGAAACTACCGTTTTTTATCTTTAAAACAACAGCTCAAACGTGTTGATATCTTTAAAAATAACATTTATAAAAGTAAAATAAAAAACATTAAAATTATGATTTTTAAATTTGGTAAGTTAGTAAGGGAGGGTTGCATGCGAAAAGATGATTCCCACAAAGTTTGAAAACAAAAAAATAAAAAATATTCACTATTTTCAGTTCACTAAAATCAATTTTAAATTTTTTTAGACGTTTTCATATAAAATGACTCTCCAAGAAAAAGTTTGTTCAAGTTGTGTGGTTTTTTGTAAACTTCACTGCCCTCTATCTTATTAGACACTGAAACAAAAAAAAATTCACAAAATATCAAGCCGAATATTTGTTGCTCACACGTTTTAGCTCTGGGAGGAAAAGTATAGAAAATTTTGTGTGTATGTTTCAGAATTTTAAATTGTTATAATTGTTTTTGACATTTAATTTGTTGTCGAAGCTTGGCCTCAATTCCAGACGTCTAATGCTTTAAAATGCTCTAATTTTACTTCCAATAGAGTATTCAGAAATTGAAAACCATACATTATGTGTATTTCTTTGTCTTTTTTTTTTTTTGGAGGGGAGGGGAATTTTTTTTTATGATTGAAATTTATGTATGACATGATTAAGGTGAAATTTAGCCTGGGAGTCATTTCTGAAATTTTGGCGTTTAGTCGCAATTTTGAAAATGGCGCCCAACGTTCCTTATATGAGAAAACTTTCAAACTACTTAGACAATTTAGTTTGTGTTTAAGGTGTCGTTGTGTTGGTCTGACAAAAAGACCATGACCCGCACCCCCCCCCCATTAAATAATTATTTTAATAAAACATTTTTCATACAATTTTTGCTCTTTTAAAATCGCTACAAAAGTGACTAAAAAACTAAAATAAATACTATAACGATACTTTACGATATTTAAGGGTTCCAAGTATGTGTACAAAAATTTACGCCAGTTTAAATTTCTAACTTTGACCACAGAATTGATGCAAACATTTCGGGGTGCACTTATTTAACATAACCTCTCATGCCGAACCTATCAGACCGATTTGAATACGGTTTCAATATTTCATTTTGTAATTCCCTAGAGTATCTGAGTCCACATTTACAGTAGAATTGGACCATTTTTAATCTGTCAGTTTAGCGCTCCAAAACTACTCTGTTTTTTACAGCTTTTTTCTGACGTCAACGCTGTATAGCACAAACAAATTGCAAGCCTATTCAAATCAGTCTGATAGGTTCGGCATGCGAGATAATGTTAAATAAGTGCATCGCGAAATGTTTGCATCAATGCTGTGGTCAAAGTTAGACATTTAAAGACTGTGTACATGAAAGTGACCAACGACCGACGAATGAATGAACAAATGAGATTTAAAACATTAATAAACCTAAATTCCTTACAAAATCTAGACAAAATGGAAGAAATTTAATTGAGGATTATTTTAAGATACTAAAATTTTCATTTTACTTTTTAAAACAAGAGAATTTTAAGAAAATAATTTGTTCGTCGCGAATAGCCGCAATTCGTTACGACCAATTTATTTTCTTGAATTTATCATATTTAAGCAGATAAAAATTCAGATTTTATAATATTAAAATAATCTTAAATCTAATTCTATCATTTTGACTAGATTTTGTGAAATATAAAGGTTCATTAATTAATTAATTCCCATTTGTTTGTTTATTCGTCGGTCGTTGGTCGCTTTCATGTGAATGGTCCTTTAATCTGGCGCAAATTTTTGTACACATACTTGGAACCTTTAACTATTGTAAAGTATCGTTAAAGTATTTATTTTAATTTTTTAGTCGCTTTTGTAGCGATTTTAAAAGAGCAAAAATTGTATGAAAAATGCTTTATTAAAATAATTATTTAATGGGGGGGGTGCGGGTCATGATCTTTTTGTCAGACCAACACAACGACACCTTAAACACAAACTAAGTAGTTTGACAGTTTTCTCATATAAGGAGCGTTCATCGCCGTTTTCAAAATTGCGGCTAAACGCCAAAATTTCAGAAATGACTCCCAGGCTAAATTTCACCTAAATCATGTCATAAATAAATTTCAATCATAAAAAAAACTTCCCCCCAAAAAACGCACGGGTTTCGGTTTCCTGACCGGACTATTTCACGTTTTTAGTCGTTTTTAAGATCTGTATAGCTGAAACCCCTTCAGTTTGCGTTTATTAATGAAATGAAACCCTTATTTACTAACGCGTACATTCTTTATTTTGCCAATTCTTCGAATTCTTTTGTAAAACAAGTGATTTTCAAATTTTGTTCTAGGTTACCTACTTCAGGTTGGAAACAAAGTTTTTTGAGTAATTCAAACCCGATAAATCATTTTAGAAGCTTTTAATCTTTAACAACATCAATGAAGGTAAGTTTATTTAAAATTTATGCACATAATGTTAACAAATATATAAACTTCTCTCGTTGAGGACCATAAAGAGTAGTTTACTACACCCTCTTCTGAAATCGAGAGGTCGTTCATTTGGTTTCGGTTCATCGGTCGTGCATCGTGTCGTTGTTCGTCGCTTCACATCGCTCTTCAACTTAAGTATGTTCTTGAGAGCCTTTATTTTATTTGAAGCACTTCATAATTGAACAACAGGCGATGACTGTGATTTTTGATTTTTTGATTGTTTGTTTTTTTTTTTCGTTAAGTATTAAAATCATTCATATCAGATCATCCGCTCAAGTTCTAATCATTTACAATGGTATTTTTTTTATTATTACTAGAGCAATTCATTATTTATTAGTACAAATGTTAAATTGTTAACTTTAGGGTTTAAATCGATTAAAATAATCAAACTTAGTCACCAACATTGCAAGAACCAATGTTTGAATGTAGGTACGTTTAGCTAGACAATTTTAATCAATAAAGCAATAAAAGTGTTGGTGGGTTTTTTTTTAATGTAACCTATCGATAATACTTTTGGTTGTCGATAACTCTTCGGTTATTAGTTTACACTCTTGCAGATCTATAGATAATAAATATGTTTACTAGGGTGTCCGTTACTATGTGTCATGTCGAAAATATTTGCTACCAGGGGCGTACATTTTTTTACACGGTGAACAAAAAAATTCCCTCAAAATTTCAGCCTTGTATCTTAATTTTACCCCGTGCCGAAACTAAATGCGAATTACATAGCTAATTGTAGTTATCTAAATTTGTTTAGAATGTTATTTATAAAGGTAGAACCTGCAGATAAAATAGTAAAAAAAATGATACTCTGAACAAAAATCCTACACCCACAAATTAAAGCATCAAGCATAATGCATCGATATTGGAAGAAATTGTCAATTTTGGGTAAGCGAACAGACTTTAAAAAAAAAAAAAAAAAAAAAAAAAAAAAGAGTTCACAATTTTAATAGACACGTTATATAAATTTAAAGGTTTTCACGGTTGTTTATAGACATAATAAATTAATTTTCGGATTAGCTGCGTTGTTTAAAATTAGACACGTTATACATAGTCCAGTAACCTTGTCGTTTGTATGGAAGGGGCCGTTTGCGTCAAATCTGGTAGTTTTGATTTTTCGCTGAGTTGTTCATGATGTTGGCCTAGTAAATAACCTAAGTTTTCGACCTCAAGTGTGGAAAGCTTCATGGTCAAAATTAAAAAAAAAAAAAAACGCTAGGTATTTTTCACGCAGACTCAATAGTTTCCAAAATACAGCGTTTTCAAATAAGTAGTATTATCATCAAACAGTATAATGGCAAATAAAGAATGGTTGACATAAATGCATCATAGTATTGGAGCGTGTCGGTTGGGCAAAAAGAATAGAACAATCATACATAGAGCGGGTTCTACATACCCCCGTTAAGATGGGAAGGGCAGTTTTCTAAAAAATGACTTAAGGTAGAAACAACACTATTTAAATATAATGCTAACACCTACATTTTTCTCCTACAGCTTATCTTAAATCCAAAAAATCCATTTTCAGTTTTCTTTTTAAGTAAAATTATTTTAATCCATATTTTTTGTGAAAATAATTTCCAAACTAAAAGTATTAAAAAAGAAATTCGCTCCAAAGATCCTATTTCTAATAAGTAGAATCGAATCCAAAATTCTATTTTCTTCAGTATTTTGGCTGCGAAACTGAGAAATTTCGCTGAAAAATCCTGTTCATGAAACAGAGATTGCTGAGATCTTATTTTCCAGAGCATGAATAATAGAGTTGTTGATTGTTGTGAAACTCACAGGCTAGTGGCGCTGTGCTGCTAGGATATGATAGTAGTAAAATCAGAAATAAAGTGGTTTAAAAAAAGTGTTTATGCCATCAGTTTTATTCTGAGTAAATTTCTAATAGGTATACATAGAAGCTACAAATCGTAGGGAACCCGACTCATCTTCGCAAACAACATCGCCGCACGACCCATCTTCACAAAATAACATCCCCGCAACAACACATCCTCGCAAGGACCCATCTTCTAAATGACACAACCCCGCAACGACAAATGCTCGCAAACGACACATCCTCGCAACGACACATCCCCGCAAGCACACCTCTTCGAAATGACACATCCCCGCAACGACAAATCCTCGCAACGACACATCCTAGCAACGACTAATCCCCGCAAACAAAATGTTCAATGTCACTAATCTACGAAAGCCGCTGACCATGGTATTTCTTTCTTCGGCGGGCGCTTGAGTTGGGAACAACCAGGACAAATGATGTTGTATGTCAATGGGTTAGGTGATTTAGTAGAACGCGAGTGGAATAGCCAATATGAAAATGCGGGGCCGATTTGATGTGATGGTAAATAACATATCCATGAGGAATCTATAAAAATTGTTGTTTTTGGACCGATTTATATAAAACTGAAATGTGTTGTAGCTGACACACTATTATGGAAGAAACAAATATTTTTAAGTTAGGGGGGTGCAAACAAATTTCAACTTCGTTGTTATTAAGAAAATAATAAACCAATTTTTTTGATTGCTTAAATTGTTTAGCTTTAGTATTTGAGCCAACCAAAAAGATGTCAATTTTTTTGAACTAATATGAATTTTTGAAAAACAATTTTAAATCGTTGAAATCGATTTTTACTAGGTACATATGTAAGGTTTTTAAAACATTTTTAGGAAAAAAATTGCTTTAGGTAGGTATGCTTATTTGAAGTATGTAACTAGTATCACCCATGATTAAATGATTTGCTAAAAGTTTAAATATATTTGCTCTAAGTTTAAATTGATTCGCGTTTGGATAAAATCTATTGGCGTTTGGGTTAAACCTATTTGCTAATAGTTTAATTAAATGTGTGAATGCTATATAAAAACGAGAGCGCATTTAAAGAAAAAATGCCTACGATAGTTTGAAAGACCTTCTTTTTCAAAATTAAATTCAAATGTTTCCAACTTTGTGTTGCTATCAAGAAATCGTTATTTATTTAGTGGTCAAAAATATGGTTGTAAATTACATGGATAAATGCAGCACACATACATTAAAAGAAGATATTTCTCGGAATGTAAAGGAAAAATTGGCATGTGCCCAATGGAAACCTTACCCGAATTTTTTTTTTTGAACCACCCTAACTTAAAAATATTTTTTTCTTCCATAATTGTGTGTCAGTAATAACATATTTCAATTTTATCGAAATCGCTCCAGAACCAACGAAGTTGAATTTTTTTGAACCACCCTAACTTAAAAATATTTGTTTCTTCCATAATAGTGTGTCAGCTACAACATATTTCAATTTTATATAAATCGGTCCAAATACAACAATTTTTATAGATTCCTCATGGATATGTTATTTACCATCACATCAAATCGGCCCCGCATTTTCATATTGGCTATTCCACTCGCGTTCTACTAAATCACCTAACCCATTGATATACAACATCATTTGTCCTGTTTGTTCCCAACTCAAGCGCCTGCCGAGGGAAGAAATACCATGGTCAGTGGCTTTCGTAGATTAGTGACATTAAACATTTTGTTTGCGGGGATTAGTCGTTGCAAGGATGTGTCGTTGCGAGGATTTGTCGTTGCGGGGATGTGTCATTTCGAAGATGTGTCCTTGCGAGGATGTGTTGTTGCGGGGATGTTGTTTTGTGAAGATGTTGCTTACGAAGATGGGTCGTGCGACGATGTTGTTTGCGAAGATTAATTACCGACTCATTAGTAAAAGTCCGAACTGTTTTGTCAGAAACGAATAATACAAACAAAAACATTTTGTACTTTTAACAACGTTGCTGAAAAATTGTGCCTAAAAAACTTTAGAATGTCCAGTTTTTTATTGTTGTGGCTTGTATGTCAATTGACTTAAGTTAAACGACTTTATTCAACTGCCTTACTGACTGCTTAGATTGAATAGGATTTTAAATTGACTTTTAAGTGACTTAAAAGACTGGAAGCAGTGAAAGAAATACTGCAGTCAATTAACTTCTAGTCAACTGATTGTTTTATCTATCTGTTTAGTTGGAATATTTAAAATGACTGCTGGACAATAGTTTTTTCAGTTAAAGTTAGTAAGTAAGTTAAGTTTTCGAAGCAATAAGTCCACTGGTGATCTGATTGTATATCTCACCGAACAGTGGAACAAATCTTAACATCGTTTTGGAGAAAGTAAGATTATTGCGCTTGATATTTCAAAAAGCGTTTGATAGAGTTTGGCATCAAGCTCTCTTATCGAAAATGCGCGCATTTGGTATCGATGAATCTCTTCTTCGTTGGACTAGAAATTTGTTTTCGGACCGCTCAAAACAAGTTGTATTAGACGGTTTCAAGTCTGAAATCCACAAAATAAATGCTGGTGTTCTTCAGGGCTCCATTTTGTTTCCGACTCTCTTCCTTATATTCATAAATGATTTTTGATCTGAAACTTCTAATCCATTAAACTGTTTCGCTGACGACGGTACCCTAAACTTCTCATATTCGTTTTTAGATTCACATCCATGTCCTTCAAAGGTGGAACTAGAACAGCAGCGTATGATAAGCTCATTAAATATTAAATTCTGATCTTGACAGCATTGTCAAATGGGGAATCAAAAACCGCGTGGAATTTAATGCTTCTAAAAACTTTCTAAAACTCAATGCTGTTTCTTCTGTCGTCAAAACGAAACCCACCCCCCATGCCACTATCCATGAGTGGCACTTGCATTGAGGAAACCGAAAAGCTTTCAGTACTCGGTAAGTGTATTACAGACCACCTTATGTGGAACGATCACATATTTGATGTCGCCAAAAATGCTGCTAAGTGATTAGGTTTCCTTCGGCGATGTAAGACATTTTACACCACTTATGATCTGGCTGTTATATATAAACACCCTTATTCATAAAGAAAAAAATAGTTATTTTAGCTCCTGTGTTTAGGAAAACTACACCATGGAATAAGAATGTTCCGGACTCAAATGCAGCAGTAAGCAATTGCCATTAGTTTGAGCCCAGAAAATTCTTATTCCATGGTGTAGTTTTCCTAAACACGGGAGCTAAATTAACTATTTTTTCTCTATGAATACGGGTGAAAGCCTTTATCCGTCCAAAACTCGAGTACAATTCTCATGTTTGGGTAGGTGCTCCATTAACCCACTTGAGTCTTTTGGATAGGATACAAAGAAGAGCTATGAAAATGATAGGTGACAGAAATATAACGGAAGCATTTGCAACTCTCATGCACCGCCGCAATGATTCATGTCTTTCGTTGTATTACCGTTATTTTCATAAGCAGTGCTCTACTGAAATAGCTAGTTGCATTCCTCCCCTAGAAGAATTTAACCGTAATACTCGTACTTTCAGGAATGTACATCAGTTTACCCTTGAGCCCAAATTTGGACGTAATTTCAAGTATAGAGATTCTTTTTTAGCCGAACTACCCGAATGTGGAATGCTTTACCCGGCTTTATTTTTCCCTTCAATTTCGATATTCAAAGGATCAAAACCAATGTGCATCGGCATCTCCTCTTTAATCCTTCCCTATTTTCCTAATGCTCGCACTGTGTTTAATTTAACATATTAAGGTTATCAAAAACCCCTTGAGTGTGCATGCAAAAAAAAAAAACTTAAATAAGTCTTTTTAGTTAATTGACTACAGTCACCAATTGACTACAGTTTATACATCTCTGCTGTTTATAGTTACACGTAAAAAAACGAGCATTTATGAATTATAACATTTAACATTTGTGAGTCACAGGAAAAAAATTGTCATAACGTATTTTTTTTTGGATGGCATGATCTATAACTTTTGAATCAAATTCTTTTCGATTGAATTTACGATATCATTCAACCTAGAATAAGCTACAGTATTGCTAAAACCAGAATTAAGATAATTGTTTTTAAAAATGTTTACTTGAATTCTGTATGCAGATTGGTCATTTTTTATTTAATTTCCTGGGCTACACTTTATGTAAATTCAAACACAAAATATTTGTATATTTAAAATTACAATAATGATTTTGATGAACAAAAATAATTTATTATATTCCTAAATCCTTGTTTTTTACTTGCGATATACGTAGTATAGCAGGGCAAGTTTAGGATTCGTGCAGAAAAAAAATTTCGAAATAATAATTTTCCCTAACATTACGATGATAGAGAACGCGAAAAAAGTAGGTCTCGCAATTCTGTCTGTCTGTCTGTCTGTCCGTCTGTCTGTATGTGCCTCGACCTGCAGCCTAAACGGCTGAGGCGATTTTCTTCAAACTTTGGACTTAAGGTTCTTATGGGATTCCCTAGAGGGGAAAAAGAAATTTTTTAAATAACGGTACCTGTCATACAACCAATGTACAAAAATTGATTTATTTCAAAAACGGCTCTAACGATTTTCAAAAAAAAATTACGAGGTACTTAAATTAATAAAATAAATATTTTGGTTTTCGAATTTCTTGTTAACTACTACAGCGATTTCAACCAAAATTAAAATAAAATTAAAATTATACAAAAGGTCGCTTGCAATTTTAACAATTTTGCATATACAAATCTTCGAAAAAGTAATTTTTTGATTTTTAAAAAAATATTGAATTTTTTTTTTTGAAAATTCAATATGTTGAAAATGGGCACAGAATTTTTTTTTTTTATTTTGTGAAAAATTGTATTTTATTAAGTTAGCATACCAAATTTTATTTTAAAAAATGTTCAAGATTTTTTATTTATAAAAAATTAATTTAAAAAAAACCGCTCTAACGATTTTTGAAATTTTTTTTTCATAAATTGATATTTATTAAACAAATCAGATGGCATCCAGTTTTAGCTATTAAAATATATAATTTATAATAATTCATAGTACCTACTCATTTATATTTTAAATTGATTTTAAAACTTTTTTTTTTAATGATATAATGTTATGGAAGAAATAAATATGTACATTGTCAATTTCAAGCTACATTAAAGTTGTTAGCTACGATAGCAAGTTTTGTGCGATCCAGTCGTGCCCATTTTTTTCAAAGAATTCAAAAAATAATTAGTGTAAAGTGGGGTAGTGTTTGAAACAAGGAGAATGAACATACAAAAATATGCTAAGAGGGTTCTATTTCGCCTTGTTTCTTTTTATATAAAGCCTTGTACTTACCTCTGAGTCAAAGGAAAAATAAAAGCGGTTTGAAATTCACGTGAATAAGCATTGTGAAACCATAATTAATTATCCACGTGAATTTTCTGTCCTGTTTGAAAATTTTTAATACTCACTTTGAATGAAAAAAATAATTTGATTTGTCTGATAGTTTTACAGAATCTTGATATGCTTGAGAAGACTTTTTTAATTCTATATTTTGGGTTTTGGCTTATTGTCGGTAACACTTAATATTCAAAAAATAAACGATCGTTGGATCCAAAATAATTCTCTAGGCTTTTTTATTCAATTTTTATAACTTTTATTTTATTTATTGACAAATGTCACACTTTTCCACACTTCTATTATTTTTTCCTAGTGGTCGTACGTTGGGAAATGAAACTTATTTAAAACCGGTTCATATTCCACTTTCACAATTGGGTACTCATCTCTCTTTTTGAATTTCATCGTTGTGAAATAAGTGTCACTTTAATATAGAAATTTCATTTTCTCTCGAACTCAAAAAATGATATATTATGAATCCGGAGTGGAAATATTTGGCGACAAAAAATAACGGATTCTTGTAGAGGGACCAAAAACAAGTATTTTTCACCATCCGTTATAATTTTGCGCCAACTATTCGTGTCCCTAATTCTTAACAGGTAGGTGTATAATTTTTTAGTGAAAAAAGACCAATTTTCGATTTTGTTTTTCCCAAGGGCGACTCAAAATAAATGATGAGGATAAGTTCAGAAAAGCACACAGTGATTTGGCAAAAAATGTTGAAAACGATCCACCCAGAACAAGAGAAATGCTTTTGGTATACTTTGCATCATTATATGTAGGTCCTTCATAAAATTTATAAAACAAGAGAAATTAATTCAACCATGCTCTTATTCAGTATTGTGAAAACGAATTTAAACAAGGTTTTGCATTTTTAGTTGATGTTCAGCCTTTTTGTCTTCCAATTCATTTCTTGCAATTTCAATTTGCAGTTTCACTAACTCCATTTTTGAGTCTTCCAATGCGTCAAACTTTGACTTGATTTTTTCGTTGCTTGGCAACGAAACGTTGCTTGGACTGAAATGTCTGCCCAAGCTGCTACTTTTTCCTTGATCGTCAACGCGTCTGTCCTTTTGTTTTCTATAACACCTCTGAATCTAAAAGCGATATCGACCAAGCAACGCGCTTCGCACAAAGAAAAGTTGACCGAACTATCTCTTATTTTTTATTAATTGTTTTGTTTGCCATAACGACTTGTAAAAAATTCACTTTTCTTTAAAATAATATTCAACAAACGATGAAATAATAAAACAAACACGAAATACGAATAAAAGAGACATTTTAGTTTAAATAATTTAAAAATGGACATAAATTCTTATTATTCATAGAATAACTACATATAGGCTATTGAATAGACCTTTTAGTAAGGAACAATTGCGTTCACGGGTTTTTATTATTGACTATGTTTGTGTGGAACTTAAGCTTACTTAAAACAAATAGAATGGTCACACTGGTCATTTTTCAATATTGGCGGTATAACTCGAAAACTGAGCCGAATTTGCGAGTTAAATTTAAGAAACTTTTTGTAGGAAATTAGATTTTTTATCAAAATTAATAGTTTAAAAAATTTTATAAAAAAATTTAAGCAGGGAAATTTGTCAAAAACTGACAAAAAAACTGAAAAATCGAAAAATCACTGATTTTAATTTTTTTACTAAGTTGCTAAGGTTTGCGCGAGATATATCAGAATGAAACAAAGAAGATGCTCAAGCCTTTTATATGACGGATCAAAAAAAATTGTTGGATGCAAATTGGCGAAAATATATCGTATTAAAAATAACCTTTTTTATATTTTTTTGCAGTTTTAGTTCGTAAGCATCTTTTGGACTTGCAATTCATTGGTACTGTTTGGCAAGTGTCCCATTCTGGAAATAATTTTAAGTAGAGATTTTGATCAAATATGTCATTACGATAATCGAGAATTCGAAAATAGTGAGTCCCGCAGTTTTATCTCCCCATCTGTCAATTCGTAACAGTGATTTTTCGATTTTTTTTAGGTCAGTTTTTGACAAATTTCCCTGCTTAAATTTTTTTATAAAATTTTTTAAACTAGCAATTTTGATAGAAAATCTAATTTCCTACACAAAATTTCTTAAGTTTAATTCACAAATTCGGCTCAGTTTTCGAGTTATACCATCAATATTGAAAAATGACCAGTGTGCCCATTCTCTCAAAAACGCATGGATGAATTTAAGCGAATTTTGTGTTTTAAGTAAGCTTCCACGAAACATATACAATAATAAAAACCCGTGAACGCAATTGTTCCTTTCTTCCCTTAAAATTCCGGTCTATTCAATAGTCTAATAACTGAGTATTTATTTTTAATTGAAAAACTCAATTTTGTTATCTGATTGTTTAAAAGTCTAGTAATTTGTTTCCACTGATAATAAACTGACGCTTTAACTGCCTATTGAAAAATTGGCCCTAAAGAAAATATTTATCGAGTTTTGCTCTTACAGTTGCTTTTACTACTGTTAGAACTCAATAAACCAAAGGTGTTATTCTGGTTTCAAGAGCTCGTGCTAGGTTTCTTGTGGAGCTTATCCTCTTAGCACATGCTCTTTTTTATTTATACCACTTCAAATCAGAAAAAAAAAACATAAGGTTGGAGTAATTTTATTGCTAGTTTGACTCCCAGACTCTACAGTCTCGGTCTCGTAAATAAATTAATACAAATACATTGATGTTTTTTTATTGTTTATTTCTTTAATCAGCACAGGTTTGCTTACTTATTTATTTGAATGTACATACACAAATATTGTTTATGAGTGTTTGAATATAAAATAATATTGAGAAACAAATAATGATCATTGTTTTTGTTTTTGTTTTCTTGTTTATAATTTGTTTATATACTATTTTTTGTATTATTTTTTTTAAGAAAGCTGTGTTATACAATTTTTACTTGTTTTTCTTGGGTTGAGTTTTAGTTGTTGTTGTTTTTTTTTACTATTTTTATTGTTTTTTTATTATAATAATGATTTTCTTTTTTAATTCTTCTTTTTAAAACTTCTCAATATAAATTGCAAAATATAATGAAATTACTTACATATTAGTTTTATTTTTTTTAATTTATATGTCATCCATCATCATTATAATCATATTTTGTTGTTGTGTTTTTAGATTATATATATATTAAATATATATATATATATATATTTAAACCCAATTATGTTTGTTTTTTTTTTTGTTTGAATTTCTGTAAAGAAGTATATATAGTATAATTATATATATGAAATTGAATAGACATTTTTATTTTGTTATATTAACTATGCATTTTTGCATAAAATATACAAAAGAAAAATGCATATAGATCGAGCAGATAAATATATTTCATACATATATATTTTCATTATACATAATAATATATATATAAAAAAGAACATATGAATACATTTACATTGCATTTTATTTTGTTGGTTTTGTTTATTTATTTTTATTTTTTTTTTTTTTGTTTTCTCTTTATAAAATATATTGTGCTAAACTATATGATAAACGCTCTTATACTCTTAACGTTTTTTTTTATTATTTTATTTAAGCTTATTTTCATAAAAGAGGACGAATTGATTTTTCAATGATTTATATTTTTATAAATATTCATATAATCATTGATGTGTTTTTTTTTTTAAATATTGTTATTATTATTTTATTTATTTATTTAATTTTGAATATTTATCAAGTTAAATTTTTTTTTTTTTTTGTAAAAATTAAGAATCAAAAAGAAATTTGTTTTATTAATTTTATCCACTAAAAACAATTAAAACTGATACAAAAAATATGCAAAGAAATTTTAGATGTAGTATGTAGGTAAGTAATTTGTTTGTTTTTTTTTATTAAATTTTGTTCCTACCAGGGAGTGTGGAGTTTTAGCGGCGGCGGGGGTTATTGTTAACGAGCAATTTTTTTTTATGTATTTTTTTTGTAATATCCATATTCATAGAGAGTGGGTTAGGTATATAGCCACAATTTCAAAAACTTTATGATTTTTAATCCTATTTTTTTGTTGTTTGTTGTTTTAAGATTCTTTTGTGGTGCAACTAAGGTGATATACATATGTATTTTTTTTGTTTGGTTTTGTGTTTCAGCAGCTCAGGGCTTAGGCAAGGTATAATATCTATATATATTTTTATTTATAAATAAAATATATATAAATATATTATGAGAAATTTTAAAGGTCTTTTGTAATGTTTTTTTTGTTTTCTTTTATTTTTTTTTTTTGTTGTTGAAAAAACTTGGAGGGCAGCATTGTAAATATGTTTTTAGTGTTTTATTTAGTATTTTATGTTTTTTTTTTGTTTTCTTCTTCTCTATGTTTAATTTTGTTATACAAAAATAATGTGAATAAGATAATGTTATTTTTATGCATGTGTTTTATATTTATGTTATTTTTATTATTTTTTTTTTTTATTTGTTAAGTATTATTTTGTATGTGTTTTTATTTAATTTTGTAATTTTTAAAAAGCATTCAATAAATATTGATGTATATATATAAGAATTTATTTCGATTTGCTTAGTTAAATAAGTTATTATTTTTGTTTTGTTTAGTATTTAATAACTGTTAATATCTTGATTTGTTTTTTGTTTGGATTTTCTTACGTTTCACAGCACAAATAATATAAAGTGTGCATTTTATTCTAAATGATGATATTGGTGTCTTAATTCTGACTAACCGTGATGAGTGTTTGACTTGATCTTCTTCAAAACGATGCTAGCAAGAGACTTCTTCAATATTAAAGATTAACCTACATATAAAACTTAGAATCCATTTGTTCGTTTTTAATCAATTTTAAGTTAGTAAATAACTGAAGATTTAACGTTGACCAGCCGATTTTTAGTAGATTAGCATCATTTAACTTACAGCTAGTCATTAATCATCATTATAATATAAATCATAAACGAGGATGATTGATTAAAATTTTAATCGAAGAATCCATAATTTGAATTTTCAAACATCAAAATCGATAATCAGCTGATTTATAGTAGATTATCTCCACTTGATTACAAAGTGTTTCTTCACAGCTTCATTAATCATCTTTAATCAATGATAATTGTAGCAAGTAAATCATTGAATATATATATTGACTAAAATTTTAATCAATGAATTCTTAATTTCAGTTGTTAATCCTAAAAATTACTAATCAGCTGATTTTTAGTTTATTACACCATTCAATTAGGACACGTATGTTTAAAGCTAATCAATAATAATCTTTAATCAGTGACTATTCCTATCATGGAATGAAAATCCAAGTTTTATTAACTATCGTAATAATCGTTAATCAATAAATGTTGTAACTGCTTGATCATACATATTTTACGTTGACTAAAATATTGTAATCAAAGAATCCCTAATTTTAGTTGAAAATCATCAACAAATTGCTAATCAGCCGATTTTAAGTTAATTAGTGCCATTTAATAAAAATAACTTGCAAAAATCAAGTTATAGATTTTTCCCACTTTGAACAAATTGGCCCTTGATACTTTTTGTCGTTATTTGAATAGAAGTTGTATTGAAGTATGTAATTTTTGCCACCACAATTTTTAAGTTAGCCAGAGTGTTGAACAATTTAATAAACAATCAAAATCTCAATTGTCTGCGTTCATATATGCGATTTTAAGCCAATCAATTCTAGCTTCTATATTTTCAGTTCTTTCAAAACATTTGAAGTTGAACGGCTGACAAAAGTTAGACTTGGTTCATAAACACGACTTTTAATAGGCATAATGTTGCAAAGAATCCAAATACAATTTTTCAGTCGTATTTAATCGATTTCTTTATATGTTTGTCTTGTTTGACAACAAAACTTTGTTTTAGTCGAGGTTAAGAGAGACGATTTGGCTTCTAACTAACGTGGAAAGTTCTTAGTTTAGGTGCATTGGTACCTCCTTTTAAATCCTTCCGTATTTTCCTAACGCTCGTACTGTGTTTAAACAATTTTTAAACAAATCGATTTAGTACGTGCACAAAAAAAAGTTGATCGTCTGCCTAAAGTTATAAGCCTAACTTATGGGACTGTAAATATAAAATATATTCCAATGAAGCCAAATACTAATGCGTACCATCAGAGGATGATAGTTAAATAACCAACTAAATGGAAATCTGATAGATGACAACAATTGGTGGGAGATTCAGTGATCTGCCGCAGATAATCCTTGATTGTATTAAAAAAAGTCTTGACTCAACTCTCAAAAATGTAACATGTTTGTTTTTGCTTTGAATTCTCCCTGAACTCCTTACGAATCGTTTAAAGCAATTCATAGAATCAAAGTCTCCACTCTTACCAACTCTTAATTTTTGTTTTTAAAGAAGACTTCTGATAGCGTAAATCGGGATTTCATGAAGAAAAACCTTGTCCAGTAGGGATATTCCTGACAGAATCATTGCAGTTTTAAAAGCTACGTATGATAAAGAACAAAGTGTAAATAAAACATTTTCAAAAGTTTTCAAAGGCCGAAGTGGAGCGACACAGGGTTGCATTTTATCTTCGCTTCTTTTTCTAGTGACCATAAGTGACGTTTATCTGCGAACCACTATCGGAAGGAAAAGTGTAGGAGTTCAATTAACAATGGCATATTACTACTCTTTCGTTCCGCACATACAGGGTTTTTGGACCTACACCAGCACAACAACCTGGAAGCTGAAGCCAGACGAATTATTGGTCTCAAATAAACATTCCTGAAAAAGTTGCTAAATTTAATTTTTTGGAAAGCATTGTCTTCTCTTGGGATCTAAGTAACCGAATTAGCATCGTGAGGGTGAAAGATGTTAGAAGTGTGAAAATTATTGTTTATACAAAACTTAGGTCCAGTGTAATGACGTGTGACGAGCATAAAGTTAAACTCGAGTTAACTCACAACTGTGACACCACTCTCAATCCACTCTGCCAACAAAAGTTCTTTATTTTCCTTCTGTTCCTTCTAACTAGTGCCGTGCATTGCATTTAAAAGGCCTTAGGTCTTACAGGCATATAGTTAAAATTAAAAAAAAAATCCAAGGGTTAACTCGAGCTGAACTGAGAAACTATGATGATCTCGCACTTAAAAACTGAGCATTATGCCCGTTAACTCGACTTAACATCTCAAATTTGGTGCGTTAACTTGAGTTTAACTTTAATCTTGTCACAAGAAAACTGTGCCTTAAGCCAATCAATCAGCTTATGTTCTGAACTCCAATGTCAAACCTGGCTTGAAAAGTGACTACACCACTCAGAAGCTAAAATCTTTCGCCTTAAGCTGAAATGAATTACTTAATGTCGTGGTTTCTTGTGAAGAACAAGCACAGCCATTCAACCATTCCTGTATTAACCTGTATATATCTGTTGTTAGCCGGCAGGAATGGAGGACACCTGCAATTTTCTGGCGAATCCGAAGGGCTTAGATTAAAGACAATTTTCAAAACCACGCAAAAATAGGCAACAATTTTGTTTTAATTGGGTAGATTCGAACCAAGACTCCCGACAGCATCCTAATGCCCTAACTATTTGCCCAATTACATCCACTTCGGCAATAAGTAAGGTTTTCATATAATTTTAAAAATATTTTTGATGATAAACCATTTTTAAAGCCATGTTTGATTGAATTAACTCCAGTACTAACTTTAAATATGATTCTAAAAACGTGTCCCAAAAACCTTTTTTGTTTTGTGAAGGCGCCAGTATCATCGAAACGTGTAATTTGTCTATTATATATGTATTTTGTTGTTCAAATTGATATAAATACAATAACAATTAAAATATATTATGTATACTGCCAATTTTTATAAATTTATATTTTTTGTTTTATTTGCTTTTTTTATAAATTTGAATAAAAAAGTTGGTTAATTATGTGTGATTGATAATAAATTTGTGTTTGTGTTGCAAAAAGTGTGATTTTTAAGTAAAAATGTGTTGTTTAAATGTTGAGTCAGTTGTTTTTGTATGTTTTATTGTTACTTTATAATAAGAAAATTACAAATATTATTTGTTTTATTATCAAAAAATTGCATTAATTGCGGATTTAACGGGAGTGGTGTGGGGGTGGTGTGGCGTGGCTGTTTGATCAGAAGGAAAACAACAGAGGGGTTAAACATATACAAATACAAATACACACACATTTAATCATTTATGGGACAACGCACATTTTGGGATGTTTGTTTGTTTGCATAGTGATGGAAAGAATATGGTTTGACGAAAATCCTATTTTATTTTATTTACTTTTTCATATTTTACATGTAAAAACCAATTTTAGAAACGTTTTGTTGTTTTTTTTTGTAATTATTATTTATTTCATTTCAATGTATTTTTTGTTTAGCCTATATCCTAGCATTTCTTTCTTTATTACATAACTATAATATCTATATTTAAATATTAAACTTATTATCCTTGATTTCTGTTTTTTGCCTTTTCTCCACATTTTTTTTAACGACTTTGTTTTTTTTTTGTTTGTTCAAATTTGGAGAAATTTAAATAGTTGAGTTTTTGAATAAAAATAATCAATGTTTCAAAAAGTTTGAGATCATAATTTATCACACAATTAAAATAAATAAATAATATAAAATTTAATTAAAATAGAAAAAATAAATCTAGCATGACTAGAATGAATTATTATGTTTTTTTTTTTGGTTTATATTTTTTGGTAAATGATTTTTTTCTTTGTTGTTTTGAAATTCACAGCAAGGATCTTTTTTTAAAGTTGTTTTGTTTTTTTTTTTAATTAAATAAATTATTATGCTATTATTGTTTTTTCTCTTAGGTAGTTGCTTTAACTTATTATGAGAGTAATATTTTTTGTTTTTTTTTTTTTCTGCTTAAACTTAAAAAATCAAAACTAACAAGTATATTGAGTGTGTTTTGAGTTCTTTCTTTTTAATTTTGTCATCTTAGTTAATATATATTTGTTTTTTATTTTTTTTTTGATACACATAATTCTAAACAAGAACAACAAACAATAAAAATAGAATTTTTTTTTTTTTTATTATTTTTTTTTTTTAATTTTTTGTTTCTTATGAAAAATAAGAACTGATGATGTTGGTTGGTTTTTTTTTTGTTTTGTTTTTATTTTGTTCGCTTATTAAGAGAATTTGGTTTATTCTTTAACTTCAAAATACTTATAAGTTGGGTTCTCGTAGCCATTGATTTGCATGTTCGCAACATGTTTTTCTTCTGGTGTCACTGGCAATGCTGCAGTCTGAAAAAAGATGATGTAAAATTGTAATAATTAATTTTATTGACAATACAATTATTGTCGAAATAGAATAATTTCAAGTTTAATTTATATATTATGTTTTTGTTTTGCTGAACTCTTCTTATTACCTATTTATTTTTATTTTTTTGTCTTGCTTTCTTCAGTTTAATATTTAACAGGACTGCATGCAGTGATGCTTGCAGTTTTCTTGCAAGCATCAGGGTGAAAAACTGTTCCGATTTGCCTTTAACATTTAACATGTTTTACAAGTGAAACGGTTATAGCTGTGTAATTGTTCGAAAGGATGTTATTAAAAATGTTTCATAGAACACAGCCCTCTATTTTGTATAAATATTTAGGACTATATCACTTATTTTTTTAATGAGCTTGTCGGTAGGAAGAAATTTATTCTGAAGATTCCTAGCTTACACCATCTTTTACTGTACCTAAAAATATCATCTTATTCGTTGAAATGGTTTTGATTTTATCAGCCACTGTGTACTGCGCTCGCTTTTTAGTTCAAAATGGCGTCACGAGTTACGGGTCGAATTGAAAATGAAAATTTGAAAAGATCACCTGCAAAGCTATAAAAATGATTTAAAACTCCTACTTATTTTTCAGGTAAAACTACCAAATGCCTAGACTACTAGCGAACAACTCGCAGAAATTCACGAAAATGTAGATACTTTATATTTGCTTTTTAGCCCCTAAAACACCAAAATCAGTGACAAAATATTTTTTTGAAAAAAATACTGAACTCATTTTGGCAAATTCTGTGTTTTTGCAACTCGTAGTTCCTATGAACTTGCTACAAAGATCCAAGGTGTTTGCTGTAGCGAGTTTAGGTATCGAATAAATTGTCAACGTGACATGAGTTGTGAACCATTTGTTCATGTCATGGATTAGCTTGCTGCAGAAAAATCTGTATTTGTGAAATGTATTTAATAAATAAATTCGAATTAAGAATGAAAGCGTTTGAAGTTGTGGATTGTGGGGTGAATCCGAGGAACTCACTTGGATGTTTTTTGAAAACTGCAAAAAACATGTTTTTTGTTGGCAACTCTTACAGTTGTCAAGAAAACCAGGGCCAACCCTGATTAAAGTTCAACAGATAAAGTTAGTTTGGTGACAAATTTCATGCTGGAGACGAACGTCATTGATCGATATTTTTTTGTTCACAGAAAATAAATAGACTAAGAGCCCAGGGCCGCCAGACATACGTCATTTTATGAAAGCTAAGATCTTTTCTGCGAACAGGTACTATTGTAGCTAAGAACAAATGGATACTAAGAATCTTCAATCCGGGTGCAATTAAGAGGTAGCGAGTGTTAAAGTTGCATACAAATGTTGCAACATTGGGTTCTTTTATCAAAGCTGAATTTTTAGGGGATGGTGTCATTTAATTTTTTTGACACTTACCAGACATCTACAGTAAGACCTAACGTAAGCCAGACACTTCAAATCTGTCAAACTAATCGTGCCATTTACATAACAGAATCAAATCAAGATTTAATTTTTTCTCTGGGCAAATATTCTACAAATTTTCTTATCAGCAAGACACCTACAGCGGGGCCTTACATCACCGTAAAACTGTCAAAATAATAATTCAAAATAATAAAACGTGATTTTCGCTTATTTTAGCTGTTTTTAAATGTCAGGCTGATGAATATGCCCCACTGTAGATGTATAGCTGATGGGGAATTATTTTTAAACAGTTGCCCATAAAACATATAAATATTAGCTTTAAAACTACAGCGTCAATGGCACATTAGTTCGACATATTTTAAGTGTCTGGCTAACGTTAGACCCCACTGTAGATGTCTGGCAATTGTCCAATAAAGTAAATGACACCATCCCCTAAGACATATCAAACATTCAGCTTTGATAAAATAACGCAATGTTTGATTCTTAGTATCCATTTGTTCTTAGCTACCATAGTATCTGTTCGCAGAAAAAATCTAAGCTTTGATAAAATGACGTATGTCTGGCGGCCCTGGGCTCTTACTCTAAAAGTATTAGTTGTTGATATGCTGTTATACAAGCCTTTAGATTTTTTTTACGGGGCTATGTGAATCATAGAGTCCTACCAATAATCAAATTTAGTAGCGACTTAAATATTTAAGGGAAAAAGACCATAATGGTATGGACTGTTAAAAATTAACCATACCATGTAATATTCATTATTAAGGGCCCAACTTAATATTTAAGTCATACCATGGTCCATTTTACTTAAAAGCTTCACATGATCTCAGTGTAGGTACGAATATCTATCACGAAATCTCTGGATTTTTTTTTCAAATTTATCCAAAAAATTAATGGAAAATCGTGTAATTTTCATTCATGTTAGGATATTCAAATACGATTGATGGTGTGTTCCTCAAATAACAAAATGAAAGTCTGACTTTAATAGTTTATAAAGTAAACTTTCTTATGTTCTTTCGGTCACTTATCAACAAAAAAAATCACCAAAATATTAAAAAACTAATATTGTTGCAACATTTTTGAAGATTTCTGAACTTATACTTAAATGAATGTATGCTAAATAAATAATTAAGAACATACAAAATTACTTTATTCACTTCATTCTGGCTAGCTCAATTTTGATCATTGTAATTTTAATAAAATACACCATAACTTAAATTCGCCTGAGTAAGTATCCATATATAATAAAGTTTTGTTGTACTGCATTTTTTGAATCATTAAGATTTTAATCAAAACAACGTACATTATCCCCCCACCCGCCAACAAAAAAATCATATAGTTTTTCGGTTTTTAATGTTTGTAAGCTTTTCGGAAACTAACATCCAAACACGTCCAAATTCCACCATTTCAGCAAATCAATACAGCGACCATATTGCAAATAAATATGACTCACAGGACTGCAATTCTCTGATTTCAAGGCTATAACTGCTGTACGAAATTTTCAAAATCCTGTTTTGTCAATTTTAAAAATAAAAGTTATTCACACAGATAAAAAGTAGGTAGGTAGGTAGGTTCATTTGATACACATACGGTTATTTGTTTGAAAAAATATGTTTTTCCCTTAAATTTGTAGTTGGACTCAAAAAACACTGTGCCCGAAAAAAATCATTTTTTTGTATATTAACTTTTCTGTTTCCTTTAAAGCTACCAAAGACTATACCGCACTTCCGGTGGAACAACGACACTATCACCAATATTTTTTTCCAGGAAAATTGTACTGTAATCTGAAATTACTAATATTCTTATTTAAAACTCAATTTAAATGTTTCAAGTGTCGACTGATCTTAAAAATTCCAAAATAATTCCCTGGTGGTAATGTAGGATCAGCTGGAGACTAAAAATAATAAAGCAACTATTTCTCGAAAACTAGTAAACAGATTTAAATTGACTTTTGCAGAAGAAAATAATGAGTTAGATTACGTAACAATTATCTTGGAGAAAAATTTATAACAGCAGAGTCTTCAAAGCCGAACATTTGTCTTGTATGAGCCAAGCCAATCCAGAAAAATCAATGTACTATATAAGGAACAGGTTTTCAAATAGAAGGCCCACAAAATGTATTTCTTGCTTTGGATGTTAACAAACAAAATCTATGTTTATGTTTTTATATTTTTAACAGTTAACTAAATTAATTCAATATACCTTTAAAAGATATTTGCAAACAAAATCGGGTATATCTTATTTCGTCCAATTACATTATGTACCGAAGGAAGTATCAACAAAATTACCTCCTCTGATGTTTTTAAAAATCTACCATCACTCTTCAAATTCTACAAAAATTATCGATATTTGTGCGTTTTATTTTAATTTAATAAATGAGAGACATTTCTGTTAATTTTCAAGTCTGATCTAAACTGTGTTAACCTTGCCCGAATGTTTAAGAATTAAAGGACCACGTGAATTTATTTTAAGATCATTAAACAAATTGTTTTTTCGTTAATTTTCTTAGAGGAAGTTGTGCAAGTGTAGTTCCGCATTTGATATTTAAATATTTTAAATTTTATCAGTGCAGTGTTTCAAATGAA
This sequence comes from Melangyna quadrimaculata, assembly GCA_949320155.1. Classification (NCBI taxonomy): domain Eukaryota; kingdom Metazoa; phylum Arthropoda; class Insecta; order Diptera; family Syrphidae; genus Melangyna; species Melangyna quadrimaculata. Next base: position 102,373,998 of record OX439483.1, on the reverse strand, counting down.
GAATTTATTTGTTAGTTCATGGATAATTTCATTAAATGTTTAAAATATAAACAAAATCAGCAGTTTTTCGATAAATGGGGATATTATTCGCGCAAAAAATAAAACGAACTGAATTAAGATTTAAGGTAACGGCAATCCTACACTAAGTCGATTGTTGATCCTAAGGAATCTAAAGAATTATCTTTAATTTAGTGGACAAAATAAGGACCACCCAGATATAACTATGAATATTTAATATAAGACTTTGTATGCGTAATTGGAAAGACTTTGTTGAATTCTTATTTTAGTTATTTTTTTTTTTCAGGGCTGATACAATGTATTGTTCATTCAATGGAACCAAAGTCCTTATTTCAGTTGCATAGAATTTGAATCAGCCCTGAATATAGGACTCATTTTATCAGGAGCAAGCATACACAACCAATGTTGACGAAAAGAATTCGAAGGATTAATTTATAAGTTGAATTAAGGCATTCGAAGTACAAAGTTTACACTTTTGTTGGAATTTTCAATTTCCACTTTCTATTAAGTACCTACCTGATCAACTTCGATAAAGCCTTGCGCATGTGGTGAGCGAGATGTTCTCCATTTGGCCACTGCAACACCAACAAATACTGCTGCCATCAATGCAATACCAGCAAATGATAACGTAAAGTAAACATTTCTACCCTCCCTTGGGGAATGCGTGTGGAATTCTCTACGAAGAGAGAAGCTCTGCAAAAAACACATTTCTCGTTAATATAAACTTAAAATATTATTTAGAAAAACAAATCAATATCTTACCGATTCCCTATGACCCAAATCGTGTGTCATGAAATGTTGCATTTGTGGTTCAGCTTCTTGATGGGCAACCGCTGCTGCCACGTCTTCGACAGCACGCTGCAGGGCCTCATCATCGACTGTGGGTAATACAGTTTGAGTTTTGGTGCTACAAAATAAATGTATCAGATGATGAAGTCAATTTAAGTGGATTTATTTCATACCTTGCTGTCGCATCGTTATATTCTTCTGGTGTTGTCTCCTTCTCGCTATGTGACATCTTTGTTGGATCTACAACTGTTATAACATCCTTGGCTTCTTTGGCTTCTTTAGCTTGTAATTCTTGGTCAGCTTGTGTTTTGACAAGTTCATCAATTTTCTTTGCTTCCATTCGTAGTTTCTCCTCTCGCAACTTCTCCCTCTCAGCTGCTCGTTGTTCCTTTCTCTGTTTCTCTGCCAATCGCTGTCTCTCCTTCTCTGAAACCTTGCGTTCTACCTCAGTACGATACTTGTCCAAAATCGCTGCCTCAGCTTCTTCGCTCATGCCCAATGCTGATCCGGGAATATCATCTTTGCTTCTCAATGCCAAAATGTAATCATTCATCAATTGGGAGATCTTTGACGAAAGATCGGGGTAGCGTTTCAACATTGTCATCGATTGATTTACAGCTCGGTCAATGTCGATGAGCCTCTCCAAAGTGCGGGGTCGTTCTGATGCAGCTGCCTCAAGGCCACCTGGACCGCCCGAATTCAAAAGGTGACGGTAATGGGCGAGAGCATGAGCGCGATCCTTGTGCAGAGCTCGCAATAACTTTTGCAGACACTTTTCGACATGGTGAGCCTGGGGAGGAAAGTACGATGGTTCAGCATCCTCAAGACTAAAATCGGAGAATGGTCTTACGTTAGGTGGTTGCTCGGTGAGGGCCTGAGTGTAGCAAGTCATGGCTTCACGTTTTCTTTGATTAATGTGCGCTAACACCCGCTGTTGGTGCATAGCTGCGAGTTGGTGTTTCTCGGCGTTACCTTCTTCCTCGAGTGCCTGAACAGAAGTCTAAAATTACATTCCCATAGAGTCGACATGAACACCAAGATATCAAAAATGACAACATAACGTAACACACATGGACCCTACCTACCAGGAGCCCGACTACGAAACAAAAAAAAAAAAAACAAAAACACAACTTGACAAACATCAGTGTAAAACAAACCTGGAAGCGGGCTGTCATGCGCTGTTTGAAGCTTTGTGCTGCCTTTGGGTCAGCCAATCGCATATCTTGGTACTTCTCCTCCAAATCCGACCAGTCCTTCATCACACGGGTCACCTTCTCTCTGTGGTTCTCCTCAAGGCGCTGTTGGGCTTCCTTGTTTTAGAATATGTCATATCGTGAAATTGAAATGGAAAAAGGATCACTTACTTTCTGACTTACTTTGTAGCTCTGATGCTCATAGTGAGGGTCAAAGTGAGTAAAGTATGGATCCGCGGTGGGCTGACTGGTGGATGGTGGTTGTTGTGGTGGCAAGGGGATAGCATCCGCAGCGGAGGGTTTTGTAATGACAACTTGAGCAGAGGTCTCCGACGAGGACGCTACTTTTGAGGTTTCTGTTGTTTTAGCTTTTATGTTGGCGGCGGCGTTATCCCATGCTTCGTCATTTTGATCGTCAAGATCTTCATAGTTCTCCAGCTCTTCATTCGAGTCGTATTCGGCATTTCCTTCGTCGGCGGTGGCATCGTTTTCAGCTGCTTCATCGGCAACCATATCGTCATCTTCGTCGTCATTCATGATCTCATCGTCATCATCGTCAGCAGAGTCTTTCGAATAGTTGGAGTCATCGTCATCAGCCGAGACAATCTCTTCGGGAACCACAACTGGCAAATCGGTTTTCTTTACGCGGATTTCCTCTAAAAGTATTCAAAAATATTCTTTGTTTATAGTTTGCTTATATTTTGGTTAGAAATAGGTTTATATTTTACCCTTGAAATGCTTTGGACAACAAACAAATTCAACTCCGGAGAACAATGAGATTCCGCATGGAAGGAGCATTGCAAAGCTTCGCATTTGCATGCCTCGCTCTTGGCATGCTGCAGCTCCTGTTTGATTCCATCTGACAAAAGGCCAGCATCGTGATGCATTGTGGATGTGATCGAATAGACAACCTTCGGGCACCAACAGAGCATCGGATTGGAAGGGACCTTCTGTGACAAAATGATAGAAATATAAGAGATTAGATTTATATAAATAATCTCATGTTCAATTTAAACAGATCTGTTTTTAATACTTGTGTTAATGGAATTGCAAGGTTTTCGTTTTTGTTTTATTAATGGAAAATTATTCCTACAAGTTAAGATGTATTTAAGTAAAAATATTTGATAGGTAAAAAGTCTTTTGCCAAATTAACAAAATGCATCTTGTCCCATATACAGGGTGATTCGCATAATCTGCGACAAAATGCTAGGATGTGTTTTTTTTTGTTTCTAAAAAAAAACGAGACGACGCACGGCTACTTCCAAATTCGGTTTCGATGACATTGAACACGTAGCAAATTAATTTAATATTTTTCATACTGTACCTATCTTTTTTAAGAAAAAACTATTTTTACCTATATAGTTCTTGGTATTCCACGCTGTGTGAACAATGTCAAAACACCCTCAAACAGATAATTAGAAAATAAAAAATGTAGATTTTGAAAAATCGGTGTGTTTGCATTGTGCGATACATCGATGGAAATCACGAAAATTTCATTTTAAAGTCACTAGGACACTTAGATTAGCCGCAAAAACTTTTAGATTTTTAAGGTGCAGGGACGGACGCACAGTGATTCACTTTGTATGGAACAGAGCCAGTAATAAATAGCTTGAAACTGAATCTCAAAATTGAATAGAATGAAATTTACAAGCATGATAAGGAATAATTAAAGGAATCATCCCATTCAATTTTCGACCACTGCCAAGACCATAGTCATCAGTGGGTTCACAGGGGTCCGATCCCTAACCCCTACCGAAATTTTTCAAAATATATACTCTTAATCGGCCCTATCGAGGTAACCGTTGAAGCGGAATTCTTCGTAGGAAATCGGAGACAGTTTGCTACATGAAGGTAGTTCTCCGATCAGCTGATCGGAAATTCTTTCCAACGAAATTCAGCGCATGCCATTTTCATGCGATGCGATGCTTTGCGATGGAGTTCTTGTAATGGTTTTATTCTTGACAGATAACAAACAAAATTTTCTCCAAAGTCCTCCGACAAAATCTTGTTGCGGAAAATGTAAATAACAAAGAAATAAACTTTAATTACATTAACTTGTGTTATTTATAATGGACCAATATGAGCGGATGGTGAATCGCTGAGTGAATATCCCGACACAAAAAAAGTCAACATAAATTGTGGCTTCATTGGGACGAAGACAAAGTGATGATGGTGAATAGAAAAAAGTATGTTCGTGATCATTTGTTTTGTGCATTCATTCAATTGCATTGTGATTAAAGTATGCAAATTTTATGTATTTTATTATTTATTATTGCTTTTTTTAAGTCAAATAAATAAATAATGCAAAGGTGTTTTCTCGTGATAACACTTGCAGTTAGGCTGCATAGCTTTTCGCTCCGTCATATTCAACATTGAAGGTTTTGAATGAACAACAACCACTTGTGTTGGCTGCCACCAACAGAAAAAGAAAGAACCCGAATGAATAACATCTAACTTGTGTGTGGCTTGTAAAAATGCTAGTTGTGCAAATGCAATTGTAAATAAGAAAAACCTTCATTTGGATGGACACGATTGGGTGACCTCGTTGGTGCAATGCGTAGTGCAACGGCCTCTGAGGTAGCTTGGTCTAGGTTCGAATCTAGTTGAGGGCAAAACAATTTATAAATTAAAATTGGAACTATAGACTAAGCACCACTAAAAAGGAATCTGATGATTGGCGTGTGACAGCCATGAAATTGCATTAATTCCAGCCAAAATGTAATACTCGGTGGTAGCCAACACAAGTGGTCGTTGTTCATTCAAAACCTTCAATAAATAAATAATGTTTTTTTTTCTATAAATTTTTTTTTGTTGAAATAGTGATGGGACTTTATTCGATAGTTTTGATTTAATAATCGGTGCATTTAAATACATTTCTTAAAAACGATAGCGCATTATAATTGAAAAAATTATTTGTTATAAACAATAAATTACGCTCTCCCACCAATTTTTCATGGTTTCGATATATCAGGTTATTTGCACATCTCTGCCTGACATTTATATCCATCGCAATGCGTCGAAGGATGAGTTGCGGAGAAAGTTCCGCTCCGACGGTTACCTCGACAGGACCGAATTTCTTCTTTCAAAGATAAAGACCCATCTAATACTATTGATTGTTAAGAAATTCGATGAAAATTCTTAATTTGTGTTCCACAATAAATCTATAATCATATTATATATTATTTCTGTTGTCAAACTCCTTTTTTCTCATTTATAAAATAGGCAAATCCACTAAAATAGGTATCACTGAATAGGAATTTAAACATATTCATAACATTGAACAAAAACTTTATTCTATTTTGCAATGGGCCTTACCAATAACCAAATTTAGAGATCAGTTAAATATTTAAGTGGACTCTAAAAAATGAACCATACCAATAATCAATTTAATAGCCAGCTTAACGCTAATCGTCACTTTAAATTTAAGAGTAAAGATACGCATGTTTAAACTCGTGATTAGGTGTAAACGCCACGTTTGTGCTGTCATTCTGAAAAGCAAAGGAGAAAAAAAATTACCCTTATCCTCTATGTTTGTCGCTTACAATTGAATTGAATTGCTCGTTCCTGAATTTTTTGCAAAGGTATAAAACTTATAAGGTAATCAAAATAAACAAATAGATTTATTCCTTCTTATTTGATTATTTGTAAATTTCAATTTGAGAGTGAATGGCGAAAAACTAACACTTAAAATCGCACGCAGCTTAAAATTTGTTTGATGACTTTTTTATGATAACTAAGATGTCATTGGCCGCGATCAAAAACCTATCTAGATAAGTTTTTGTTGTGTAATCCCATGTAAAAAAAAACTGCTGATTACAAAACAACTTTTGCTGTTGGACAGCTTTCCATGCTATCCGAAAAATGTTGGTTTACGTTTGTATCCCAAGCGAAATTGTTAAAAAAGCAGACTACAAAATGCAAAGCCGAAATTTGTTTGCCGTCATCGAGTTGTATTTTGCTAAAAAAAACATTCAATTAACCTATCCGGTTTTGCTTGATCAGAAACCTATATGGATAGGAATCTATCTTAGATAGGCAATCGTATCGATTCTTGAACGCGGCCATTTCCGTTCACAGAAGCTGTTTGTTTGGCAACAAATGTAGTAGATAATGTAATAGCGTAAAGGCGTGTTTAATTTGGTTATTGGTAAACACACAAATTAACTCGGCTCTAAAGTTTAACGTGGCGTTTATCTAAACGCTTGTTTAGTCATTAATTATTGATAAGGCCCAATATTTTCTATATGTTTCGGAAATTTCAAATAATTCAATAAATGAAAAATTTGACATTAAGAATACCTCCCTTTTAGTGAGTGAAAGAGAAAAATATGTATTACTTCCGTAATTTAAAATTCTCTTTTTTTTCGCTGCATCTTGAGTGAGTGGGGTAGAAACATTCTTTAACTACACCATGCATGAATGAAAGAAACATATTTATCTTTTGCAATGTATATAATCCTCTTTTTTCGCTTGCACATTGAGTAAGTGGTGGAGAAACATATTTGTTACTTCTTCTGTTGTTTGTAATATTTGTTCTCATTATAAAAAGCCGAATGCATTTATTGGGTATCACTAGATAGATTGCATGAATGATGAAAGAAACATATTTACTAATTCTTTAATTAAACATCTTGATCCTAGTACGCTGCTGATGCGAAACGGAATTTTCCTGTGATCTCCAAAAAGACAACGAAATACTTACGAAAACACAGCGGAAAAATTTTCATGGAATGTTTCACAAATTGCAAAAAAAAATAAAACAAATTTTAACGAAAAAATCAACCAAAAGACATGCTGTAGTGAAAGTAAGCACAAATAAAAACACGAACAAACCTAAATGTCATTTTTCCGCTCACAATTAATGGTCCGGTAAATTAATTCTGTGCGAAAAGAAAGTGGAGAGTTGTCAAAACAATCTGGTTTAATCATCAATTTCGCTGGTCGAACAGCGTACTGCAAAACGAAAAGCACAACGAAATTTTTTGTTTATGATTTCGTCGTGTCATTTTTGTATGGGATTTTTCCTTTCACATCAGCAGCGTACTAGGCTTTATAAGAAGAAATAGAGGAACGGGCATATCGAGGAAAAAGTGAGGTTTTTTTCAAAATAGTGTTAGTTACACAAACTCAAATGCACTCACACAGGGTCGGAATGCAGTGAGATAGCTATATGCTGGGGACCCCAAAAGAAATTTTAGCTGTGTTTTTGAGAGATGTATTTTTGAGATTTAAGTTTAATAGTAAATGTAAATATAGTGAATACATGCAATACTTCATTGAAAAAAAAAAAAAATATTAACATATGCGGTGCGGTTAAATCCTGTAAAAACATCATGTGGAATATGAGACACAATCAGGCCGTGAGATGCATAAATTGTAGATACCATATTATAGGTGTTTTTACACGATCTTACGCATATTTTTTTAAATAAAGTATTGCAAATATTCACTGTGTTAACTTTTATTTCACATTTTTATTTAGTGTTTTCACTATTTTAACGTTTTGAAATCTCTAAACGCTTTCCTCTAGCTCGGTAAAATGACAATGGTGCGTTCTTTTTTATAAAATGTTAACTATTGTTGTGTCAAAACAAAATTTAAAATGTCACTGTTAAAAGTGTTACACTGTGTAACATTTCGTTTAGGAACGATCAATGTTTAAAATATTGTTGGTATGTTAATCGAAAGGTGTTGAAAAAAAAAAATGAAACACATAAAAATAATGAAAGAAATTAATTTCTATTGTTTTCCATTGCATTCAAAGGGGTTATTTGAATGCTTAGACTGGAGTATCTGAAAGTAAGCGCTATGTAAAAGGTGCTATTAAAAAGAATTGTATTAAAAATTTAAAAAAAATCGGAAAAGTTAAGTTTAGTGATGTTGAAATCAACACAAACTGTTGATTTTGTAACATTATAATAACAACATTATAACAAAGTAATCCAACAAGATACTCTGAAATCAAAAGTACCGTACTGGACTTAGAATCATTTGCGGATAACAAGCAAACAGAGCAAAAATGTGTGTGTTCCTTAGCTTAATGAGCGCTCAAAACATAGAATTTGTGTTTCTTTTTCATACAGAGAATGATGAGAACATGTTCTCGAATCCTAAAACTTCATAATTTGCAATCTCGAAGGACCAAAATCCCGAATGCCCAAAATCATTAATTTCAGGAACGAAAAAGTCATTGATCATGGCTATATAACGGTCTCCATTGACTGTAGACCTCTTGCCGGAATCGTTTTTAAATAAGTAAGGACTCATGATTCCAACAGCCCATAAAGCACACCAAACTTGTCTTAATGTAATGCGGCAGTTTTGCTTAAAGACGTAGACATTCAACCAAAAATGAGCTTTATCGCTGAACAAAAATTTCTTGTGAGAATCGAGAGCAACAGCTATCTCGTTTCGAGCCCATCTGCGCAATTTGCATGCGTTGTTCAGGCTTCAGTCGAATCATGATCAAATGGCAAACCAAACTAAACTCACATCACATGGCAGATGACAAAATGGCAGTCAATGAAAACAGTGCTGCCAATTTAAGGTTATATACCTATAACGAAAACACCCTTTATTTCCGAACAATCTAATCGCGATTTCTACTCGTAATATCCAAACGATACGACTATTTGGATACTTTAATTTCAACATTTTTCGCTTGGGTTATTCTCAAAAGCGAAAACGGAACAACGCGATCCTTCCAGTTGTCTCATTTTAATGTCAATAGTTTCCAGGGCACTCAGTTTTACTTCCAATCTCTCATTTAAATGGCAGCTGTCCAATCATTTGATAGTTGTTCTCTGCCGTGGAAGCAGTTTTGTTTTATAATTTGTCCCAATAGAATAATACAATTACATATTTTAATATATATAAATCCGTCACCTAGAAATCTATCGCTATCAAACACAAACTAGAAAGCAAAATCGCTTTTAAGAATAGGAAATTCCAAATCCCTCATTAAAAGCGATCAGCTAAGCAAATAGAATAATACAATTACATATATTTATATATAAAAATCCGTCACCTAGAAATCTATCGCTATCAAACACAAACTAGAAAGCAAATCGCTTTTCAGAATAGGAAATTACAAATCCCCCAATAAAAGCGATCAGCCAAGCTTAGTTGAATATCCCTACTGTATTAAAAATTCAACTGGTAAAATTTACAAAAAGAAAAACGTTGATGCCTTAAATGTTTTGTTTTTCATGTTTTCAAAATTCAAACGATGCCATAAAAGATCCATAGGGAGTTCGAACTAAATAAATAAAAGCAAAATTAAGACGAACAAAATAGTATTATCCTTTTAAAATGAAGATATAGCTGTGTTTGTCGTAACAAAAAGAACACCCTTTTGTCATAAATTAAATATGTATTCTTCTGAATGTCTTCCTGAAGCAAAAGTTCATCACCGGACCACCATTTGAAATAATCGATGCCGATAAATATCGCAGTGTGAGGTTAAACTGAGCCACGTTCGTGTTTTTCGACTAAAAAAAAATCTCTGCCCATGACAGTACAGATAAAGATATGTCCAACCCAAGGCTCAAGGATTGACTGATTGGTTTTCCAATTAGAAATTACTACGGAATCCTTGTAGGTAGGAATCCACATCAAGTGCCTACCTTCATATCCATATGCACACTGTACAGTGTACATTATAGTTAATGCACCTACTTGAAGCTCCTTGCGTCCTTGCATATCTATAAAAGTCTCATTTCGACACTGTGTGGATGATATTGACAATGAACACACAAAATTAAGAGACAATGAAGAACAAAATGTAATTTCCAAGACAAGAGCTTATAGTCTTTAAGCAAACTATATGCACTTAAGAAATATCCCAACAACAAAAACAAAAACCTAAAATCGACTGCACTCTTGAAGAAAGGCAGCAGCAGCGCTTTTAAGCAATAATTGTAAACACTTTTACGTCTGATTGCAATTGAAATTCTAGCTCACAAAATGGTGGATGGAGACTCAATGACGACATTGATTGCAATAATAATTGTATATTCATTTCAAGAGAGAGTGAGAGAACCCTTTTTGTTTTATTTTCTCCTTTAAACGAAGAAAGGGGGACAAAAATAAACGAAATAAATGTTTTTAACAAAAGTGGCACAAAATAAAAGTGCCAGAAATGTTTTTTTTTTTTTGTTCTAAAGTGCCAGCAATTAGTGGAGGCTTTCTTTCTGCAAGCAAAAAAAATGTAGTTTCATAATTTTTTTTTCTATTCTTAGTTTTGTATGAATGTATACTTCATGGATTGGTCTTATTTTTATGGTGGGCTTTTGATTCATGAAGTGATCATTTTGATTCATTCTTCATGGATGGGTTATTTTTGTCAACTGGAGAATTTTTTCTTGAATGTAGATTGTAGGCAGGTATACATATTCACTGTGACTTAAATTTTTAGTATTTTAATCATAGAAAGGATATTCTGCTTGCGTGTTTTTTAGGTAAAGTTTGTGTTAACACTGGTGGCGAAATTAGGGAAAGGTTTACCACATCAACATGATATTTTCTTTAAAGTCATGTTTCGATACATGACCCTTGTTTTGGCGGATACTTAGTGGCGGAGTAAAATTTAAATTAGTATCTCTCTTTGTAGTTAATTAAATGCTAATTTGTTGCGCACACGAAATATTTGTAGCTCGCATAGTTAATGAAAAAGTGTTAAGATGTGAACGTAGAACTCAGATTATATTTTGAGGATCAAAGTAAAAGACTTGTTACTTGATTGAAGGACAGCCTGAAGAAGAAGGAACATTTTATTTAAGATATCTACATTGTCAATTTAACAAGTCTACAAAGTATTCACAATAATATAATGTTTATTACAATAATAAGATATTGATTCTATTGTAAGTGTAATAAACAATTTACAACAACAATAAGTTATTGAAGTTTCCACACCAATGAGTCTGAATTTAGCGGAAAATAATGAGAATTTTAAAGCATGATTGGCACTCAAATTTGTAGATTTTAAATGCTATTCAGCTGTGAAAAACTCAATTTTTTACTTAAAAAAGTTTTTGTTAATAAAATGAGACTTTAGCTTTTGAAATGCTAATTTGTAGCTCTATCGGTTTTATGTATTTAAGTTCCGCTGACAAAATAGAAAAATAGCTCAAAATGGACCTCCTAAGAACTTAAAATTTTGACGTTACAATTTATTCTAGATGAATTTTCATTATAACAAAAAATCCATCGGAGCTAAAAAATCGAGGTTTTGATCGATTATTCTAGTACATATAAGAGTCCTGTGAAATTAGCAAAAGAATTTTTCAAAATTTAATAAAAAATGAGAGTTCCCGGTAGCAAACAAAGAGTTCTGGAGTTCTTCATACTTTTTTCAATAGTTCTGACGAATGAAATGTTAAAATTCGAAAAAAAAAAGTTTTTTGCTAACTTCACGCAGCAGTGACTTTTTCGAGAAAAAAGAGTTGTTAGCATGTTGATGGGTTTTAGAAAGATTTCTGCAAAATTGAAAAAGTAAGGGCAAATTAAGGTACCCATTGACTTAGAACCGAACATGTTTAAAATCCAAAAAAAAGGAGTTCTGATTAGAGTTCCCGATAGCATATAACTTTTAACTTTTTTTTCTAAAACTTATATTTCAAAAGCTATTCGCAAATTAAGGTGGCTACTGAGGTTGACTTAGAACCAACAAAATTCAAAATCCTTAAAAAATGGAGTTCTGGTTAGAGTTCTTCGTTTGCTATCGAAACTCTAATCAGAACTTCTTTTTTTTTTATTCTTTTTGGGTTTTGACATTTTTTGGTTCTAAGTCAATCTCAATGGGCACCTTTATTTGAGAATAATTTTTGAAAAATTAGTTTTAGAAAAAGAAGTTATTAGTAAAATGTTTAGAACTCTTTGTTTGCTATCGGGTTCTTGTTCTTGTCAGAACTTCTTTTTTTGATTTTGGATTTTGAAAATTTTTGATTCTAAGTCAATTGGTATACCTCTTCTAACTTCTACCTGCCCTAACTTCTCCAATTTTTAGAACTCTTGGGTTTAAGTTGAAAAATATGCTCTCGACAAAGTCCTTGCTGCGTGAAGTTAGCAAAAACAACTTTTCGCCAGAACAAAACAATTGAACAAAAGTATGAGGAACTCCAGAACTCTTTTTTTGCTTCCAGGAACTCTCATTTTTATTCAATTTTAAACAATTCTTTTGCTTACTTCACATGACTATTATTTTCGATAGATTTTTTGTGTTCTGAATTGAAATCTGAACTCTCTTTTAATTTTTGAGGTTAATTTACACCGCCAATAGCATTTCTCTCTCAAAAATCATTACGGCATATAAATGTAGGTACTAATCTTCGTCATTACCAAAAATGAAACTAATACATTTTACGATTTCTGGAAGAGGAATGATAATTTTAGAGAGATTCAAATCGATTTTTTGAAGAGAACATTACTAGTTTCTGATGCCATAAAATAATTTTTGTGGGAAAAATGTAATTTATGGTGTAGATTAACCTTAAAAATAACGAAAAACTCGGTTTTTGGCACTTTTAGACTACGATAGTCTGAAAACCTGAGCAGTTATTAGAATTCAGTTAATAGTTATTCAGTTATTAGAATTCAGGACACAGAAAATCTTCTGATTCTGTAACAAGTTTTCTGAATAAAAATGATTTGATGGTGTAATATAACCTTACAAATTCCGAAAAATCACGTTTTTTGCACTTTAAAACTAAGATATTTCATAAAACCTGAGCCAATCTAAACCTTAGATCGGAATCAGGACATTCAAAGTATTCGGAAAATCTTGTTTCTGTCTCGGTCATTTGATTAAATTTTGAACCCCTTTGTTATCAATAGTAATAACATCTAAGAAAAAGACAATCAAAATTCAATCCGCGAATTGAAAAAAAAAAACGTCAAAAATCCATCCACATTACCTTGTATGGGCAGTGATCCTACTGGGGCGGTAATGTATTTGTAAGGAAAAACATAGAATCATACTGTTCTACGGATGGCTGTTCCAATAAAACACGCCTCGTATTTCCTTTACCTTTAAGTTTGCTTAGTTTTGATCAGAAATTATTAATGTAACTAATCAGTGCGGGTAAATAATTCAGGATACAGATCCACATACGAATTTATGTCAATTTTACTGGGAATCTATTACAATTTTAAAAGTGGAGTTGACTCCCTCGAAAGAGATAATAAATTTCACGTTAAATTGTGTGCAATTGTTTCTCACCTAAATTTCAGGCATGTTATCAATTTCTACAAAAAGGTATTGAATACTATGCAGTTCTTAGTTTTTGAGTACAAGACTTTGAAAGTTGGTCCTATTAAAACATCGCGGGATTTTTAAAATTAGGTAGAGGAGAGAGTGGACCGAGAACGGTTAAAACACAGGACGGTTGAAACAGCGCAAATATCTTTCAAACCGTGGGTGGTGGGTGGATGGGTCTCAGAGACGCACCAAGTGGCACCAGGTTAAAAGACAAACTTCAATCTTGCTTAGGTCGTAGCACGCTTCATCAGTTGTCTACGGGAGGGCTTTTTTTTCTTGACATCCAAAAGTAAGTTTTTTCGTTCGGATGTTTTTCCTATTATCGTGGTTTCTATTCGTTGGAGAGTATTGAGTATATTTTTGTGATCGAAGTGAAGAGTGTAGAATACAATATGGTGACTATTTTCAGTGTGTCAGTATTGTTACCGACACTTTTTATATTTGTTTACCTACAGGAGGGGTTGGGGACGACGACACGCGACGGTTGAAACAATGTTTCTAGGTCCAACAATTGTGACCTGGAATATTCCGAAATAGTAATTTTACTGGTTTCTGATCAATCGAAATTGAAGAAAACTTTTCTTTTAGTTACTTTTAAATTATTTAATGAAGTACGGTTTTATTTTGTAATTATTTCATTCTTATTGTTTGTTGTTTTTTTTTGGTAAACATTGAAACACTGAAGACTAATATTAATATATCTTGTCATAATGTTCGTTATAATTAAAAAAAAAATCATAAACATTATAACTATGTAATATTGTGCACTATTTGCATTTGTTTTAAATGATCCCAATCACTGGTATGGGTACGGTTGAATCAAAATTTGTTTTATTTGATGTATATTTGAAATAATGTACATGGTACTAAGATAACGCTGTCCAGATAAAAACATGATGTTTCACTTAGCATACCTTCAACATCGCTCGGTGTTCAAATGGCAATACTATGGACGATATAAGCCAAACTGTTTCAACCGTACCCAGTCTCCCCTACTACAAAATGACTAATCAAAAATCATTGAAAAAGAAGTGAAATTATCTCTCATATTAAGTGGGCAATAATTCCCCTATTCAAAGTGAAATTCATTCTCTGTAAAAAGTGTAATTAATTCTCTCTCGGTGGGAATCAACTTCACTTTCAAAAGTGGAACAGACTCCCACGTGATTCTCAAGTGAAATAAATTCCCATGTGAAGCAGATTCCCATGGAATAATTTCACTGTAGCACCAATACTACAGGTTCTTCTTCCAACAAGATGTTTCAAATAACTCAAAAAAACGTAGTTTTATTTTAAAAAGTGGAGAAGGTAATTTTTATAATTTTAGCATATTGTGCGACACATAAATAATAACCGTCTATAGTTTTTACTAATAAAAAACCAACGCAATGGCCGTTGAATGCTGAAAGTTAAAAAATGGCGCTAAATTTAAAATGAGATCTCTTGGTGTAATACCTTTATTCAGAAAATTTGAGTTTGCATTAAGTGTATTCAAATAAGACATATCCTTGCAACTTTAAACACACAAAACAAATGCAGATAATAAAAATATTGTTAGCCAATAACTCTTGGAACTTACCCAAACATCTGAAGGGCTTAATCCATCGATGTACACCCTTGCATTTGGCTGAATTCATAGCACCTTGACGACACCATCCTCCGATTTTCTGATAGTGAGATGACTCAACAATATTGGTAATGTCACGATTTGGATAGACCTATTGCAACAAATATACAAATACAGAAAAAATATCAAACAAAAGAAAAAATAAGTATACAAACAAAGTATATGGTATTTAAATACAACAATAATTATAGGTATTTGTTTGAGCAGAATGATATACGAGTAGGTAGGTACCTACTCGTATAGGAGGAAGGATATATTTTTATGTTCCAAGGTTAGACTTATAAACTTATAAAACTTTATTAAATTCTTCATGCGTGATATAAAAGCTAAAAAAATAAAAAAAAGAGTAGGTATTGATTTTTCACCCACAAACCGCCCCACATGGAAATCATTTTTTTTTTTCTTTCTACAAAAAGGACTACCGCGCCGCTAGGCAATCCATGCTTATAATGTCCTTTTAAACATAAATTTCTTCTTCTCTTTCCGTTGGCGTTGTCGTTGTCGTCGTCGTCATTTGATCATATAATAAGAACAAAAAATATTTCTAGGGTCTATTTTCCGGAGCCACCATCATGGCACATCCTTTTCCTAAAGCATCATCATCATCATCATTCTCGTCATTAAAGGACAACAAATAATAAAATAGAATATATAAAACGTATAAATGTGCATAGCATAAGGTACATGAAACACGAGCATAAGGAACAGCCTTGAACTGAGCTAATTTAAAATTCTATATTGGAATAGCAGCGCGCATCATTAGGAGTTAACATGTGAGAGAGAGGAAATATTTACATTCTACTTGTGCTGATGTAGAGATACTTTATTTGTGTATCTACATATATTTTATGTATCCGTACATCCGTATCCTTATATACACTCCCTGTCACTTGTTTGAGGCCACTATTTTATCAAAAGATTTTCTCGATAAATACCTGTAGGAAATAATATTTTTTCCGGACTTTTTTGATACCTGTGAGTAGGTTATATTTTGCAATAAAAAAGGATTATACACATATGCAACGAATTGTTGCGGTGATAATGGAGAGGAGAAAAAAGAAAGAACCCGAATGAATAACATCTAACTTGTGTGTGGCTTGTAAAAAAGCTAGTTGTCCAAATGCAATTGTAAATTAGAAAAACCTTCATTTGGATGGACACGATCAGGTGACCTCGGTGGTGCAATGCGTGGTGCAACGGCCTCTGAGGTAGCTTGGTCTAGGTTCGAATCCAGTTGACGGCAAAACAATTTATAAATTAAAATTGGAACTATAGACTAAGCACCACTAAAAGGAATCTGATGATTGGTGTGGCGGCCATGAAATTGTGAAATTGCAATAATTCCAGCCAAAATGTAATACTCGGTGGTAGCCAACACAAGTGGTTGTTGTTCATTCAAAACCTTCAATGTTAAATATGACGGAGCGAAAGCTATGCAGCCTAACTGCAAGTGTTATCACGAGAAAACACCTTTAAAAAAAGGATTAAGTTAAATGGTTAATTTGGAAAATTCATAGACATTTTCCCAATTATGTGAATGGACTGCAAAAAATTGATATAAAAAGTTGCTTCCCTTG
Source organism: Melangyna quadrimaculata (assembly GCA_949320155.1). NCBI lineage: Eukaryota > Metazoa > Arthropoda > Insecta > Diptera > Syrphidae > Melangyna > Melangyna quadrimaculata. Next base: position 102,357,534 of record OX439483.1, on the reverse strand, counting down.
ATTGAGGCCATTCTAAAAATTGCTTTGCTAATTTTTTTCAAACAAAAGTTTAAAATAATTTTTCCCCTTCTGATCTGGCTGTGATCTACAAAGCTTTTGTTCGTTCAAAACTTGAGTATAATTCCCATATTTGGGCAGGTGCTCCAATAACCCACTTGAGTCTATTGGATATAATTCAAAAGGGAGCTCTAAAAATGATAGGTGAAGGAACTATAAATTAATTTTAAATTCTACACGGTTTTTTATTCCCCACTGGACAATACTGCCAAGATCAGAATTTAATGAGCTTATCATACGCTGCCGTTCGAGTTCCACATCTGAAGTACATGGATGTGAATCTAGAAACGAATATGAAAAGCTGAGGGTACTGTCATCAGCAAAACAGTTTAATGGATTAGAAGTTTCAGATAAGAGATGAAAATTAATCACCGTTCCATGACCTTGGAAAGAAGGGAAGTAAGTGCAATTGGTCGATAGTTGGAGGGTTAAGAAGATACGCCTTTTTTGGACAGGCTGGACAAATGCTGTTTTCCATCCACTCGGAAAGAGACCAGTAGAGTAGGACAGATGGAAAAGCTTACGGTGTGGTTCACAACTATGGGAGGGATACTATCCGGGCCAGCGGATTTGTGTACGTCGAGATGTTTAAGAACTCTAACAACTGCACGAGTGCGAAAGAAGATTGGCGTCATAAAACCATTTACGCTCTCAAGTACTGCAGGAGTCATAACACTTTCTGGCAGCATCGAATTATCAGCAAACTGTGCTGCAAGCAAATTGGCTTTATCAAGTGAGCTGACAAAAGGAGTATCATTTAAAGACGAGCGTTTTAACTGCAGACGAGGGGGTGTTTCGTATATGTTTTTTACAAAAGACCAAAAATGTTTACAGTATTTTACGGATATAAGAAACACTCATATAAGAAAAACAAGCTTATAAGAAATGCAGTCCAAAACACCGTGTCTTTTTCTTTAAATTCCCTTTGAAATTGATCGCATAAAAGAAACTCGCATATAAGAAAAACACGGCTATAAGAAATCGTTTCTTTGCACATATATTAATTTCAAGAACAAAAAAGTATGCATATAAGAAATTTACTTCATCATTTTTTAATTTAGGGTAAAGTCGGGTCATATGGCACCACGGGGGATATGGCAACCTTTTAATATTTCCCACTTAATGACTTTTTTTTTAAAGAATGACTTCAGAACATCTTTAAGTTTCAAACAAGCTTCTACCGTGTGCAGTTGAAGTCCAAGAAGCTTGTTAAATATTTAAACTACAACCGAAAATACAAACAAATTGTGATTATTTTTTTGTATTTTTGTAAATCACTCAAGTGTGCCTTCTAAAAACAACAATCGCGATTGATACAATACCTATAAATAATTATTAGTGGACTCGTTTTGAAGCTTGATTTTAAAACATCAAATTAAGGGTAAAATCATAAAAATTCATTGGATAGTTTTCGCGCTATTCACCATAATAACAAAATTAACAAATTATACTTGTTTAAATTAGGAAAGTCTTTGAAACATTGATACGCAATAAATGCGGCCATAGTTAGTCTTTGGTGTTGATTGTGCTGTTAAGACTGAATTTCAAAATATCTTGGCTTACTAGACCTCCTTATCTTAGAAAACAATGGATACCACGCCTGTAAAAGTAAGTCAAGTTGTCACACTACTGCAACAAGGAATAAACCAATGTACTGTGTCCCGTCAGCTCGGTCTAAGCCAATCTTGCATATCAAAGATCTACGGAAGGTTTAGACAAAGTCGTAGGTTAGTGTAAAGGCCAGGATCTGTGTGCCACCGGATGTTATGACAGATTCATCGCGATGGCGTTTCTCCGAAATCGTTCTTTGAATAGCGTTGACGTCCAACAATAGCAGAGACAGGTACGATAAAGACTCGTAAGTTAATGGACAATTAGGAGACGACTAAAGGAAGCAGACCTTACCCCAAAATGTCCCGCCACGGTACCAAAATAAACTGCAACTCATCGACAAGTTCGAGTACGATTTTCACTGTGGACTGCAACTGGGAAGTTGAGAAATGTAGACGATTGCAAGATTGGCTTAGACCGAGCTGACGGGACACAGTACATTGGTTTATTCCTTGTTGCAGTAGTGTGACAACTTGATTAACTTTTACAGGCGTGGTTTCCATTGTTTTCTAAGATTAGGAGGTCTAATAAGTCAAGATATGTTGAAATTCATTTTTAACAGCACAATCAACACCAAAGACTAACTATGGGCGCATTTATTGCGTATCAATGTTTCAATCTCTTGCCTAATTTAAACAAGTATAATTTGTAATTTTTGTTATTATGGTGGATAGCGTGAAAACTATCCAATGGATTTTTATGATTTTACCCTCAATTTGATGTTTTAAATTCAAGCTTCAAAATTAGCCCATTAACAATTATTTATAGATATTGTATCCATCGCGATTGTTGTTTTTAGAAGGCACACTTGAGTGATTCCATTCTCGCGAGTGTAGTGTAGAAACGAAAGTATTCGTTGTGAAGTCTTCGTTTTAACGGAAAAACAAAGAGTGAATCTTGTATGTTTGTTTCTTTTTACCGCTATAACTGCACATACGTAAATGTTCTTTCCATATCGAATAACGGTGGCAGTGGCATTGACCAAAGGGTGATTTGGCACCCCCAAAAATCAGTTCATTTACGCTGGTGCAATATCACCCCTTCCTGATTCTAATAAATTTTTTGTTTTAATTTTAGAACAGTTTTTTTGTAACTTTCGAGTGCATGAAGTGCACAATTTTTCAAGTAGTCCCATTGCATTTTACGTAAATAAACAACAACTGTGGCAAAAAATCACTTAAAAAGTAAAGTTCCATATCACCTGCCAGCAGGTGCCATATCACCCGCCATTTTTTTCACTTGTCATTTTTGTACTGTTTTTTGTTGTTTGCATATAAGAAAAACTCGGATATAAGAAAGAAATTTCTTGAATTATCAGAGTTTCTTATGTCCGTGTTGTACTGTACTACCTTTGGGACATTGTAAAATTTTTTGCCGTAATTTTTGATCATGTACAAATCTGGTTCGTCGAATATGAACGATACAGATCTTTCTAGCTTGTTGAAACTTTTTCCGGTTTTCCTCAGTAGGGTTGGCTTTATAACAACTGAATCTTACTTCTCTGAAGCTGGTAGACACTTTGAAGATAAGGACGTCTCAATCGGAGCTACCTGCGATGCCTGAAGTCAAATTTCACTAGATTATTAAAAAAAAAACTGTATGATTCAATTCCAAACCTTCTACTTGAGCTAATTTCAAAAAATGGCGGGCATACTCATTATTAATTGATGAAAACATAGTAAATTAATGTTTGAACACAAAACAAAGTATACATTATATACTTTTGTTCTTTTTTTATAAGATTATTCAAGTGACGCATTTTTGCAGTCCATTCTTATAATTTGTGAAATTCCTATGGAATTTCCAAATTACCCCTTTAAATTTATCCTTTTTTTTTGTAAAATATATGTACCAACTCACAGGTTTTCAAAAATTTCCAGGAAAGTATTTCTTACTGGTATTTATCGAGAAACAACTTTTGTGAAAATAGTGGCCTCAAAAAAGTGACAAGGAGTGTATCTACGTGCGATATATAAATATGTTTGTATATAAATGAAAATGTATATGTACAAACCTTTTTGCAGTAATCTAAAAGATCCATTTTGTCCCGGAGACATGTTGAGCTTGGAGTCTTCTTGCTCAAGTCCGTTACCCATCGACCTTCTTCGGATAGAAATTGTGGTTGAAAAACTTGTCCAGCTTCACATAAAACTGCAATTTGTGGTTCCCATCGGGGTGAGGCAGCCTTTTTTTTTAATACAAAATAGAATAGAAATTTAAAATGGTAAGAATATACACATTTTTTTACATTATTATTTTAAGTATGTATCTACTTATGTATATGCATGAACAAGAACATTGTTACATAAATACATACATACGTAGATAGAATAAAGAATTTATTGTATTGATATGGGAACAAAAAAAATAGAGAAAAGCGGATTTGAATCCTTGATTAGTTTTTATTATTTGTTGTAGAACGGTTGGTTGTGGAACCGATTGAACGAAATTACTTGAAATTGAATATCCAACATGTCAATAGCAGAAGCTGCTTAAAGGATAAAAAAAAGCTCATGTCTGTTTTTTTTTTTTTTTTTTTTTTTTTTGAATCAAACTGGGTTAGCAAAGCAATTTTAGTTCATACAAAATGGAGAGAAGGACTTTTTTATTTTTTTTTTTTTAATGTAGATTGTAGAGTGCCATCAATACAATGATGGTTTTTCAATGAAGGATATATATCACTTGGCAATTTGCATCCCCTTTTTAACTTGTGTTTATAGAGACAAATCCGGAAATAGTCATATACACATGTATGTATAAACATACCTACTGCTATTCGTACATCATATATAGAAATAGAAATAGGAATGGGACTTGAAAAAGGCTATTAAATTTGTGGAAATGATTGATTGTGCGAGTTGTTAAATCCAAATCAAGTACCAAATGCATTATTCATCTCATCACATATGAAAGGGACTCATAGGCGATTGATAGACTCGCTTGTGTGTTGAAAAGTTATACATACATACATATATCCACATTATGTATTTTTCATTTTTAGTTTGTATTTTTATCTAAAGCCACATTCATACGACTCTGTAAAAACTTAAAAGAAATGGTTGTTGGAGTAAACTTTTACTTTTTTATTTTGGTGTAGATCAGTTTATATTTCTGTGGAATAATAGATAGGTATGGCTTATATAGAGATGTCAACTTTTTTAGAAAATCAATTTTCAATGTTTATTGTAAATTGAGTCTTTTATTGGCAAAAATTCATCAGAATACTAAAATAAAAAAGTTTTAAAAAATTCTAAATTCCGTACATAATACAGGAAGGATCCTTACCATCCCAAATATTTCTACCTATAGTGCAGAGATGGAGTTTGTCAAAAAGTGATAAAGGTGGCTTATGTTGTGTTTTGAAAAAAAAAAAATAATGTTGTTTTAAGATTTTTCGGGTGGTTGTTATTGAAGGAGAGTGAAAGAGAAAATTTAACATCAGGTGAAAGTGGCCAAAATTTAAAGGTTTTTTTTATTGTTCAGTTTTATTTTTTACATTTCTGAAGGCTGCAACCTAGGGTGGACTTTCATTTCCTTTTTTACTTGGGATATAAAAAGTTCTTACCTATCGGAATTGTTTGTGTTTAGTTTTAAAAATACCGGTACCAGACACACAATCAGTATTATACAAATTATGTATCTCAAAAATGGATCTTAACGATTTTTTTACTTTTTGGATTCGTAAAAAAATCGAACTCGAGGTAATAAATTTTCCTAACATAACGATGGTAGAGAACCCGAAAAAAGTGGGTACGGAAACTCTGTCCACAGAAGTGATTTTCTTCAAACTTTGGACTTAGGGTTATTTGGGAATTCCCTAGGGGGGAATTGATTTTTTTAGCACAAAAAATAACAGTGCCTGCCATACAACCAATATACAAAAATTGATTTATTTCAAAAATGGCTGTAACGATTTTGAAAAAAAAATAGGGTAATAAAAGGACTATATTTTATATCTTGATAGAAAACAAAAATTATAACGCTTATAAACGGTAGAACCCATTTTTTGTTTTTCAAATTTTTTGTTAACGGCTGCACAACACACACAATTTTGCATATACAAATTTTTGAAAAATATAATTTTGTATTTTTAAATAAATATTGATTTTCTTTTTTTTGAAAATTCAATATCTTGAAAACGGACTAATGTTTATTTTTTTGATTCTGCAAGTTTGTGCGACTGGATCGCGTGTCCATTTTTTATTTTCAAATTTCTCATTAACGGTTTCGCTGATGTCCACGAAGTTTGTGTACACAAAATGTCCTTCAAAGAATTTTTTGAGAATCACATGCTATTTAAACTTTAATAATTTATTACTGATGCTTTTTTGCCTTAACATATCTTAACTCTAAAGTCCAATTTTTTTGTTTTTATTTTAGAAAAAAAGACTAAGTGTCCAACCGCGTCGACGAATCATGCAAACATTTTTTAATCCTCTCCTGAGGGACGACGGATCAGAAGAGAAAAATCACCACTAAGTTGTTGTTTATGTCATGACTAGCAGAGGACCTCAACCCCACTTGGAATCCTGGTGGAAATTTCCCCAAAACCAAACAGGCATGAGACGCTTTTGTTGGTCAGGCTCAGAAATCATAATTTAGTTTGTTATTAAGTAAGTACAGCCTATTTAAAAAAAAAAACAAGTTAAGTGAAATTATAGGTTCTTCCCCATTTGATAGAAAGATGTTGGCACCAGTTATAGCTATCATTGAAAACCACAGTTAAACAGTTTTTTTTTTTCGAGACGCTAAAAAATGTTGAATTTAGTGACTATTTTGATTTCAAATAAAAGCTAGTGACTTCAATATTATTTCTAAACAAAAATATCTTTTTGACCCATATGTACCTTCTGTATAAAAAAATATATATTTTAATTAGAGACTACCTCTTCAATGACATTTTCAATGTCGTTTTGTGTAGAAGGGTGAGCCAAAGTTATTTTTAGCTAGAAGTTATAATGAAGCATTACAATTGCATGAAAAAAGTAACTGATTTTGCTTTCTTAACGTTTCAGAAGTAATTAGTTTAAAATTGAATGTCAACAAAATGGCATTTTGATCTAATTGTCGCCTAAAATAATGTTTCTTTTAGTCAAATTTCCACATGAACTTAGATATCACTTCGTATTTAAATTGAATTTTGAGAGCTGCAAGCCTTCCCAACCTCTTGGTACGATTTTAAAAGATTTTAAATCCTTAAAAATTAAAATACTTTGAAAGGCAGAACTTTAGAAAACACATTACTTGAATTGTAGTAGCTATGTCTGAGCAAATGCGTTCACGGGAAATTTATATAACTGTATCTCATTGTAAAAGTGTAAATATTTAGATATTTACCCGCAAAGTCTAGTTTTCCTCAATTAAATCCGAAATTAAAATCAATGTCAAAATTCAACCATCAAAGCAAAAATTATTTAAAAAAAAAAGTATCGTTACTGTTAGCGGTGCCCCTAAAACCTCAGTAACCAGAATGATCTAAAACTGACATATTATGATTTTTGACATATCTCATTCGATTCGTTGGTTACCCATCAGTTACTTGGTCAGTTTTTTCTTATTCGGGCTATTACGAACTAAGACCAAAATCGGTCCTGCCATTCTCAAACATGGTTCACTTCACTGTGCCTCATATCGGTCAATTGTTTGGTTAACCCGACATAAACCAACTTAACGTTCCCAAACAATAATTTTGTTAAAAATTCAATGCAATAAAAAAGTGCGTATACGCCCTAGTGTACTACTCTTGTATCGTCATTTTTAAACTGAATAAAAATACCGATTGGCGTGTATAGTGTATCCGTTCATTGTGTTGCGATTTTGACACTAAACTAAAATATAGAGGCTGTTTTGTATAAGTTGTGGCAAACGCTACAATGTTATGCTACATAATTTTTGAAGCAAAAAAAAAAACGCCCTGGGCTAAGCGTTTAATGTCCCATCATTATTTAATGTGCCACTTTTAAGCTCCATTACAACACAATTCTCAAGGTGTATTCAAATAGAATACACTTCAAGTCCTTAAACACATACCTTTAAAATTCTTTTAAAAGGTTAATAACGACAATATAGCTTTTAAATTTCCAATTTAATTCTATGTGAACCTTAGCTATGCAATCGATTCATTGAACTAAAAAAAAAAAACATTAAATACCTACCTAAATCTGAAATTCCTGGAATTACTCCTTTCTGAGATACAAATAACAAGAAGTCATTCTTCTACAAAAGTTCTCAAATTTTAATAAAATTACAGTTAACAGAGAAGAATCAGCACAAATGTCACAAAATGTCATACCAACACTAAACTTTTAAGGCGCAGATGATGCTAACACCTTAATTAGATACTTTTTTTGTTTTGTTTTTCAAAACTTTCTAATCATTTCATTTTCATAAAGTCAAAATCAAAAGTTTCTTCAAAACTACACTACAAGGGAATCAAGCGCAGTTAAAAAAAAAAATAGTAATAATCATTTTCCGAGAACTTTTTAACGAACGCTTTATTCTTCTATATTCAGAATATAACAGCCCAACAACAAGTCGTTTGTGATCACCCCCCACCATCACGGTGATGTTGTTGTTGACTGCCTTATAATACAGTTAAACCATTTTGCAGAAAAAAAAAAAAACAAAAAAACAAATATTTCTACACAATCATTGACAGAAATTGTAGTTCTTGTGGAGAAACAGAGAGAGAGAGAGTGAGAGTACACAACAAAATCTTTTCACAAAGTGACGTTGATTAAGAAAAAGCAAAACAAATAGTACAAGCGACTTATTCCAGATATGCAATAACAAATCCTTGATATGCTTCAAGGCTAGTATAAGCAAAACGGAGAGGAGTAGTTTTTAATATGAACTACTTTGGATTTTCAAAAAAACACAGTAGATACAGTACTGTGCACACTAAATTGGACAAAAACTAAAATATTGTCGCATTTTTTTTTTTTAGAACAATTTGGGAAGATTTATTAAAAACTAGGTGTACACATTATACATAATCTATAATTTGAAATTGATTAACCCTTCAGGTTAAACATACGAATAACTTTTTGCACTAAAAATGGCCTTTTTTGTTTAAACTTCATTGCATTAAACCATGAGAGTTCCCGTTTTTGATTACAAAATAAATTTGATCTTCCAAGAAATATTTAGTATTAAGATTTCAATTTTTTCTTTTTACATTAAAATAAAATAAAATAAAATAAAATAATTCTTTTAAGTCTCAATTTGGGTTTTGTTTCTTGTAGCGTCTAAATCCACAAATAGTCAAGTACGTATGTAGAACCTGATAAAAAGCTTAAGTCCGAGTTTTTGACAATCAATTGCAGGGTTGGCGCTTTTTAAAGATAAAAACTGACTTCATTTTTTTTTTTGCAAATATTTGCCGTAATTTTGATTTTTAACAACAAAATACGAAGTTGTCATATTTGCAGTTTTAAACGAGTGTATGAAATAAAATAATAAATAACTATTTATTCTAATACATCAAAAACAAAGATTAAAAAAAATCATCAACCAATTCTTAAAATATTAAGGACCTCAAAAAAATAAAAATATAAGTTTTTTTTTTGTTGATAAGTATATTTCCGCCAATTTTTATCAAAAAATCTTTTTTGATCCAACATATTAAAGGCTTGAGCCTCTTCTTCTTTTTCACTTGAATATGTTTTGCCTCTATTTTCGAAAAAAAAATGTTATGATCAGTTTATTAAAAAAAATTAAAATCAATGATTTTTCGATTTTTTTAAAAGTTGGTTTTACAATTTTTTCCTGCTAAAATTGTTTTATAATTTTTTCTAAAGCATCTAATTTTAAAAGAAAATTTAGTTTTCAACAAAAAGTCAAAGTTAAGTAAAATTATCTAATTCGGCTTCGTTTTCAAGTTGTAACAAAAATATTGAAAAATGACCAGGGTGACCATTCTCTTAGAAATACATGGTTGAATTTGGGCGAATTAAGTGTTTAAGTGCTTAAGTTTCACACAAACATATTCAATAATAAAAACTCGTAAGCGCAATTATTCCTCTTAACGATTTATATTCCGGTGTATTCAATGTAAGAAGAAAAAAAAAAAGATTATAAAAAAAAATATTTATAACAATAATTGTTCAGCTAAAGATTTATTAAATCTTATGATAAAATAATTTTTTTCGAAATCCTTAGTGCCTTTTTATATATAAGCTTTTAAAAGCTTAATTTTCGGAATTTCAAACACGATATTTTTAAATTTTGTGAAAAAACTAAGAATTTGATTCCAATTTTTGCAAGCTCATATTTTTGTTTAAATATTCTTGATTTCGCAAAAAAAGTATTTTAACATAAGTTGTTGGAATCCTTATTCTGAACAATTTTTGTCTTCACTATTTTCTCTAAAGCCAATAAGCAACCTAGATAATTGAATTAACCCTTAAAATTCACAAAATTGACATGATTATTATGGAACAGGACGTGATAAACTATATCGAGTTAAAATTTAATTGAATTTTGATTTAACGCAAACCTAAACTACCATTGTCAAAAACGGTTAAGGGTCTGAATTAAGGGTGTTATTCGCGATAAAAGAGGTTGATGGTCTAAAATTTGTGTGTTTCTATATAGTAACCTATCGAACTAAAAAAAATCGTCCTCACTTTCACATTAAAAACAAACCGAAACAGCTGGATTAAAAGCTCGAGAACAAATTTCACGCCATTAAAAAAGACATTTAAAAGTGTGATTGCTTTTTTTTCGGCTCCTATTGGGCTTGGAGTATTATTTTTTCCTTAGGTGTACGTTAAAATATCTTTTAAAACTTGTGCTTACAAATATTTTTGATGCGTTATAAGCAGTTACTAACGAAAAACAAAAAACGTTTTCAAAGTTTATTCTGCCTTATATTAATCTGAACGAAAAATACTTAAGCAGTTTTTTTATGCAGAAAACTACATTTCTTATATTTAAATATGTATTTTAAGATTTTATACGCGACACAAAATTTCTAAAATTCATCGGGACAAAGTTGCAAATATCATACAAATATACTGCGAATAATTTTTTCACGAAGAAAAAATTACAAGCTGTCTCGCAGTCACCGTACCAGTCAAAAACTGCGGGTATCTGAAGTTATTTTAGGTCAAAAAGGCAATTTTCTCGTTTTCGTTTTTTTTTTCTGGAATTTAACGGTTTTATGATTTTGGGTCCTGTATCATTAACTGGCATCTTTGACGAACTTCAACCGATTCCTTCAATTATTTTTACTTGGTCTATAGGATAAGTATTGGTTTCGTGTAGAAACAAAAATCGAGTGTTTAATCAAAAATGACAATACGATGGTGGAAAAGTTCAAAAAGTGATTTTCGAAAAGACGTCTGTTTGGGCGTCCTGATACATCGACTCTAGAGCCTAAACGAATAACCGGATTTGCTTTAAATTTGGTGTGAAGCATTTTTATGTAATTCCTTAGAGGAGAAATTCGAATTTTTGTTTACGATTTCGGTTTTATCCAATTTTCTCGAAAATCGCTTTAATAATTCTGATTAAACTGCGTATATGTAATATTTAGAACAGTTTTAATAACTCAGAATACCACGTTTCTATCAAACAATTATTATTTAGGTATCTCCACATGTCGTCATTGACTTGGTTGATTTTATCATTATTGTGCGATAGTCAACAAATACTGAATTTAAAATTTTACGAAAAATAAAATAAAATTATTTAACTTCTTTTTGTTTTAAATCAAAACATTTAAAAATAGCTATTTAACGTGTATTATTATTTTTTCGTTAACGATACACAAATATTTAAAAAACAGTTACTATATTCACACCGTCAATGCCAAGCTACATTCTAGTTTTTAACTAAAAACCAAGTTAGTGCGATCCAGTCCTGCATTTTTTTTATTTTTTGTTTTTCATTTTTTTTTGTTTTCTTCCTCTAATTCCAAACAAATGAACTCTTTAATGCTTACAGCGACTCGTAACAAAAATATTACTATTTAAATAGTGAAAATGAAAGTTTCTTTTACAAAACACTGTATAAAAGATTCAACATTAAACAACCCTTTGACCTATAAATCAAGACTTTTAAGATTGTAATTTAAAAGAAGCAACAACACAAGAAAAAAAAAACAACCCAACTTTATGATATGGTGCAACAATTTAATTTCAATCATCTTCCACAACATGAGATCTAACCCTCCCTCTTACTGTCTGTAGTTCTCCTTGTTAATAAAAAAAACACACTCTGTATGTATACGAGCAATAAGAAGTCTTAATATTCCCTCAGGGGAGGGAAGAAAAAGAAAACTTTTGTTCCAATGTTATATAAATATGTAGGTACTTCCCACACTGTAAACATAAAGAGTGGGGGTACCTACATCTCAAGGATCTTTAATAATTCCTATGTATAGTTTAAAGAGTTTTGTGTGTGGGAAAGGAACTGTTTCTGGGGCCTATTGTTTTAATTTCGGACTCAAAAAAACAAAAACAAAAAACCCATATTTCTGGCCATTTGCATATATAAATTTTAACTTGAACAATGATATATGATTATTTTTTGCTATAAGCACTCGGACTGGCTGAGCTTGGGTGTGGGAGTGGGAGTGACAGCAAAGAACCCACAACAAAATAGGGTAGCCCACATTCAATTTCATTGCAGAACCAAAAACCAACTGCAAAAGACTACACACAACACACCATTCAAATGCACTATGTCCTACATTTCCATATAAGAGACACGCTATAGGGGGCGCACATTGTGTGTGCGTGTCCTTTTTTTATTATTATTTCTCTTGGATGCTTCTTATCTTCAATATACTCCACAACCAGCTCTCCATAGTGATGTTTCTCGTTTTTCATAATAACATATTCTTCTGCCAACACACAAAGAATGTGTAATTATGGAGAAAATGGAACAGAAGCGAGTCCTCTATTGTGCATGTATTTGCTTATATTACACTCTGTGTATGTGTGTGAGTGTAGATGTCAGAGATGAACAATGCAAAGATTTTTTAATTATGTTAAGTTTTATTCAGTTTTTTTTTTTTAATTTAGCTTATATATTTATGAACATGAACATTTTAAGAGGGACTTATATTACACACTTTACTACTAAAACTAACTGCTAATGGTGCGATGGTTTGTTATTGAGAGAATCTGTTTTTTTTTTTTTGTTTTATATTTTTTTTGGAATTCCTATAGGAAATGTAAGGAATACAATAGGATGACCCTAATGGGATGTGTTTTTTTTAGTTGCTTTTGGCTTCTTTTGTTTTATACTCAAGGTTTAGTGAAGGTGAACAGTGTTTGAATTTTAATCGAGTAGGAAGGAGACCCAAATTTCAAATGCGGCCTTCTGGATGTGATTTTAAATGGCTTTGAATTGTAAAATAATCCTTTAAAAAAAACTTGTGTATTCTATGAATAAAATATAAAATGTATTCTGCCTTAAAATGAAACAATCTAAGAGCCAGTGACATGATTTTGAAGTATTTTTTAACGCTGAATCCAATTTAAGTAAAATTAAGACGATACAATCACCATTAAGAAAGTAATCCTCGTTTTAATGGAAAAATTAATGTATTTTTGGAGTAGAGCAGATAAAACATTTTCTCTCAAAAACCACCTTGACAATAAAAAACAAAACATTTCTACCAACTTTCATCAACCTACTAGTTCTGGGGGGCGTTTACGGGGCATAGTTTTAGATTTTTCTGTTTCACTCAAAAAAACACGCTTTAGCCCCATATATTTGTATGTGAAAGTAAAAGGGAACACTTTCCTATGGATTCAAGTACTCTAAATCCAACGAGACATTCCACGATATCAACCGATGTCTGGTTCCCGATTTATAGGCTAATTTATGTGAAATTTCGCGTTTAAACATGGTCAGAAGGCAACCCTTATATCTCTGGTCTGTAAGTGTTGCCACCGTGGCAACACTTCTTGAAAGTAAATTTAGGATGTGGACTATTAGTGTACCAAAGCTCATCCTATCAGAATGATGTGCAAGGTTGGCTCCCCTAACGCCCTAACTGGATGTAAGACATCTGTATAGAACTGTTCAATGACGAAAAACCTGTTCTAAGTTGTTCTATCTAAAAAGAAACTACATAAAATCCGGATCTATTCTGTATGTATTTGTTATACAATATGGAATGAAGCTTATTCACTTTTGACATCGATTTTTTGTATAGCGAATTAGCCCAGTGGGTAGCGCATTGGACTGACAATCACAAGATCACGGGATCAAGTCCCACATAAGACAGCTTTTTTTTCCTGACGAGGCAAAATTGTTCACAATCGCCAAGTGCTTTGCTAAATTTTGCTAGTGCCTTGCAAGAATCTATGTTAAACTCTCTAGTGCCTTGTCGAAATCAAGATTGTTTTTCTGCACGGGAATTTTTGAAATTTCAAGAGAAATTAATCGAAGTCAAGCCAGCTTTTGTAATTTTAGTTGGCGGTGGCGCTAGACCAGTGCGCTGTGTCATCGAGAAATGCCTATTAAACTCCAAACTGTTCAGTTCCTCCAGTTCAGTGTGGTGGCGCTTTTTGAGTTGGTGACAACTCAACTTCTATTAGAAAATACATCATCGAAAGGGCTTTTTCCAAAAAACTCTTCACTTCTTGGCCCCCTAATCAGGGAATACGATAATGCGTGTCGACATTAAAATGATTAAATATCTTTAACAAATTATTCTGTGACGTCTCGTCATCGATTTCCTATTTTTTTTTTTATGAATAATTCGAAACAGCGTCAAACCTATTTTAGAAGCTCTTAAAACCAACAGTTATTACTAGTTTTATGAGTGTCGAGTTTTACCACGCAGAAGCAACATGTTTTTTTTTGTGTCTTTTTTCATGACGCGCATAATTTGCTTATTTTAAAGGGTGGACCCACACCAAATGAGACAAAAATGAGACAATAATAAAATAAAAATGACAAAAGTTCCAAACACACGCCAAATAAAGCCTTCTGCATTCTCTATTTTGTGTTATAAATGAGGCCGGTGAGTAGCGTAACCCTTTTTTTTTTTGCAAAATTTGCTTATTGTGTCTCTTATTTTTTGGTTTCAGAATGATACATTATCTAAGATACGTTTAAGATTCCGGAATATCTTACCTTTTCAAACAGCTATTAAATTACTATCTAAAATAAAATGCACAACTGGATCGCACTAACTTGTTCTTGCAGCTAACGACTAGAATTTAAAATGAGAAAAAAATAAAAACGAGTTAAAATGGCAATTACGATTTTTTCGTTTATATCGTACATGTGGATGCAATTCATCAAACTTTAATTTATTGATTTTTTTTTCCATCGTGATAAAACAAGTGAAAATGGGGGGTTGGCTGGGAGAAACAAATGCGACCATTTAGTCTGTATTTCTTACTCAATTGTTGCAACTAATTCGCATAGTATTTTCAATTTACTTTTCTTCATTAAAAAAAAATCAATCAAAACTATGCCACGTGCCACTTAAAAAAATCACGACGACATGGCCTTGGCTGCAGATTGAAAAGTATTTATTTATTCGCAGATTTTTGAGTCGATTCACGCCTTCCAGTCCACTGTTTTTATTGACAGACCCATGTTTTATGCATGGCAAAAATTCCGCCTTATTTATGTGAAACTTCAAACCAAACAATCAGGTGGAAAAACCCTCACGATTGTGATTTTTTTGATTGTGTGTCATCGCGGTGGCCATCTTGCGCACAGCTTTTTCAAGTTGAAATTATCGGTTAATATGCAATAAACAGTTTTATTGAAATACCTGAAATGTCTGCAAACCCACTCAATTTCAATCGAAGCAAATTTGTAAAACTTTATTTAACCGTTTTCGGAGTACTGACCTCAATTTAAGTAGCCCGCAGCGTAGTGGTTACTGCGTTGGACTGTCACGCTGGAGGGGTGGGTTCACTTCCCAGCCTCGTTCACATTAAAACTAAAAAGTTTTGTTAGGGGTACTGCCTCTTGCGAGAAATTGACGAATCTTCCAAGAGTATCACTACTTGTCATGAATAAGTGCTTCTCGTCTAGCCGTTCGGATTCGGCATAAAATTGTAGGACCCTTCCATTCCTGTCTACAAGCGCACACAGAAATGGTTGCGAGTTGTTAGTGACTAGACCCTGGTTCTTCACGAGCCGTTGTGCCACTCAATTTATTTTATTTTATGACCTCAATTGTTTAACGAATGCGATATTGTTCTTGGCAGTTCGCACGGTCTCTTTTAAAGTTTGCTACTCAATATTTATGGTTTGAACTGTGGATCCGACTCTTCGAGAGTAGAATTCAGCTCCGCTTTGCTATTGGTTAGACTTAAACATTTTAAATGCAAATACTGTTTTATCATTATCTTTTGTGTTTCTTAAATAAAATGTATAACGATGCCTGTGTTCCAAGCAGCCTTAACAAAGCTATCATTTTTGCAATTTTTAATAAAGGAGATCCGAATAACGCAGAAAACTACAGAGGTATTTCGATATTAAATACAGTTACAAAGATATTCTCCGCAATCTTGTATGAAAGGCTTAC
Source organism: Melangyna quadrimaculata (assembly GCA_949320155.1). Taxonomy (NCBI): domain Eukaryota; kingdom Metazoa; phylum Arthropoda; class Insecta; order Diptera; family Syrphidae; genus Melangyna; species Melangyna quadrimaculata. The sequence goes on along the minus strand of OX439483.1, from coordinate 102,341,354 downwards.
AAAATGGATTGAGAATAAAAACCTTCTTAGTATGTTCCAAGCTGGTTTCCGGCCTGGATTTTCAGCAATGGATCATATCTTTGTGCTCTCTTGTATTGCCAGAAAATTTATTGACCACAAAAAAAAGTTGTATACTTGCTTTGTGGATTTCAAAGCTGCATTTGACAAAATTAACAGGCAAGCTTTAGTCTATAAACTTTCATGCCTAGGAATTTCACGAAAATTTCTGTCGATGTATGTCAAATTTATTTCATCATCAAATACAAGTGTATGGGATGGAAAGGAATTCTCACAGTGGTTTGAAACAACAGCAGGTGTCCCTCAAGGTTGTATCCTCAGTCCATTATTGTTTGCCTTGTTCATCGACGAAATATCTGACCTTCTTCCTGGTGGAGTTTTGTTTGCAAATATTGCAGTGAAAGTCTTGCTATATGCTGATGATTTGGTTATGTTGGCGGATAACCCATTTACCCTACAACTGCAGCTAAACAGACTTAGTTCGTGATTTATGGGGTCTCCAAGTTAATACGCAAAAAACTAGAGTAGTTATTTTTGAAGCAAGGCAAAGTAGAAGACAACCAGAGGAAAAATGGTCGCTTAGGAATGAACGTATTGAAATTGTTTAGGAATTTAAGTATTTGGGAGTTTTGTTGACACACAATATGAACTTTGTTAAGCATTCTGAAAAGAAAAGTAATGAAGCAAAATTAGCACTAAACATGATGTGGCCAAAGTTTTTTGCTAACCAAAACATTGATCTGGCGTCTAAATACCGAGTATTTTACTCAACCGTCAATTCCTGCCTATCTTATGGAGTGCAATTTTTCGGGTATATACCGCTTGAAGCTTTTGAAAGTTTACATAGGCATTTCTTTAAGCACTTATTTAGACTTCCAAATTCAACACCAAATTATGCTATATACGTAGAGTCGGGTATTACACCTATATACATACAAAATTTAAAAATAAATGCGAACTATATTACTAGTATTATGAAGCGAAGCAATAGCTGTCTTCACAAAGCCATTTTAAAAAAACTTCTCCAGATAAATGCCTCCCCTTTCAAAGAGTGGAACCAGCTTGCTCTGCGCCACGACGCAGTTCTTTCTCTATCAGAGTCAAATGTGAACGAATGGCATGAGCAATTTTCAAAGGTGATCGCTAATGTTGATCAAAAAATTTTTACTGAAAATCTTTCCAGTGCAAATTCTTCGACATCCAGAACTATCTACAGAAACCTAAACCACGAACTTATAACTGATGCCAATTATTTTCGGAGGGAGTTTTCAGTCGAAACCATTAGTATTATCTTTAGATCCAGAGTTGAAATTTTAAATCTAAACTTTATACCGCACCGAAACGATCTGACTCAGCTTTGCAACTTATGCAACAGAAGGGATTTAGAAGATATTAACCACTTCTTAGCAGTCTGTCCATTATTGCAGGAAATTCGTCGGTTATATTTCCATGAAAGTTTTCTTTCGTTACAGCGACTTTACGAAATTTTAAATGGAGCAGCGGGCTGGCTCAGTCTTTATAAATATTGCCAACATGCTCTTGCATATCGGAACAGTTTTTTGTAATAAAGTCTATATATTTTTTTAATTTCAATAGTTATTGCGGTTTAAACTTTTCTTATTGTAGTTTGCCAATTATTCAGAATTGTTTTATTTTTATTTTGTGTTTCAAATCACTTAAAATTGGTATGTTTCAAATCATTTAAAATTGTATCTTATATCATTTAGGCTCTAAATCATCAAAATTGTATAAACTTTCAATCTTACTTTGTGTCATACAAAATTGCTTATTTTATTTTGTGTTTCAAATCACCTAAAATTGGTTTGTTTCAATTCAATTAAAATTGGTATTGTTATATTTTTTTTTGCTTAAATCATTTATTGTAAATATATACTTTACAATATTTATTTTATTTTATTTTATTTCATATGAAATGTCATTTCAGGCAGACGGCAGGATTGCCATGTCCTTATTCTTAAGATAACAATATTGTAAAACTTGATGATGAAATAAAGAACTTATCTATCTATCTATCTATCTACTGTTTTATGAAACAATTACCAATTTTATCTATGTTTAAAAAATCTACTGATATCGTTCACTTTGAAATACGGCCAAAGGAACAATAAACAACATTCTTTCATCAAACTTCATACTTAAGCTTTCTTTGGCGTAGACAATAGTTTAAAATGATGTTGTTTGCATACTGTGTTTGCTTAACTACGCATTCACCTACTTTTTTTGCAAAAAGTATAAAAGTATACAAAATACAGACTCTTGCTTACTTGCTTGAAAATTGATTGTGTATTGTAGCTAAAATCGTACACAAAACATAAACAACGGCCATGTGACACATTGTGAAAGCGTCAAATGGCCATATTTCAACATTTGGCCACTTGTCACTTTTACAAAGTGTCATCCATTATGCCATTATGGCCAGATGTCACTTTCAAATTATTCTTTTGCCAGAGGTACGCGTGTGAGTTTAAACAAAAAACTTGTAAACGTTTTCAAAAAGCTGTTTTGAAAAATTTTAGTTTAGTTTTTAAGATATTCTTCTTAGCATTTTAAAAACTACTTAACATAAAAGGAGAATGGGCAAAAATATATGGGAGCTGGTCTACCTAGTGCCCAGAAACGAGACCTATGAAAATAATTAGGTACTATGGAGTTTACCAACGTGCGGGTATACTTTTGGTCTTAAACAATGGGAGTTGACTAAAATAAGCGACCAAAAAAATAAGAAAAACACTGCAAATTCGAATAAACATAGACGAATTGTTTTATATTTTGTAATATCCTGCCTTAACCCCATGGTTTACAGTTCTGTGTCCATATTCCAAAATGATGTTCTTAAACTTAGCTTTCTTACGTTGTATACCTCAATTGTGGGCACTAGACGCACAATTATTCCTATTCATTAAATTCGCTAAATCGAATAAAAAAAAGTAGAATTTTGATACTGTTAAGCGAATTTTTCGCCCATCATGATATTTTTCGATGTTTTTTCCCATTGGTATAAAAGTAGGTGTACAGCTTTGTGTCCATACAATGACAATATACAAATAAAATGATCGACTATGGCTAAGCTTTTTGACGATATATATCTCATTCGTGGGCAATAGGTAGACCAAATGCCCATTCTCCTTTAAAAACCAAAATTAAAACTTTTCAAAACAATTTTTTGAAAACGTATACAAGTGTTTTTAAAAAAATCGTTTTCAAAAAGTTGTTTTGAAAAATTTTAATTTTGTTTTTTTAATTTTATGTTAAGTAGTTTTTAAAATGTTAAGGAGACTATCTTTAAAAACAAAATTAAAATCTTTGAAAATAATTTTTTGAAAACGTATACCTACAAGTACTTGTATACGTTTTCAAAAAGTTGTTTTGAAAAAATTTTATTTTGTTGTTAAAGAGTGTTTTATAAAATAATTTACATAAATTTCCATTTGGCACATCAGGGTGGGCCAAGGCTCCACAATTTATTGAGTTTTGACCAACATAAGTGGCTACTCGAGCATTAAACCTATAGTGACCATACGTCACGTTTTCAGCGGGACAATCCCGTTTTTGGGGTCTCTGTCCCGCGGCCATAACTGTCCCGCTAAATGTCTGGCTTTTCCTACAAAGTTTGTGAAAATATGTGCCCGTCTCTACAATTCTCAAAATGAAGCAATTTATATAAATACTTTTTTACATGCCACTAGACGTGGAAAATATTATAATGAACATAAACGCCCACTTCTATATATACACCGTTCGTGTTGAAAAACTTAGAGTTTTGCTCAGATGTAAATACAATAAAAATATGTTAGTACCTAGATTAATATATGTAGGTACATTTTTTCTGATCTCTTTATTTATTTAAACAAAAAATAGTTTGAAGTCTGTCCTTTTTTTTAAATAAATATGTCATTTGTCGTTTATGTTGCGTACTAATTTAATTTTGTTCTTAAAAAAATCATGATTTCTACTCTCTGCATAGTTTTGAAAAAATGTCCCGCTTTTGCTTCAAATAAATCTGGTCACTATAATTAAACCATATGCCCAAAAGTCACAAAGAAATATGGCCATATATAATCATCTTCCATAAACCAATCTGAGATACTAATCAGAATGACTTACATTTTGTATACGATTGTCGTGGTAGAAATTCGAATGCATCCAAATATGACATATTCATGTTTATATTTTTGTTGTAAGTAGTATCATAAGGTCTGATTTTTTTACTTTGTGCACAGAAACTTATTAACTGTCAAATTTTGAAGAGCAAAGACGAAATTTTCTCAAAAATTACAAAACTGCAAAAGTACAGGAACGCAAATTCGCACAAATTCCATAGTATCTTATGTACCAGATAAGTACGGGACTATGTTTGGCTTTTATTCTTTCGCTCTCAAAATGACATTTGGCTGTGCTGTGATTTTCTGTCCGAAGAAATTTCTCGGACAGAAATCACAGGTAGGGGAAATTTTTTACTCTCTCGTGAGCGTTGTCTTTTGTCAAAAACTGCGTAATTTTTTGAGTACGGGAACGACTTAGAACTGAAAATCACACAAATGCACAGAAAATCACAGAAATTTAAGGTAAAGGAACGGACCTATATAATGTGAATGTGCCATAGTTTTTGAAATTGGATTTTAATGTAATTGTACGTACTATGATATTCATGTTGTAGTGTAAGCGTGAAAGTAAAAAGATTCGTTTCTTTTCCGTTTACGTATACACTGCTCGTCATAAGGTTAGAAGCAGACATTTGTAAAAAGTTAATCTGAAATATCTACTTTTGTATGCAAAAGAGATCAAAATTTGGTATGACACAAGAGAGACTGTTAAATGTACCATAACCACTCATGTTTGATCACCGAGAAAAAAAGTTAACGGCAGATGAGAGAATAAATGTTAGCCGAGTCACTTTTTTTGAGTAATTTTATCGTTCATAAGGTTAGAAGCACATATAAAAAATGACGAAAAACGATGGTTTTAATGTTTCCTTTTTTTAATTTTCTTAGTCTAATTTGAATGCTTGTAATGTCGGCGGGCTGCTGGCAGCTTTCAAAAATTCAAAAATTCGATCCTTAAGAGAGTTAATAAAGAAAGATAAAACCTAGAAGTTATATATATATATTTTTTTTTTTTTTTTCAGTGGACTGTATGGAATGAAATTCGAGCGACCTTTAGTCCAATGCGCTTCGGTCCTGATAACAACTACAGTGGACCTCATCAGTTAGAGCTGTAATTGTTGCCTTTCTAAGACGCAACATTTTAGTGGATGGCTACCGACGTTTATAGAATTTACAGCATAAACACACTGCAAATTATGTTTTTCTAGGGGATCATGGTTACATTCAGACACCCAGATATAGATGTTATGCCCGTGGTCTAGCGAAGGTAATAAAGAAAGAAAAAACCTAAACAATAGAAGTGATATTGTTTTTGTTTTTATTTTAGTGGACTGTATTGAATGAAATTCAATAAAAAGTATTAAAGCGACCTTTAGTCCAATGCGTTTCGGTCCTGATAACAATAACAGTGGACCTCATCAGTTAGAGCTGTAATTGTTACCTTTCTAAGACGCAACATTTTAGTCGATGGCTACCGACGTTTATAAAATTTACAGCATTAACACACTGCAAATTATATTTGTCTAGGGTAAATTGACAGCATTAACACACTGCAAATCATATTTTTTTGGGGGAACATGGTTACATTCAGAATGTAACCATGTTCCCCTAGAAATATATAATTTGCAGTGTGTTAATGCTGTAAATTATATAAACGTCGGTAGCCATCGACTAAAATGTTGCGTCTTAGAAAGGTAAAGGTAACAATTACAGCTCTAACTGATGAGGTCCACTGTTATTGTTATCAGGACCGAAACGCATTGGACTAAAGGTCGCTTAAAAACTTTTTATTGAACTTAAGAGAGTTATACAGTGATTCGAAATAGTCAAGTGAAATTTCACTCAAGGCCAACTTAATGTCGTGAAGCAGTCATCGTATTGCTGCCCTTCTTCGTATACATTTCGTGTGAGCCATCCCCTAACATTTAATGTTATCTTCAAGTCCGGTGCATAGGGGGTTAAGGGAGCAATAGAGCGTTTTGGTTTATATTTGATGACTTTAACACTCCAGCTGCATGAATTGGGGAGCTCTTTGTATGAAAATACGTGAAGTTCGTCTAAAAAGATCTTTGGTTTGCTGAAATAGTACTTCTAGCGACGCTTTGTAGTACCACGATTACTGGAAACCATTCATCTTGGTACTTTCAACAACCGAGTTCATCATATCTAAATCTAAAAATCTAATAGGATATTACTCTCGCCTTCATTACCCCTCCTTCCCTGTGTAAAGACTGTTAAGAAATTACTCTTCATCGTTGAAATAATTGTTACAACCATCTTGTTGAAGAAATAGGAGCAATTTCTGAACCGTCATCATAACATAATTTAAAGGCATTTTACGGTTATTGCATTTTAATAAATTAATTTATCAGCTAGCTCTGAAATTTTAGACTCTGGGGTTAGAAAAATATTTTAAATAATTTTTTAGATTAGTTTAGACGTATAATTTCAACGTCTTTCTGATTGAGCCTCAATAGGGGTATCCTTTAAATTTAAAAATAGGTATCGTGGATCTTGTCACATAAGTATTTCTACGTCTCAAAAATTTAAAAAAAATGGTACTTCCAGACCCCGCGGCCGAAAGCGGAAAATAGGTGACGGATTTACTTGCTCGTTCCCGAACCCGTGTAGGCCTTTAAAATCGAGAAAAAGTTTAAAAATCAACCGATTTTTTTTTTGGTATTTTCAGCAATTAATCGTGTAAAAAATATTTCGAAATTTTTAGGGCCAGTAACTTGTACTATTTTATTATTAGCATCCATAGAAAGCCAAAACAAAGTCGTTGAAACCACGTTTGATACACGAACTTCTCGATCATTTTTTGACTTTGAAAAAAAACCCGTGGTCTGAAAGTACCATTTTTAAACATTTCTGTGAGCTAGAAATATTTGGTGGATATCCTCTACTCTACAAGATGCACGAAATGTATGGCCTCAATTAATCCATCGTACGACTAAGTGCCAAGAAAGTAAACTAATTAACGTTTTTACCGCAGAGAAAATATCTGCTGCCATTTCACCTGCTAACTTCATCTAAAGTTCGAACATAAAGGTTCTGCCTTATTTTTGTTCGATTTTAAAAGGTCCATAACACAGTGGGTCACCCGGTCGTATACGCACTTTTTCTTTCATTTTATTAACTTTTTTAATGATGATGATGGTTTTGTTGTTTATTTTAATATTGAACCTTAAAATTGAAGTGAATGTGCATTGAAATAATGTTCCCATCACTGTAATTACTAAGCTTAATTTTAACATTTACCTACTATTTGTTTCATTGTTATTTTTTAGTTCACTAAGATTAATCATAGAAGATATTTTTTATAAAACGTGACAGCACTCGCCGGATATCTATCGGCTAGTAAATTAAAATGAATGTTTGTTGCACATCCCTGTTTGAAAACTTTCCACAAAGTGTGACAGTTGTTGGCTAGACACCAACCAAGTTGGACGCATATGTTTGATTTTTGTGTTAAGGAACCAAAAAGATTAAGGTAAATAGTCGTAAATTGTATTGTATTATTTACCTTGTAAAATTACTTTTTGATAAAAATATCTTTTGTAAATATATTTTCTATTTAATGTAGAAGTGATTTATGTTTCTTTCTAACAATTAAAAAAGTTATGAATAAATTTTCAAAAGAACAGCTTGTGGGGGGCCTGGCAAAGCCACTTTGTGGGGTGCATTTGTCAGTGGCAAACCCACCCAATGGGTTGCTTTTACCAGTGGTAAATTCACCCCATGGGTAACATTTACCAATGGCAAAGCCACCTTAGGGGTGCCTTTATCAGAGGCGCGTCCCCTTAAAAGAGGATGGCAAATCTTATCTAGGAAGCGACTTCTATAGTTAAACTTAAAAATCAATCTTTTTCTTCGTATTCTTCAGGTAAAAAAATTCCGCAAAATATTGAAAAAAGGCAATTGCCCAAAAATAAATGAGGGATCTATTAGAGCAGCAGAAGAACCAGCCGAAGTTTAAAAAACAATGACCATAAGCACAACGGCCAAATATTATGGTTTTAAGCGGACAACTTTGAGCGAATGCCGTAAGAAGCGGAAGTGGCTGAAGGCGTCTGGCTGATTAGAAAATATTCTAGAATATTTGCGCAAAGAAGATATAAAATCTTTATTTGATTCTGTTATGTAAAGGGCACGATTAGTTTGACAGATTTTAAGTGTCTGGCTCACGTAAGGCCCCACTGTAGATGTCTGGCAAGTGTCAAATAAAGTAAATGACACCATCTCCTAAGGCATATAAATTCAGCTTTGATAAAATAACGCAATGTTGCAACATTTGAATGCAACTTTAACATTCGCTACCTCTTAATTGCACCCGGATTGAAGATTCTTCGTATCCAATTGTTCTTAGCTACCATTAGCTGCCAAAATTATTTATATTAACTTTGATATTTAGGTACCTGGCAATACTACCCCAACCCCCCTGGAAAATCATCCCAACTAGGGAGGCTTTGCCACATCACTTTTTTTTTAGTTAATCATTGAAAATAGAAATAATTAAGATATCAGGATGAAATAAATTTAAAATGAAGATAATAAAGTCAATGAAAATATCGGATATCAAAACATTTAAACCAACGGAAAAACTATGCGTAAGGTCAATTTTTCTAAATCCTGGCAAATGCTCCCCCTTCTACCCTACATATATACACAAATAAAAATAAGGTTACCTTATATGGTGACGAAAGTTGTCCATTTACACTATTTTCAGCTTCCATACACACCTCTTATAAAATCGTTCCCTACCTACAACTTTGGAATTAAGAACTACTTTCTTTTAAATGTGCATGTTCCCAGACACCTTAGAGGAGGTAAACTGCTTTTTCCATTTTGCTCTTTTAATGTTTTCACATCTTGAATTCAAAAAATATTCTGACATACATAAGTAAGTACATATGTCGATTATAAGTAATGTAGGTACTATTCAATCTTCATACTGCACTCTTTACTTGAACGAAGCATACATAAAATGTGATTGTTGTAATGCTAACAACCTTATGCAACAACTGATGAAAAAAACAACAATACTCTCTCGCTTACTTTCTCAATAAGTGCTGGTATAAGTTAACAAAAGACATTTAAATTGCTAGTTCAAAGGTTTTTTCATGAACTAGTTACTACAAGACAAGAGTAACAATACATTTTGTAGTTTAAGCAGTCCTTGTCATCAGAAAACTATATACAAATAGATTTTTTTATAATAATAAGCATTTTGTTTTTCTCCATCATATTCATAACTATTGTGTGTTTTTTGGAACAAAAGATATAATGTCAGTATAAGAAGAAAACTTTATTTTGTATATTCAAAAATATGGTTCACAATTTTTTATTTATTTGAGAGGGTTAGGTTTAAATCCAAAATTTGAATTGCAATTTCAATTACACTATTTTACAAACTATTTTAGCTGTTTCAATGCAGTTACCTAAAAAAAGTTTCCTATTTCTTGATAAATTTTGGTGCTGAAAAAGAAAATGATACTCCTTTTTTTGTACAAAGTAGCGTTATCGATTTATCACTATCTTAAGGCTCCAAATTCTCGCTTTTTCATAAAATTTAAGGCTATGATACATCACGAAATTATTTATTTTTGCAAAAAAGCGGAATCTGAAAGTTTCCTTCAAAATTATTTTTTTGTTAACCCTGCAATCTATTCACTTCGAGAAATCAACAGTTTCGTGAATTTTGTCGGCTTAAATCTGAAATGCAGTTTGAATGAATGAATTTTATTGAGGCTTTAAAAATTAATCTACAAAGATACAATTACATATTTCGTAATTTACAAAATTCATTTTTATAAGAAATATCTACCGACTTAGAATTGGCCTGGTATGATTATATAATTGAATCATAAGAACAGAATTCTTAGAACTAAAAGTAACATTAAATAAGATATAAATAAGTGTTGCTCAATTACACTTAACATAATGAAATGCAATTTTTTAAAATCAATTTGAGCATACTACTACGTATGTATTAGAGCTGAAATGAGGTAATTTTGCTAATTGCCCAAAAATTTGCTAATTTCGTTAGACATACAGCTTATTTCATTTTGAGTTTGGTTTGTCATTTAAATTACTTAATTTTGTTGTTTTCGTGTTTTGACACTTTCAAACAAAAACTTTTAAAGCGTTTTTAAAATATGTATATTACAATTGGGCGTGTTTGTAAAATCTTTGTTCTAAATTTTCAACCTAATTTCGAAGTTAAGGAAACATGTAAAACAGTAACTGAATCATCGCCTTTAGTCCCAATGATTCAATAGGCGTGTTTTATTGTAAACGCCATCCATAGTACAGTACGATTTTCCATGCATTACAAAAACAACATCGGCAGTAGCTCTACAGCTGATAAGAAGCTAAAGTAGAATCCTACCGTGGATAGATTTTTGGCATTTATTGAAGTCTCGAATTGGATAGTGTTTGTTTTGTTTTAGAAATTGGTACGATTGATAGTTGAATTGAGTCTCGATGGATGTGTTCATGGAGTAGTTATAATTCTTAATTTCCATTGGACAAAAAAACAATCTTTTTTTTAAGTTGGCCAGTTTATATTAATAAGATCTCAGAGAACTCCCTATTTTCATAAATATAAAAGTTATTCCTCTCAAAAGTTTCTTTCTTTTGCTATTAAAAAGTGAGAATGAATATTTTGCACTTTTTGATCAGTTATTTTCTGTCGCACGTCTAAAATTCCACCTATCTTGGCAGTTCTGTATACACCCGCTACCGCGAACATGATTGAATAAGTAATTAGTTGGCTAAATAGGTTTTCATTTGTCCTGCAAAAATGAGCGCCACCTATTGCATGTGTCGGAAACGAGGACATTTTATTTTGACTATAGTCTCGAACAAACCCCTTAGTGTTTCTTTTACTTTGTGCCCTACCTTTGTGTCCTTCCTTGTGACTTTTTTCGGTTGAGAGTTGTTCAATTTTTTTTTTTATATTCCACGCGCGCAAAAGGGGTTATGGCTACCCTTAAAATGTTTTTAACACAGCACGAGCGATTAGGTAAGTAGTAGAGGATTTAGAAGGAGATACCGATGCACATTGGTTTTGAACGTTTGCACGCCGAAATGGGAGGGGAAATTCGAGTCAGGTAAAGCATTCCACATTCGTGTGGTGCGACTGAAGAAAGAATCTCTGTACATTACAGTACGCCCGAAGTTGGGCTCGAGAGTGAACTGAGGGACATTCCTAGAAGCGCGAGTATTACGGTTGAATTTTTTAAGGGGGGAATGCAACTGGCTATTTCACTAGAACACTGATTATAATAATAGCGATAAAATAGAGAAAGACACGAAACATTACGGCGGTGTTCGAGAGATGTAATTGTTTCTGTTATAGATCTTTCGCCTATCATTTTTAAAGCCAAATGTGAAATAAAAAACTAAGCTACGGTCGATGCATTTTTTTGGGAATTTCTTACTTTACTATGGATAGATTCCCAATAAAACACGCCTAATGAGAATTAAACTTACATATTAAGCCTACCATAGGTATTTAAGAAATTTTAAGCACTATATAAATATGTACGGTTCTTGTTCCTAAAATGTAATTTAGTAGAACACGAGTTAGGTACCAATACAGGGTGTCCCTTTTATATTCTAAGTTACAGTAGTGAATACAATTTATCGGAGATTTACGAAAAGGCTTACTTTGGTATACCCTGAATCCCTGATCCATGTTAACAAAAATTCGAGTGCGGTCTAGCCTTAATAGTTAAGGTAGACATTTCTTTAAGGGCTTTTGTTTTGTTTTGTATTCTTATCCTTTGGAGGTTTTTTTCGAAAACTTGTCATTGATTTTTTTATTTTTATAATTGTTACGTTCATGAGAAAAAAAAAATGCTAAAATTACTAGCCATGTTCTGGAGGAAATTGATCTCAAAGTCAAAAAATAGCATGTCCAAGAAAAAATGGAACTAACTGAATTGGATATATGATGATTGATGAGCCAATCAAGATATCAAATTTATTGAAACTCAATTGCATAGGCTTCTTCTTAAAATAAAACCTAAAAGAGCTATTTACTTCCGTTAACAAAAGTATGGGTAGGTACCTACACCAAAGTAAGCCTTTTCCTTAATCCTTAATTAATATTGTCAAAAAAGATTTCCTTTTGTCATGAAAAAATAAAAATTTAAAATAGTAAGGGTAGTCATGGAAGATGCAACTTCGTTAATCTATCATAAACGTTGAAAAGTCTTAACGTTCCAATATTAATGTCTATCGTAAATGAAAATAAGGTAATGTGACAAACTTATTTTCAATAACATTTTTAATTATTGCTTACAAAACTTCGGCTAAATTTGCTTAACACATTAACACAAACATATTTTAGGGACATTCAAGAAACATGTGTCGGACACTTAACTATTATACGACATCGCAAATATTACAACGTTGCATGAATATGCTCTATTTGTTTCTCATCTGTATTATTAAACGCCTTTAATGTCTCTCTGAGGACTATTATCGGATTCTTGTGGATTTGAAATTCAATTTTAACTATTGATCCACCTACGCCAGAGAGTGATGCATTCAAAGTGCATTTCATGACAAGGGTTAACAAGGTTCTTGGATAAAATAATGTATTTTTTGCTACTAAATCCGTCATTCGTTTTCGACCGACATCAACTCAAGGTTTTCCGAAACAACAACAAGCCTCGGATATGGATGACTTTAAAGTTGACAACACAGCAAACGAAACAAGGACAATGAATTTCGGATCTGCACGTGGAACGTCCTGTCCTTATACAGAAAACGTGTTGCCGAACAACTAGTGGAGAACCTGGACAGGCTAAAGGCTGACGTAACACCCACCCAGGAAGTGCGATGGGATGGAGAGGGCAAACGAAGACTGAAATCGTGTGACATCTACTACGGGGGGTGCTTGAAGGAACAGGGTCAGCGGCTCTTTGGGTTTGGTTTTGTGATAAGGGGAAGACTTAGGCAAGAAGTCTTGGGCTTCCGAAGTGTAAGCGAGCGCCTGGTCACAATCCGCATCAAAGGCAAATTGAAGAACATTACGCTGATCTGTGTTCACGCCCCCCATGAAAGGAGAGAAGACTCAACCAAAGAAGCATTCTATGATCTCCTGGAGACAACGTATGATATTTGCCCGAAGTACGACGTGAAGATCATTCTTAGTGACTTCAACGCAAGATTCGGAAAGGAGGGCATCTTTGCTTCGATAGTCGGAGGACACAGCCTACACGACGAAACTTCCGGGAAGTGACACAGGCTGGCAGACTTTGCGGCGGGGCGAAATGTCATCATCTCGAGCACCTACTTCCCACAACTCAATATACACAAGGGGTCTTGGCGGTTGCGTGATAAACTAACCGTCAACCAAATCGACCACGTCGCGATAGACGCGAGACATGCTTCCAGTATCTTGGACGTCCGAACGTTCCGAGGGGCCAACATTGACTCGGATCACTTCCTGGTGGTAGCTAGACTACGTATGCGGTAATCCATGACGCGACAACGCAGAGCTCTCTCAGGAGGTCCTCCACCAGCATCAAGCGCAGAAGACCAGTAGAAACACTGTCAACAAGCCATCAGAAGTGCCGCCTCTGATGTGCTGGGTTTCACTAGGCGAACACAACGAAACCCCTGGTTCGATGAAGAGTGCCGGCTAGAGCATGCAGCTAAGGACGAGGCCTACTAGGCAATGCTTCAGATTCAAACAAGAGCTGCTAAGAGAGTAGCCCGGATGCTGTCAGACAAAAAATTGGGTCGATGTTTGCCGACTATTCATCATGTGATTTTTATAAGAACAAAACTCGAACAAAACTCATGAGTCCACTGTCATACCTGGGCACCCTTAGAGGTGAGGTCACTTGAGCTTTTTTATTGAATTATTTTCTCAATATTTGAAAGGTTATAATAATTGGTATGTACTATTTGTTCCTATATTTATTATGACCATTTGTTCTTCTTGCTTTTGTGCGGTAAAGCAAATAGTGATTTCGTGCTCAAAAAATGTCTGACTTTTAATCAGAAGCATATAGCCCGTCAGCTTGTACGTCCACTGTACAATACCATTGAAATACTTGTGCCTAAACAGGTAGACCGATTTTCTTCAAATTTGGCACAGAGCATTCTTATTTGATTCGTATTTTTGTACTAGCTCATCTAGAAATGAAAGCTGCCATATACAAATTTAGGTTTTTTTCCGAATTTTTCAAAAATAGTTCTTACGATTTTGATACAACTTTGTGTGAGTAATGCTTTAAGTGACTTCAAAAATAAAATAAATTGGGTGGCACAACGGCTCGTGAAGAACCAGGGCCTAGTGACTAACAACTCGCAACCATTCCTGTGTACGCCTGTCGACAGGAATGGAAGGGACCTACAATTTTATGCCGAATCCGAACCGCTAGACGAGAAGCACTTATTCTTGACAAGTGATACTGAAAAAAAACTTTTTAGTTTTTAGGTGGATGAGGATGGGAAGCGAACCCAGACCTCCAGCGTGACAGTCGAACGCACTAACCATTACGCTACGGGCTACTAAATGACTTCAAGAAAACTTAATTTTGGCCAAAAAATTGAATGGAAATAGGATTTTGACTTTTTTTTTGAGAAAATTTGTCTTAATTTTAGGTTATTCCTCTCTTATTCGCAAATACATTTACCAATTTCGTTATACTTTTGGAAACAGGTATATAACTAACAATACAGCATTCAAAATGTTTCCAATTTCATTTTTTAACATAAAAAGATCACTTTTTAGTACATTTGACTTTTTTCACACTATCCCATAACAATGCATTTGTATGAATAAGCTTATGCGTCTTTATTTCTACAATTTTTGGCAACATTAAATCCCTAAAAAGTCTTGGAGGTGACTGTTAGTCTATCTATCTCATCCTTGCTGTTGAGAAACATGATGATAACCCATAGCTTTAGTCCAAACATTACCAAAACTGGTGGTCAGACAATCTTTTTCAGGTATATCTTTGGTTAGAAAATGTGCGATTTAGGCTAAGTATACCTATCTCTGAAGGGATTTCTATGAATAGTCTATCAAATTAAAGAAAAGGCGGCCCTCTTTACGAATCAAGCCGTGCAGTTAACTTAAAAAAAGCTTAAACACAAAATATTAACTCGGAGTCAATTTTGTATAATGCATGGAAATTTTGAAATGTTATGTATTGTAAGCAAAAGTTAAACAAATATAACATATCAATTTCATCACCTTATACAATTTCAAAAAAAAAAACTAAATTGAAAACCTTTGTATAGCGACTTCATTCTCTACCTCTTTTTTTTAATTCCTTAGAGGACTTATGATCGATTAGTAGGTATTCGAATGTTCCATTGACTTTTTCATTTCTCATTCTACCTACAGTACCTATATCCTTTCATGACTACCCCAACGAAAAACTCCAACCCCGAAAAATCCATTACGTAAAATAAAAAAGAATAAAAAAAAACTTTGGTTAAAGGGGCTTTTATATAGGAGACGATATGTCGTGAATGAAATTACGTCTAGCCAGAGGCAGTCAAATAGCCTTCCGCACAATCAAACCAAAACCAAACCAAACCAAACCAAAAAAAAACTTAAACAATCTATCATCTTCTATACTATCACATGCACAGCATACATCAGCACATCGAACATACATTCATTATACCTATACATACTCGTTCTTCATACCCTAAAACAAAAGTTGTACTTTTTCGAAGTCAAAACAACAAAAGAAGTAGGTACCTTCATATAATGGTATGTATATTTTTCGCTGAAAAAAAAATAAACCAAACCAAAAAACCGTTTTATGTAGGTCCTTTTTAACCAACTATTAGTAGAAAACGACGACTACAACGAAAAATGTCCCTAATTCATTTTTTTTTCTAAAAAAAAAAAAAAACTTTCCACGTGAGACTGGGTGTGGTATAGGTTTTCCACTTTTCTGCGTGTGACACAATGGAGGAACAACCAACGACGACGACATTATATTTTTAGACATCGCAGAGCATACAGTCACCACCACCATTCTCAAGGATATACCTACCTATCTTCTAATCTTCAAACGATATGAAATAAAAACCCATGGAACTGGAAGAAATTCATCCTTCCTTTCTAATGCTTGCCCATCAGGTGAATAATTGCTCAAATTACCATAAAACAAATCTTTCGAACCGATAAAATGTCACACAGCAAATTACCACCAAAATAAAAAAAAAAAACAAAAATACGAGTACCTACCTATAATTTTATACGAAAATAAAAAGATTCTAATTATTGTGCGACTCCTTCAAGATACAAGTACACAACCTACCTACGTAATGTTTTGAAATGTCTTGTTATTTTTTTTATTTATTTTTTCCTTTTAGAGATACAAAAAACAATCGATAAAATACCCGATAACAATATTCGTGCCTATGTTTATGGTGGAGAATTGTATAATATATGTATGAGAGTTGAAAGAGTTG
Source organism: Melangyna quadrimaculata (assembly GCA_949320155.1). Classification (NCBI taxonomy): domain Eukaryota; kingdom Metazoa; phylum Arthropoda; class Insecta; order Diptera; family Syrphidae; genus Melangyna; species Melangyna quadrimaculata. The sequence continues at coordinate 102,324,750 of OX439483.1, read as the reverse complement.
GGGGAAGGTACTTTATTGTTGTTTATTGTTGGGACCTTTAAGGTGGTTATGGTAACATAACGTTGGTGATGGACGCCACAAACCAAATTCGTGACTAAGGTCATTGCTCTTTATTTTTCTTCATGATGCAAAAGCAAAAATCCACCTCCATATTACAAACATATAATAAATCTAAACTTTGAACGAAACGAAAAAAAAAATAACCCAGCCATTTAACCCCGAATCCGCTTCTCTCTTTGACATCTTTTTGACATTTACTTAAAAAAAAACCCCAAGACAAAGGCCTGCCATCATCTAAACGTTCTTTGTTCCCCATATTAGGTATATCCTCGCTGGTTATGTCCTGTGAAATCCAAAGTCTTCTTCCATCACACAAAGGACTTTTAAAAAGAAGACAGAAAAAAAGTCAAGAAATTCCACCAAGACAAAAAAAAAGTACACAGTAAAAAGAAAAAAAAAAAAATACGAAAAGTCTACACTCTCTTATATTTTGTCATTTCATCCTTTGGTGCTATACTGTATAGTATGTTTGTTGTGTACGATGAGTATGACTAATGGAATATCCTGGCATGGCTCTGTTCAGTTGGTTCAGTACGTAAGGACTTTGGGTGACTCACCGTCACCAACAAAACGAAATGAAGTTATGCAAGAGTGCGCAAGCACATTAGCTACAACCAATATCTTACCAATTAATGGGGTTTCCTTCCCCTCCCCCCTAATACCACTACTCCTTGCTGAAGCCAAAACACTCTCACACACTACACACACACACCTAGACTTTATAATTTTTTCTAGTTTGGTTTAAAATATTTGTCGTCGCTTAAATTTTAGCTTTGTATCTTAAATCATGTAGAAGTAGAAATATAAAAGAGACGAATTTGTCGCTGTGCATAGAAAGCTATAGAGTATGGTACTGCAGTGTAATTTCATTACAAACGAGTGTAATGGAATTTGCAGTCATTAGCATACATCCTATTAAAAATCTTTAAAATTCAATTATCTCGACTAATTGAGTATCTATACACCAATATGATGAGAGCAGCAGCAGCAGCACCATCAGGAGATGGAAAAAAAGCCTTTAAAACCTACTCGTGTGCAGCACCAGCAACCATCATCTCCTAGGTAGGTCGGTGTCGGTATCGGTACGGTGGTGTAAATTCACATATATAACTCTATGCTATACCTATCCATTTTGGATGAAATTTCGTTGTGCGCTCTCCGCTCTTGATGTGATGATGGTGTGTCTCCTTCTCGATCTCGATAAATCAAGGATGGAGAGGACTTAACAGGAGCAGCACCGCACCGCACTGCACAGCACCACAGCCTCCAAACCCAACACCACTGTACGTATAGTGTGTTGAAATTTTAAATGAAATGTTTTCAACAAAAAAAAAACAAAAAAGGTCCTTCGAGCTGTGATGTTCCATGGCATCTCGAATAATAGTATCTAGTATCTATAGGTCGAAAATAAATAGCTGGCAGGCTTTTTCCCAGCGCAAGGTGGCTGTTTTGCTATATTGGATAAAAAAGGTACCTTCTATACCTGAGTATTGGTGGTGTGTGGTCGGTTTTGTGTTGTAACTTCAATAAGACTTCGGGCTGGGGCTTGATGATGGGTTTGAACTGAAGGAGGTGGGGGGGGCATGTTGTATAGAGAGCGGGTTAGGGCTTAGGGTTACCTTTTTAACAAGAAACTTGCTCCTATTGCTGCTGCTTCTTGCTGCTAATGTGTAATGTAAGTACAAGTGAGTGAGTGCGGTGAATCACTAAATGCATGTATTGGTGATGTGCGGTGCTTTGTATATATGCGGGGAATTCCTTTAAGTGTCGATTTCTTGTTGTTGTTGTTTTTTGTTGTAGCACACCATAGAGAGATCGATATCCTTGTACAGGAATTTCTTTCTTTCTTTCAGGTTTTTTTTTTTGTTCTACGTTAAAATTTTAGTATTTCTTTTTTTTACATTTTTATTTTTCTATCCAACAATTTTAAAATACAAAAAAGATACATGCGTACAAGATGATTTTTGGAATATAAATGCAACCCTTGTTAAAGAACCACGATGAAAAAAAAAGATTCTAATAAAAAATTTCCCCGACTTGTTAGAATTCTAATTAGAAAAATGACACAAATCCGACTTTTCTTTATTCCATTTTAATTTTAATTGAATAAAGTACAAAAAACTTTAATTGAACTTTCAAAAACCAAAAAAAAAAAACTTACCTCTAAACTGCTTATGAGGGCAAATGCTGCAAACAAACATGTTACAAAATGTAAAGACATTTTGCTGCTTATGTAGGTAACTATTTTGTTTTCCTTTCTGCAAAAAATTGTACCAAATTTTTATATTTTTTTTTGATTTCACTTCTTTTTCACTTGTATATTTTTTTTTTATTTGATTTTAATTTTATAATTTAAACCCACAAGAAGCCATTAAGGTAGGTTATGTGTCGAAAAATGTATTTTATTTAAGTGTATTTTATTTAACAAAAATTTAGGAAAAATTTAATTAAATTTTATTTTTAATGTTGAAAACTCCGACGACCCCGATCGAGAAGAAGTTGTGTGGTGTTCGAGTCGAGAGAAAAAAATCGAAACTACCAGGCACACCCCTAAAATAAAGTATCTTTGCTCTGTGTGTGGTGCTGTGACTGTGATGGCGCTTCTAGAGCTAGTACGTTCTCTCTATACTTTTGTGAGATACCCACTGCAGATGAGTAGGTAGTGTGTAGGTACGGAAAATTAAGGGAATTAACAGAAAAAAAAATACCAACGACAAATTTACGTTCTAAATTTGGTGAAAATCCTTCCTTTTTTGTTGGTTTTCTGTTGTTGAATAACTTTATTTTTTTTTAAGATTTTACATGGTAATTTCCATGTGATAACTGATTAATTTTTTGTTGTTTGTTGGCTGCAGTTGAATACAATTTTCTCTTGTTTGATATACTATATTATATTTTTGCGTTTGATTCGTTTTTGCACTTAATAGTGTTCTTCAACTGTACACGATACTGCGATACACTAAAACTGCCCGATTGATGTCTACCTTAAAATCTAAATAAAAACTCCACCGACCGATATTAAATTCGAATTTTCGAATTTTTCGCTGTTCGAGATATAATAAATGGTATGCGCGATGGTGGGGAATTTTGTATTGCGTTTGCGTCGTAAGTGAGCTTGATGATGAATGCAATATGGCGGGGGTGGCAGAGGGTAGGACAATTCGGTTAAGTTCGAAGAGTTAAAAAGGACATTTTGAGTGTTTCGAAAGACACGAAAAGTAGGATATTTTGTGTTGGTTGATTTCTTTAGTTGTTGTTGAAGAATTGATGGCAGTTATTAAATAGGGAAATTATTTCTGTGTGAGATTTTTGTATTGTTTGTTGGGTTCTTTTTTAAATCCGCCGCCGCCGTCGGAAATTCCAATTTGCAATTCATATTGTATCAATCTGTTGATTTGATTTTTGTTAAAAATAATGAAATATGTATGCATGAATTTTATTTATTTTCTTTAAACCTATGAGAATTGATTAAAAAAAACAACAGAATTTAACGTTTTTAAGGGATTTTTATAAGATTGAACAAAATAACAAAAATCCAAGACTGTGGATCACTTGATCCTTTCATCTTATGGCTTAGAGCTGAAATGTGGTAAGGCATTGTAGAAATAAAGTGCACGACTGGGTCACATGAAATTGCTCTCGTACCTTACAACTTTAACCTAGCTCGAAATTGAAGATGTATTTTATTGGTTCCAATATTATCATATCGTTGAAAAAAAGTATTGTAAAAACAAGTTAAAATATAAATTACTAGCAGACCCGGCAAACTTCGTTCTGCCTTAATTTCGTTAATTAAAATGAAAATTATAATTACCAGCATGCACAATGCTGTTTCATATAATTCGGCCATGAATTAGGGGCCAGTTATAGCTATCATTGAAAACCATCACTGAAAAAGTTAGCTGTTTATTTTGAGACCCTTGGAAGATTCAATCATTAAATATTTTAATGCAGAAATATAGACTACGACTTCAAAATTATTTCTCCTCCAAAAAAAAAATCATTTTGACCCATATCTTCCCCATAACGTAACTTTTAATTTTTTCAATGATCATTGGTAAAATAGTTCATCATTGAAAAATTAAAAGTCATTTTATGAGAAAAGTTGTGCAAAATTGAATTTTGTTTTACCTAGAAATAAATATTAAGTAAATTAGCTTTACTTTGGCATCAAAATAATCACCTATTTTACTTCAAAATCTCTCAAAATTGACAATTAATATTTTCAATGATAGCTATAACTGGGACCTTACAAAGAATAATAAAAAATGATGGATTTCTTACTGTGATACTTATAGTAATAATTAATAATTTAAAATAAATATTAAAAATAATAATTAGTATAGGTCAGTTCACAATATGATATTCTATGATAAACTAAAAATGTTGATGATACGGTATGTTTGCCGACACGTGAGCATCCTACATACAGTTGACCATGTGACATGGCAATTCGATATTTATGCCACAACATCCAGGGATTGTCCTTGCGTAAGTGGTAATTCCGTGGGATAGTTGGTGGCTTCGTTTTCATCCATCACGAAATCGACGGATTTCAATGAATAAATTTCAGATTTTCAATGACGAAATTCAAATGATTGACATCCTTGTATTTCGCAGCCAAAATCGCTCTGCACGCAGCCAACATGGTCAGCATAAATGTGAGCGATATTCGGGAAAACATTCGTGATGAGCTATTCCGGTGTTGTTGTAAAGTGACAAAAATTCGGTGTAAATTCCATCAGGCCAGTGACTAATTCCACTGAAATTACGCCATTGCCCTTCGCCAAAAAATTGCCTGGAGAACTCCAGCGAACTGGTTAGTTCGTTAAGCAAATCGCATACTTGTTTTCAATTACAATTTCTTCACGTAGTGCCATAAGGCCGATGCCTTCATGCAAGCATTCAACTCATCATTGAAATTGATCTTGGAATGACAGGTAGCGTTTGACGAAAACCTCCTGACAGCAATCATTGCACCACCGAAACTTAGTTCTTTTTCACTTTTGTAAATCTTTCAACGTGCGATTCAGGGCTTACAATGCGCGTTTTTGAGCGATTGTGCACTATTTCCAGATGCAATACTTTCGCCATCGCAGAGTTCTTAAAAAAGTAACATGTAGGTTCTTTATCCACTTGCAGGTTCAATGGCAATTTCAATGCAGAATAAGCTGTTCTTTCGCCTTACAACAACCTAGCCGCTATCCCAAATACTTTGAACACAAAGAATATTAAAACAAAATTGATTAAATTTTATTTTATCTGACCGTACGCAATAGCAAGTCCAATTCAATTTAAATGACGAAACGAAAAGGGCCAAGGGCCAACACGAACCCATCAATTCAAAAACTGTGAAAATCGAACGATATCCTTTCTGCTAATTTGTAATTAAAACAAGATCTTCCCGTTGCAATTTTCCTGAAAATTTGCCGGGCCAATATAAATTCATCAAGCCCAATATTCCCGGATTTCTAATTTTCCTCGAAATTTTCCGGGATTTTCCTCTATGTCCTTCCTTGGGCCAATACAAATTCATCAAACCCAAAATCGTGAAAATCGAACGATCGGTTCTCGAGTTATGCACACACGAACGACATTTCTCTTTTATATACAGATTTCTTTAAATAAGTATTTTTTTTTGTATTTTAATAGTTAAAAAGGTAGAGCTCAAATAAGAGTATACCATGTGATATATAAAATACAGATCGATTTTGATTTTACTGTCTGTATTTCAAAATATATGTAAAAAAGTGTTAAATATTAAAAAAAGAAAAAAAAGTACGTATACACCCAAGAGTACCATTTTTGAATTTTTATTTAAATAGTTTATGACGTGACAAGTGAAGCAGGTCAATAAAATTAAAGCATTCCAATGGTACTGGAAGTTCACTTAAATTGAGCTTCATAAAAAACTAATAGACAATTTTCAAAAACTAAATTCAAAAAACGGATTGAAGCACCAACAACTCCGAATATTAATATCTTATGAAATACATTGTAGTTGTAGCGATAGCGAAACAACACACCACATGAGACAAGTCTCGTACCGGCTTAAGTCTTACAGGGTTCCAGGGATTTGAAAACGAAAAAGAAAAATTTGGGTCTTAAAGTAATTTTTAGCATTGAACTCAACACCGTCATCCTTGAAGGTATTTCTTTAATTTTCTGCTCACGTTTTTGAGAAATTATCGTTTGAAAATGAAAATAAAAACGCTTTTCGTTATTATTGAGATTATTCAACAAGGTGAGGTAAATTTGTAAAGATTCATAAAAGTGTAAATCTTTTTCTTAAAAAAAAATTGGTTTTAATCTTTCTATTATCTTCTTTTAATTTTTGTCTGTAAACCTCAGTCAAAGGCTTAACTAGGGGCCGGTTATAGCGATCAGGAAAACGCATCAGTAAAAACATTTCTTTTTGATAATTTTATTTGTTAAGATACGATTTGGAATACAAAAAGGACACAAATCAATAAACGATTACCTGAAATAATTTATTCATAAAAAAAAACTATTTGAAACAAACAATTGTATCTAAAATAAGCATTTTTTTAATTTTCCTGATGTAAATTCCGTACAGAATTTTTTTTCGTACGGAATTTACATCAGGAAAATTAAAAAATGCTTTTTTTAGACACAAATATTTGTTTCAAATATTTTTTTTTTTTGTATGAATAAAATATTTTAGGTAATTGTTTATTGATTTGTACCCCTTTTATATTCCAATTTTTTTTACTGATGCGTTTTTCTGATCGCTAAAACCGGCCCCCTACATAGACTACTTTTTGCAAAAGTACAAAAGTAAGAAATTAAAATATGCGCTAAAGAAACCTACCTGCAAAAAAAATACAAAAATTGTTGTGACAGATAAATTAAACCAACATAATCAAATTTCAATTGTTGTTTTTCAAACAGGTGTTTTCAGCATAGATATTTATTTCTCACTTTTGTACTTTTTGGCAAAAGTAGGTCTATGTAGTTAAGCCTTAAGTCTTCACACATTTTCCTTTCATTTTTTTTGATGTTATGTAAAAGTTGTTTTTGTCAGCTAAATTTGCAACTATTCCTCAAATAAGTAGTTTTTAATTTAAATTTCAGTTAAAATCTTAAAAATATGTCTTTTACTTTCCGAAAAAATCTCGTTTAAATTTATGTGTTCCAACTTTACCATGGTCTCCTGAATTGAACCTTTTTTAACTTAAAATTCGAATTGATGTGTGTAGCTACCAGTTTTTATTCTGTTAATCTGCTATTCTGTTATGAATTTCTATACAAAAGTTTGAGCTGTCAATAAAATCTTCTATGAAATATAATTTTGGTATTCGGCATGCCAAACTGTTATGAAATCTGTTAAGAAATCTGCTATGAGTGCTGTCAAAAGTTCGACACTCTCAACAAATCTTTTACGAACCGCATTTTTGGTATTCAGCATGCCACAATTTGTTATGGAATCTTTTATGAATCATAAAAGATTAAAAGACACATTTTTGTGGCTTTTATCATAAAAGATTTCAATTAATGGAGTAAAAATTAGTATTTATCTTTTATTTCGTCAATGAAATGTTCATACAGGGAGACAAATATAATAAGAATACATATTTATTTAGGTACACAAATTATTTTTGCACACAACACGAAATTATTTTTTTCACACGAAAGCTAGAAAGATTAAGTAGTTAAAGTAAATTGATGATGAAGATGATCCCGATTTGCAAAAATTAAATTATTAATTAATTGATTAATTAAATTCCAGAATCCATAGAAAAAATGACCACCAATCTACATGTTACTTTCAATGACGAAACAGTTTGTTTACCTACAGCAGACCAGCTGATTTTTGATAGCAGATTAAGGTCTGTTCCTATAAAAAATGTACTTCTCGAAGTTCCATAACAGACTTTCATAAAAGTTTGAACTCCTGAATACCAATTATAAAAGATCTTTTATGGTGAAAATCTTTTATGATTCATAACAGAAAATTCATAGCAGAATAACAGATCTGGCAGAATAGGCCTAATAAGTTTCAATTTTGTGTTCCATTGATAGAAATCACTTGTTTTTTTTTTAGATTATCAATATTTTTGCTTGTATAGACGTGGGTTTTAATTCCGCTGAACTGGTTAAAGTTACATAATTAGAATAATTGTTCCCACAAGTCCTTCGAGTCTGCTACCAGTGTAAAGGCTCCCCGAAACCAACGCGAAATCGGAGCAAACCAGCCGCAACGATAGAAACAAATGAAAGACACACAATGCTAAGCAACAATAAAAACCTCCGTTAGCGAATGTTTCGTCTTCGTTTAATAAGGCTCTCACAAACTAAAGGCAGGGCTACGCCCTGCGTAGCGAATGTTCCGTGTTGGTTTTGGGGGAGCATTAACGCTAAACATTCGCTGTGCAGGGCGAATCATTCACAATGATAACAAAAATGACGATAAACATTGCTAAAAAAATAACAAAAACTGCCGTCAGCAAATGTTTCGCGTTGGTTTCAACCAGCTTGAGGGAACATAAAATACAGCTCTATTATTTACAGCCAAACAAAAACTTAAATTTGGCCCACAATCTTCAACACAAAATGAAATTATGATGTCAATGATTATTGGTAGGGTAGTTCATTCAATTAAATAGGAAAAAAAGGAATGTTGGGTAAAAGTCTTGGCTAAAAATTAATTATTCGGCTAAATATATAATTGAAGTCAAAGGGGCCTACCAATAATCAAATTTAGTAACGACTTAAATTTTTAAGGAAAATAGACCATAATGGTGGGGACTATAAAAAAATTTACCATACATGTTAATGTTTTATATTTAAGAGTCAATAGGGTAAAGCTGTCAACAGTGAATCACTTTTTACTTCATGCGCTGTTGCTCGTACAATTATAATCAAAAGATATCAGTTTTTTGTCCACAACTTTCTCAATGTCTTATCTTTAATTTAAGGTGCTTTATTTAAAGCTCTATTGATCGCGAAAATATAAAATTTTAATTTGAAAAAAACATATTCATGTGCATGGTACACAATAAATCAGGGATAATAAATCGATTTTTCCATTTTAAAAAATTTATATTTTTTAAAGTTTATATATTTTAAATAATCAATCGATTAATTTTTCTTTAATAAAAACAACAAACAAGTAGAAAAATTCTTCGAATTTACAAAAAAATTATATTAAAAATTTTAGTTTAATTGTACATTATTTATTTTGATTAGTTGATACAAAATTAATTTTTTCTGTCCATAAAGCAGAAGTAGGCATAAAACTATTAATGAACTAATAAATAAAATAAATTAGAAAAGTTATAATATGAACAAATAAAATTTCATACAAAATTCACTGTGTACCACTTTCAATTGATCCACCGTGTACCATGTTGACTTTTAAAAAAAAACATGTTAACAGTTTATAAACTATTTCACAAAAGTAAACAAATCAACAGAAAATATTAAGTTTATACTGCCAGAATACAGATATTTAACCCAAATGAAGTTACAACACACACTTTTTTAATTAAATCGAAAACAAAATAGAAAAAAAAATTACTTTCGGAGTCCGAAAACACATACACAAGAGGAAAACCAATTTCGAAAATAGGATCCGTGCAGTCTGTGATGTGAGAGGAAGTAAAAATGTGTTCTTTTCTCTTTTTCAGATTCATTTTAAAATAAAAAGTGACAGTATAAGAGCAACTGATTCACTGTGTACCCTGATACACTGTCGACACCTTTGCCCTACCATGTAATATTCATTATTCAGGGCCCACCTACATATTTATTTAAGTCATACCAGGGTTGGTTTATTATTTAGAGCCCATACAATTGGTCAATTTCACTTAAATATTTAATTTGTTACTCAATTTGATTATTGGTAGGGCCCATAAGCTTTATACTACGTTTCCACCAGACACTAAACCGAGATTTAGCAAGATTATCACAAATCTCCTTGAAATCTCAAAGATTTACCATACAAATTATAATATTCGCAAATGAAGATTTCAAATAAAACTCATTCAAATCTACTTGGGAACATTATGCCGGATTGACACGAATGGCAAAGTTGCCAATATTTCTGCCAAAAAAAATGGTAAAATAATGGCAGAAATAATTTGTCTATGATATGCATTTACACGAGTTCAAATAATGGTAGATTTGAAAATACTGTCAGCATGCCATAAAAGAATGAGCAAGTTCATTCTTATTCTAGAATGGCATAATTTGGAAAATGGCGTCAGTAAAGTGTTTACACATAGTCATATTAATGGCAGCATTTTTATGCCAAATTCTCTATGCCATTTTTTGTTGGCAAAAATATTTAGGCCTATTCTGCCATATCTGTGATTCTGCTATGAATTTTCTGGTATGATGCATAACAAATATCTCCACCATAAAAGATTTTTATAACTGGTATTCAAGAGTTCGATCTTTTATAAAAGTCTGTTATGGAACTTCGAAAAAGAAACATTTATACGAACAGACCTAAAATCTGCTGTCAGCTGTAGTAAACAAAAACAAATCGACACTGACGAGTGACCAAAATAAAATTAGGAATGCTCGTGTTTTGTTTCGCGTAGATAAATTATTGTTCTATTTTATTTGTCTATAACAGTTCGTGAATTAAATGTATCCAACTAAAAAGTTATTTTTTGATAAGTTCAAGCTAAAAAAAGTGTTTTATTCTTTGCCCCAGGCAGCTAGGTATTTCATTAGATCGGTTAATCTATCGAATTCGGTTCGACTCTTTGGCGCATCGGCTTTAGTCAGCCTCGGCAGTCCAGAGCTTCCAAACGCCATAACAGAATGCTACTGTTCCTAGAAACGCGTACAAAGAGCCCCAACCGAAGGCGCGCAGAGATAGGGCTGATAGAAGAATAACAGAATAAAAGATTGCGCCGAATAGGCCTAATTGCCAGTATTTAGATCGTTTACACGATCAAAAGAAAATGGCTTTAATTAGACATATATAATGGCATTTTGCCATTCGTGTAAATGCAGCATTAGTTTGTCAAATCAAACAAACTTTTTTTTCGGAGAATAATTTTTGAACCGACCCATTTAAACGCCATTTTCGTTTATTGACAGATGGTAATGTAAACAAAAACTACCTACCTCACTTCCACTTCATATCAAAAAAATGAAACACCATTTGAATGTTTTGCCATAATCCTCTTTTTGATCTTTTTGTGCAGTGGAAACACCAAACTAATCTCATTACCTTAATCTCGGTTAAGTGGTTGGTGGAAACGTAGTATAACACACCGCCTACACAGGCCATGAACGATGGCCGGAATATGGAACATGTCTAAAAAAAAATCCAATGGAGTCGCAAAAATCCATACAAATCAGATTGTGGATTGGATTGTAGATTGGATTATGGATATCGTTCGTGGCCTGTGGAGTCGGGGTGATAATTTGGCACTAAAAACTTCTTTGAAAACAATTTGTTAAAATATCGATTAAAAAAATAATTTTGCCCTTAAGTCGATAATACAGTTCAAAAGATTAATTTCCGAACGCACCCTTCAAAAACATCGCACCAAATGAACTGTCAAATTTGCAACCTCTATTGAGAAATGTCATTTTCATCACACGTGCGATGTGTTAAAGAAACCAAAACAATCGGAATACGTTTTATAAATTTTATAATTTAAATTATTAAATATAATTATGGGTAGAAAAGTGTATAATGCCAAAGCTCGGCAATCACATAAAACCACAATTGACAATACCGAAGTCAAAAAGGTCCATTAAAATTAAAGAATTGTCAAAGAAAACACTCAAAATAATTTTATGTATGGCTTTTTGTCTTTACAGATCAAACTTGAACTAGGCGATTCGATTGAAAATGCTTCGGGCTACGATGCTGCGAATCCTTTGGTGCTGCCGTCTAAAAAACGAAAAACCAAAACTAAACCTGAGGTTGTCCAGCACACAAAAATATTGACCAAAAAACAAAGGAAACGCCTGCAAACTATTGTTGACAAAAAACGCAAAAAAGAAGAGGTAAATTTCATCCAACTTATCAATCCTGTCTAATCTCAATCAATCCTGTCTAATCTCAAATCTTTTCTTCCAGAGAGCATCTATACTTGAAGGGCTAGAAAAAGTCAAAATATCTCCCGATGAATTGAGCTTGTATCAATCAATCAGTCAAGTTCAAACTATTGGTGTTAAGAACTTTGGTAATTTTGATGCCATACAAGAAAAACAAAAACGCAAAAAGGAGCAAAAGCAACAAGAGGATGCTGCCGGACGGATAAGTAGTATAGCTGGGGCAAATAAACGCAAACGAATGCAACTTTTAAGAGGCTATAACGATGCAGACGAAAGCAATAGCGACGGAGAGACGCAGGCAAAGAAGACAAATCCAAATGTGATTGGATTGGAAGCTGAGTCGTCATCAGACGATAATGAGGAAGATGATAGATATGAGGAGACACCTCCTGAACCGAAAGAAATCAAAACACCTGTTGTCAAAGAAGAGAAAGTTAAAGAACAACCAAAGGTTTCGTCCAAACCAGCGGTATTTATCCCTGTCAATCGTAATGCAGACATTCAAGCAGCTCGTTTAAGACTTCCCATTCTTGCCGAAGAACAGGCCATCATGGAAATCATAAATGAAAACTCCATCATTATAGTTGCTGGTGAAACAGGCTCAGGAAAGACCACACAAATCCCCCAGTTCTTATACGAATCTGGCTATGGAGAGCATAAAATGATTGGAATCACTGAACCTCGTCGAGTTGCTGCCATTTCTATGTCGAAACGTGTAGCTCATGAGATGAATCTCAGCGAAAAGCAAGTTTCCTATCTCATTCGTTTCGAGGGCAATGTCACTGATCGTACGAAGATCAAATTTATGACTGACGGTGTGCTTCTCAAGGAAATCGAATCCGACTTCATGCTCCTCAAGTACTCGGTGATCATACTTGATGAAGCCCATGAACGGAGCGCCTACACCGACATTCTTATTGGTCTGCTGTCGCGGATAGTTCCTCTGCGAATGAAGCGCGGTAATCCGCTGAAGCTGATTATTATGTCGGCCACACTGAAAGTTGAAGATTTTCTTGAAAACTCAAAACTGTTTCGTATTCCTCCACCGCTTGTAAAAGTAGAAGCACGTCAGTTTCCGGTGACAGTGCATTTTCAAAAGACTACCGCTGAAAACTATGTAGACGAGGCATTCAAGAAAACCATGAAAATCCATTCGAAGCTACCCGAAGGAGGGATTTTAGTTTTCGTCACTGGACAGCAAGAAGTGAACTATTTGGTGAGAAAGCTTCGGAAAGTCTTCCCCTACAAACTAGTCGCTGCTTCCTCGACTGAAAAGAAAGACGAATCTGCCGACAAGGAAGCCGAGGAGAACATCGAAGATGACGACGATGAATTTGACATAAAAAAAGCCATAAAGAATGTCAAGAAGTCCAAGAAAAAATTTATGTCCCAGATTGCTTTGCCAAAAATTAATTTAGATGACTATAAACTGCCAGGTGATGACACCGAAGCCGATTTGCATGAAGACGATCAAGTAATAGAAAATTTGGATGAGGAAATCAACGATGAATCAGATGATGATGAAAATGAAGTAAGAACCTCCCAGCCACTGTGGGTGCTTCCGCTGTATTCACTGTTGTCGTCTGAAAAGCAAAGTAGAATATTTAAGCCTCCGCCAGAAGGATCTAGATTGTGTATAGTGAGCACGAATGTAGCTGAGACCTCCCTCACTATACCCAACATCAAATACGTTGTTGATTCAGGGCGACAGAAGACACGCCTATATGACAAGATAACCGGAGTCAGTGCGTTTATTGTGACATTCACAAGCAAAGCATCCGCTGATCAGAGAGCTGGAAGAGCTGGACGTACGAGTGCTGGACATTGCTATCGCCTCTACTCCAGTGCGGTGTACAATGATGAATTCGAAGCCTTTAGCATGCCGGACATTCAAAAGAAACCGGTCGATGATCTTATGATGCAGATGAGATGCATGGGAATTGACAGAGTGATAAACTTCCCATTTCCATCTCCACCAGATGCAGAGCAGCTTCAGGCGGCCGAATCGAGGTTAATAGTATTGGGCGCACTGGATCCAAAGCACAGTCCTGATGATCCAAAATGTGTACCTCCAGTGACGAAGTTGGGACATGTCATATCACGTTTTCCCGTGGCACCTCGTTTTGGCAAGATGCTGGCTTTGAGCCATCAGCAGAATATGCTTCCATATACAGTGTGTTTGGTGGCAGCACTTTCAGTCCAGGAACTTCTCATAGAAAGTGGTTCCAACAAGGAACAGGATGGTGGTATGGATATGGGGAGAATGCAGCGACGTCGCCAGTCATGGGCATCGTCAGGTAACTTTGAGCTTCTAGGTGATCCCATGGTGCTCCTGAGAGCAGTAGGAGCTGCTGAGTACGCTGGATCCAAGGGTGAATTGCAGACGTTTTGCAGAGAAAATGGACTCCGCCACAAAGCTATTACAGAAGTTCGTAAACTGCGTGTCCAGCTGACGAATGAGATAAATTTAAACATGGCCAATGTCGACCTCTGTGTAGATCCCGAAATGGTTCCTCCCAGTGATAAACAGGCAAAATTCTTGCGACAAATTTTGCTCGCCGGTATGGGTGACCGAGTGGCGAGAAAAATCCCACTTGACGACATCAACGATAAGGAGCAAAAGAGAAAGATGAAATATGCCTATAACTGCTTGAATATGGAGGATCCGGTGTTCATACACTCATCTTCGATTCTGAGAAAAAAACAACCAACATGGGTGATCTACCAGGAAGCATATGAAACTCAGAATGGTGATTCAACAAAACTGTTCATTCGGGGAGTGACTGCAATCGAACCAGAGTGGTTGCTGCTATACGTGCCGAGATTGTGCAATATTCGTGCAATTAAAGAGGACCCAATGCCAAAGTATAATGGTGAGGAGGGAAAGGTTTATTGCTTTGTGGATGCGACTTTTGGCAAAGCTGCTTGGGAGATACCACTGGCTGAGGTTGAAATGCCTTTAAGTGAAAAAGCTTGCTGGTGAGTTAGATAAGAAACACCCTTTACATTTTATGTTTTCTAAATGTTTTTTTTTTTATTGTCTTCTTTGTTTTCACAGTTATTTCGGCATGTTCTTTTTAAATGGAGATGTTTTCCCCAAGCTACAAGACTTCAAAGCCAAACTAAAAGCCACACCAATATCAATTACGAAAAGTTGGTCTAGCTTAAATGAGAATGTGACAAAGTTCAAGAGGGCATTAACCACAAAAGAGATCTATTGTAGGAAAAAATTATTAGATGAATGGAAAAGAGATCCTAATTGTAAGTAAAAAAGAGTTTATTTTGCTTTCCATTATTAATTATTTGTATTTTTGTATAGATCTTCTGCAACAGTATTGCGATCTTTTGTTTGAAGTGACATTAGCTGATTTGACACACATATGGCCGCCTATTGAATCGACTTGATAATTTAAGTTCATTTTATTGTAGATAGATTTTTAATAAATAAAAAAACAAAGAAGAGAATGTGTGTATATACAAATGTTTCTTTTATTTTGGTACAAAGATTGGAAAATTGTTCAATTTTAAGGAGTTGGGATGACATTCATCAAAAATACCATCATTTTATCCATTTATATTTGAAGAATCGGTTGGAAGTTTGTATAATTAGAGCCAGTTAAATGAAACTTGACTTGAAATCTTAAAAACCGTTATAACTCCCAACGAAGTGAAAACAAGAAAATTACCTCATAAGTTTTTCGACTTAAAATAAATAAAGGAACCCATTTCATACATAAAAATCTATACCGAGTAAAATTATACACTTGGGAAATTTTACAGGTAAATGGAAAGAAAATACAAGTCGGAAAATACAGCTCCTATCTTTAAAGTTGAGGTGTCTATAGAAAGGTTGATCTGTCCTGAATCCGAAAATATTTAAAGATTTCCATACAATTTAGTAAACTTATGGTCTTTGATAGATAAAAAGGCTTATTTTTGATAAAATGCTCATTATCATTTCTATTTTCCAACCGATTTTTTTTTTAAGAGAACCGTTAGGGCTTTTATGTGTAAAAAGAAAAAATGTTTATCATTAACGTATGTTTTTGAATACAATGGCGCATCGAAATGAAAAAAAAACGCCCTAAAAACTAGAAACATTGTGTTCGCTAATTAATTGTGGGAAAACAGTTAACGGAAGATCAAGAAGTTATGGGCGAGGATTAAACGGTTAAGAAATCTCGATTGAATATACAAAACTTTTCAAGAATCTGTTGGGGTTCGGTGAAGATAGATGCAGTTAAATGCAACTGGACTTTTAATCAGAAAAAACCGTTATAACTCCTAAACGATGAGCGAAAACAAGAAAAGTGCCTCATAAGTTTTTCGACTTAAAACCAATGCAGGAACCCGTTCTGTATTCCGATCTTAAAAATTAAAATGTCTGTGGAAAGGTTGATTTGACGCGCTCCTCATTATTATAAAAGATTTATAGGTGTTCATATAATTTAATAGAGTTATATGCTTTGATAGATAAAAAAGCATGTTTTTACAAAACAATCAATATCATTTCCATTTTCCAACCGATTTTCAAAATTTGTATTTTTATTAAAATCTTGGCAGGTTAACGGTCGTTTTTAAATATCAAACATTTGTCTACCTTAACCACACGCTTCAAAAACGAGTTAAACATTTAAAAATGAAAAATCGAGCAAAATTCCATGGTCGATGAAATTGTATGATTGTAAAATGTTAAATAAGGTTTTGAGAAATGGCCTATAACTTGGGCAATTCTTCATTGATCTTCAAAATTGAGGTGTCAAATGAGAGGTAGTACACCCGAGATAATACTTCAATAAAAATATTTACAGTTTTAACCGTTATAACCCGTTAAAAAAAAACAGGTTATTTGTTACAAATCATTGGCGACTACTATTAGCCTCACTTTATTTTGTATTATTTCTTTCTTTTATTTTTGTATGACTTTAAATATTATTTTGTTGGTAGTAAAAATGTAAGTAGTCCAAG
Source organism: Melangyna quadrimaculata (assembly GCA_949320155.1). Taxonomy (NCBI): domain Eukaryota; kingdom Metazoa; phylum Arthropoda; class Insecta; order Diptera; family Syrphidae; genus Melangyna; species Melangyna quadrimaculata. The sequence continues at coordinate 102,307,674 of OX439483.1, read as the reverse complement.
AGAACTAATAGGGCTTTCAAGTTAACAAAGAAAAAATGCTAATCATTAATGTATTTTTTGGAATAAAATAGTATCGAAATATAAAAACGTCTTTCAAAATGAACAAACATCGCGTTCGAAAATAAATTGCGAAATAACCGTTATCCGCAGAAAGGAAAGTTATATGCAAGGTTGTAAGGGCTCGAAATTTATGTTCGTATTAAAAATACATTTCAAAAATCGGTTGATGTTTGATAAAGTTAGAGGCACTTAAATGAAACGTGACTTTAAAACATAAAAACCGTTATAACTCCAAAACGAGCCGCAAACAAGAAAATTACCCCATAAGTTTTTCGACTGAAAACAATTGCAGGTACCCATTATGTACATAAAAATCAATAACAGGCAAAAATCTACACTGTGGATATTTTACAAATTTTACAAGCAAATTTAAAAAAATTGAAAAATTTGCTTTTAAACTGCACAAAATCTTTTACTCGGAAAATACAGCTCCGATCTTGAAAGTTAAGGCGTCTATGGAAAGGTGTATTTGTCTGTCTGTAAAAAACTATAGGTTTCCATACCATTTTATAGACTTATGGGCTTCGATAGGTAAAAAAGATTATTTTTGACTAAATGGGCAATATCATTGCCATTTTCCAACCGATTTTCAAAATATGTATTTTATTTAAATATTGACCAATGAGCCATATAAAACTTTTGTCTACGTTAACCACAAAAGAGTCTCAAACATTCAAAATCGAACAAAATTCCATACAATTGGCCGATGAAATTTTATGGTTGTCAAATTTTAAATAATTTTTTCGAGAAATGGTCTATAACTTCGGAAATTCTTCTTTGATGTTCAAAATTGAGGTGTCAATTGAAAGGTAGTACACCAGAGATAATACTTTAATAAAAATATTTACAGTTTTAACCGTTATATCCCGTTAAAAAAAAAAAAACAGGTTATTTGGTACAAATCGTTGGCGAGAACTGTAAACTCGCTCCTTGTTGGAAATGCTCTATAACTTCGGCAATTCTTCCCTGATCTTCAAAAATGAGTTGTCATATGTATGAAAGGTAATAAAAAAAAAACATGTTATTTGGTACCATTGGCGAGTACTGTAAACTCGCTCCTTGTTGGAAATGCTCTATAACTTCAGCAATTCTTCCCTGATCTTCAAAAGTGAGTTGTCATATGTATGAAAGGTAATATAACAGAGAAAATATTTCAGGAGAAAAATTAAAAATTTACTTCTTTTAAGGTGAGACGTTACTTATCATTGACAAAAGCTTTTAGGGTCATCGTATTGTGCGATATCAACTAGAATTAACCCATACAATTTTCTGAATTAACACTTCAGTTAAATGGTAATGCCTTCTGGGAGTAAGAAACTACTTTTTGGCGACCGTTAGATGCACTTTTGGCTGGGAGGATAAACTTGGTCCTACCAACATAAACGCTAGGATAACAAAATATAAAAAAACAGATTTTGAATTATAATTTTTATTGGATTTACGAGAAATATCATTAAATAAATGTTTTGCTGAATTTGTATTTGTTCTATATACATAACACTTGTAGTATTTTTCGATAATTATTATTATTATATATAATTTGTTCCTATATAACTCTATTTCGTTTGTTTATTTATTTAATTAAGTTTATTATATTATTATTTTTCTATTTTTGTTTGTTTTTAATTTAAAATAAATACACTAGAATGCAATAATTGTTTGTTTCTTTTATTTTGTGTTTGTTTTGTTTCTTTAAATGTATAAGTTTCTCTTCATTTATTTGTTTTGTCTTCTAATTAAGTTCAGCATTATTTTTTATTTTCCTTATTTTCAATTCTTCTTGTTTTTTTTTTTTTTATTAATAATTTAGTTCAGCATTTGTTTTCTACTTTTCAATGAATAATTATTTTTTAATTAACTGTGAAAACTTATATAATTCAATTTTTATTTGTAATAAGTATCATTGTGTTTTTGCATTTTGGTATTTTTTTTTTTTTTTTTTTTTTTTTATTTAATTTTAGAAGAGATTGAAGTAAAATATTATCATTTTTTGTTTTGTTTTTTTAAGAAGAAGAAAATGGGAGTAAGCCTTTGAAATCACTTTAAGAAATGAAAAAAAATGTGTAGGAGTCACATGCGTTTTGATAAGTGCGTGTATTGGGTGAGGAAGGGAAGGATTCTGAAATGTTAATGATAAACTTTTTTAAGAAAAAAAAAATAACTATTTACATATCAAAAATATAAGTTTGATCTTAAATTTAATTTGTTTTTTATTTATTTTGTTTGTTTGTGAAGAAGAAGAACGGTAATGCGTCCTTCTATCTGCAACCTCTATTTTATTTGTCTAGGCTACACTTTTTTGTTTGTTTGTTTTGCTTTTATGTTTTTTTTTTTGTATTTTTTTTGTTTTCTAAAATGACAATGAATCCGTTAAAATATAGAAAATCAGTCTAATCGTTTAAGGCAACATGAGAGCTTATCCATAATATATATTTATATATTTTATTTAACCATTATAATCAATTGATATTTGTTTAGTTGTTTTTTTTTTTGTTTTTGTTTATTAACTATTTTTATTCCTTCTACAAAACTATAATATTTATTGAGTACTTGTAAATATATATATTTTTAATAAAGTATGGATAATCTTTTTTATTATTTTACAAATTTGTTTGCTTTGCATTTTATATAATATGTACAGGAGGGTAAAAAGAATCTACGATGCAAAAGAGAGACAGATACTGACAGGCGAGAGAAATGCTTGTAAGTTAAAAATGTCGCAATCGATAAGGAAAACTTGTTTGGCCTGGATACTCCGATTGGGACGATGACGACGACGCCATCAACGACGATGACGACGGAGGAAAAGTGTAAATAGGTACTTGTCATACTTCGCTCGTTGTAAGTTCAGTCATTGATTCGCTCATGGTGGTTTCCTGGTCGATGGTTGCAACTATTGGTTCGGCACTATTGGCTGATGTCATTGTGCCATTTTCCTCGGCGGGTGATCCTAAATCGATGGCGTTTGTTATTGTTGACGAGCGGCTAATACTACTTTCTGTGTTGTCAATAATTTGATTATATTCTTTAATGCCCCGTTCACCAACCGGCACATAGTGTTCGCCGATCTCAATCAGATATAGCGTCCGATTGACGTGTGATCGAAATCGTTGATCGGCATGATTTGGCGACCAATAGTGCACTATATAACCAACCATTCCTTCTTGTGGCGACCAGTCATTCCAAGAGAGTCTGCCTCCGTTCGCTCGCATCTTTTCGTTTGGCCAAACTACGTCGATGCGACGACCCATATCAAGACAGTCATATATCTAAGAGAAGAAAAATATTATAAGGATTGTTGTATTTTTTTTAAATTCGACTACATAAATCTAAACTAAATTATTAAGATTTCGTGCATTCAAATGTTCAAAATTCATTTCGAATATTTAGATTTGTGAATTGGCAAACTTCTTCTTCCTCTTTTAACCGGCGATTGTCATGATCTCGAGGGGGACCATAACTCTCCCGCTCCACTTTTTTCACCTAAGGTTCCACTTGTGAATAGGCAAATATGATACAAAATAGTAGGTTGATTTTTTATCTTTAATCAAGTACGTCATGCTTAAAGATTCGACAAATTCAACTCAAGTTATAGGCCAATTAAAAGTTAAGTGACGTCAACTACATGCGTTTGGCCCTAGTTAAACCTCGTAAAGTGCAAATCGGCAACACCTCCTTTAAAACAAAGGAAGGGATATTATTGGGAACAGAGGCTTTTTGAATATCGAGATCTTTCAGAACTCTAACAACTGCATGAGTGCGAAAGGAGATTTGTTCCATAAAATCGTTGACGCTCTCAAGTACAGGCGGAGCCCTTACACTTTCTTGCAGCTTGGAATTAACAGCAAACTGTGTTGCAAGCAAATTGGCTTTTTCGAGTGAGCTAACAAAAGGAGTGTTATCGGAGACGAGCGTTGCAACCGAGAATGACGTAGTATAACGTATGTCTTTTTACAAATGACCAAACAATTTTACTACCTTTGGGACATTGTAGTAGTTTTTGCCTTAATTTTTGGTCATGTAAAAATTTGGTTCTTCGAATATGACCATAACTTGTCTTTCTAACTTTGCTGAAACTTTTTCCGGTTTTCCTAATTGGGTTGGCTTTTAGTTTGCAGTTAACCGGACATACATTATTTAGTTTAACTGAAAACAGTTTACCCGTAATATATTTCTGGTTTCAGTTAAGCGTCGTTCTCTGTGGTTTTCACCTTTTTATTTCCTATCTGCCGAACACAAAAAAGAGCTGTTTCGGCTGAAAAAGAAAATTGACAAATAAATCCACAAAATTTTTGTCTCAGAAATCTCCTCAGTTGAGCTTTTTTGGCACACTTAATAAATCTGTGAGCGCTCAGTGATTTGATTTTGTGTTACACGCATACTGTCTCTACTTGAACGATAATCTAAGGAAATCTAATAAATACCCCTGATTATTACTTGCTGACCCGTATTTAAAATGGACTAGCCTACGGAACAGATCACGAACACAAATTTGATATTAAAAATGCACCCAACAAATACTTGAATATATGAAATAAATTGGAACAGACTAAAATAAAAAACTAAATAGATAAGATTTATTTCAAATTTAACTCACTGACTAAAATAAAAAACTAAATAGATAAGATTTATTTCAAATTTAACTCACCTCCATGCCATCGACTATAATGACCTTTTTGTTAAGCTCTATGGGCGAGATAATACTATCTTCTGACTTAATCTCAGTACGGGTCAAACTAATTGGACCTTTCGACTTTCTCGGATATTCTCCAGGTGTGGTAATGATGTTTCCTATACCTAGATTTCCCGATGAAGTCGACATCTTTGTATATTGACTGCTCTCAGAGAAATCTGTTCGACGTAGTTCGGAAGTAGTACTACTACCGCCCATCGATTCGTTCAGCTCTCTTGACGAGTCAGCACCATTTGTACTTATTCCACTAGTTATCGGTAGAGTGGCTCTCCGTTCGCGATCGCCTCGTGGTATATAGGGCGGACCTTTTCTCACTCGATGCTCTCGATTCATGGGTGCGTTTTCTTGATTCTCTCGCTCGCGATTCAGCAAGCCAGCTAAAAGAGTTGAACTCGTTGGCTTATGCATCCCCACAAGGCCAGTTCTTGTTGCTGGAGCGGCTAAGCTCTGACTGCCGTATGTTATGCTACTGGGATTGTTAGCAGTCGCAGGCGAGAAATACACCGAAGGAATGTCTGGAATGGTGTCGCCAGTTGATTCCACTGTGGCACTTCCACTGCTGCAACCCTCACGACATCTTTCCCGCACACGATTCCACCACGCAAAAGCATTTGTTTTTATTGATTCTAGAGTAATAGGGCCACCAATGACACTACACAACTGATCGTTCGTGTCCGCATACGACGTGGTCAGAGGGGACACATATATTGGGTAGCCAATTGGCTGATCACATGACGAGTTAATGATATTTCGCAAAGCCTGTTTTGCATTTTGTATACTCCCTCGCTCAGGATTGCGATTACGCAAGTAAATCAACTCCTGCTGCTGACCAGCCCATAGGCCACGCACACACTCTCTATTCAGTTTGATCACACGAAAACTGAGAAATCGCTTCGTTAGCCGAATGATTCGATACTCATCGGAGCCGTCTTCCATCACATGTCGCAGGGCGAGAAGATTTGGAGCTCCTCTCAGCACTGCACTGCGCCAAACAGGATCGGCTTCATGGGAAATTACCAAATCTTTCGAATACGATGTGATCGCCTCGTGCAAAGCAGCAGGATCAAGGTATTCATCGGGGTTAGAGATATGATCCTGCTGCAATTTGAGTGCCATTTTCACAGCTGGAGCTACAACAGCATGTAGGAGGTCCATGTCGGCGAAGACCCACTCGTCGCGCGGCGATGTTATTCGAAAGTCGCCCTTAAAGAGTGCATGCAGGCCATGTAAGAAGAACTCAACTCCGGTTAGAGAGCTATGGCTGGCCGTAGCAAGCGAGCGTCGCGCGAGCAGTCCCAACGCCAGACACAGAGACACAATGGAAGAGTCCCTGGCTATCGTAGGAGATCTGTTTGGCAGTGGTTTTGAATGATCAATTGTCATGGCTCTCCGGAGTTTTGGCTCCGTTTGGATAGTTTCTTTGACTACTGACGGTGCGGGTTGTTCCTTGGGTTGGGCTATTGTAGTGTCTTTTTTCTTGTCGCAGCAAAATTCAATCCAACTGAGATACACCGAACAAAAACTCGATCGGGTTATACCCAATGCCCGCAGATCAAAGTCCTCGTCTAAGTTGTAGTTGAAAATTGGATCCAGGTCAACAAATTGTCGATTTAGGGTGTCAGCGAGAGAGTCTTGAATGGGTCCTGTTGCAGAAAGCCATCGCTCAGCCTTTGGATTCCTAACTACGTAGTAAATTATACTCTGAAAGTAGGTAAGAGCTTAAAATTGTTCTTAATATACGGACTAATTCAGATTTACCTTAATGTAATAAGTAATTAGAACTTTTCGGTATTCAAAAACTTGCAGAGTCGCACTTGCCAAGTTGTCTGAAATGGAATAGCCTTCTAGGACATATTGTGCAGCGACTACCTGCCACGCTAACCAGCGAGTAGAAAACATGGCATTTGCACTAAGCATTCGTGGCAAATGGCCAGGATCACAGCAACAACAGCCATCGTTGTCTTCGACGCCCTCGGTGATGGCTTCTACTTCACGCTGCTGGCAATATGTCCCACGAAATTCTAGACCTCTCATTTGAAATGTACACAATCCGTTGCCCAATTCGATTATGTGAACCAAACAATTCAGGTAATCTGAAGCTAGAACTGATTGGAGAGATAGAACGTTGATAAATAAAAATATATGATGTCCTTTTTACATACCAAAACAATCTCCTTGATTGACATTTCCCCATCTGCCCATCAACAAGTCCCCACATAGAGAATGTTGCAGTGATCTAGTTAGATGTTCGTAAAATATACTATTCAGATTATTGTCGTCAGCTCCGAGATCACGTTCTAATTGTGAACTTAGTCGAGTATTTGAATGGTCTATGCGGCGAGTGTTATAGTCGCGTTCCCAGAACTTTATCGGGCGTACATAGGAGGTGAGGAAAATTGCACTTCCCAAAAACGGATTCAGCGGTGTTGATAAAATTGCACTGACTCCGGCTTGCAGGAATAACATTGCCGAATGAGGAACACTAAAGGGTTGTGCGAAAGCATGAAATGCAGAACCCCATGTTATTTGCCATGGGGCAATATAAGTTACAATAAATTGAAGCTAAAAATATAAGAAACAAAACAAATTAGAAGGAGCGATACTAGAATATTTAATATAGGAAAATTCTTACCTTTAACAAAAAATCACAGCATTTTCGAAAGGCCAAGGATACAAAAAAATAATCAATCAGAAATGTTTCGCTGGCAAATGCAAAATCAATTTTAAAGAAAAGCACCGTGAATATTATAATCAGGTACTGATTTGTTGCATCCGAATAAGCGTTCCGAACAACTGCAAATATAATAGTAAAATTAAAAAAAAAATTTCTTTCAATTAGTGAGCTAAAAAAAAAAAAACTGTAAGTATAATTGGTGCAACCAAAGAAACTAGGTTTTCATAACACAAACATTTGTAACGGGCGAGCGCATGTCAACCCACCATTATGCTTCTTGGTTTTTTTTAATCAATTTATTTCAATATCTATTGGTTGGACAAAAAGTGTGTAGGTAAAAAATATTTAGCTTGCTGCGGTGCCATAGGCCCTGTAGGTAGTGCCTTAAAAGGTTGCAAAGTTTCCAAGCATGTCGTTTTCGGTTGGAATTTGGGAAGTTTTCCATTCATATTGAATGTGAGAAATGTGTAGAAAAGGAGTGTCACAATTGTTCAATTTTTCATATATATACGGGATGATTGGCATAAAGTGTGACAATAAATTAGATAGAGCTTGTAAGTAGGGTCGAAACAATATGAAAATCATATGGGAGGGGTCTATTACCCTCGGTTTAGACAGGAGTGTCAATTATCTATAAAATTAACAGAAAGAAGAAACAAAATTATTAAAAAAACAACCGTTAAAATGCCCTTTTATACCTTTTCGTAAATTTCTTCTCCTTATCTCTTCTTTTATTTTATTTTATTTTATTTTATTTTATTTTATTTTATTTTTTTATTTTATTTTGGTAAGGTAGTTCATCTTGAAAAATTAAAAGTCATTTTATGACAAAAGTTGTGCCAAATTGAATTATGTTTTACCTAGAAACAATTATTAAGTCAATTAGCTTTATTTTGGCATCAAAATAATCATTTATTTTTTCTTCAAAATCTCTCAAAATTGACAATTTAATATTTTCAATGATGGTTTTCAATAATAGCTATAATTGGCCCCTTAGTGAACTGTTTTTGAAAAATTAATTTGAAACTCAAAACATTGACAAAAAATGGACACGACTGGGTCGCACAAACTTGCTGTCGTTCAACGTAGTATACATCAACTTCAACGTAGCATAAAACATAAGCATAAATATGTATTGGTTCCATAACATTATCATATCATTAAAAAAAGTTTTACAAACAAAGAACCTTCTACATACAAAGTACTATAAATTAGTTATTTAAATAGATAAAACAAATAATGCTTCAAAAAAAAGTATGCCATCTGATTTGTTTGATAAATGTGAATTTATGAACAAAAAAATTTCAAAAATCGTTAGAGCGGTTTTCTTAAAAATTAATTTTTATATATAAAAAATGAATGGTTGCATTTTTATAAATAAAAAATGATTGAACATTTTTAAAAATAAAATTTGCTATGCCAACTTACAATTTTCACAAAATTAAAAAAATATTCATTGACCGGTTTTTAAAAAAATCCAAAAAATATTTTTTCGAAAAATTTTATATGCAAAATTGTTAAAATTGTAAAGGACTTACATACAAAATTTGTTTGAAATCGGTGTAGCCGTTATGAGAAATTTGAAAACCAAAAAATCGGTTCTATGACAGGTACCATTAATAACCGTTATAATTTTTTTTTCTACCAAATTATTAATTTTAGTAATTATAGTAACTTGTAATTTTTTATTTTCAAAATCGTTAGAGCCATTTTTCAAATAAATCAATTTTTGTATATTGGTTGTATGGGAGGTACTGTTATTTTTTGAGCTAAAAAATATTTCAATTTCCCCTCTAGGGAATCTCATAAGAACCTTAAGTCCAAAAATTGAAGAAAATCGCTTCAGTTGTTTAGGCTGCAGGTTGAGGTACAGATAGACAGACAGACAGAATTGCGAGACCCACTTTTTTCCCGTTCTCTATCATGTTTTTTTTTTGTACGAATCCGAAACTTGCCCTCTATACTACGTACAGTGTTGGACAGAGAATTAGCACATTATGCTTTTTTCAGTTAAACATTGCCTTATACAATCTAGACTGCATCCCCTATTATCCCTGGAAATTTGCCGTTATTTACACATGATTGTGTATTAATTCTATATGAGAAGCGTGCGATTGCTAAATTTTCCGGGGCCACAGAATTAGCACATGGGGTTAAAAGTGTGTGTTTTTAGTATAAAATAGCTGCAAAATATTTTAATATTTTTTGACTAGATGGGCTGGAAACAATCTTGGACACCTGAGTTTAAGAAAATCATCATAATGATAAGAAATACCGGGGAAAACAGTTCACGAAATCGCAAATAATGTGGGATGAGCAAGAAAATTAGTGTATAATGCGATCAAATTTTATGAAACTCATAATACGGCCAACGCCATCCGAAGAAACCCGCCTCCAAAAAAATGAAATCAGTGCCATGAGTCCATGAGTTCAAGCAATTGAGTTCTTCTGGGCAAAAAAAAAACAAAGTAGACCGGTTTTACATTTGGGGCGAAATTTGCTCCCTTTTTTTTTGCAAGTTGCCCAGCAATCAAATGCGAACTATGTAATTTTGGGTGGACCTAAAATATTAATCTTGGATATTTTGGAATCATTTGATTCAAAACAAAATACAAAACGAAAAAATACAACGATCGTTGTTTAGATTATAGCTGTCTGTATACACACATATAGGAAAATATAGAGAGAGCAATATTCGAAACGACGATCGTTCAATCGAACAATAGTTTTAGTCTTACGCGATCTGGGCCCAGATTTTTTATTTCAGCCCCTTTGTTTTTAAAATTATTAACATTTTTATCAACTTTTGAATTTAAAAAATTTACCATTGTGTTGCCCACTATATAATATTATTATAATATTATTTAAAGATCTGGCCATTAGAATGGAAGTTAAAATTTTTTGAAATAAGATTTTTTTAAAGTTTGGAGTGGGTAATAGTAATTCGCCAGTAAAGCCGATCCTTGGCAACAAATATCTAATGACTAATTTGCCACACAAACTGAAAAACTAGTTTCAGGTGTTGGTTAATTGGTATTAAGAAACAAAAACTGTTTTGTTGCTCCAACCGACGCACTCTCATATAAGATCATGGGATTAATTTTATCAACCAAACCGTTTTGTGATTGTTTTCAAACACTTATCCCTTTGTAAAAGTAAATGTGCTAATGAAGAAAAAAAAAAAACATCAAAATGTTTGTAATTTTTAACATTTAAAATTGCTACGAAAGTTACTTGAAAAGAAAAAAAAGAGCTTTTTCTGTTTTTGTCTAATATTTGGCGCGCGCTAAAGGGGTTGACAAACACAGCACGAGCGATTAGGTAGGTTGGAGGGGATATAAAAGGAGAAACCGATGCACATTGGTTTTGATTGTCTGTAGATCACAATGGGAGGGGCAAATTGAGCTGGGTAGAGCATTCCACATTCGTGTAGTGCACCTGAAGAAAGAATCTTTTTACTTTACAGTACGTCCGAAGTTAGGCTCAAGGGTTAACTGATGGACATTCCATCGTTTAAGGAGAGGAATGCATTTGAGTTAATTTGAAAACCATACATTTAGACCAACAGCTTTATATAGAAATATTCTGATGAACAGCCAACACAAAAAAAATCGATTTGAAAGTAGGTATATTGATGGCAAACGCACGCTTCTCACATGTTAGCAACTAACCCGAAAGGAAAAAACTTTAGAACCACTGTTGTTGAATGAGAGCGCTCCTACCTGCTAGACCAATGCGGCCTGAAAGGCGTCATTTTTAAAGCAGAAGATATGTTGCCGCTTTCAAGCTTTGTGCTCATTTTACGGAAATTGCAATTTCTGATATAGGACATTTTTATTAAAAGCATTTGTTGAGTTAATCCAGAGTTAATTCAGTAAATTTGGTGACTAAACTCGGGTTTAACTTTAACCCCGCACTTAAACACTAGATCTAAGTGTCGTAACTTTGACCACAGCATACACAAATTTTGCCCTGTTACACTTATCTTTCATATCTTAAACATTAGTGTTCATCAAATTGCATTTTTTTCCGAAAGAAGTGCACATGCTTAGGGATTTAATTTCTAGATTAAAAAATAGTTATTCCGGATTACCACAGAAAACCAATAATAGTAAGTAAACAAAGATAAATGTTGTGTGTTACTTACATTTCATAGAACATACGGCAATAATCATCGTCGCCCACTCCACACCGAACTTTTCAGCAATAGCCTTTGAATCTGCTGTTAATGCTGATATTGCTATCAATGGAAACAACACATTTCGCTCCACCATACACAAATAGATGTACAATTTTTCAAACCACATAACTTTGGCAGCATCCGACACCTCGAATTGAGCGAATTCGTTTTGTCGCAGAATTGGACGGGCAAAACACAACCATGGCATGTGTTTGCGCATCTGCGGAATCACATAGTGAAGTAGTAAACCAAAAACACCAGAAAAAGAATAAAGAACCAAATTGAGGTCAGGTTGGAGTACAGTGAAAACGGTACTGCAATGCAGTCCAAACATTATCGTCGCCAGGAGTGAGGTGACGACAAGATCGTTTTTGAGGCGGGTATTTACGGTGTACTGAAGTTTCTTTGGCAGAGGATCGGGAGATTCTGAATCGGAGGCACCAGTTAGAGTTGAATTATCTGGTTGGGTTGTTGTGCCTGTGGATGTTTTGTCTTCTTCCGTGGAGGCAGGCGGTGGTCGCTCCACATCGTTTGGGTTAGTTTTTTCACATGACGTGTGTTCTTCCGTCGTTGTTGTCTTTTGTATTGATGACATTTCAATTTCTTCGCCGCAGGTGGCTGGTTTCTCAATTTTACTATTCCCACTGATTTCATCTTCATCGTCGCGGTAGGTACTGGCGATACTGGTTTTAATGAGGGTCCATAAATGGCTGAAATCACTGGCTGATCGGGATAGATGATAGCCAAGGGGAATGAGCATTCCACAAAATATCGAGAATAAAATGAATTGGGTGCCTTTGCCTTCTACCAAGGCAGCATACAACGGTCCATAAAGCAACATCACGCCTAACATTGATCTTATGACGCAAAGAAACGCTCCCAACAGACTACTATCCGCATTTCCACCAAATATGTGCATGTCAACCTGTTCGAGAAAATACATGGAGAACGTGTTGATCTGTGGAAGAAGACCAAGGCTAAAAATAATTGGGAAGCTTAGCAAAACAATGCACAGGATATCCAGACACATGCCCAACACAACCTCCGGCACGAAAACAATCCCGAAGAACTTGAATTTTTGATGAATTAGTGCGGCCGTGTCAGTATCCGCATCGCACTGCAGCGTATGATGGAGCAGCAGTAACAAAGCTGAACACACGGTAAAATAAATTGCCCGTGAATAGGCGACAGTCTTGTTGAATCCGTGGATAGGCGAGGCGGCATCTGGCTGAACACTCTTCACCAGGGAATACTGACTCCCCGCTATCACAGCGCAAAACAAAAATGCACACAAATCTCGATAGTACTCGAGCTGCAGAATGATGGCTCCGAAAAATGACACGCCCGTTGACAGTACAACAGCCAATAGTACATGGCACCAATTCAGGTCACGATCGAACAGCGCCAGAAGTTGGAGGCGATCCATCTCGATCTTTACCTCGTGACGGGCACCTAGCAAATTCAATTGGTATTTGTAATAGCGTTTGGGTTGAGCAGCTTTCTCTACTGCTACTGCCGTGGCAAGACTACACGCTGGCCGCCAATAATCACAGTAATGCGGTTCTACATTTAGCATTGCCGCAGTGCCACACCTCGCCCGGTTCTGCTGGTCCACAGCGGCAACGGAAGAATCTTCAAAGTCGCTTATCAGGCCCTGAATGGAGAGTGCGGCCGCTGCCGTCCGATTCGGTGGAAGCAATGTAACTGGGGGGAATTCCTCTTCGAGAATTGATGAGTTGCCGCCAGGGTCTGAGATTTGTTTGGAAGACCGTCGCAGTTTCTCGCGCATGTACATCAATCGATCGGACAGAGGCACCATATACTCTGGATCGAAGGCGTAACCACCAGCTATGCCGATTCCTGTTTGCTGATCATTCGTCGAATACGGGTAATGATGATGGTGTTGGTGATGGTGTGAAGTTACAGAGGAAGCCGTGTTGCTGGGTTGTCCAACGCCACCGCCACTACCACTATACATTACCCAGTGGTCTTTGTACAAAGTCTTGTAGATGTCATTGGAAAAACTCTCTTCGCTCAAACTCCTTGACGACGTCGATGATGATGTCCGACTAGCAGTTTTGCGCTTGTGCACCTGCTGATCCAGCGTATCCTCTCCGTCTGCAGTTCTATCATCGCCGGTTTCATTGATTTCCCTGTATTTAACAACCTTTGGAATAGCACCGAGATTCTTTGAAGTTGTATCAGACGGAGTTGTCTTTTTCGTCGAAGTTGTCGGCTTCTCGTCGTCGTCGTCGTCGCGTTGCGCTTCAATTTGATCAACTTGAATTGGAATTTGCTCCATTGGAGCAGGATTTTTAACATCGATCGCGAGCAGCATGTCCTTGGAACTGGCACTCACTTGCTCACAATCACTGGATGGACAGCCAGAGTCACCGCCTTCGCCATTATTTTGGCGGTTTATTTCAATGATGTGCTGTCGAATACTGACAAGAGGTTTTGGTTGTTTCTGGTTGTTGTTATTGGTCATAGATTTGGTAAGAAGGGGCGAACGAGAGCCGTTATTGTCGGTCTCTGAATCTGTTGAATGGGCCCGTGGCTGTTCCACCTCAGATTCGGATTCGGTTGTAGAGCAGCGTTGTCTTTGCGTTGGTAGTGGTTGATTGGATATTGCTCGAGCTTCGTCATCCTGTTGATCTATATTGCTTTCAACATCCTTCCCACCATCTTCATCGTCGTCGTCATCGTCACCTTCTTCTTCTCCATCTCCTTCATCGTTATCATCTCGATTACTGCCTTCTTCCTCATCTACCGTCACCTTTTCCAAACTATCCAGGTCCAAGGATGTCTTCTCGTCGGCCTGCTCCACAATCGGATAGACCGGCTCCATGATTGCCATATTGGAGTTGGTAAAGCTGCCGAATTTCGGACAAAGATTGAGATGTGGGTTCCTTACAAGGCACTTACTCGGTGGAGGCAGCAAAGCTGACAGCGGATTCTTTATCTGTTGTCCCGATATCGCCTCCACGCTGTTCGGATGCGGTGTCAAATTCGACACCGATGGATGTGGGCAAGAAATCTCAAGGGCCGCGCTCTTGATCCGTCGCACTGTAGACGCACCCGATGTAGACGGCGCATGCTGGGACACCTTATACAGGGAGGTTGCGTTGGAATGTCTTCGTTTTTTCATACTGCTTTGTTTTGGATTGATGGACACAGCCGCCGTCACCGGCAGCTGTAGCGCCGACATTGTGCTATTCGAGTCCTTTCTCATCGGAGTCTGCTGATGGTGATGCGGATGCTGCAGCATAAGATAGCCCACCTTGTTGCGATTGGCGTTGCCTTCGATTTTCTCAATGCCCAGATCGGACTTTGTATAACAATTGTCCTCCAGGTACATGTCCGACGACGAACCCAAAATCCACGACGACTGCGGCTGTTCATGATGAATGGGCAGAAACAAATGTCGGCTGTTGTGCTTCTGCCGTTCGTCGTGCGTCTCCGAACTGCGATGTCTTTGAAGTCTCGTTGATTTGCTAAGTGTTGTGTTATTGTGATGATGATGATGACTACAGGAATTGCTAATTGGTTTCGACGTAGTGTCACGGGGTATTCTCTCGATGCGGGATAAGATACTCAATTCAGCGGCAGCATCTAAGCTGTTTTGTCGCTCCAAACGCAGTCTTGTCCGTCTCCTTCGACTACTTCCACCACCACCAGTTGCGACGCTACAACTGCCGCCATCTTGCGGTGGCTTGTGGTCGTCGTTCTTGTTGCGATGATGACTTAATGAGGAACATGAATCTTGTGCTTTCGGTTGATCATCGTGCTCTGGATACACTGCGAGGTATTTAGTGTTAAGCTCCGATTTACTTTTGGCCACTGCTCCACCACCGCGTGACGAGCACGGATGTGGTTGAATGGTTATCGAATGTGACATCGATATTGAAGGATCTTTGTGGTATGATGTGGCTATGTTGTGGCTATTCGAAGCTGCTGGCAATATGGAGGACGCATAAAAAGATATACTTTCAATGGATTCTGAGCTGTTTTTCCGATGTACATCAACTTTCAGATCTGGAAGATAGGAAATACCAGTTGACATGGGCGGAAGGAATGATGGAGCGCTAGAAAAAGTTACCTATGGTGCTATTGATATTTTCCATCGACAGTATACTGTTTTCGTCGCTGGCTGCAATTGCTTGGTCAACGGACGTCCTTGAGGGGAGATCGTTTCCCAACACCTGCATTTCAATTCCGCATTCGTCCTCTCTTTTTGACAGAAAAAAGAAACAAAATTAGGAGGGTCATTTAGGACAAAATTCTGACCATAGTTTACCTCTCAATATCCTTTGAGCCCTTAAAAAATGGATTCTTCAAGTTGGATTCGGACATGGCTTGAGCCTTGTCGTACAATCGGTGCAAGGCCATGTTGATAATTTTCAACGAGGTTATGACAAGGGTGGTTGAGAGGCAATACGTTCCCCATGTTATCAGGGTTTTTGGAAAATACTAGAAAAACAAATGCAACACGTTAGTGAAACTTCAACAACATGGATCTTCAGTTAGTTCTCACCAAATACGCTACAAAGGGGGTGCAGAGCAAAAACAGCCAAAGATACAAATGCACGATATTGCAAAACGCATCCTGATGCGGATCATAGAACCAGCCTCCGGTTAGAGAGGCCCACACGCCTTGGCGAAGTATCTCCAAGGTTTGTGACCCCATTGCAAACACTTCATTTCCCCCCGCACAGTAGCGGGCAGCACACGGGTCTGGGAAAAATCTTTTTTATTTCTTCTTGTCTTCCTATTTGTTTTTTTTTTTTAAGACACGAGTTTACATCATCTTTGGTTTAGTTTTAGCGAGACAATTTCGAAGAATTGTTTTAAATTATATAGTTCTATTCATATTTCTTTTTGTTTTGTGATTCACTTTTTCCTTGGAAATTTCTCTCCTGGTTGGATGGGCTGACTGGCTGCTGCTGCTGCGGGTGCTGGTGTTATTTTTTTTCTTTCTTTTCTTTTAAGTTTTGCAATGAGGTTTGTAATGAGAGCGCGAGGTCAATTGGATTGCGATTTTTATCTGATTGGAGTGTGATAGTGTCTATGGACGCACTTTGATTTTTAACCCAATGGATATTTGAATGGAATTGTTGGTTTTTATTGTGATTTTATTGAATTTTTCTTTATGCAAAAAGGGATCCAATGTCGTCGTTGAGTTCTTTGGACTGCTGAATTTTTTCTTGTGTGGCTCGGTGACAAGTTTTGACAGGCATTTTACAGTTAAGTGAGAGCGCTCCTCGGCGGATGACAGTGTGAGGCAAAATGTCAAAATTTTTAATAAAAATGTCAACAAACAAAAATATATAAAGTGCGCGTTCTGGGTTGTTGCAAAATCTGCATTGCCGACACATAGAACGCAATTCGTTCAAAGATTCTGTTTGAACTGTACTGCAAGGCTTTGTTTAGTCTAGATAGTAAATGATAGAACCAAACAAGGATATAAGAACATAATGAAGAACGAGCAAATTCAGAAGAGCGAATTCAGGGCTAAATTTTATGTCCACATTCTAGTAAGACCCCAGATGTTTTTTCGCCCAATTCCATAAGCCTAACAAACGCGAGCCAGCCGAATGGTAATCTCTGTAATACGGTGTGGTATTTTCTTATTCACGTGAATGGACTAATTCCTTACAATTCAGATCCGCATATAAAATGTTGCGGGGTTTTAATCGTTAATTTGTCTTATGTCTGGTAAGTGCTTCGGAAAATGTGAGTAAAAACTAATTTATTGCTTACTTAGAATATGCGTTTTTTTTGACGACAGTACCCTCAGCTTTTCATGTTCGTTTCTTGATTCACATCCCTCTCCTTCGGATGTGGAACTTGAACGGCAGCGTATGATAAGCTTATTAAATTCTGATCTTGACAGTATTGTCCAGTCGGGAATAAAAAACCGTTTAGAATTTAATGCTTCTAAAATTCAATGCTGTCTCCTGCTGTTAAAGCGGAACCAACCCCAATGCTGCTATCCATGAGCGGCCTTTGCATAGAGGAAACTGAACAGCTTTCAGTCCTCGGTATGTGTGTCACAGACCACCGTTTGTGGAACGACCACATATTTGACATCGCCAAAAATGCAGCTAGGTGTTAAGGTTTTCTCCGTCGATGCAAGAAAGTTTTCTCCCCTTCTGATCTGGCTGTGATCTATAAAGCCTTTATTCGTCCAAAACTTGAGTACAGCTCCCATATTTGGGGTGGTGCTCCAATAACCCACTTAAGTTTATTAGATATAATACAAAAGAGAGCTCTAAAAATGATAGGCAAAAGGAATATAACGGAAACATTTAAATTTCTTGAGCACCGTCGCAATGTCTGTTGTCTTTCGTTATTTTACCGATATTTTTACAGTGTTCTAGTGAAATAGTCAGTTGCATTCCTCCCGCTAAACAATTCAACCGTAATACTCGTGCTTTTAGGAATGCCCATCAGTTAACCCTTGAGCCCAACTTCGGACGTACTGTTAAGTACAGAGATTCTTTAGTCGCACTACACGAATGTCGAATGTTCTTCCCAGCTCAATATTCCCCTCCCATTATGATCTACATGTGCATCGGTATCTCCTTTCAAACCCCCTCCAACCTACCTAACCGCTCGTGCAGTGTGCATCATTTTAATGCGTTTTGATTTGAAGTAAACAACCAAAACAATTTAAGGTTAGACCGCACTAGGCGGAACTGCACTGCAGCGGAACTGCGATTCACAATAATTTGTATGAAATTTTATGAAGTTCAGTTGCCGCTTAGTGCGATATAGCTCATATAATTTCATACAAACAATGTTTTGCCGCGTCGTGAAGTGTAGTTCCGCTGCCGTTGTGTGCGGTCTAACCTTTAAACTTCTATCATATTTTCACGTGAACCAGGGAACAGCTGTTTACGTGAATGTCAAGTTGGATTCGGATAATACATTGCACGCGATGGATAACCAGAAGGGAAAGACAGGGTGAAAGAGAATCAAATGGGTGAATCGAATTTACGGTACGTGCGAAGAGCAGAATGGGGCTGACAGGTAGACCCTACATGATTTTCTTATAACAATAATTAAAGTTAACAGCTTTAAAGCTGAACTACATAGACCTACTTTTGTCAAAAAGTACAAAAGTGAGAAATATTGTGTTTTCGATTGGTAAAATAAATCAAATTATTTTTGATTTAAATCTGTCAAAACGCAGATTTTACATTCCATTGGGCAAATAAATTGATTTATTTTTTGATTTAAAATCAAATTTGCAGATCTAGATTGTTCGGCAGATCTACCCCTCCTACACTAATACTAATACAATTTTAAGTTGTCACTTTACAAAATTGTTTGTATTGTTTGAATTTATTTCGGTTAATGAAATTTGTGTTCTAAATATAAAGGGAAGCGTTTCTAACATAAAATGGAAGCTGCTAAAAATTAATTGTAAATTCATGAAGCTCATTGTTTTCTTCTGAAAGTGCATCAAGTGATGACGAGTTTTGTGATGTTATGAAACATACATAAAATTACACGAATACAATGACAAAAATAAATCAATTTGAATTGGCGTTCGATTCGCCACGAAATAAATCAATTTTAAGATTGAAATCTGAATTTACCAATCGAAAACACCAATAAATATCTATGCTGAAGACACCTACTTGCAAAAAAACAATTAAAAATGGCGTATGGTGGCTTGATTTATCTGTCTGACGAATTTTGTATGTTTTTTCTTTTTGCAAGCAGGTATCTTTAGCGAACATTTTAAATTCTCACTTTTGTACATTTTGCCAATTTATATGTTAAAGTGAAATAATATGCGTGTTTTATTGCAAAATCCATCCATAGTAAAGTACGATTTTTCATGCATTACAAATACAACATCGCTAGTAGCTCTACAGCCGATAAGAAGCTACAGTAGAATAGAGGCTCGAATAAACGCCAACAATCTATCCACACTAGGATTTTACTTTAGCTTCTTATCGGCTGTAGAGCTATTAGCGATGTTGTATTTGTAATGCATGAAAAATCGTACTGTACTATGGATGGCTTTTGCAATAAAACACGCCTAATGTAATCCTGAAAGACAAATATAGGAGAATCGGTGTTTTATTGTAAGTCGGTGCTACAGACTGATGCTTTGTAAAAAATATTATGCTTTGTTTAGGTATACGCTGTATCAAAAAAGTCTCCGTACAGCTTAAGCTTTTTATTGTTTGAAAACATATTATTTAAAATACTATTTAAATTTAAGAGAATATGACTATAAATGAAAGAAATACTTTTAATTAAACAAAAAAAAAAATAAAAACTCACATTTTTATTTCAAACAAATAAAACCAAAATTTATTAAACCCAACACTTTAAAATTCCAGAACAAAAAAGTCTTCGTACATCAAAGTCTCCGTACACCTAAGGTGAAACAAAAAGTTAGAGCGCGCAGGTTGGGGTCGAGCAAACAAAAACTCGTATAAGAAAGGTGGCAGCCTATCACCCCTCTGTAGAGGCAGAGAGGCAAAAAACATTGACATAGAACAGAAAAAATTAAAAAAAAAAAAAAAACAACGGTAACACGTACAACAACGTGTTATACTTTCTTATTATTATTTTTAAATAAAGTTGTTGTATGGACCAGTTTTCGAAAAATTAATTTCCAAACTTAGAATTTTGAAAAAAAAAATGAACACAAAAATTACAAACTGATTTTTTAATCAAATGTTTTCCTTGTTAAGTACTATTTTTGTTTTCAAAATTCAATTTTCAGTCAACCGCTGAAAACCGGATGGCTCTAGGACTTTAACATTTTATAATAAATAAAATATGAGCCTACCAAGAAGAATCCGACAAAATGATCATTTTTGCTTCGTTTTTTCTTGTTTTACTAAGAATTTATACAGTTTAAATTGAAGTTATAAGTTTATTTCGAAAAGTAAATGTTCTAGAGCCATCCGGTTTTCCGTGGTTGACTGGGAATCGATTGGAGCATTGAATTTTGAAAACAAAAATAGCACCTTATAAAGAAAACTTTTGAAACAAATCAGTTTGTAATTTTTGTGTTAATTTTTTTTTTAAATTTTAAGTTTGAAAATTAATTTTTCGAAAACTGTTCACTACAACAACTTTATTTTAAAATAACATAAAAGAGGGATTTCTGGGTTTGCAAGAAAGTATAACACGTTGTTGTACGTGTTACCGTTGTTTCCGTTGTTTTTTAATAATTTTTTTTCTGTTTTAGGTCAATGTTTTTTAATAATTGCCCCTCCTGCCTCTACAGAGGGGTAATAGACTGCCACCTTTCTTATACGAGTCTTTGATTGTCTCGACCCCAACCTACGCGCTCTAACTTATCGTTTCACTTTAGGTGAATCACCCTGTAGGTAAATTTTATTGATGTACGGAGACTTTTTTGTTCTGGAATTTTAAAGTGTTAGATTCAATAAATTTTGGTTTTATTTTGTTGACATTAAACTGAGAGTTTTTATTTTTTTTGTGTTCAATTAAAAGTATTTCTTTCATTTATAGTCATATTCTCTCAAATGTTAGTAGTACTTTAAATAATATGTTAGCAAACAATAAAAAGCTGAAGCTGTACGGAGATTTTTTTGATACAGTGTATATAATAAATTTCTTACAAATTTTAACTTGTTTGTATTAAGAATAATTTATAATTTATATCTTACCGTAAAATCTCATATAAAAATGGCGAAACGAAAAATCTCATACCAAAATGATATGACGAAATCGTAAACGAAAAATTTTGTTATACTTTACGTTCTGCGGAACTCTGTTCGACCATCGAAAATGATGATTATACCAAATTGTTTTGAGAAGTCACCACTCCCTTTTTATACAGAATTAACAACCTGGATCATTATTTGTGTGCGGAAAAATGAAATTTGGACGAAAAGAAAAATATTTTTTTAAAACGTCTTCTGAATTTTATTTTTTTATTTTTAAGCCTAGCACGCAGATCGCGCTCAATTTTAGCTAGCACTATTCTCTCCAACCATCGGCTAAATAAAAAAGTTGTGGAGAATGTCACAGGAATATACCACAAATATACCAAAGAAATTGTTTAAATGAAAATCTTATTAAATTGGCGAAATAATTTATTAATGATTAGGTATTTATTGAGTTTTTGTGTCACTATTGCACTAGTATGTTTTCTTAAACTTTATTGATTTCCCATGCTGTATAAATTCATAATTTGTTTCGACTGGCACTTCTTTCCTCCACCCGGCCCAGCAGTCCACTTATAGATTTTTCATTCGATCAGAACAACAAATCAATCTACAACAAGAGCTATTAACGGCAATTTGTAATTTACTATCACGATTTGCACAAAAGAATCACAATTTATTTCAGCGCGTACGTCCGCGTACTTGCAAAATTAAAGGAAATTCTAACAAAAAACAATCTGAAAAAATTTAGCCCGAGAATAATGTGCCGTGCATTTGTTTCGCTCGCTAGATTTTGACAGTACGAACCAAACATTTGTTTTTTTTTTTAGCTGGAGCTGCGTACCTCTCGGCTAAAATGCTTCGCTAAATTATAGCTTCGCTAGATTTTAGGGAGAATTTTGTATGTGAGCGAAAATTTAGTGCTAGCTGCGTACAAGGCTTTACGCTGTTCGATGAGCGAAATTGATGATTACATAAACTAGATTATTTGAAAAGTCTCCACTCTTCTTTTCCACAAAAGAAAACCATAGCGAACCATCTATTGTGTGCCCAAAAATTACATTTGGGATATTTCGTGTGCATTTCAGTTTTTTTTTTTTTATTAAAGTTTTTGTCATTTATTTTTGTTTTATCTATTAGGAATTTTGGAAACTCTCCATTCATATTTATTCGCTGTTTTTGTGAGCATTTTCTTGTCTTTTTGTACAAAAACGTCATGGCGAAATCATAAACGAACAATTTAATTTTTTTCGTTTCGCAGTACCTACGCTGTTCGACGAACGAATTTGATGATTATGTCAGATTATTAGGAAAAGTCTCCACTCTCATTTCATCGACTTAGAATTTGCCAAAACCGCATAAATACCTCCAGCGGACGCCGTTGGCCATTCTACTTGTAAACTTTTTTAATACACGGGATTACAACAACACAAGTCTTTCCGGAGAGCTCTACATACAAATCTTAACCTGGCGAATGGCACAATGTTTGTTCTTGATAGATCACTTTGCCAAACATTCTAATGTGCTTCAGCGTAGCTCCATAATCCCATTCAATCAAGATCCAATAAAATTTATTTTGTTTTAATTTTGATAAGGCTGTGTATCTGTAGCCGACAATGGAAAGAATAAAAATACCCTCTTCGTGAGAGTATGTATGGAATCGTCAATGAGAGAATCTGAACCTGATTCACCAGTGTCAGTCTCCACACCACACAACACTTTACATTACAAACAAAAATTCCACCCTCGACTCATTTGCAAACAATATTCCAAAATAGTCTTCGAGTGATTGAGTTCTCATATAGGAGGAAGTTTGGTTCGTCGCGAACACATTAAGGTTAAGTGATTCAGCTGACTAGTAAAAAAAAAAAAACATTATTTGCTAAAAGTTTGTTCGCCATATTTAGATAAACTGAATATAATATGACAGATCCGCATAAGGAAATTCCACCCTTGAAACGGGCTGCCCTGCAAGTGGTAGCCGGTGGATCCGCAGGGTTTGTTGAAGTTTGCATCATGCAACCACTGGATGTGGTGAAAACTCGAATGCAATTACAAAATACCAAAACATTATCTGAGGTGAGTTAGCAAAAAAAAAAAATCTTTATGGGTCAGTTTATATTTCTGGCAAATCGTCATAAAGTATAAAATAATTATTAAACAAGCGATCATAAAAACAAAACTTCAAACATCAAAATCTGAATAATTTCGTGTTTTATTATTCTGTGATTTTTTTTTTTTTCAATTTAAATATACGAATCTTGAACTTTTCAGTCAGTTGAATAACACAAAATTGTGTGTCAAGTCTACAAATACCTTAACATGCTACGCTCCTGGAAAAAGCACAAGTGGAGAGGAGGCGTTAGAATGTGGGGTTGATTTGTTTGTGTTTTATTTATATATTTGTGTTGTCGTCAAAAGCAAACAAAAATGAATAATTATGCACATTGTTTGTATGTACATAAATATTTATGTATGTATATAAGCATGTGTGTTTGTTTGTCCAGAATAACCTTGAAATTCTGGTTTGTTTTGCACATTTCTTTTAAACATTTTTAAGTGCTTTGAACTGATGTAATTGATATACCTATGTTTGTTTTTATTTTCCTAATATTTTACTGTAGGCAGGTAGGTACTTGAGATAATTATCAAGAAAATAAAATGAAATGTTTGTGTGCATATTTTAAGTACATATCTCTATCTTTCAGCTTTTGCTTGAGAAAATGATTTATTAGTCCGATAAAGAAATTGAGCAGTCATATATTAATGTATGTAGTATGTTATATAGCCATATATTTACCGATAGTAGGGTGGGCAAACAAAATACACTTTTTTCTTTTTGGAAAAATTAAAGGAAGGTTGCTTTTTGGTGCCATATAAAAAAACATCTAAAAATGTAAGACCTAAATGCATAATAAAAATAAAGCATTAACAATTATTTACAAAATAACTTGTCTGTCAATTTTCTTGTCATAAATGGCAAAATTGTGTAAATGGTCCAAAATCTGTCATTTATGTAGATTACAGAATCCGCAAAATCCCCGGTGAGTTGACTCCATACGCAACGACTTTGGGGAGGATTTTAAATGTCAACATTTATAATGTAATGCGGATGGGCTTTTCAAACTTCCTTACTGACATTCCTGCAACTTTTTACAGCTGAAAAAATTGTCGAAATCCATACGCAGAACATTTATCGTATTCCGTTATCGGGGTGATTATTTTTTCTCATAAAAATAATGAAAAGTGAGAGTGATGTTTAATTTGACGATTATGATGACATCGTGTAAGCATTGTACTGTCACTATTTGTCAATAATGACAACACACTTTAGACGGTGTTCACATTGGACTGACTCCTCCGAATTTACAAAAAAGAACGTCAAAAAAATCACAAATTTGTAATTGTTTTTTTAATTCTTTTCTCCCTTTCTAACTAACTAACCGTTTCTGATTTGGCAACTACAATGCTCCTCGATGTAAGCAAAAAACGAACAAAAATGAATGAATGGGAAAATTGTTATTCGTGATTGAATAAACCTAATATTAGAGTATATTTGAGAAAGAAGTGATTATAAAGTATTTTTATTTATTACTACTGATTATTTTCATACAAAACAACCAACTTCCATGAACGTCAAAATAACGAAAGCAATTACGTCCGTATTTTTGCGAACCATGTAATCATGAACGTTCGTGCCTGTCAAAACACGAAAGACGAAACGAACGAAAAAACGAACCGTACAATAAGGCTCATAGAGAATGAACCTGTGCTCATTCTTATCATAAAGCTGGCTTAAGACTTTCGGTGTTATCGTCAGTGTACGTTGTTCGTTGGTTTTTGTACGCGTAACAACGAAAATCTAAATGATAAAACCGAACTTAGAACGAATGAAGAACGTGCAAATTCAAATCAGGTCAGAAATTTCGGTGTTCGTTGTTGCGAAAACTGTTTAAATGAACATTGTTTTGGAGTATTGTGCAACTTGTAGGGACTTTTTAAAAGTTTTTTTAATTACTGAATGGCACAAGAAGCCTAGTTATATAAATAAACAATTTTGTAAATAGAGTTTATCTTTCTAATGTAAATGCTTTCTTTGATGTTCGTTGTTGAGAGAAGTACGAACACCGAACAACGGACAGCGAATTAAGCTGGCTTTAGACTTTCGTTCTTAATTCGGTGAACGTTGTTCGGTGTTCGTTCTTCTCTCAACAACGAACAACGAAGAAAGCATTTACATTAGAAAACTAAATCCTATTTACAAAATTGTTTATTTGTATACCTAGGCTTCGTGTGTCATTCATTGATTAAAAGAACTTCGAAAATGTCCCTACATATTACACAAAACCCCAAAACAATGTACATTTAAATAGTTCTCGCACTTAAACACACGTTGTTCGGGTAACTACGAACAACGAACACCGAAATTTCTGACCTGATTTGCACGTTCTTCATTCGTTCTTAGTTCGTTGTTCGGTTTTATCATTTAAATTGTTGTTGTTCCGCGTACGAACAACAACAAAAAATTTTTTTGAAAATTTTGATAGCAATATAATTTATATATTTTAATAAAAATAAAAAATAAAAAAAAATATTTTAATCTGTTCATCCAATTAATAATGAAAAAGTCGAAAATATAAAAAGTGGTTCTGTGGAAGTATGGGAAAAAGATATTTTCTAATTTAAAAGTACTGATTAAATATCACACACATCTTTTTAAGAAAAATTCTTGCAGCCGTTTTTGGGAAAAATAAAATATTTCTTAACGATTTTCATCATTTATTTGGAAGGTACCGTTACTTTTGAACTTATAAACATGATATTTTCAAATATTTGAGAAAATAATAAAAAATTACTTTAAACCCAGTTTTAAAAAAATTTTGCTACTGGTTTTCAAAATATTGGAACTTTTTCGAAGCTTCGTCATAAAAAGATGACAAATATTAGGTTCGTTTTTTGAACTCTGAAGTAACCCTGAAGTAGCTTCAATGCGTTTTTTTGAAAACCTTGACCAAATTCTGTGTTTTTTGAGACTCGAAAGTATTTAGATCTAGGTATTTTGCTGGGGCGAGTTGAGGTACACTTTAAACTGTCAAACTGACCATGAGTTTTGAAGCATTTTAAAGAAGCATTTTGTGTTGTTGTGGACCAGCGTTCTGTACGAAACTGTTGTTTTTAATATAGAAATCGAAAGAATACACTAATTTAACTTATTGAGTACAGTTAGAAATACAAATGCAAAAGTTATATAAGTTGTAGTTTGTACAATTGAAGAATCCTTTTAAACCCTGTCCTATTTTTCTGACGCTCGCACTGTGTTTTACATGTTAAGGGTATTAACGACCCCTTGAGTGCGCGTTAATTATAAAAAAAAAATCTATCCAACTCATATGCATTTTATAAGACTCCGCATGAGCCCATGGGTGTTTTTTTTAGATCCGAAAACCCAGTTTTTTACTTGCTTTATATGTACGTTGTATAGGGCAAGTTTAGGATTCGTACAAAAAAAAAAATTCGAGATAATAATTGTCCCTAACATTACGATGATAGAGAACGCGAAAAAAGTGGGTCTCGCAATTCTGTCTGTCTGCCTGTCCGTCTCTCCGTCTGTCTGTACCTCGAACTGCAGCCTAAACGGCTGAAGCGATTTTCTTCAAATTTTGGTCTTAAGGTTAAGGAAATTTTTGTTTAGCTCAAAAAATAACGGTACCTGACATACAACCAATATGCAAAAATTGATTTATTTCAAAAACGGCTCTAACGAATTTGGAAAAAAAATTACGAGCTACTATAATTACTATATTTTATATTTTGGTAGAAAAAAAAATTGTATAACGGTTATTAACGGTACCTGTCACAGAACCGATTTTTTGGTTTTCAAATTTCTCGTTAACGGCTACATCGATTTCAAACAAATTTTGTATGTAAGTGTTCCTCTGAAGTTTTAACAATTTTGCATATACAATTTTTTAAAAAAATAATGTTTGAATTTAAAAAAAATATTAATATTAATAATATAAATATATTAAAAAAATTTTTTTTTGAAAATTCTATACCTTGAAAACGGGTTAATGATTTCTTTTTTAATTTTGTGAAAAATTGAATTTAATTAAATACTAAAAGTTGGCATACCAAATTTATTTTTTTTTAATTTTCAATAATTTGTATATATAAAAAATTATTTAAAAAAAACCGCTTTAACGATTTTGAATTTTTTTTCATAACTTCATATTTATCAAACAAATCAGATGGCATACTTTTTTTTAGTTCTATCTGTTTTAGCTATTATAAAACAAATTTATAGTAATTTTTAGTAATAATTTATATTTTAAATTGTTTTTAAGACTTAATGTTATAGAACCACTACATATGCCCATTGTCAATTTTAAGCTACGATCAAGTTGTTAGCTACGAGATTAAGTTTGTGCGATCCAGTCGTGCACATTTTTTTTATCGCTCTCAGGGCTGTCAACAAATCTGGGGCCAACTACACCGTTTTCGAGAAAATTAAAAACCAAAAAAAGGTTCTACTAGAGGTACCAAAACTAAACATTTTTGAAACAAAAAAAATACCAAAAAGTAGCCCTTTCCTATTATGATTTGAATATTAAAAAAAAAATCCTCGGAGCCGTTTTTGGAAAAAAAATTTTTTTTCCTTTTTGGCTATAAAAAAAATTGTTCGCAGCTACCGTTTAAAAATCAAAAAAAAAAGTTGGGCATATTATTACTCAAAAAGTAAAAAGCGTGTTCCACCCTAATGCAGAGGTTTTCAGATAACAAGTTTATAATATTGCAATAGTACCTACATACCTACAAGTAATCAAAATTTCGGGTTTATTATTAAAGTTTTTTTTTTGCAATTAATTGTAAACAAGCCAGTATTAGTAGGTACAGTTCTGTTGTTCTTGTTTTCTAAACTACAATCATGTCTTCAGCCAATCAAAACAAAATGAAGCCATGTGCGTTGATATGGAAGGGGATTATCGGGGCTATGTTCTATAGAAATAAAAAAATAATCGTTCTCGTTGAATGGAATCGCACATTTTTTTTGAAACCATTTGCATTTTTATTGTGAGTTTTTAAATGACAAGAATTTGAACTGTTTTAATTTGGACAGTATTTTCTTTTAAAAAAGATCAGCATAAGACTTATTCGAGATCATCATTTTAAGACGGTGTTCACATTGGACTGACTCCTCCGAATTTTCAAAAGAAAACATAAAAAAAAAATCGACAAATTTTATAATTTTTTAAAAATTTACTACTTTTCGCTCTTTCTAACCAAAAAGTGGGACGGAGATACATTTTAGAGAAGTCAAAAAAAAAGGGAAGAGTCAGTCCAATGTGAACACCGTCAAACGTTTTAACGACAGGTACATATAATGGCAGTAAAGAACTGACCTTTTCAACAGCTTTTTAATGAAAAAATATCCTTGGGGAATAAATACAAATTCTAATTTTTAATTGCGAATTTAAATTTAATGGAAGCTGAATAAATTGGGCCTCAGTTTAAGAAATTAAAAAAAAAAACTCCATAAATTAACATCATTTTAGCCAACAAGAGTTTTATTTTCTAACTGCAGTGAAATTATTTTAAGAAGCTGTTTTAAAATTGTATCGAACTTCTCGCCCCCCCTCCCCGCCGCCGGCCGTTCAACATTCTTTTGTGATAAAATAGAAATTAAAATTGATTTAAACGTTTCAAATTGAAATTATTGAAACAAATGACAACTTAACTCTAAACACTGCGTATAAATACTTTCTTAAGGGACTTTGACTTGGTTTATTCTAAAATAAATTACGGGCAGCTTCCCGTGTTCTAGTTAAGCTAAAACAGACATTTGAATTTCTCTTTAGGGAATCACATACAAATGCTTCACACCAAATTTAAATTAATTCGTTCAACCGTTTAGACTCTAGTTTGATATGTGTACATCAGGACGTCAGACAGACCAAAGGATCCTTTCTTGGCCTTCTCTATCATCGTAATGTTAGTTATGATTAAAAACCCGAAGTTTATTTTCGGCACGAAACCAATACTTGTTCTATAAATCCATGAAAGTTAGCTTCAACAACGGTATTCGATTAATTTTACAGATGGTAGTCGTTTTCGACAAAAATAGTCTTTTATTTAACGGATGCTTATATGTATGTGTGTCAGTTAGTGCTATTTTTACATAAAACTAAACTCAATTAATAAATAATAAATAATAATACGAATGGCTTCCGTATATGCACATAATTTTAATATTGTTTCAATAGTTCGAACTTTTTTGAAAATTATAAACGCTTTAACCTTTTATGTATCATTACAGAACCAGTACAAGGGAGTTTTTGACTGTTTTGGAAAAATGTACAGAAATGAAGGCGTGTTGTCCTTTTGGAAAGGTATACTCCCGCCCGTCTTAGCTGAAACACCTAAAAGAGCAATTAAATTTGTTATCTTTGAACAATGTAAGCCGCTATTTTTGTTTGGATCCCCAGCGCCAACACCATTGGTAAGAAATAAAAATGTATAGCTAAATTTAAACTAAAGCATATTTTTCATTAAAGACATTTTCGTTGGCGGGTTTGACAGCTGGTCTCATCGAAGCCGTTGCTGTTAATCCATTTGAAGTTGTTAAAGTAGCTCAACAAGCCGATCATTCACGCATGAAGCAAGCTCCCGGAACATGGGCTGTAACCAGACAAATTATCAAAAAAGATGGATTTGGTTTTCGCGGTCTAAATAAAGGAGTTACCGCAACAATGGGTCGCAATGGTACATTCAATATGATCTATTTTGGATTCTATCACAGTGTGAGAAACTACGTTCCTGCTTATGAAGATCAAACAAAAGAATTCCTTAGAAAAGTAGCAATTGGATTCACTTCCGGGACAATAGCCTGTTTTGTAAATATACCCTTTGATGTTGCTAAGAGTCGTATTCAAGGCCCACAGCCACAACCGGGTGTGATTAAGTACAAGTCAACTTTTGGATCCATATTAACGGTGCATCGGGAGGAGGGATTCAGAGCTCTATACAAGGGTATTGTGCCAAAGATTATGCGATTGGGTCCGGGTGGGGCGATAATGTTGTTAGTTTTCGAGTATGCCTATGAGTTTTTGCAAGACAAATATGCATAAATATATTTAAAAAAAAAAAATAGAAGCCCAACAACCTTTTCTTTTATATTCAAATTAACTTTTAAATAGACTTTATCGTATATCTTGAATCTAGTTGAGTTAGTTAGACTTCAAGGTAAGACCAGAAATTGAAAGTAAATGCGGGCGTTTGTGTATGTTTTGTTTAATTTTCGTTTTGAACTTACCAACAGATTGAAGGTACAGTTGATGGGTGAACTTTAGAGATGAAATCAAAAAAATCTGAATGCAAGAAGAATACATATCTATCTATTGTAGGTTTATATCTATATTTAGAAAATATCTTTCAAAGAAAATAAAAGCAGGATAAGGAACAGATAATTTTAATCTCAAAATATCAGCAAACTATCAGCAAAAAGCTTTTTGATTCGTAGTTCATAAAACCTCGATTTTTATTTTTATATATTTTATAAACTCTGTTTTTTTTTATCGAAAGAATACAAAAAAATGAAAGTGGCTAGAAGTTTTTATATGACACTTATTCTATTGAAATAAATGAGCCGTAGAAGACTGTTAACAATTGTTGTTATTTATTCAACAAAAAAAAAACACTACTCGTAGTCATGTATGCAGACGTTTAAAAGCCTACACTTACAAAATTTTGTATAACTAACAAAATATGAAGACAAATTTCATTCGTAATTTAATGAAGTAAACCGCCATTCCATATGTTAGCTTCCACAGCTGAACAAATAATATTAGTCGTGTTTTTTAAGAGAGTGGAACTCAGCAAACATTTTATGCGCAAAACGATAATAAAAAAAATTAAAAGAATATTGTTTGTGTTTACCGTGTAAAAAAATGAGTTACTATACACTCTCCCAAAAAACACGGCTATTATTTAAAAAAAATATGTAGATATATAATTATCAAAAATACAAATGGTTTGTGCCAGTTTGTATGGATTGACACATGATAGAAGTGCTGCTTTTCTATAAAAAAAAAAACAAAAACTAGTTAAATAATAAATTAATCAAAATGTGAAAACAGATACATAAAATATAAGCGCAACTGTTTTTCTGAAAAAGTTTTTCGCTTGCTCAGCAACCAAAGATTAAACAATACTTTGTCATTGTTTGTTTACTTACATATGTATATGTATAAAAACAGGTGGTCCTAACAAAGGTCACGCCCCCCTTATCTGTTCTAAATAAATAAAAAAAAAAAACTGTAAGATTTTATCTCATTATTTTAACGTTAACCTGTCTCAAGACTTCTGAAGTTTTTATATGGGAAATCCCGTGTATTTTTGTAAATCCAACTTTTAAAATTCTTAGCTTTGGTAATGATTCACAAAAAAAATAATTTTGGAATACATGTAGTCACTTTTATCATGTTTTAAAAAATGTATTAGAAAAAATTTTAAATGCAAGACTGGATCGTACGAACTTACTCTTGTAGTTGACATCTAGAATGTAGCTAGACATTGACGGTGTGTATTAATGGTTCGATAATTTTGAATTGTTTTGATTCGATATAATCAAATGTTGATAAAAGGGTAAAAAAATTTCTTTGATTTTAAGTATTCGTAAAAAAAAAATATTTATTCAAATTTTAAATACAATGGCGCAAAATTTTAAACAACCTATTGTTAAGGGCTTAAGATTTAACTAGTTAACAAATTCCCAAGTAGTTAGCAATTTACTAACTATTTCAAAATTTTAAACATTTTGCTAACTAGTAAGTTGCATTTGTAGGGTTTGCATTTGATGAACACAATTTTTGTTTTTATGCATTGTAAATTAATTATATGTTGATGGAAACTCATCATGTGCTTGAAATAAGTATTCGATATTTATATTTTTATCATTTTAACTTCATTATTTACAAAAAAAAAAGAAAAAAAAAAGTTGGGTACCAGCAGGACTCGAACCTATAACATTCGGGTCTTCACATATGGATTTAGTACGATACTAAAAAGATAAACAAATGGTTCATAATCGCCAAGGGCCAACCTTGATAGCCCTTTATTAGAATCTATGTAAGTCCCTTTTCACACAAGGAAACTGAGTTTTTTTTTATATATTTAGCGCGTGACTACCCTTAAGATGATATACACAGCACGAGCAATTAGGTAGATGGAGGGGATTGAAAAGGAGATACCGATGCACATTGGTTTTGAACGTCTGTAGATCACAATGGGAGGGGAAAATTGAGCTGGGTAGAGCATTCCACATTCGAGTAGTTCGACTAAAGAAAGAATCTCTGTACTTAACAGTACGTCCGAAATTGGGCTCAAGGGTAAACTGATGGGCATTCCTAGAAGCGCGAGTATTACGGTTGAATTGTCTAAGGAGAGGAATGCAACTGGCTATTTCACTAGAGCATTGTTTGTGGAAATAACGGCAAAATAACGAAAGACATGAATCATTTCGACGATGCTCAAGAGATGAGAATGTTTCCCTTATAGTTCTTTCACCTTTCATTTTAAGAGCTTTCTTTTCAATTCTATCCAATAAACTCAAGTGGGTTATTGGAGCACCTGCCCAAATGTGGGAGTTATACTCAAGTTTTAGACGAATAAAGGCTTTGTAGATCACAGCCAGATCAGAAGGGGAGACAAATTTCTTGCCTCGACGGAGAAAACCTAAACACTTAGCATCATTTTTGGCGATGTCGCATATGTGGTCGTTCCATAAAAGGTGGTCTGTGACACACATACCGAGGACTGAAAGCTTTTCGGTTTCCTCAATACAAGTACCACTCATGGATAGTTGCTTGGGGGGTGGGTTTCGTTTTAAGAACAGTAGACATCATTGAGTTTTTGAAGCATTAAATTCTACACGATTTTTGATTCCCCATTGGACAATGCTGTCGAGATCAGAATTTAATAAGCTTTTCATACGCTGCCGTTCAAATTCTACATCCGAAGGACATGGATGTGAATCTAAGAACGAATATGAAAAGCTGAGGGTACTGTCATCAGCAAAACAATTTAATGGATTAGAAGTTTCAGATTAAAGATCGTTTATGAATATAAGGAAGAGAGTCGGAGACAGAACGGAGCCCTGGGCACACCAGCATTTATTTTGTGAATTTCAGACTTGAAACCATCCAATACAACTTGTATTGAACGGTCCGAACGGTCATCGATACCAAATGCACGCATTTTCAATAAGAGAGCTTGATGCCAAACTCTATCAAATGCTTTAGAAATATCAAGCGCAATAATCTTACTTTCTCCAAAACGATGTAAAGATTTGTGCCACTGTTCGGTGAGATATACCATCAGATCACCAGTGGACCTATTTCTACGAAAGCCGTACTGCCGGTCATTAAGAAGCTTTCGTTCTTCGAGATATTTCTTGAGCTGGAAATTAATCATCGTTTCCATGACCTTAGAAAGAAGGGACGTAAGCGCAATGGGTCGATAGTTAGAGGGGGAAGAAGACATGCCTTTTTTTGGGACAGGCTGGACAAATGCTGTTTTCCATCCACTCGGAAAGAGGCCAGTAGAGTAGGAGAGATGGAAAAGCTTACGCAGTGGTTTTGTCAGCGTTGAAGAACACCTCTTCAGAACAATGGGAGGGATACTATCCGGGCCAGCGGATTTGTGTAAATCGAGATCATTCAGAACTCTGGCAACTTCACGAGTGCGGAAGAAGATTTGTCCCATAGAATCATTTGCGCTCTCAAGTACAGGAGGAATCATAACATTTTCAGGCAGCGACGAATTAACAGCAAACTGTGCTGCAAGCAATTGAGCTTTATCGATTGAGCTGACAAAAGGAGTTTCGTTGAAGACGAGGTTGGTGGTGTTTCGTATGTTTTTTACAAATGACCAAAAATTTTTACTACCTTTGGGACATTGTAGAATTTTTTGCCGTAATTTTTGATCATGTAAAAATTTGGTTCGTCGAATATGAACGTTACAGGTCTTTCTAGCTTGTTACAACTTTTTCCGGTTTTCCTCAGTAGGGTTGGCTTTATAACTTCCGAAGCTTACTTCTCTAACCCTAACTACCTCTTTACAGCTCGAATCAAACCATGAATTTTCTTTGGGTTTGATAGATTTCACCCTATTCGGGATAAAATTTCTCATTCCACAAAGAATTAAGTTTGTAATCATATCTGCACTGGAATCTACGTCACTATCGAGGAAGCATAGTGACCAGTTAAAATTCCTGAAGAAAACATTGAGACCGTCCCAGTTGGCTTTCTCGTACTGCCAAACGGTTCTCTTGGGAGTTTTTTCTTTAACTGTGTTTTGGTGGCACGAGAAATTCGCAGATATGACACAATGGTCTGATGTGCTTAGAGGCGATAATACACTTATAGTGTATTTATCAGGGTCAGAGTTAAGAAACAAATCTAGAATGTTGGCGGATTGACCTGCAACGTCAAGAATCCGAGTAGGCTCGTCGACCAGCTGAGTTAGGTTGTTTATCTCAGCAAAAATCTCGACATACCTTCCTTCGGGTGTTGTCTGACCCGAATAGCGTAGCCACGAAGAATTATGTACATTGAAATCGTCCGTAACAACGATTTCACTGTGCGGAAAATGGGAAATAATTCTCTGGATGGAGTCGGATAGTGCATCGGATTAGTTGGAAGTCGAATTACTATCCAAACTAGGACTACGATAAATAAAAGAAGTATGGATGATGCGCTTATGGATGGTGAATTTAAACCACATGAAATTAAAGTTCGTATTCAAACATGAACCATATTGTGGTTGAAGCTGATAAGCAACATCATTTCGAACATACAC
Organism: Melangyna quadrimaculata; assembly: GCA_949320155.1. Lineage (NCBI taxonomy): Eukaryota > Metazoa > Arthropoda > Insecta > Diptera > Syrphidae > Melangyna > Melangyna quadrimaculata. The sequence continues at coordinate 102,272,548 of OX439483.1, read as the reverse complement.
GGCGAGACCATGATGTGGAAAAAATAGAGGCACTAAGCTATAACCATGTAGGCTGAATTCCGAGTGATCGGTATTTTCCCCTACCTGGGTTTCACTTAGTGCCAAAACAGCTGGCCTGTTTCTCACAGTATGGACATATGCAGCACAAAAATTCTGCCTCAGTAACCTTATGTTGCTGTAGTCAACCCTAAATTCACCCACCATTACAATAAACAGACATAAAAAAACCAAATCAGACAGTTATCTATGCTGATATCAAGTTTGGGCCCCAATGACTTCACAGTACAATACTACTCGTGTTATGCCTAAAAAAGCAGTCTGGAAACACAAAATCAATAACAGCAATTTATCTGATATGCTTTGGCTTAGTCGATTACATACATGTGTGTGATGCTACACACATTGCATATAGTGACGAGGCCAACACACTGTGAGTGACGCGGGAAGGAGAGGTAAGGAAATTTACCGCTGTGCTATGGTGTTCGTTGCTTATGCATCATTATTTGCGTAACACAAGTGCACTTTTTTTCGTTTTGCTTTTTGCTTGGGTAATAAACTGACACTGGCACTTGCACTTGTGTTATTGTTAATATTTAAGTTGGGCTATTTTTTTTTTTTATTTAATTCGCGGCGCGATTAGTAGGTTTATGTTTTATGATTTTTTTTGTATTATATGTGTAATGATTTAGGGAGACTGCACTTGCACTATTGTTGTTTATTGATTTTTTTTTCGTTGAGAGGGACAAATAGGGAAAACACTAAAATATTTGTTTTAAACTATTTAGTTATTATAGAAAAGACTGGGGGTATTTATGCTCGTATGACACTTCATTTTTTTCTCATTTTTTATTCATTAAATCATGACTTATTGTCAGCAAAGAGGAAAAGAGAAAATAGTATTTTTTATGAAAAGAACGACATTATGTTTTGTCAATTACAATGTTCACAAAAGTAAATATACACTAAGACATAGTGTTCTCATGAGTCCAGTGTATACTTTTTTTGTAGTCACAGTGTATTTTGAAATAATTTTTAATTTTCAATTTCATTTTCAAAACATTTTTTGTGACTTTTTTACATTAATGTAGTTATTGTGTACGCGCTCACTCATATCGGTATTTTCAATTATAAATTGTTTAAACTACTCTATTTTCATTTTTAATGCCTTAAAAATAAGAAAAAAAGGTAGTATCATACGGGCTTTAGCAATGAATTTCCTCCACTCACGCACACATCCGCTCACGGTGGGTTGCAAATCGGAACTCCAAGAGTTGCCAGCAACTGGGAGTTTGTGGGCGAGAATGGCTTTAGGGGAGATTGGTTTCCCTCCCTTTACGTCATTCTCGCCTACAAACCCCCAGTTGCTGGCAACTCAGTTTTCTTGTGTGATAGGGGACTAAGACTCTCTAGCGCCTCCTTGAAAACTAGATTAATTTTCCAGGCCGGTAATTGCCGAATGTATACCCGTTTAGAAATAACCAATTTGTTTTTATTAAGAGTTTTTGCTCAAAAGCCTCATTTTTACATTTAATGCATTGGTACTACATAAATGGTAAGTTTATCCATTCTTGAAATGATTCGATATCGAGATTTTAATCAAATATGTCGTTACGTTAGTATAAAGAATTCAAAAACAGTGGGTCGTGAAGTTTTATCAAAAATAAAAAAGTACCTACTACTTCCCTCGAATACATGAACACTACGCCCATTGCTGAATGATTATTATTGTTTTTTTATTTTTATAATATTCTAGAATAAAATAGATAGATGATACCTTGTAATAATTTAAAAAAATATATACAATAAGCGTTTTTTTTTTATTTAACAAAAGTTTGACAATCTCTAAAATAAAAAAAATTAAGACAACATTAGTGACGGATTAATTTAAGAAGTTGTCTCTTTAATGTAATTCTTCAAGTCGTACAACACATGTATTTATATTTAAAAGTGAGATTTTCACCATGTTTTCAAATGAAAATAAAGTTACAAAAAATTATAGCCTACTGATATTATAATTCATATACATAATACATACCTACAGGTAAAGAATTTTTGGTGTAATATGCACTAACCCACAAGAGCGTGAAGGTTAGCTTAAAGGAAGAAAAAATCTTATGTGGCAATGGGTTCTATCTTTTACTATTTATGCGTGAGGTACCTACAATTTTCTTAAGAAAATATAAAACATGCAACAACAACATAACAAAATATGTATAACCCAAATAAAAAACAAACTACATTTTCAAAAGCAGAATTTATTTGAAATTAGAACCATAGCAGAAATTCAACCCACTCCCGTTAATTTAGCGAATAATTTTTAAAAACCAATTTTCATACTCAAAATTTTAAAATAAACAAAACTGAACAAAAATAAAATAGTTTAGTGTTTTTTTTTTCAAAATTGTACGTTACGGGTCTTAGCTGAAACGAAATTTAAATATTTAAGCTCAACATGTGTGCAGCTTACGCTGAGGAAAAAGTAGACCATAAGCGTTTATGTTGAACAAAAATATTTAATATTAACATCAAGCTCGGAGAACTATATTTTTTTTTTATAAATTTTTAGTGTCTTTTATTTTTGTTTTTTAAAAGAAAATAACTATTTTCTTCAAAAAAAAAAAATCATTGAACTTTGATTTTCGATGTTCCAGAGGATAATATATAAAATTGCCGTATGATTTCCTTTCAGCCCCTCGCTTATATTATAAAAATAAAAAATACACGAAGAATTCGTTATGATAGTATTTAGGTTTTTGAGAAACGTTGGGATTTAAAAAAAATAATAAAAATAGAGACCACAAATATTATATATATATTTTTTTTTTCTAAAAGGTAAAAGGTCTTGAGGTCTGCTATAATCGGTTGCAAGATTATTTATCGTTAATTGGACAGTATCTATATGAAGATAAATTCCAAATATGGCACTGTTCTTTTTGGTAAGCAATATGAAGCTATAGTAGGTACCCATCTTCATAACATATATCTGGTTCAATGCATTTGCATATGAAATTTTCCAGAACTTCATTCCAGCTCCAGACTTTAAATTGGTACAAGTACATATTTGTTGATAGTTTTTATTTTGTAACAAAAAACATACTCGTAGTTATCATCATCGTAACAATTTATTTTATTAAAAAAAAGCAAATGATCCCATAAAGCTATCAAATATCATTCATTTCACAATATTTACTTTATTCACTTATTACCACAAAGCAAATGCTGAGAAGTAAGAGTGGAAAGTATTCTCGCACAAAGACACAAATCCCAGGTGCATACAGTCATTCATGCTGCCACCATTCAATTGGAACGACGACGCAGTTAAGTTACACCCGGCCACGATTTAGTTACTCCATATACCTATCTAATCTATCTCTACCTGGACCACAAGAAATAATCAATCCCCAATATGCTAGACTACCTAGCCTACTCTTTGCAACTTAGCAACAACACAAAACAATAAAAAAAAATACAAACTTGTTCGCAAATGGTTTTTATTACAACCTGCAAAAGTCTTACAGTTCAATCGCTGACTCCTTACGGAACGCGTACCGAATTCGGCAATGTGCAAGAATTATCTTTTAGTATTATTTTTTTTTTTCAAGTGAATCACAGTGATTTCAAAACTTAAATTATGTTCTTTCTTAAATATGGACTTTTTGCATTAACCTTGGTAACATGGTTTGCAAGTTCGTCTTCGGTTGACTTTGATTTGGACGGGATGCAAGGAGATCGTGAAAAGCGCACGCTAATTTTGGGAGTTCTTTTCAAGAAACTACTCTTGCAACAGGCTTTAGCTAGGAATAATATCACAACTACTTTGATGATGCCTGCACAAGGAATGATGGGAGATTCAGGAAATATTCCGCAAGTTCCTCAGCAACCAGCACCACCACCACAAGCTCAACCACCATCACCACCTCAAAATTCCCCACCCCCACCTGAGCCCACGTCACAAGCACCCCCACCAGCATTGTCTATGCCCCAAGGAATCGGATCTCCTCCTGCTGTTTCTCAAGGACCTTCCCCTACAGAGGGTGGTTTTCCACAACAGCTAACGCTTCCAGGCCCTCAAGGGTTTCCATCATTTAACCCTTCACAACAGCAATTACTGTTTCCAGCAAACTATCCATTCGGGGTACAAAGGTTCAGCCAGTTGCCTTTCGGGCCTGCTCCTCTGTTAGGAGCACAGGCTGGACCCCAACCTGGTCCTGCTGGAACAAGGTTTAATAATTTCTTCCCGTTCAACTCTCCAAATGGATATTTTCAAAACATACCACAGCAGACTTCGTTTCCACCAACTGGTACTCCAGCGTCACCTTCTCAGGATCAGGCTCCCCAAGCAGGACAGCAAAACTTGCAATTTCCACCTCCACAGGAAACTCCTTCAGACGTAGGACCATCTGAAGAACAAACACCACCTTCAGGAGATGGTTCAGCACAACAGGCCCAACCTTTAGCAACAGGTCCATCTGGTCCAGGAGGACCATCTCAAGAAACTCAGACAAGTTCTAGTGCTCAGGAAACAGCTCCAGATCAGTCAGGTGCTGGGCCATCAGGGCCAACTGCGCCCGAACAACAGAATCCCTCAGCTCCAGGTGGTGAAAACGCACAAGGTTTGCCACCAGATTCGCCAACTGGCCCTGGTGGACCTCCTCCATCAAATCCAACTGAACCTCAGCCATCTCAACTACCCACAGGAGGAGATGGTTCACAACAGAACTTCCAATTTGGGCCAGGACCATCAAGAATTCCACCAGGAGCAGACGCATCCTCCACAAACTTCTCTTTTGATCCTCAACAAGGCCCAGCACCGTCGAATGGACAGGAAGCCCAACCAGGAGAGCAAGAACCTCCCACAAACTTCCCACCCCAACAATTGGATGCAAATTTACAGCAACAATTCGACAGCCAGTTGCAGCAGCAATTATCCACCAATGGACTTACATCAGCTGATCCTAATGATAGCCCACAAAACTTTGCATCACCTAATGGATCTCCACAGCCGGGGCAGCCTGACAATGGCTTTTTTGATTTGCGGCAGTTTGCTGGTGCCGACAACAGTGTTTTTGATTTTCCTCAGGAAGGTGGTAAGTTGGTTGAACAAAAGACAATACAAAAAAAACACACCGATAGTTACATGCACTTTTCAATTTTAATTGACGCATAGCGTAGCAAAACCACGACGTTTATCTAAGGCCTAAGCCTCTGGCTCGATTGATAAATATTCATTAAAACTAGTTGTTGGTAGGTTTAGTTTCAAATTAATTCGTGATCAAATAAATCAAATCTTATGGCTTGGTCTAACACAGATATTTGGTAAATGTAGGTAGATATAGCGAAGTGATATACATTGCTTTATGGTCCAAATAAACTTGTCTCAGAAAATTTTAGAGCAGTCCTTGATCAATTCAATGGCGTTGATTTATTTATAGTATGTTGGATTTATTAATGAAGAAAATTTAATTTTCATGTATTTTTGTTATCTTTGATTTTTCCATCGCATAAACTATTTGCGCAGTTGTTTTTTTCTAATATTTTGGAGCTCTTTAAACTTAGTCATGCGTGTCCCTGTATCTCCAAAAAGAGTAAGATAGCCGAGTTCAAAATAATTGTTTCAATTTTCTTTCCTTCCGATTCTATAACACAGATTATAAAGTATAACCTTATCTTTTTATTTGTTGTTTAAAGTAACTAGGGTAAGGAGCAAATTGTCTGATTTCGCGCAAATCTTTAAGCGTCATGACGATGGCAATAACGAAACAAATTCAGAGCATGCAAATTTATAGAAAAGCGAACATCTAAACTTGATTTGTTGATTGCAAATAGGTACATTGCAATGCTTAGTTCAGTCAAGCTAATTTTATTGGAAGTTAATTGTATGTACAAGCAATTTGTCCCGAACCGGTGTGTGCCATTTCGACACAAACGCTACGCATTAAGCAATTATCAACATAAATTTTCCATGTCTCGGAAAAGTAAATTTTCATTCAATTTTTTATTTTTATTTCGCTTAACATAAACAAGCAATTTTGTATTTTGCAAGAACTTATTTTGTCCTGTTTTGATCTGGTCTGTAGTTTTCATATATGATTTATCATTGATTTGATTCTATTTTATTTTCATTTGTGATACACTCCCGCTCATTTGAATAGGTTCACACATTTTCACAAAGTAATTTTCTTCTATCCTAATAATTATTGAATTTACCCAACTTTATTTTATGTATATAGCAAGACTATTTGTTGACACATATTTTGATATAGAAACATAATTTCAAAACTGCACCGTTATTTTGATACAGTGCTTTGCTCATATTATTTGACAAAGTCATGTGATTTTTTGGGTCTTGAGAATTATTAAAATTAAATCACTTAGTGAATCGGTTCTAAAATATCGGCTAATCACAGGAAAATTTGTTAGAAGCCAAATTTTAGTAAGCAATTATCTCTAAAAACAGTCGAGCTATGGATAAATTATGAAAGGAGGTAGTTGCACAGCCATTAGAAGCGTTAAAAAGAACAATTATCGGATTTGCATTTCAAATTTTACGACTTTGCTTCAAAGATAATGGAAAAAACGGGTGTTAGTAATAGCTTATCTGCGACAAAGCATGATATTCGAAGTCTTGAATATTTTTAACGAATGCAAATTTCAAAAAAACTTAGATTTATTCCACGTGCAGGAAAACGTAGCAACGGTCAAACATTAAAATGGTGTGGTATACCGAATCACAAAATTTCGTATTCTTCGATGAAATACAATTTAATTTTTCAAGAACTCTTTTTGGTATAGTAGAAGTATAAACTTATCCGTCGTCGTCGCTTCCATATTAAGTTTCATTTCATCAACAAAAAAAAAAATTTTGCGATTCGGTACCGATTCACTATTTGATTTTATTTTAGCGTTTTTCTCTTCCGTTATGGAATTTTCACGACCCATTTTCGAAACCGATCGTGAAAAACAATTACAACTATCGATTGACAATCAAAACAAGATGAGTTAGCGCAGTTTACCGTAAAATCAAACTATTGCCAGTGAACCTATTCTGATGACCTAAAAAAATTACATGATTTTGTTAAATATCATGATCAAAGCACTATATCAAAATATCGGTGCAGTTTTTAAATTATGCTTCTATATCAAAATATGTGTCAACAAATAGTCTTGCTATATATACATAAAATAAAGTTAGGTTAATTCAATAATTATTAAGATAGAAGAATATTAGTTTGTGAAGATGGGTGAACCTATTTAAATGAGGGGCAGTGTATATCTGTGCATATTTATACATATTTATTATTTTATTAGGAAATCCGGCAAATGGTAATCCTGAACACCAACAGGAACAGCAGCAAGAACAGCAACAACAACAACAAACGCAGCCACAATCATTTCAAAATGGACTATTTTCACCCAGTCAACAAGAAGCAAATGATCCACGATCAAATTTTGCTTTTAGAGGGCAGCAATTTTATTTTTCATCGCCATTTCAAGATTCCGGTAATTTCCAGAGGAATTTCTTTCAACAAAATTTATTTTAATATATTTCCCTGAAACTGCAATAATATTAAAAAAAAAAGAATAAAACATCTTACCCGTTCTTATTTTTTATTTAATCTTTTTGTACTTTAATAAATAAAAAAAATTTTAAAATTGTTTTTTGTTTCTGAGTTCACTTATTCAAGTCCCACATACGCCAATTTTTTTGTTGCCTGACAAGGTAAAGGGTTCGTATTCAACAAGGCCCTTGTTCTAGCTTTTGCTTACCCTTGCCAGCCCCTTTCCAGAATCTATTTAAAACTCTGAAGTACCTTTCGAAAACTAGATTTTTTTCCTGCAGGGGTAATCAAACACAAATTCATAAGTAATTTCATTAAAATTGAGGTTACATCGAAATTATTTGAATTCCCTCGACGTATGGGAAACTAAGCAATTTCAACGTTGACGTGTCAAAATTTGACGTGATCAAATTCAGCCTGATTTATGCGCCGAAGTCATCGAAAACTGGACCTTTCGAGTCCGCACCACCCAGCGAAGCCGCGGTGGCCATTTGAACGATGTTATATTTCACACATAATGTCATTGATAGGGCTCTCAAATAAAGTTAAAACTTTATATACAACTTGTTTTATTCAATTTTAAAATCGACCAGCCCTTACTAGAAAATCCGAAACCTCAGCTGGTCGGCTGTAGATTTTTGACAAACTAAGAAACCCAAACCAATGACAAACCATGACAGACACAACAAAAACAGAAAAAAGCGGGGATATACGCTACAGTGTCGGCAGAAGGCACTGCTGCTGGCGAGGGCTTGGCTTCGCAAGAAGCTAAGTCGCCAGTGACAAACAACACAGACACTTTAGACAAAAAAGACAAACCAGTAACAATGACAGACGAGGAAGGGGACCTACTCCTCAACCCTTTTGCCAACCTCGGAGTTGAAGATGGGGCCAGCGTCGGGACAGTTGACAGTGATGGTGAGAGCATCATTGACTGCTGTTTCGTCGCCGGCTCCAATCTTTCCGGACTGTCAACCTCTTCCAGGCAGAGTAAAATCTCCAACTGTAGGAAAACAGTCAAGAGACTTGGTGAAAGGAGTTGGGATGAACTGACAGACACAGAACGCACACGACTGCACAACGCTCGTAAGTTTCTGTAGAAGAAGCTCTCAATGGAGAATGGGCCATCTGCCCATACATCGGCGGGGGCTTCTCCTGTAGAGATCATAAGCGTGAGTGTATTAATGGGACCACCTGCTTCGAGTATTGGTAAAACCCATACTGGAAAAAGGACTGTCTCCTTAAACGACAAGGACCAACTAATTCAAACCTCCGGAAAATTGGACTCACCTGCCAGACGTTGCGTGGAGAATTCCTCTACTCCGGGCCTGGTGGGTGATAAGACACCCCCGGGAGAGGTAGGTGCAGAGGTGACGCACATGGAAAACATCCAGGGCCTTATCCCCACATGCAACCTTGGCGCGTCTACCTCATCACAACCTAGACGACATAACGAACGGAAGGACCCTGTAAAGAAACGGACCACTAAGCTTCCTGTCACACCGTACAGACGTTGCATGGAGCCTTTTGCTCCTACGGGCCTGTGCGGTGAGAGGGCGGCCACTGGTGAGGTTGAGAGTGGTGGGAAACACACGGGAACATCCTGGGGACTGGCCCTACATGCAACCTAAATGCTTCCTGCTCCTCTTGACCAGGTAACTGCATGGGGAACTCAACAATTGACAGCGACCCAACTAACAAGACTGTCGTGGAGAATCCTAGCGCGCAACGCAACGCAAAGCCAGCAATGCAACGCAAGGTATAGAGACTCCTCGGCGACAAACAGATACAACGCCGACAATTACGGAACGCTACGCGGATTGTCCGGGTTCTCGCAAACAAAAACCCTGAAACCCTAACGGCTCAGGAACGGCTAGCTCTGGACAGATCCAGACAAAGATTACTGATAATACCAAAAACAACTGACGAACGCGACAATCAGAGTCCTAGGAGTACCGCATTAGGAGTGTCTAAGAAGAGCCCCGTGCCCCTCACTGACCCACCAGCTAATGCAGGTACGTCCAAGCAGGTGAGTACCAACGAACGTATCACCGACGAACAGGAAGAAAAAAGCCAAACTTTCTAAGGTGCCTTTAGTAGGTAGACAAGTCGCCGTAGTAGACTACGGTAATCCTACACGGAAACTAACGGAAGACCAATGGCAATTAATCGAACTTCGGATCCTTGAGGAGGTAAACGAGGCTATCGTCAAGAGCCGGCCACCGCCATTCTTTGGTACTCTCGGCACCTACCAAGGATTCAAAATGCTGACATGTGAGGATGAACATACCCACACATGGCTTCAAGAATTTGTCAGTAAAGCTGAAGCTCCCTGGCCAAACGCTGACCTTCGCCTCATGGGGAGGAAGGAAATCGGTGAACTGTCAAGACCTAGAGCAAAGCTAATTATGAAAGATACCTCAGGTCACTCAATACTGAAAAGCTTAGTCAAAACTGGGAGGTAGTCGAGATGGGTCAGAAAACTAAAGATGGCACTGAAGTGGTTGTGATCTTAAATCACAAATTAATACCTCTGCTCAGAATTGATTTTAAGGTACGCGTCGGTACAAACCGGTGCAAACTGCGGCTGATAGACAATAAGAAGAAGGTAAATAGGGGGGAGAAAGGTTTATAACAATATGAAAAGAATACAAATTAATCTCCAACACAGTAAAGCTGCCAGTGCCAACCTAGTCTACCTCATGAAGGATAGACAAATGGACATTGCCCTTATTCAAGAAGCCTGGATTGCAGGTGGCAGAATTAAGGGCCTTCACTCAAAAGAACTAACGCTGTATAAGACCACAAACGTAGGTATTAACAGTAGTATTAGAGCTTGTATCGTAGCTAGAAAGCAGATTAATCTCTTTCTTCTATCTACATACAGTTGTTTAGACCAAACGACGGTCAAACTTGATCGAGCCGGGCTCCCACCACTAGTTATAGCATCATGCTATATGCCGGGTGATGGAATTGAAGGACCACCGGCTGAGATGACAAAGCAACTCATTCCACGTGCTGCACTGGAGAAATGGGACACTGTTGTGGGCTGTGATGCCAACGCGCACCATTTGCAGTGGGGAAGCACTGATATCAACGAAAGGGGTGAGTTACTCTTTGAATTTATTATTGAAAATATCATTTTGCTAGCGAACAGAGGGAATGAGCCCACTTTTGTCATCAAAACTCGTAAAGAGGTACTTGATATAACTTTGTTAAATAACTCAGATACCATATTCATAGATCATTGGAAGGTATTAAAAGAGGAATCATTCTCTGACCATAAACTCATAGAGTTCTTAATACCTGACACCCCAGATCCTCACAAACCATTTAGAAATCTCAGACGAACAAACTGCGAAATTTTGAATAGGGAGGTAGAAACAGAATTACGAAAGCTAAATACTGATGCGTTGCAAGAACCCGAGATTATAGAGAAAGCTACTGATAGCTTCACTGAAATTCTCGGTAAAGCATTCGAAAAAGGATGTCCATTAAAACCAGGGCGACAGGGTAAAAAGAAACCACCCTGGTGGACAACTGAACTTGGCAACATCAGGAAGGAAACAAGAAGACTTTTTAATGTTGCCAAGCATACAAGAGCAGATAGTGACTGGGAAACTTTCAAATCTAATCAAAAGAAATTCAAGATGGAAACTCAAAGAGCCAAACGGAGCTCATGGAGACTCAGAAAAATACTTGCTAAGGGACCAATTGTTCTAGGATCTCTTAAGGAACCCAATGGACATTGGACGGAATCGTGTAGCGAAACACTGGAACTCCTGGTAAACGCTCACTTTCCTGGTTGCACCTCTAACGGGAATAACAACCCACAAGTAGAACTCTGCATAGAGAACACAACACCAACGGAGCTGATTACGGAAGAAAGGATAAAATGGGTTATTAATTCCTTTTCACCGTATAAATCACCAGGTTTGGATGGTGTCTTCCCCATGATGCTACAAAAATGTGAAGACCATGTAATCCCACACTTAAAGAACATATTCCTAAGTAGCCTTTAATTAGGATATGTGACGAAGGCGTGGAGAGAAGTCAAAGTGGTATTCATTCCGAAAGCTGGAAAGCCAAGCCACACGACCGCTAAAGATTTCAGACCCATTAGTCTCACGTCTTTTCTCTTAAAGACATTAGAAAGATTGATTGATATATATATACGCAACGCACTGAGCCCGGAAGTCATACCTCCAGCCCAGCATACTTATACAAAAGGTAAAAGTGTTGAGACAGCACTACACAGTGTCGTCAGCACAATTGAAAAAACGCTAAAAGACAAAGAATACACCCTTGCTGCCTTTCTAGACATTGAAGGAGCCTCAACAATGTTCGGAACGAGGCGGTGGAAGGAGCGCCCGTAAATCTTAATGTGAATAACGCTATCATCAGATGGATAATGTTCATGTTGAAAAACAGAATGATCAACTCAGAGCTAGGAGGAGTGCAAATCAAAGTATCTACTTCCAGAGGAACCCCACAAGGTGGGGTGCTTTCTCCGCTTCTCTGGACACTCGTGATGAACACAGTTCTTATGAGACTAAGATACAGTGGAGTCAAAGTAATTGCATATGCAGATGATCTAGCATTACTAGCGACAGGCAAATTTCCCTCCACACTTAGTGAACAAATAGAAAATGCCCTATCAATAGTGAATACATGGACTAGGAATTGTGGACTTGCGGTTAATCCGCAAAAAACCGAACTAGTACTTTTTACGAACAAACGGAAAATACCGACTTTCAAGATTCCTTTCATTGAAGGGCCCCAACTCAAAATCTCCGATCACGCAAAATACCTTGGTGTAATCTTGGATAAGAAATTGAATTGGAGTCTCAACGTTAAAGAAAGAACTAACAAAGCCATGTTTGCATTCTACTCCTGCAACAGGATATTTGGTAAAACCTGGGGACCTAGCCCAAAAATTATCAGGTGGATGTTCACGGCGATAGTTAGACCTGTACTGTAACATAGTCTGGTGGAATGCGCTCGACAAAGTTACTAACCTTAAACTCATGACCAAGGTACAAAGAATGGCATGTATTGGAATCACTGGGGCTATGAGGTCCACCCCCACAGCGGGCTTGGAAGCTATACTCAACTTTACACCCCTTGATCTATTTGAACAAGAATCGGCAGCCAAGAGCGCACTTTGGCTTAGCCAAACTGGTAGCTGGAAGCGCAACGCCATAGGACACGCGCAGATTCTGCAGATATACACGGGAAGTATGGTATGCACTGACTACATTACACCCCATTTAGACTTTCACAAGCCGTTCACGATCGCCTTTCCTAGTAGAGAAGATTGGCATACCAAAGAACCATCAACCTGCGAATCGATGATAGCAATATATACCGACGGACGGTTCCAAGATGGATACTGGTGTTGGTGCAGGCTTCTTTTCGAAAACTCTTGGACTAGCCAGCTCATTCAGACTTCCTAATTACAGCAGTGTCTTCCAAGCTGAGGTCCTGGCAGTGACGGAAGCTGCTAGACAGGTCTCAATGATGGCAATACCACAAGCGGATATCACCTTTTTCATTGACAGCCAATCGGCAATAAAAGCTATTTCTGCCATTGAAATAAAATCGAATCTTGTGACATGCTGTCGCGAAGAGCTAAGGGTTCTTGGTACACAGCACAACATAAGACTCTGCTAGGTTCCTGGCCACAGTGGTGTCCCAGGTAATGAAAGTGCTGACAAACTGGCAAGAATAGGATCAGCACTTGATCTTAATCAAGCAGATTCAACTGGTTAAGGCCCACCCTGTAATCTTAAGAGGGTAATCGAGAGTAAAGTTCTAGCTATAACCAACAAGAGATGGAACTCACTCGATACCAGTGTTATAACTAGAAAATGATGGCCTAGTTTCGATAAACAAAAGACCGACAAGATCATGCTACTGGGAAAAAAGTCTCTATCTATTCTCGTGAGCGTTCCCACCGGGCACAACCAACTGGGTTACCATAAGAAAATGATGAGTCTCAGTATGGACGACTTATCTAGAGGATGTGGTGACGCAGAGATACATGAGGATACTCCACACTACCTTTGTCACTGCCCTGCACTATGACATCTAAGAAATAGGCTCCTCGGGAGACATTTCTTCAATGACTTAGACGAACTATCTAACATTACAAGCAATAACATGTTAAAATTTATTAACGCTACAAAATGGCTTGACAATTCAATCAAATCAGTCACATACACAAACCCACTGATCTATCAAACTCAACCGCCAGACGTTACATGGAGCCATTGCTCCTACGGCCCTGGACCACACCCTTGAAAAGACGATGGTGCGTTGGCCTCTCCTCAACCTGGCGAGTGTGCTTACGGACACTTCTTCAGTAACCTGAAGACTAATCTGACTGAACGGGGCAGACGCATGCACCAACCACTGATCTATCAAGCTCACCCAGCGGACGTTGCATGGAGTCACTGCTCCTACGGGCCCGGTGGAGAGATGATCTTTCCGGTGGGGGTAAATGAAGGGATCACGCCCTAAGAGGACAATGGTGCGTTTAACTCTCCTCAACCCGGTGTTAATATGCCGTCAGACAATTCTTCAATACCTTAACAGCTTCACCGAGTTAACTAGGCAGCAACATACACCAACCACTGATCTTTCAAACTCATCCACCAGCACGGATCCACTGCTCCTACGGGGCTGGTGGGGGGATGATTTAACCGGTGGGGGTAGGAGGGATCACGCCCTTAAAGGACAGTGATACTTTGGTGTCTCCTAAACCCGGTGATTGTGCCGACGACGTAGGTTAATATGACAGAACGGGCTAGACGCAGACACCAACCACTAATCTATCAAACTCACTCACCAGACGTTGAATGGAGCCACTGCTCCTACGGGCCTGGTGAGCGGATGATCTATTCAGAGGGGGTAGAGGTAGAGATCACGCCCTTAAAAGATAACGGTGCGTTAACCTCTCCACAACCCGGTGATTATGCGCAAACAGACACTTCTCTAACACCTTAATGGGACCAACTTAACAAAGCTACCACATACACCAACCACTGATTTATCAAACTTACCCGCCAGACGTTGCATGGAGCCACTGCTCCTACGGGTCTGGTGTGGGGTTATTCAATCCAGTGAGGGTAAAGGAAAGGGACACGCCCTTAAAAGACAATGGCGCGTCAACCTATCCTCAACCCGGTATTTACGCAGCGACTGACACTCCTTCAATCAATTTGTAAACCACTTTTCCAAGCTTCAGCTTGTTAGAACTGTATCGACGCCCTCTACGGGCTATGTCATAGGATTTATCATGGGTTTCTTTTATGGGGATCAATACCCAGGGTATCACAATGGATCTACACTGATCTAAGTGTAACGGTAACAAGATCAACTGTCAGCACACTAACCTTACCTAACCTAATGGAAAATCATTTATAAAAACTTAAACAAAACTTTTGGAGACTTTGCCGCCGCGCTCGCCGTCTTTTTTTATTTATTTTTATAGAAAATAAATAGCTTCATTTTATTTTAATTATTTAAGATAACTTAGTTCTATATACATTTTCTATAATACAGATACAATTGTTAAAAAAAAAGGAAAAAACGAGATGAGGCCCCAGGATTGACTTGAAATTACATATACATATATGTACGTTCACTTCAAAAAAAAAAAAAAAAAAAAACAAACAAACAAAAAACTAAAAACAGTCCAACTGTAAGAAAACAACAATTTCAATAAAAAACATAGAACTTATGTTTCATTAAAAAAATCTGAATTAATTATTATTTCAGGCGTGAAAGTTAGGATTTACATAAAAGATTATGTATATACACAAATACATAGGTATATTTTTATTTATCTAACTTAGGTAAGAATAAAAAACATACATATATACAGTTTGTTTAAAAAAAAAGCAATAAATAAACCTTACATAACAATGAACTTACAATAACACTTCAATCAACACAACAAAAAAAAAAAAAAAAAAACAAAAAAGACTTAAAACAGAACTGTTACAAAAACAACAATTATTCGATTAAAAAACATTAAACTTATACAGGGTGCCCCATAAAGAATGGATAACCCTGAAATACCTCATAGTAGACTTTATGGCCGTCCTGAAAACTGATAAAAAAAGTTCTATCCCAACCAAAAGAAAAGATACATGCATTTTTTTGTTCAGTGCATTATTTTTTGCCTTACTTTACATTTTTGAATACCACGACAACAAGTGAATGAATTCCACCGTTTTTTTTTTTTTCGTAGCAATATTTAACATTATTTGTACATTAGTAGAAGAAAATTATAAATAATTGTTGGCCTTCTTAAAGAAAAAATTGATTTTCAATGCAAAATGTGAAAGAAAATAATTTTTGAAAAAGTTAAATCATCTCTGGTATTAAAAAAAAATGCATGAATACCTAAGTGGCCAACTTTTTAAAAAATATGAGCGTTAAATGCGGATTTCAAATTGGTATAAATTGTAATTGTATCTAGAGTCAATAGCAAGTAATTGGTAAAAATCTGCAATATTAGAGTCAATTTAACAAAAACAAAATTAGCACAGTAAACGTGAAAATAATGCCATGCGTTGAACATGGTAGATTTTTGATTGACTGCCTGTTCTTATGATGTTGTTCTTATGATAAATCCAAGCTTTTATTTTCTAGGGCCGAGTGCAACTAAAAATGTCAACAAAGTGCAAAAAACGGTTGAATTTTCGAGGGTGTTTTGAGTTATACCTCTTCAATTGGGCTTTAACAAAACCATACAATATTTTGTTGGTTGAAATTATTTTATTTGTAATTATTTCCTAAAAAATAATTTAAGCCAAAATTGAACGCGCATCACATTTTGACCTATCGACTTAAGGTACTTTGATCCTTACAGTGGTTCCTTCATCGGCCATTGGATGATTATAGGCTCAGATACTTGGCTTGTTTTTCTCAAACTTCCTTGGCTTGTCATGTTGTGTTTTTTGATTTAAGCACAATATCTTCTTAACAAAACCTTCTTCTCCATTCTCCATTACATTCGTCATTGTATTTAAAAAAATAGATTAATTTTTGTTAAAAAAAAAGTTAAATCATTCTTGTTTGGAATGGAGAAATTAAATAATCGAAGCAAACTGACGAAACTGACTCTCTTAATTCCGCACTTTAACGGGACAGCATACATAAGTTAATGTCAACTTTAACTGTCAGCATACGTTAATGTCGACATTAACTAATTAAAGTCCGGAATCCTTTAATTTTACAGAAAATTCCCGACATTAACTGATCGAACCAGTTAATGCTGACATTACCTAGTTAACATATAACGGTAACATATATAACAAGAAATGTTCAAAATTACAATCTGAAAATTTGAGATGCATCTATATGAAAAAAATGAGGGGGGCCCGCTGGTAAGTGTAATACGTTCAATTTCAGGGCCTTTTATGAAAAAATAAGAAGAAGTAAACTTTTCACGTTTTTATTCAAATACATAGACAACACTTTTTTTTAGCATTTTTTTTTTTTTTTTTTTTTTTGTTTTGTAAAATAAAGTTTACAAACAAATTGAATTGGTCTCAAATTAAGATTTGATCAAAAAATCTTAATGTGTAGATTCTCTCAATAGATCAATTTAATTATATGCAAATAAACACGCTGACTAATTATTTAGCGTACCTAATTTATTATCTAAGGAAATAAGATCTTTGCATTTTTTAAGTGAATTAATTGTTTTTATAAATTGCTTAGCATATAAGGCATTATTTACTATTATACATTAACATAAAATTAAATAAATACTGTAATAAAATTATAAATCTTACAATCTACATATATCTCGTTTGGCACTAGACAAAATGGAATAGACAGCAACCTAATTATACTGATAGCCTAGGTTGTTGTTGTTTTGATTTTGGTGCAATTGTGCTTGAAAGTTAGCCTGCGCAATAGCTCCTTGGATCTCTTCATCTGTGAGACCGTCTAATAAGTTAGGCTGTATGCTTTCGCCAATACCGTAATGGTAACCCCCTTATAACAAAACAAAATTATTTAGGACGATGGTATTTTTTTATCGAGTTAAAACTTACCTTGTGACTGTGGGATGTTGTTGTTGGGAATTTGTTCTGGTAAAAGACCTTCTCCGCCTTGAGGTCTGTTGGCAAAAGGTGGAAGAAGTGTTATTGAAGGTCTATTGGAGTCGGGAATAGTTGAAATAGTTGTTGTAGGCCGTTGGGGTTGCTGAGAAAAATCAGGAAATTGGGGCTGTTGTGGTTGTTGAGGTTGTTGGGGCTGTTGAGGAAACTGGGGTTGTTGAGGAAATTGAGGTTGTTGAGGAAATTGTGGTTGTTGAGGAAATTGGGGCTGTTGTGGTTGTTGGGGTTGCAGTGGATTTAGCACAGGCCGCCAGGGCTGCTGAGTCGGTGATGGAGGAAGTTGGGAGAGTGGAGGTTGTGATCCTGAAACTTCATCACTTCCTCCGGATGGCCTTTGTGGTCGAGCAGGTTGTAGGGGCTGTAGTGGCAAAACACCAATATTAGGGAAAAACTGCGATGGCGGTACAGCGGGTCCAACTGGGGTTGAAAATGTTGGTTTCGCCGGAACTACCTGTACAAACACTGGAAAATTCGGCTGTGATGGGAAGGACGGAAAAACTGGTAACTGATGTGGTGGTGGTGCGGGTCCCACAGGAATCGCTGGCACAACTGGAGGTGCTGGTCGTGCTGGAGCTACAGGAATGGCTGCTGCAACAGGAGTGATAGGAATTGATGCAGCAACACTTGTCACAGGCGGAAATGCTACCCCAGTGGGAATGTGTTGATGATGGTGATGGTGTTGTGGATAGTTCACATTGAAGGATGATACTGCAGCACCACCTGGCTTCAGAACGAAGGGTGTCCCATAGGATGGGTTATGTGATTTGAATTGCCATGGATTTTGGACTGATGGTACTCCAGCTTGAACCCCGTGAACGGTTGGTATGCCATGTGTCACTGGGTGACCGGGATGTATTCCATGATAGACTCCGTGGTTTGGCTGCACTCCCTGATGAACTGAAGGTACTCCATGGAAAGGTTGAATGCTTTGAGATTGTACTCCGTGTAAGGTTTGTACTCCGTGAAATGGATGATAACCGTGTACCCCATGCAAAGCAGGGAACCCATATCCAGTAGGTATACCATGAGCAACCGGGTATCCGTGTACAGCAGGATGACTGTGGATTGCTGGTTGAAGTCCTCGTGCCACATGAACTCCTTGGGGTGGTAATTGAAGGTTATATCCAAATACAGATGCATACTGGCCAGGCCATCCTAGCGCAGCTCCTGATGGTGCTCCATATGTTCCATAGTGAAATATTCCACGCTTATGCTTGCTGTTTTTGGATTTCGCGGAATCATCAGTTTTGGTTATATTGGACTTTGATGTAGTTTTAACTTCTTCGAGCGCCGCTACTTTCAATGAACCATTGTCACTTTCTTTTGATTTGCCTTTAACGGCGCCATCACTTTCACGCACTGTTAATGCCAACAAAGCCAAAATGGCTATGCAAACTTTTACTTTCATTTTGTTTGTTTTCGAATACTTAGCAGTTGACGAGAAACAATGCAATCAACAATTTCGCGACGAAGTTTTCTGAATGAATGGAACACACTTCCTAAGTCATTGGTGTATTTATAAAGCGGATGTGTCATGCATTTGATTATTCGTTCGCGCCTCCCCCAACAGCTGAACAGTCAGTCTACATACATTATACGTATGTTGGGCTCCCACTTCGATTGAGAAGCAATGGAAAATTAAGACTAATCGAAGTATGTACCTACCATGACAACACATGCGTAGGTATACTCTTTAATTTTAGAATTCTTGCCACGTCTGGACATGCGATCATCATCATAAGCGGTTACTTATGCTTCTTGAAGACTTCGATTGATCGATCTACCGCTAACTGCTGGAAATTATCAAATCAGTGGCGTGCTTATAGAGACTTTAGTGGTGTAATATTTATAAATCTATTGTATAAGACATGTTTTTGGTTAAAACCAGCTTTTAAAAAGATAATTCAAATAAAAAGTACAAGTGGCGTCAACTCCAGAAATTATTGTGTTTCGCCCAAGGTAAAACAGTAGGCTCTTCAGTCAGTCTGTTATACCCTACTAAGACACAAATTTTGTTCGATGTTTACTGACTTATAACTTGGGCGAAACACAATCATTTCTGGAGTTGAGGTCACTTGTACTTTTTATTTGAATTATCTTTTTAAAAGCTGGTTATATTTAATTCTGGTTAATTATATTCATTCACTCCACTCAAAACCAAAGTAATTTTAATATTCAAATTTCTTCTTCTTTTTTAAAAAGATAGATATCTATCTTTCTTTGTGCGTTAAAATTAACATCTTATTTGATTTTGAATGGTTCAACTTAGAGAATCGTGACAGATAAATTTCATTCATACCTAGCTAATGAAAGGAGCGAAATAATAGATGCAAATAAATAAAGTATGACAAATTACAAACAACGGAAGTTATTAGTCGTAATTTCATTCATAAGCGTTGTTGCAGGTAATTAAATACTATTATGACTTGTCTTATGATTTTATTTTTTTTTATTATTTATTGACTTCATAAATGTATACAATTTATAATCTTATAAGTATTTTACATAGTCTTGAGTGGTTTGGCCGAAGGCCGTCTACCAGGACTTGTCTTATGAGCAATGTGAACAATTTCTTATTAATTAGAAGCCAAGAAGTTTAATTTAAAATGTATGACCAAATTTTTTGTACACAATCCACAATAACTTGAAGGTTTAAAAATAAGGTATTATTTCGTATGCAAAAGTAGAAGAATTTAATAGGCTGTTTAGTTTGTTAGTTCGTAGGAGTGTTACTTTAAAGTTTTTGGGTTCGATTTCCAGCCTATTCCACATATACAAAAAAATAAAAACAAATTGTCTTATGGGTTCTACGTCTTGCGAGGAAGTGACCTTTGATGTTCGGAATCGGCAGACAGTTGTACATCACAGATTCCAGCCTACTACGAACACGCTCACCAGAATTGATCAAGCTTGTAAGAGTTGTAAGTCACTGGTCAAATAAAGTCCATTTAGTTTCGATTTTTGTCCATCTTGCTTTTCTAGATATGTGACCTGCCCAGCACCATTTTAATTCGTTTCGTTCGCTGTATTACGTCAACTTTGTTTGTTCTTCTTCCTATTTCTTCGTTGCTTATTCTTTGTATCTGTCGTATGTTCAATATATTTATTTCCATTTTAGTTTAATGATTTGAGTTTAGTCCTAGGGTTTGCAGCCCGTACGTCAAAACAGGAAAAATTGTCGAGTCGATTACGTATTTTCTTGTGTAACTGCTAAAGTTCGATTTCAATATTTCGTTCAAACTCCAGTACTGATTCCATCCATTGATTATTCATTTATTTATTTCCTTGTCTTCTTGTTTTTCAAACGATTTTATTTGTCCCAAGTATGTACACGTAGTCCTCAACATGGTCTATTTAATCATTTCCAGGAATATATCTTCTTTTATGTGATTGGTCATTATTTTTGTTTTTGTCAAGTTTAAGTTTTTTGTCCTTCTTTTTTGCAGGTTGATGAGAGTTGATTAAGCATTAACTGTATCTGTGTAGGTGAGTTCAACAGTAGAAGAACATCATCTGCGAATCCTAAGTTATTTAAGTACTCTCCCCCGACTTGAATACCATACCTGTTTCTCCATTTCAGTCTTTTGAAGATGTCCTCCAGGACAGCGGAGAATAATGACGTCGACATAGGATCACCCTGTCGTACTTTTCTTTTTAGATGGAATTCCCTTGCAAGTTTGTCGTTTTTTACATTAGCAGTGTTATTTTTGTATCAAAGGGCACGGTAATGCCCAGCCAAGTTCTGGCACAACGACCTTTTTACAGGATCATGCGATTTTCGACCCCCGTCTAACTTAAGTACCAATAAAGTCAGAAACTTTAAACTCGCAGCACTTGCTAAGCTCGGCAGAGTCAGGCAACTCACAAAATTTCAGCATTTGTATGTTCCGAGATATAAGAATGCAAAAATCGCAAAAACCGTAACTGACTGACTCACTCACTGACAGATCATCAAAATTATGTAGCACTTTCCGACATCGTAGAATCATGTTATTTTGCAAAATGGGAAGGCCTTGTATGCACCACAAAGTAAAAAATCGAAAATTTAGGTAGGGCTTGAAGTGCAAAAAAAGGCAAAATTTTAAAATTTGGTATTTTACATTAAGAGGGCGTGGCATCAGAATTAATATTTTCTTTTTTTTTATATTCCGCGCGCACAATTATATGGATCACTACAGATTGTTCTAGAATTATGCAATTTGAAAAAAAAAACGGTTGGTCTTGTAATTAGTAATTAGTAGTATTAGTAGTAGTAGTTGTAATTAGTAGTGTAATTAGTATTTGAGTTTCTACAATAAGGGGCGTGGAACACACCGATTTTCATAGAATTGATATAAATTATTCGGAGCCCTTCTAATAGTCGTAGAACTATGAAACTTGGTAAAGCGATACACATCTTGAAGTGCAAACAAAGGAAAAAAAAATAAATTTCAGATTTTCCATTTAGGAGGCGTGGCATCCGCCCATTTTCACAGAATTATTATTAATTATAAAGAGAACTTCGGATTGTTGCAGATAATGATAAATATTGCCATACTGGTAGAATTTGGTAGACTGGTAGATCATGTGGTCAATACACAGGATTTATTAGAAAATTTAAAATTATCAATTCAGGTGCGTGCCATCCACCCATTGTCTCAGAATTGTTATTAATTTTGTGCAGCACTTCTGTTTGTCGTGTAATGATGAAATTTGGCAGAGTGATACAACATGACATGCAAACAAAGTAAAAATTAAAAATTTGAGATTTACATTCATTGGGCGTGGCATACACCCACTTCTTAACAATTATTATCACTTAAATGAATTGATTCTGATTGATGAAAATTGGTAGTGCGGTAGGATTTGTAGTACATAGAAAAGGCACAAATTAAAAACTTTATGTTATTATGACTTATGAGGCTTTCGGAGGGCGTTTATTCCACAAACTTTTCCCGATAAAAAGAATCTTTGCAAAAAGAAGTGAAATCACACCAAAAACATAAATGTTTAAAAAGAAGCCAAGTTCTTCTCTATACAAAAACCTTTGCGTAATAAATCAGCCTAGACAAGTAGTGAGATCTAAAAGCACGCCAAGTTCCAAGTTTTTAATGTAAAATATCAAATATTTTAAGTAGAGTAATAACGAAGAACCTCAAAATTATCAGAGAAATCTGTTATTTAATGATAACTCAATTAAATTAAGTTTGTTTGCTTGGAAAGTTCTCTTTTATTACCTAATTACTTCATCCTCCTCTCACTCTTTTTCCCTTCTTGAACCCGACTTCTAAGAAAGCCAGCAGTGTGGAATTACGAATAAAATTGGATATGCTGTAGAAGTGTAGAGCGTGAAAGTTTGCGTCAATAGTAATCACTTTTTTGAGGCTTCGGACATATTTTTACTTTCACTCATTACAACATTATCGTTCTAGTCACATTTTTGACTAAAACATAATTCAGCATGTATCATTGAAACGATTGGTTTGACGAAAAAAAATTGTCAACGCAATTATTTGTGCAAAACTTCATAGGCTATTAAATTTATGTATTCACATTTTCCTTCGCAATCATTTTTGATATTTTTAAAAAAAGGGTGAAGATTAGAAGATTTTTAAATACATGCTTAGGGCATTCAAATAATGGTTTCCACACAAATTCATTAGTAAATTCAAAAGTAATAGGTATTTTCAAATTTTTTTTAATTTGTATTGGTAAATAATGAAATACATATTGCGAAACAGTGTGCATGTGCATTAGGGTGGATCGTATTCAGCATTTTTGTTGCCAAATTACTGCATGCAACTCATAGTTTAAGTTTAATTGTTTTATGAACTCGTCCTCGTTATTTATTTTGAGTCGCAAAATCAAAATAGGAAAGCCATCGAAAATTGTTCGTTTTTCAAACAAAAAAAAAAATTGAATAAGCGGCGCGTTAAGTTGGCCAAAATAATAACAAATTCTTGTAGAGGGTTCAAACACAAGTATTTTTCGTCATGGATGTAGGGGTTTATCTCCTTCCGTATAGGTGGGAGGAGGAATTATGTAATAAATTGTCTTAAATTCTTTAGTGAGTGAGTGCTTCTATTATAGGACGGGAGGCGACCGTAGGTTTACCTATCTCATCGTGGCTTCAGAAAATAATTATGCCAATTCATAGCTTTAGTCTTAACATTAACAAAACCGCTGGTCGGACAAGGGATTTCAGGTGCCAATGGGTAGAAAACGCACTTTTTCGGTTGCATTTTTGGCTTAGGGTACCTAAACCATGACGGATTTTTATAAATGGGGTATCAAATGAAAGCTTAGAAAACCTAGAATCACAAAAACTACTACTTGTATTTATTTTGTTTAAATAGTACTACCCAACTAAATAATTGTATTTAGTCAATCTACAACAATCCGTAATTTTTTGTCGCCAACTATTCGCGCCC
This sequence comes from Melangyna quadrimaculata, assembly GCA_949320155.1. Taxonomy (NCBI): domain Eukaryota; kingdom Metazoa; phylum Arthropoda; class Insecta; order Diptera; family Syrphidae; genus Melangyna; species Melangyna quadrimaculata. Next base: position 102,248,440 of record OX439483.1, on the reverse strand, counting down.
CAAATTCATATTATGTGTAGATACCTATATCAATTTTTGTGAGAAACTACCAATTTTCATTGGCTTCTCCAATTTGTTTATAAACAGTGATTAGGCAAAAAATGATGAAAACGATCCACCCTAATGTACATGCACCTTTAAAATAGGGCTTGGACATATTCCGCCACAGTAATTCTTAGTAATTTGTAGTTATAGTATTCTTATATCATATACTTTCTATATATTCTTTGTTAGAAATAGTTATCTTTTAGTTGACAAATAAGTCTAAAAATGAAGTTTAGGTGCAGGCCTGGAAAATATACGGCCTTATGACAGGCCCCGTCGTAAAAGATTCGTACTACGAATCTTGAAAAAAAATATCATAGCCGTACTCGTAGGAAAAATATTGACACGATTTTGTGGGCAGCTTTAAAACTTTTTTTTTCGGGATTCGTAATACGCAACTATTACGATAAGGCCGATAATGTTTCTATTACATTTTTAAAATCAATTGTAATTAAATTAGATATTTTTTCATTGGTACTATACAAATGTAATGGATTATTATATTTTATACATTATTACAAATGTAATCGATTATTAGACCACTTTTACACAAGGAAACTGCGTTGCCAGAAACTAGCTAGTTTATGGCGAGAAGGGTGTGAGGTGAGGTTTTTTATACTTCCCCTTCTAGCCTAAAAACTAAAAATAACTGGCAACTCAGTTTCCTTGTGTGAAAGCGGTCTGAAAATGTTACAAATTTAATTAACTATTTATAACCATAAATATAAATTTATAAACATAAAATTTTATAAAATTTTACCTAGTTCTTGCTGTTCGTGATCAAATGATCAGTATCTTTATTTGAAAAAAAAAATATGGTACTTCTGTTCCCTTTACAAGCGTCACTGTATTTATATCTAAACTAATATTAAATTCCACTGACGAAAGCAATAACCCAAAGCAGCCATCTCCTTTATGTGAGGGTATTTCTAATCATTAATAAAATTATTATAATGTTGTCAAATAAAAAACTGTTATCAATATTATTTATTCCGTCTGCAGATTTTCACTTTTCCCATCACAATAACTTCGCCTATACCAACCATCTCTCTCTCTATACCTCCTAGCCCAAACTTTTTGGTCTTAAAATGTTCGTTCACCATGTCCCAACCCAACCCATTATTCCGAAAGTAATGTGCGATCATGCTATTAAATTAAATACCTATGAACATACTTTATCAAATGCCAAATTCTTGGGGAGCAGTTAGTAGCAAGCAATAGACCAACATAGTATAAGTTAACGACAACATGAGACAAAAACATCATCAACTCGCAACTCCCACGAAAAGTGGTGACCAGTGTAGTGTCTGGACAATGACACCACACGAGGACTCACTTCATCAATTTGCGTAATTATGCAGCGAATGACTTTTCTTGCAATTTCATCGAAATAATAGTATTTAAAGTATAGGATTTAAGAATTATTGCATTCATTTTGTATTCAAAGTCAGAATCGCTGCCATTCGGAAAATTGAACTAATAAATTAAAATAATAAAAAGAAAGGAAAAAAATATGAAATATTTTTTTTTTAACAAAAACTAAATAAATAAAATTTAAATTATACAAAACCTACAATTTTATTCATCCAATACAAACAAAAATGTACCAATTAGTCAATAAAAATCCAAATCACGTTAAACGGTGAGAGATTCGTTTACGCGCATTACATAGTAAGTAATTGTTAAATGTTTTACTTTTTTTTTTATTCGTCTGCGTGTGATATAATTTTGATTATTTTCGTAAGAACATGAAGAAATTTAATGTTGTTTTTTCGTAAATCAGGAGCTAGAGCATGTATACATAACAAGCAATAAATATTCAACTGATGCGAGGATTCGTTACATCTGATGTGTGTTATGAATAATTGTAGTTTGTCATCTTTGAATAAATTGATGTTTATTTTGTTATTGCACAGTATTACTTTGTTCGAAATCAATAGAGACAATAGAGACTATGTAGTCAAATATTTAATAGCAAATATTTTGACCGGGGTGGGGCCAGCTCGGATATCATTTGTATTAATAAATAAATCGACATATATGGTATAGCTACCTGACAATTTTATCTGTCATATGAATTTATATATAAATGCTTTCTCCGCTTTTGTTTTTGTCATCACATGCCATCGCTACGAGGTAGGAGGGTTTTGCGAGTACAATACCTAACTAAGTTCGTAATAAAGACAGTAAAACAATGCGTTTTTATTTATTGAAAATTATTAGTAAGTTGACCTTGAATAGAGCAATCTTTCATACGTCACCGTTAAAAATGACACCGGCGTATTTTGTTATAGGGCCGTTAAGTGCTGATTATATTCTTCTATAGTAAATATCTCTCCAGGCTGTTTTTACTTATTTTTCCAGTTTTAAATTTGAGCTCATTGCCCCTCGTATCGTGCTCCGGACCGTTTGCGGTATTTCTAAGAGCTTCATACATTTTAGGCAGCAATTTACAAAAAAGGCACTTATTTGCATTACGTGTAGGTATTTAATTAAATACAATTTCAAGGAAATTATTCTGTTTAGGCTTGGCATCTATTTAAAAATAATAAATTGTTTTAATGCGTAATTTTTAAAGATTTGCCTTTAAACTATGAAAGTAAGAAGAAAACCTCGCCACAAAATTATCACTAAGCCCAATTTTCTTCAATTTCTCTAAAATATTTTATGACTCGACGAATGCTTCGGTAAAGTCTGTAAATATATTTACAATGACTTGGGGTTTTTTTTTCAACCATCTATACAAATAATTTCAATAGTCTATTTTTACTTGCGATAGTTATACAGGGTGTCCAGTAAATAAAGGATAACCTTCGAATGCCTCATAGTAGACTTTATGACCGTCCTAAAAACTAATAAAAAAAAGTCTATCCCAACCACAAGAAAAGATATGTGCATTTTTTTGTTCAGTTCATTATTTTTTGCGTTACTTTACGTTTTTGAATACCACGACTACAAGTGAATGAATTATACCGTTTTTTTTTCGCAGCAATATTTAACATTGTTTGTGCCAAAACATAAGACGGCAAGAACTATAATAACGGTTGGAATTCTTAGAGAAAAAAATTATTGAACTTTGATTTTCGATGCAAAATTTGAAAGAAAATAATTTTTGAAAAAGTTAAATCATCTCTGGTAATAAAAAATGCATGAATACCTAAGTGGACAAATATTTTTAAAATATGCGTATCGAATGCGGATTTCAAAATGGTATAGTTTATTATTGTATCTAGAACCAATAGCAAGTTATTTGTAAGAATCTGCAATACTAAAGCCAATTTAGCAAAATAAAAGTTTTCAAAATTAGCACAGTAAACGGAAAAATAATACTATGCGTTGAACATGGTAGATTTTTGATTGATTGCCTGTCTTTATAATGTTGTCCTTATGACAAATCCAAGCTTTTAACTTCTAGGGCCGAATGCAACATTACCAAAAATGTTAACAAAGTGCAAAAAACGGCTACATTTTCGAGCTTGTTTTGAATTATACCTCTTCAATTGGTGTTTCAAAAAACCATCAAATATTTTAGTAGTGGTTATTACCAAATTAATTTTCTTATAAGAGGTGCATTAAATAAATCGAATACAGCAAACCGATCAGTTTCTCAGAGGAGGTATGTAATCTTGTGCAAGCCGCTGCATTACAAATACATGAGGTCTGGGCCAATTTTACAGCAAGCCCATCAGGTCCTTAGAGGAGATGAGAAATCTTGGGGAGGCAGCTGCATTACAAGATTCTGAGCAAAAATTAACAAAAGATTAATATAAGATTTTCATTTATTCGGAAATGCAGAACCTGTATTAGAATAGGTGGAAAACATTTTGAGCATTTGCTTTAAATTTAAAAAAAATATCTATTTTTGTTTTTGTTTTCTAACTAAGTAATCAAGTGATTGAAAGTTGGCTCAAAACTCAAAAGACTATTTGTTTGAAGAAAATAACAAATAAACTAAAAGCAACTGCAGCCGTTTTTGCACTTTATTGACATTTTTGGTAATGTTGCAATCGGCCCTAGAAGTTAAAAGCTTGGATTTATCACTTGGATAATATCATAAAAACAGGCAAACAATCAAAAATCTACCATGTTGGACGCATGATATTATTTTCACTTTTAATTTGCTAATTTTTAAAACATTTGTTTTTGCTAAATTGGCTCTCTTGTTGCTGATTTTGACTTCCTATTGGTTCAAGAAGCAATAATATATTATACCATTTTAAAATCCGCATTTAACGCGCATATTTTTAAAATAGTTGGCCACATAGGTATTCATGCATTTTTTCATACCAGGGATGATTTAACTACTTCAAACATTATTTTCTTTCACATTTTGCATCGAAAATCAAAGTTCAATAATTTTTTTCTCTAAGAATTCCAACAGTTATTATAATTTTTTATTCTTATGTTTTGGCTCAAACAATGTTAAATATTGCTACGAAAAAAAACGCTAGAATTCATTCACTTGAAGTCGTGGTATTCAAAAACGTAAAGTAACGCAAACAATAATGCACTGAACAAAAAAATGCACATATCTTTTCTTGTGGTTGGGATAGACTTTTTTTTTATTAGTTTTTAGGACGGTCATAAAGTCTACTATGAGGCATTCGAAGGTTATCCTTTATTTACTGGACACCCTGTATATGTATGAGAAAAAATCGTTTTGATAATGTGAAAAAGTGCGAACTATTTATAAAGTTATTTTTGGATGTTTTCCAAATGACCACAAAATTTTCTATTTTCTAATTTAGAATTTGAATAAAGGTTTTTATGATAAAAAGCTTGTTTTTTATGATAAAAAGCTTAGCTTTTTTATCATTATAATTATGCCTACTGAGCTTTGTTCTGTCTTTAAAAATTGAAAGAAAATAACGTAAGTGTATTCAATCTTGTATCGCCGCTGCGCCCCCGGCGTCGCTGTTAACTGTTCTCGTTCGGGTTCCAGAGATGTAAAATAAGAATATATATTAATAGTGCATAATATATGTTTTATTCAGACATATTACTACGCTATCTATATGTTACCAATAAAAAACGCCTATTAGTAGAAGTTGGATATATGAGTTTTGGAATACTAACATATTTTGTACGTCTGTAGTCGAATACGACTTTCCAAATCTGGGGCCGAAAAACGTCTTCAGTGAACGAGTAAGGAAGTTTTACACGTAATCGAACTTTCGAGTAATCACATTGGTATGATGTTATATGAAGTATCACGTATCGAATTAAGTTCGTATTGTACTAGGATAATTCTAGTACATTTTCCTCAACGTCAATATTCCTAACTTTTCATTGGTCGATTGCCACAGCTACTTGTGTTGGGCTCATGTTTTGTTTACATTTGCCTTTGGAATTTAATTTGTCCAAAAATATTTTTTGGCTAAATCGAATTATTGTGCCTTAAAATCGAGTAAGAATAATTTTGTGGGTGATGTTTAATTTATTTTAATTCACCCCGAAACAACATTAATTGATATTGTGTAGGAATATTTGCAGAAAAGAGAATAATTGTATTTGTCTACCATTTTACTGCTCACTCGTCTACCTAGCATCTATCGTATAAAAAAACACTCGTCCACTGACAAGGAAATGCCAAAAATCGAATTCGATACTCGATATCTTAGGAAGGAATCCCAAATGCAGATAATTCAATAACGTATTGCTCACTCACTGATGCGGTAATTCGGTCCCTGGTTAAGTGATTTGTTTCACAAAAAAAGAAAAAAACAAATAAGAAAATTCGACGTGTTATGAGAAAGATAGACCAGATTTGAGTAGCATTTTCTATTTAAGCGAATACGTTTAGTTTGGAATTATTTGTCTTAATTTTTTTATAATACAAAATTATAAATAGAAAATCAAAGTTGTTTTTGTTAGGCATAAACAGAATTTTGCACATACAGCATTTTGGGATACAGAATTATGGAAATTCAGAATTTGGAAAAACAGAATCTTGAAATACAGAATTTCGGTCATACAGTATTTTCAAAGAAAAAAATAAACAAAATTTTGGTCATACTTACTTTTACTTTTGATGGCGCTCACAGCCCGGGATGGGCTTCGGCCTCAACTAACAAGCCCCTCCAGCCAGCTCTGTCCCTAGCTAGCCGCTTCCAGTTGCGCACACCGAGTTGTTTGATGTCGTCCTCTACTTGAGTGCGCCACCTGTTCCGCATTCTTCCTCTGCTGCGTACACCATCGGGGTTGGATTCGAAGACTCATCGGGCAGGTGCGTTGCTGTCCATACACTCAGCCGCTGTATTTTCAGCTTTTTTACCAGGTCAACGTCGCTGTATAGCCCGTATAGCTCGTCGTTGAATCTTCTCCTCCACACTCCTTCGATACATACTGGATCAAAAATCACACGAAGAATCTTCCGGCAGGACCGGGATGATTAGGGTCTTGTATAAAGTCTCCTTGGTTCTCTGAGTGAGTGCCTTACTAATAAAATGCCTTCTTAGACACCGAATAAACAGCGGTTGGCAAGAGTAATTCTTCGTTTGATCACTGCACTGATGTCATTTTGCGAGGTAATAGTGGAGCCAAGGTAAACAAAGTCCTTGACAACTTCGAAGTTATATCTGCCCATCGTGATATTTTGCCCGACTCGACGATGTTGAGATTCCTCTCTCGATGACAGCATATACTTCGTCTTGTCCTCATTAACCGCCAATCCCATTCTAGCCGCCTCCGATTCAATGCTCGCAAATGCCCCTGCCACAGCTCGCTTCGTTCTGCCGACAATGTCTATGTCATCCGCATATGCAAGCAATTGAACGGACTTTTGATAGATTGTACCGCTGGTGTTGACATGTGCGTTGCGTACAATGGCTTCAAGAACGATGTTGAATAGGTTGCATGATAACGCGTTGCCTTGCCTGAATCTTTTCTCAACATCAAAGGAATCGGTGGTGTTCTTACCAATTTTGACGGAGCAGTGAGATTTTTCCAGGGATGCCGAGATATGACATGGCTCTCTATAATTCGTCCCTTTTCACGCTATCATACGCGACTTTAAAATCGATAAAAAGGTGGTGTGTATCGAACTGGAATTCACGGGTTTTTTCTAAAATCTGTCGGAGTGTGAACATTTGATCGACAGTTGACTCGCCTGGCCTAAAACCTCACTGATAGGCACCGATCAGATCGTTGTCAAAAGGTCAAACAAAATAGCCGACAAGATATTTATAAACGACGTTTACAGGAGACTGATTCCTCTGTAGTTGGTGCATTTCAGAGGATCTCCCTTTTTATGGATGGGGCACACTATACCGAGGTTCCATTCATCGGGCATACTTTCATCCGACCAAATTTTGCAGATGAGCTGTTGCATGCTCCTAACCAATTTATCTCCCACTGATTTGAATAGTTTGACTGGTAAGCCATCCGCACCAGCAGCCTTGTACGATTTAAGTTTGGCTATCGCCAGCCGCACTTCGGTTAGGTCGGGTGGACAGAACTGATGTTGTCCATCATCGTCCAAGTTGAATGGAGTGTTCTGCCTACTTGGCTGTCTTGGCCGTTAAGCAGTCTAGAGAGGTGTTCTTTCTAGATCCTCAGCACTGACTGTGTGTCTATTACCATATTCCCACTCTCATCTCGGCAGGCTTCCGTTCTAGCTTTGTATCCTTGGGTGGATCGTTTCACCTTCTGATAAAATTATAGAACATCTCCCCAACCGCTACAACCCTCAATAAACTCGAACACCCACTTCTCGTGCTCTCTCTTTTTCTCTTTTCCTCCTCAGAAGTCGGCATTCCTCTTTTCGTTTCAGCCCGTAGAGCTCCCGGGCTACTCTCTCAGCAGCTCTTGTTCGAGTCTGCAGCATTGCCTGGGGGGCCTCGTCCTTAGCTGCATGCGCCAGCCGGCACTCTTCATCGAACCAGGGGTTTCGTTGTGGTCGCCTAGTGAAACCCAGCACATCAGAGGCGGCACTTCTGATGGCTTGTTGACAGTGTTTCCACTGGTCCTCTGCACTTGATGCTGGTAGCGGACTTGCTGAGAGATTAAGAGTTACGTGGTCTGCAAAAGTCCGGCGGTGTCTTGCGATTTAAGCTTCTCTAGGTAGCTTTAAAAAAATTCAAGAAACAAAATCATATTTTTTTTTAACCAACATTTTTGAATATCAAAGGTTTTAAATGAACAACAACTACTTGTGTTAGCTACCACCAAGTATTACATTAGACTGGAATTATTGCAATTTCATGGCTGCCACACCATGGTACCTAACACAAGTGGTTGTTGTTCATTCAAAACCCTCAATGTTAATATGACGGAGCGAAAGCTATGCAGCCTAACTGCAAGTGTTATCACGAGAAAACACCTTTGGATTTTTGAATATCGTCGGTCCCATGTAAGGATCTCGTAACTCAAATATTTCAAATCTTACAGAAAAAAGAAAATTTCTCACGGACACCATTTTGTGTTTTTTTTATTTATAGGTGTTACGAGCAGTGTTGCCACTTTAACACAATTGTGGTAGATCTACCTCATTTTTGAAGAATTTTCAAATCTACCACTTCTACCACGGTAATCAAAAATTCTACCACTTTTTATCAGCCATATAAAAATCCTTAATATTCAAAAAATCAAAGCTAGCAAATTTTTCAAACGAAAAAGGTTCAACAAAGCTTTAAATTCAAACTATAGTAAAATAAACTAACCATTGGTACTAATGCAAAACCCGTTATACAAAAGGAAATCATTTTTGTTAAAATAATTCTGAGAAAATTTTTATATTTAATATTTTTTTTGTTTTCCGAAAAATTTTAAAACACCTTTTTCTTCAAGCCAAGTACGCAGATCGCGCTAAATTTTAGCTAGCCCTATTCTCCCCTTACATCGGCTAAAATCCTTGCTAAATTTTGGTGGAGAATGTCACAGAAATAAAAAAAACAAATACGCCAAAGAAATTGTTGATAAAGCCTAGTACTCAGTTCAAGTGAAAATGAAATTTCTATATTCAAAATTAATTTCATTCCATAATTTTCATTTCCTAACGTACTGCCACTTGGTTAAAAATAATTGAAGTGAGGAAAAGTGTGAGATTTGTCAATAAATTAAAATAAAAGTTGTAATAATTGAATAAAAAATCCTAAAGAATTATTTTGGATCTTATGATCGTTTATTTTTAAATATTCAGTGTTACCGACAAGCCAAAATCAAACTGGATTTAAAATAGTCTTCTCAAGCATTTCAAGATTCTGTTAAGCTGTCAGACAAATCAAATATTTTTTTTTTCATTTCACGTGGATAATTAATTATGGTTTCACAATGCATATTCACGTGAATTTCAAACCGCTTTTATTTTTCATTTCACTCAGAGGTGAGTACTAGGCTTAAAATGCAAATCTTATATTTTATTGTCGAAATAATTTATAGATGATTATTTATTGAGTTTTTGTGTCATTATTGAACCTTAATGTGCTCTTAAAATTATATTTGTTTCGTAGGTTGCATAAATTCAAAGTTTGTTCTACTTGCACTCCTTTCCTCCGCTCGTCCAACTAGTCCACTTATAGATATTTCATTCTGCAAGCGTTCAGAACAACACATCGCGTTCTGGATTTTATAATCACGGTTTGTACAAAAGAATCACAATTTGTTTCAACACGTACGTCCTCGTAATCGAAAAGATAAAACAAAAGATCTGTCAAAATTTAGCTCAAGAATAATGTGCCGTGCATTTATTTCACCCGCAACATTTTGAGAGATAGTGGATATACAGTACGAACTTAACATTTTTTTTTTTTTTTTTAAATATTAAAGACCACACTCGACGGAACTAAACTTCTTTTGTACCCTTGTTTATAATACCAACAAAATTAAAGCTGCAAAAATTAAAGTTTAAAAATCTACCCCGAAAAATCTGAATCTACCACTTTTCCTTAGCGCAATCTACCACGTTTTTAAATTTTGAAGTGACAACACTGGTTACGAGGTTTCTTCAGTATTCTCCTTGGCAAAAACCAATATCTATCACAGAACTGAAAATTATTTAGAGTTTTGAGGGAGATCCCCGTTCCATGGAGGTTTTTAGGGGAATAATTTTAAAACAGGAATAGGTAACAAAAAATAAGAATAATTGAAATAGTGAGAAATGGAGAGAAAATAAATACAAGGTACAAAGAGCAACATTTCTATAGAAAAAGGTTTTAGAGCCATATTTGTGTTAGTGAAAGCAATATAATATATGATAAATCTTAATCTTAATCTTAACTATTATATAAAGACGAAAGAATTATTTTGTTCCTTCGCGCATAACTTCGCCCATGTCCATGAGACGGTTTTAGGATATTTTCTATTTCTTAATTTGTTTAAATTTTCAGAATATTATTGTTTTTTAATTTTTGTCACATTTTTTCTAAGAGTTTGTCCCAAATATTCACTCATACACTCAAAACGGTTTGATATTTTAAAATAATAAGAAGTTTTTGATAAACTCAACCTATATCTTTTCTTAATTATACATACAAGCTGAGCAATAAATATATAAACTTTTGAAAGTTATCAATTTTTTTAATCATTTCTATCCAGGAATGCTATTCAAGAGCAATTAACGGGTAGCTGCTTTGTTTTTTTGTTATTTTTGTTTTGTTCTTTTCTTCCGCAACTGAATTCATGCCTGCTGACTGACCACTATGGTGTAGTTGTAGAAAAGTAAAAAATAGTATATGTAGCGCTACAATGTAAAGATACCATTGTAGCAAGAAAGTGTGTGTGTGTGAATTAGGTAGGTTATGTTATTAGGAAGAAGAGGCACTTTATGTGATAAAATTATTTGTGTATTGTGTATTGTGTTATCATGGGTAATCGCCATGCATTTATATAAAAAAATAAGGTGCTTTCCGGGTGAAAAAAAATGATTTGGTCCAAGTTAAAAGCGTATAACTTGACTTCTTATGGTCGGATCTTCAAGATTGTGATCTTAAAATAACGGGAAAAACAGTTTACAATAAGTATTAAAGCAATTGTATGGTATGTGGCGAATATTTTAAAAGGGAAAATGTTATGAATAAAAAATGCTTCATATATTTACACAATGGGTACACTGCAAAAAAAATTGTATATCCAGAAGCTTTGAAAAAAATACATTATATATATTAATATTATCTACTTATAGCAAACAAAATATTATTTTTTTTAATTTGCGAAGCAATGCGAGCACGGGTCGGCTAGTATAATATATAATGCACATTTGTTCAATTTAAATGACAAAAAATGATCTGGACTTATCTGTTAAACTTATCAAACCTAAATGTTCAGTGGCGGAATGATTTGTTGTACTAGAATCTGTTGAAAAAGGACATTCTGAAATTACTCTGCAACATAATTGATTAATTTTTAAATGGCATGCTTGAAAGAAAAGTAACCGTCAAATTCACTATTTACGAAAATAAGGCCGATTGATACCATATTATTATTATTATATCATAAGTACAAGTTTGTGTGATCCAGTCACGCTTTTCAACTTATATACGCAGAAGAGTTTTACCGTACACTCGGGCGTATACGTACTTTTTTTTATTTTATTGAATTGTTATGAATTCTGATTTAAAAATGATATTTTTGGACATGCTTCATGTTCTCATTCTTATATATCTATACGTAGCATAATGATCACCCACCAAGCGACGACACGCAATGTTTTTAGAAACAAAATAAATCCATAAAAAATTATATTAATCTAAATCGTAAAAGGTAAATATTTACAAACAAAAGTTGTTAATCAAAAAATTAAAAATAAATTATTTCTATTTATTTGAACTGTACAAAAATCTTCAATACTACAACTGCTGTTAGATTATGTGTTAATTTTTGTATTTCTAAACCTAATGGAAGTGATGGGGATAGCCTCCATATCCTCCAAAACCACCATATCCATGATGACCATGATGATATGTTGGTCCATAAAAATGTGCATAAGAGACTGGATAACCATATCCGTGTCCGTGTCCATGTCCGTATCCATGTCCAAAGCCACCATAATAACCGTGTCCTCCATAACCGCCTCCATATCCGAAGCCCCCATATATTCCGCGTTTCTCTATCTTTTTGTCCCCGCTTTCAGGATTCACTTCAGTTGAACAGACAGTAGAACACAGTAGGAAGAAAATAAAACCAGAAATGCTCTGAAATTAGAAACGACTATAATATTAAGACGAAAGCCCTTAACATATATTTTTTTTGCATCGAAAACTTACAAGAAAATTCATTATGACAATAAGAAATATTAAATTAGTCAATCAAATTTATGGTTGTAACTAGCTGAGATGCAGAATTGTTTGTGATGCCTTAAAACAAGTTGCAAAATGTATTTATAGTCATAAACAGGGAATCGTCAAGCTTATGGGGGCATAACCGTCTTTTTTGTATGATTGTCTTTATTTGTTTACTTTTTGGAAACAGAAGATGGAGATGAGGAAATTCAATGCTCATGCGATCACTCGCTGCATATTGTTGTAGGTAGACTATAGGGTTTTATCTTTTATGCTATGGTAAGTTAATAAAGGTATTCGATGACGTTTGGATTCGAAGATTACTTCAGGGCGTTTAGATCAACTTTGAATTTAGTTCGTTTGTATTTGCAATTTTCTTCTATTCTATAAAACGGATTTCACAATATTTTTTGATGGGGGATGTGTTAAAGAGGTCAAGTTTGCTTCATGCATTATGATTTTTAATATGGAGTTTTTTTTTTATAATATTGTCTGTTAAAATTTGTATTCTTAGCTTCAATAAAGGTATAATGGTCATATAACCTTTAAGCAAAAAAGCGAAGGTATTTATCTTGAGCACGGTTTTGATTCAAAATAATCCTTGTACTATTGTAGTTGTGTACATACTCGTATATGTTCTACAATTTTGGTAAAACAAATCTTACAAAAAACTGGAATTAATGTGATTTATGACTAAACTAAGCATCTTAGAGAATTAAAAATAGCATATCGCACGGTACGGAAAACGAACTTTTATCTTTAAACCCTATTTGCGGCCAAACTATACGTCCTAGACCCTACAAAGTTGACACCTTTTTTGGTCTTTTTTTTTTTTTTTTTTTTTGATTGAGCGCGCACTAAAGGGATTTGGCTGCCCTTAAAATGTTTAAACACAGTGCGAGCGTTGGGAAAATAGGGAAGGATTTAAAAGGAGATACCGATGCATATTGGTTTTGAACCTCTGAATATTAAAATGGTCGGGAAAGATAGAGCCGGGTAAAGCATTCCACATTCGGGTAGTGCGGCTAAAAAAAGAATCTCTATACTTGACAGTACGTCCGAAGTTGGACTCGAGGGTAAACTGATGTGCATTCCTAGAGGTACGAGTATTACGGTTGAATTGTCTTAGGGGAGGAATGCAGCTGGCTATTTCACTAGAACAGTGTTTATAAAAGTAACGGTAAAATAATGTTAGACATGAAACATCGCGGCGGTGTTCGAGGGATGCAAATGTTTCTGTTATATTTCTGTCACCTATCATTTTCAAAGCTCTTTTTTGAATCATATCTAAGATACTCAAGTGGGTTATTGGGGCACCTGCCCAAATATTAAAAATATAAAATATTTAAAAGTGATTTATGACTTAACTAATAGGCATATCCTATTTTACCTGTGCTATCAACTGGTTGCTGAAATGATAATTTAGCCGGATTTGTCTTAGTTTTATAAAAAAGCTGGTTCATTTACTTTTTAATATCTTGAACAGTAAAAGTCCTAAAAGGATCTGGTTTTCAGGGTTTGACTAAAAATTGATAAGGGCATTGAATTTTAATTACGTGAAATTTCGCAAAAAAAAATATTTTAAAACTTTTTTTTAATTTTTTTTTTTTTTAATTTTAAGTTCAAACATTAATATTTCAACAACTACTCATTGAAATAACTTTATTTAAAAAGGAAATGAAAGAAGTGACCTCTGGCCTTACATAAGAATATAACATGTTATGTTACTGTTACCGTTGTTTTTTAATAATTTGTTTTGTTTTAAGTCAATTTTTTCGAAAATTGCCCCTCCCACTTAAAAGCCGCCACCATGGACTGCAAGACTTGCATTTCTTTTATAAGCATTAACACACTTTTCGACTCATATAATTTGTTTTGGTTCACTTTCGCACACCAAAAAATGCTGTGGGTTCTTGGTCTATAAGCATCTTATGCCGTTTTCCATTGGTTTCACTCAAAGTTTCACTCATTCTGAAATCCAATGGAACAGTCCAAGATGCTTCTACTCAATTCTAGGGTTTGGTATCTGTATAGGTGAATCTTATTGGGAAAATTATTTGCTACCACACAAAAAGTGAAATGTAAAACATGAGTGTATCAACTCCGAGCTTCCAAATAATATTTTTAGTTTGATTTTTTCTTAATTTGTTTATTAAAATTTACCAAAAACTTTGATTTTGGATGCAAATTAAATTAAAATGGAAAGTTAAAAAAAAAACATGAAGTACATTGCATTTTGTTGTGACTCAGACTCGTCAGCAGCATATTTTTTGTGCCAATGGAAAGGTTTCAGAAGGCTTCCCGATGCTTCTGGACGCTTCCGGACGTCCAATGAAAAACGGCATTAGAGAATTAAAAATTGCATATTCGTGATCTAGGGAGTACCATCTGTTTTTACAAAAGTGGTCGGACTCGCCGCAACAACCAACAAAAGTCTGAACGACCACTGGTTTTGTAAAGAGGGCAGTCTAAGCTTTCAAGGTTTAGGTATGTTAAGCCAAAAATGCAACCGAAAAACGCGTTTACTACCCATTGCCACCTGATAAAACTTCTCCGACCAGCGGTTTTGTTAATGTTAAGACTAAAGCTATGAGTTGGGTTGTGACCAGGGGCGTAGCTACCGCGCTATCAGCCGTATCAATTATAACGAGATAAGTTTGTATGAAACTGAAATACATTTAAAAAAAATTAATAAAAAAAAAATCTCTTCTTGGCAGGTATTTTTAACATTGTACCAACATAATTTAGCTTAAAAAAAAAAAGATGAACGTGATAAAAGTAAAAATATAATTAACATTTTAGAGAGCTACGAATTCATTGTATTGGTCTCGTTTTTTTCTTCTTTATTCGAAATCATTAGCCATGGGTCCAAAGCATAAAGATAGTGATTTACAAAAAGCTTTTTTGACGAATTATCAGAAGATGAGAGAATATCAGACCCGGAATCTTAATTCAAAGTCAATGTTTACTATTGCTGCTTAGATACATATATTGATTTCTCAAACTGAACAAAGATTTCAGAGCCTCTATGATCTAAGTAATTTATTTGAAGGTTTACAACTAGAAAAACTTTTATCCTTTCCAAATTAAAAAAATTAAAAAGGAAGCAGAAAAAAAAATTAATACGTACATTTTCGGAGACAAAGACAAACAAAGTTTTTATTTGGGTTTTTTTTTACTGTTGGTTTAAATTTAATAGCACCTACATTTATGTATGTACCTATTTAAAGGCCATCAGGCCTATTGTGAGTTCCTCGTGAAAGAAAATCCGCCCGGAAAAATTAAATTTCACTCTTCCCTTATTGTGAGTTACGGGCGAAAAATGTTCCCTGCTCGTAAAAATTCCCTTATCGGCACTATTGCCATCAATTTTTTCGTGTTAAATATCTCATTTCATTTACAGCAAGATTTCCATTTAATTTTTGGTGGCGAAGGAGGCCACACTTGTTGTTAAATAAAGGGTGAAACTCGCAATAGCTTTTAAAAATCCCGGCGAACAAAACATTTTCGGCCGAAATGTTTTCCGGGTGAAATTCACAATAGGTCTGCATATGTATGTACCAATAATTATACTGGATTTGTTATTGTGAGTGTATTTGTTTGTTTTGTAAAAATTGTTGTTTGTTTACATTGTAATTTTGGAGGGGGGTCCCCTAATAATTCTTGATAAGGGGCCACTCGAGGGCTAGGTACGCCACTGGTTGTTACAACAACTTACCTCGTCAAGTTGTAACATGGCCTGTGGTTAGCTATAACAAAAACTAGAAAAGTCTGTTAGACCCAGTTTTCCAGTTAAGAGTTTAAAGGTAAACTAGAGTTAACTAACCAAATTCAAAAGGTTAATTCGAGATTAACTTATTAACTTCGATGATCTGGCACCGAAATACTATGGGCATTAGAAAAATATAAATGGAGTTATTTTGTGTGTCACAACTTTTCCGGAAAAAATGAAATCGACGTTGGTTGGCGATGAGCCCTGATATAAATCTCTCCGAACATGTTCGGTCCTGCTGGAGAAATGAAAAGGAGGCCTTCCAGAGACACTCAATGAGACTAAGATCTACTCTGATGGAGGAATGGGATGATTTGGACGTTGCCATCGTAACAATCCTTATCCAAGGTATGTCCAAGCTAAGAAAGGCTTTATTTATGTTCGGGGAGGCAATACTCACTATTTAAGGAACTAGGTTAAGTTTTGTCCATTTTTCTTAATTTATAATTAATATCTAAGTTTTTTCTATTTTATTTTTTAAAATGAATAACTGATTTGTATTTTAATTTAAAAAAAAACTATATTAAAAAGCTGGCACTTTTCAAGAATCATGAGTTAAAATGACCAACATTATTATATATTCACTTCTTTAACCTACACCCCCTTATAACTATGCAATTGCCAGCAATCTCCACCATCTATATTGTTAGATTATTCCTCTACCAGTTGTACGAGCGAATCCAAAGTGGAAGCAAACATTGCAAAGATGAACAATAACAATGAACTCTGATCATGGATGTATAAATACTTTAAGAAATTTATTCCAATCCATCAGAAACAATTCTGCACTTCAACTAGCAGCAGCAATCAAGCTTAAATATAATTAAACTCATTCAGTGTCATCATGAAATTTCTTGTGAGGAAAAACTATGTTTTTTAATGGATCAGGCAAATTTAACCAACATATTTGATCGTTTCAGAGTGCTTGTGTTTTAATCATGCTAATCGGTGCCGCTCTCTCCTCACCATCAGCCATCCCCGAAGGAGACATCAAAAAGACAGAAAAACGAGGGATCTATGGTGGATTTGGATATGGTGGATATGGTGGATTTGGTGGATACGGACACGGATACGGCGGAGGTTATGGTCATGGATTTGGCTATCCAATAGATCATGGCCATTTCCATGGACCATCATACTTTGGTCACGGATATGGGGGCTTCCCACATGGATTTGGCGGATACGGAGGATACCATCATTTCCATTAAAAATAAAAACATACAAGATTGAGATAAAGTAGTGTTTGTAAATATTAGGTATATTTTAGTGTTTTTGATTAGTTTAAAAATGTATTTGAAATATTTTTATAAAATTAATAAAAATTGTATTCTTTAAATCTATATTTCATTTTGTTTGTTTTTGAAATGGTTGTGTTTTAACTTATTGTTGAGATTTCAGTATAAATTTGTCGAACAAGTTTAGCGATTGCTAAGTGGTTTTCTAAAGAGCTGTATATTTACTCGTCAGCTTCATATTTCTAGTTCTAGGACCGGAGTTTTCTAATTATCGTTTGAAAGTTTTTTTTTTTTTTTAAACAACAAACAAAAGTGTTGTCCCAGATTTGCAGGTTCCAGAGGAAAAACGATTTATTCCGAGATAAACGATAAAACAAGTTAACTTTCTAATGAAACGTTAAATTAAAAACTTAATTAATTAAAGGATTAATAAATAATTTCGCTTACTGCGCGGCGCCTACGTCACAGCTGAAAATTTAAACGTATGTTTTTGAAAAGGTTTTAGCTTTTTGTTCATACATCCTTATATTTCCAAAATATAAGCCTGAAAACAAATAATTTAAATGAGAAAATATGTATGACTGGATCGCACGAACTTGCTCTCACAGCTAACAACTAAAATGTAGCTAGAAATTGACGGTGTAGCTGTATTAATGAAAATATTAAAAACATGTTAATAAAGCAGTAAATTGATATTTTCTTTGATTTTTTTTTTCGTAAAAGAAAATTATTAACAAAAATTTTGAGTGCAATAATGATATAAATGAACCAAGCCAATAACGAAACGCGAATATACAAAAAGGGATTTTTCAAAAAAAAAGTCCATTACTTTATTTCCATTATTCGAATTTTGTAGTATTGTTAAAACTTGCCTAGTGATTACATCTACGAAGTTTAATCAAAATCGTAAGAGCCGTTTTTGATAAAACTTGATATAACCGTAGCTACCCGTTCTAGATGAGCTAAAACAAAAAATCGATTTTCTCTAGAGAATCATATACAAATGCTACACAGCAAATTTGAAACAAATCTGTCAATTTGCTTAAGCTCTAGCTCAATTTACTTACTCAGTGGCGTAGAAAACAAAATTACGCGGGCCCGTCAAAAAAATTACATGTTTTATCATGAAAAAAGAAAAAAATGTCATGAAAAAAATGACTTGGGGGCTGACTATTTAAAACAACTGGAGCCAAAAAAATATGCCATGTAATTTGTTTGATATCTATATAGGTTGATAAGGTCTGACAAAAGGATAGAGCGTATGAGTCGAGACATGGAAAAATCGTATGGGAGGGAGGCGTTCTATTTCTGCCCGTTTTTTTTTTTTTAAATATTGACTTAAAACAGACAACAAATTAATAAAAACAACAGTAACAGTAAAAATTGAAAAAAAAAATTTCAAACTGTTTTTTTTTTTTCAAAATTTTACGTAGGTCATTAAGTACTATTTTTGTTGTCAAAATTCAATGCTCTTATTAATTTTAAGTCAAAAACAAAAAGCCGGATGGCTTTAGGTCTTTTACTTTTCAAGATATTAAAAAATAAATGAACCAACTTTATCATAAAACTAAGAAGAATACGGCTAAAATATCATTTCAGCAACCAGTTTACTAAGATGTTGGTTTTCATTTTAGTGTTTGACTGAGAATTGATTAGAGCATTGAAATTCGTAAACGAAAATAGATACTTTATTACGTATATTTTTGACCCCCCTCCTATACGATTTTTATGCTGTCTCGACTCAACCTACGCACTCTTTCTTTTTGTCACACCTTAGGTGAATCACCAGTTTATAAATTTATTTAATTTTTTTTTTAAATCACTCACCCGTTTCCAAGTTATTGAATTTTTTCAAAAAAAAAAATTAAATTTTTTTAGAAATCCAAAAATTACTTTTTTGAATATTTACATGTGCAAAATTGTTTGAACTAAAATAGTTGAAGTCGGTGTAGCCGTCAACGAGAAATTTAAAAACCAACACAACGGTTCTTGGAGAGGTACCGTTCATAACCGTTCTCTATCATCGTAATGTTAGGGAAAAATACTATCTCGAGTTTGATTTTTTTCACGAATCCAAAACATGCCCTTATAGTGCCTATGCATATCGCAAGTAAAAATTATGTATTATATTGCGATGCGGCATTTCACAAACGACCAAAACCCCGAAATTTGGGCTGGGACCGTTCCAAAAATTACCAAATCGCCAAGAAGGTGTGACTTTCCCATTTTATAGCTCTGGCTATTCGCAGGAACGACCACAACCAGTTGTGGGGTTCGGCTAACAGGTAGTAGCTACCTATTATTTTGAAAAATAAAAACATACTGAAAACATAATTTTTAAATGAGTTTTTTCTATGTTGATGTCTGTTAAACTAAAAAACTGCAATCTTATCGATTGTTTTATAATTTAATACTATTTTTGTCACACTTAATGACTTTAAACATTCTCTTTAATCCGAATCTTTTAATCAGTCATCTTACAATGCATCAGATTTTAACTGGGAACCTACCTACAGTGAAAGAAGAAACATAAAACCCTTAACATAAAATTATGGGTAGGTATAAAAGCTTTCGCAATTAATTCAAAGACATCAGAAACACTTCTGCAGCTCATCTAACACCATCATCGCCAAATCATAAATCCATTCAGTGGCATAATGAAATTCCTAGTAAGAGAATATATTTCTTTCATAGATTGGATAATCAAATAACAATAATTTATTATTTTAATTATTTTAGTGCACTTGCATTGTTATCCTACTTATTGGCGCCGTTCTAAGCTCGCCTGTGATTCCCGAAGGTGAAAGTAAAATAACAGAGAAACGCGGAATATATGGCGGTTTCGGTTACGGTGGGTATGGAGGCCCAGTTTATCATGGAGGCTACGGATATGGACACGGATATGGACACGGATATGGACACGGGCATGGCCACGGATACGGTCATGGATATGGTTATCCATTCGCATACGGCCATCATGGACCATCATTCTATGGTCACGGTTATGGGGGCTATCCACATGGATTTGGAGGATACCATCACTAACATTAGAATTTACAAAGAATAGTAGTGTAGATAATGTTACTTTTATTTTTGTACAGTTCAAATATTTTTTTTATTTTTCAAATAGATTATTAAAAACAAATTTCTAACAAAAATTGGTTTAATTTATTACTAAGTGCGATTGTCGAAAGACAGTAATTATTTTTTTCTCTTAAAAAAACCTTAAGTGAATTTATTAGCAAATGTAAAATTTTGTTAATTCCTCTTGGTGGGAGAGAAACAATATGTGGCCAACAAATTTAACTTGGAATTTTGAATGGAGACCTTGTGTTCTTCAATTTTGTATTCTAAGAACAGTTTCGGTAAGCTTCTTAAGGAACAAGAAAAATCAAGGAATGTTAGATAAAAAAATGTCCTTACTTCCGAGAAATTCCGACAAAGTTGAATTCTAGTTTAAGAACGAATTGGCGTTCATGTCATTTTGTATATAATTGTACTATCTACAAGTTGTTCCTATATAATTTTGTGAAAAAATGAACTTCTCAGGAGTTATTAAACAAAATAAGATTAATCAAATTTTTCAAGATCTCTGAATTTTACCTTTTTGTGTAGAATTACATGAGCTACAATGTTTACCTACAACTTTTTTTTTTCAAAAGAACCTATTGTTTTGGGGTTGTTAGGAAAAAAATTGAATTTTAGCCCCCCCTCCTAAAACTTTTCGCTCATCTCCAAATTTATGGTACTTTTTAGGAAATGTTTAAGACACAAAAATGAAGCTCTCCACCAAAATTCATCTTTGTCGCAATTTTTTTGGAAGTGAATATCTTATTTTCCTGGACTTAAATACGAACAAGTAAAAATAAAACGACATAACCTCAAAAATGGGATAAAAATGTAAGATAAGAATTATAATTCGAACAACATTGTTCATAAATTTGTTAGGCTAAAACAAATAATTTTGAAAATATAGACCAATTTGCGTTTTCCAAAATGTTAAATTTTGACATTAATTTTAAATCTCGAAGATTTGAAGAAAATAAATGAAAATGTTTTCAAAATTCAATGCTTTTATCAATTCTTAAACAAAAACTTAAAACCGTATGGTTCTAGGACTGTTAATTTTCATAATATTAAGAAATAAATTAACCAAAAAATCATAAGAAACGTTAAAATTCGAAAGGGAACCGAAAACAAGAAAATTACCTCTTAATTCATTCAGCCCTATCACGAATTCCATCGTAATCGGAAACTTCTTACGAATCCCTAAAAAGCGGATCGCAGAATCCATCGTAGTGGAAAAGCCCATACAAATTGCAACTACGAACGGATTTGGTGATAGTTTTTTCGAGATTCGTAAAATGTTTCCGATTGCGAAGAATAGGGCTGATTAATAGAAAAAAAACTGTTCGATCTTTAAACCTATTAAAATAGGTGGGAATGCTTCCACCTCTCTCCTATTCAAAATTGAAATATAGTCTAGGAAAGATAGGAAACTTAATATGGGCAACCGGGGACAAATTAATTCATGAAATTTTATTGCCGGTATCGCCGCAGAATTTTTTCCTCAACAACATATCCAAAGTCCAGCTGAAAAATTTGTTGTAATACAATCTTATTATATGACACATGTTTTTATGGTGCTTTTCAACACTGATTCTAAAGAGACTAAAACTAAAAAGATATATATACCCTGTGGAAAGTAAATGTCATTTTTATGGAATGATCACTTTTTTTAAAGTACAACAAGTAATATATTATCCAAAACCATTTTAAAATAATGGGATATTAATGAAATTAAATATAAATGTTTCATTTGGTATGCATACCAAGAATCGAAAGAGTTCCCAAAAATATCTTTGGTTAAAGGGTGTTTTTTTGACGGAGAGATGCAAGCGAGTGATTATTACCATAACATCCATGAACAAATTCTGACTCTTATGAACTTTGCTAAAAATATTAAATTTATAGTGGCACCCAAGGATCAAAAGAGTCCGTACAAATACCTAAGGTCCAAGTGTGTTTTTTGGGGGTGTAATATATGACTTGCTTAACGAAAAAAACAGTAATTTCTGTTTCAAAATAAATCTAACTTTTTTTAGGGTGCTTGTATCATATTGGTTTTTCTTTTATTAGATTCGGAGTTAAAAATACCTTTAAATCATATATCGTATGTCATATGTTCTATCTCGATTACACGAAAATACAATTTTTCGTAAGAGCTAATATATTGCTCCGTATATGGCAGGTCAAACATAAACGCACTAAGAACACTCTTTGGATCAAGTTATTTTAATGGATTTTTTTGGATACTTGGAAACCATGAAATATTTTATATTTTTAGCAAATTTCATCAGTGTGAAAACTTATTCATAGATGTTATGGTAATAATGACGCACTAACATCTCGCCCTCAAAAAAACACCCTTTCACCACAGATATTTTTTAGGACTCTTTTGATTCTTAGAAAACATGCCAAATGAAACATTTATACCAAATTACATTAAAATCCCATTACTTTAAAATGGTTTTGGGTAATATATTATTTGTTGTACTTTAAACAAAGTGATCATTTCAAAAAAATGACATTAACCATCCACAGGATACATGTATGTTTTCAGTTTTGGTCTCTTTAGAATCAGCGTTGAAAAGGACCCTAAAAACATGTGTCATATGATTAGATTGTATTGCAACAAATTTTTCAGCTTGACAAACTCCCGCCTTCCTCCCCTCTCCACCTCTTAAAATGCACCTATACAAAAAGGCAATGCGGGGATTTTGGGGGACTTTGGATATGTTCTTGACGATAAAATTCTGCGTCGATACCAGAAATAAAATTTCATGAATTAATTTGTCCCTGGTCCGATCCTATCTTTCTTAGACTAATAATATTAGATCTAATTTTTCAATAGTCAGTTTACACTCAGATAGTACTTTATTCTTCCAATAAAGGGACATCACGTACCCGACTTTCGTACGTTATTTTACTATTTAAAATAAATTTAAACCAATATAATACTTGAATTTAGATTATATTCATACATTTTTAGATCGTTTGAAATCCTTGCTTTGATGTGGGAAAGGATTTGTAATTAAAATTTCAAAAACCTGGTATTTATACTAAGAGTAGCTTGTGTCACGTGACCAACATTAAAACTACCAAAGTTCAGATAACTTCATTAATCATTGGTTTATTTTAGCTAAAATTTGATTATTTATAACCAAATAGCATATTGTACATAACAATGCACAAATAAGGAGTTTTTTAACAAAAAAAAATGGTTGAAAACAATGTACTTAATTTGAATTTTTGCATTATAATTGCCGTAACGTGCCCGACAATTTTGTAACGTGCCCGACAACTTCGAAATTAGAACTGACACTGCATAGACATTTGTTGAGAACGTGGTCTTCTTGGTCGAAATCGTGGTCTTGTTGGTCCAAATCGTGTGTCTTAGTGTGTATAAAAAAAGTGATTTCCTAAAGAGCCGTTGAGTGGAGATATTGATAATACAATATTTTCGATTGATTTAGTTGTTTGCAATATCTCAATGCAATAATGCAAATTTCTAGACTGTGATTGGTCAGCTGTCGAAAAATTGTTTCAAAGGAAGGGAACTTTTGACAGCTGGCCAATCACATTCTAGAAATTTGCCTTACTTGCAAGTCCCCTTAGCTCTCTGAACCTACCCAATGAAACAACGATTAATTTGATACCTCATTTGTTGATCTACGTGCTATATTAGTGTCAACATCGAATTAATTAAATTTATCAAAAATCGTTCGAAATTTTCTGCTTTGGTCATTGTCAACCTTTGTTATTTGAATAAAAATAATTGTTTCTAATCGGCTTTTTTTGCTTTTAAAAAATCATAACTTCATTTTTACTGGTCAAATCTTTAAAAAAAAGCCTACAAATGTGGCTAAATTTCTGTATATAAATTATTGGGGAGGGGCGAAAAATTTCATATTAAAAAGGTGTGTGAATGTCCCGTCAACTTTATATTGGCTCTTTCAAATTCAAAACTTGATGAAAAATTTTAAAATTTCAAAAAAATAAAGAAGGCAAAATAAACACTTTTTCTTGGTTATTAAAGACTTTTAATAAAACGCGTCACGTGCCCGACAATATGTTAATCACCTTTTTTTTACATGTTATTAGCACGATAAAATTAAACAAAATTATGTATTAAATAGCTCACTTCCTGCGCTGTTTAAGTCGTAAATTAGTCAGTTTGGTAATACATAAAATTAAACTGTTGAATTGTCACGTGCCCGACATTTTGACGATATGATTTAACAAACGGTAAATGTATGCCTCTACTTGGATCGCTAGCAAAAAATAGGTGTTGACATTTCAAAAGGGAAGATAGAAGAAGAAAATATGTAGTACAAAAAAGTATTAATAATAAGATGAAACAAACCAAATTATTTTTAAATTAAGATTATGCTCATTTGTAAGGACGCTGGACTGTTTGCAAGTTAAATTTTTATTTAATTTGACATGTTTAGACATTTTTTGAGATGTGACTACTCATAGAAGTTAGGTCAGGGATAATACTTACTTTATATGAAAAATATTTTCATTTGTTTCCCAAATAAAATATAAATACAAACATACAAAGTTACCAGTTTTCATGGAATGTCCCTAAAGCTCATTTTTGTCCCTGATGCTATTATATTTATTCCTCTGATAACTTAACTAATGATTAAAAATGCTTTTCTTTTTTCAATACAGTTTTTTGACAACTTAGACATACATTGATCAATTGCTACAAAAAAAAATGAAAATCCAATTCTAAAATTATATGGCTAGTTCAGAAAAATGAGATCTCAGAGGTCTGACTGTCAAAATATATCCAAACCAAGAAAGTTTTGACAGTGACAACTCTGACGTCTCATTTTCGAGAACGACCCAAATGTCTCAGTTTTTTGACACCAAAAGAAGAAATTATTGCTCAGTATTGACGACGATCAATAGAAAAAGAAAATGAAATGCACCGATATTTGTAAAAATTTGACTTTCACAAAGAATTTTTTTTTAAACCAGAATTTTAAAAATGGTCCGTCCATAAAAAAAACAAGGTTCATTAGAGTTTCAAAAATGTATGACCCTATATCGCTGGTAAATTAGCTTTATTCGTTGAATTTTACCCAGGGTTAGCCCAGTAGGCCGATTCTGAAAAGCGCGGTGGATCGCTTTCATTGGCGGATTTGTATTTGCTTATTCTCAAAAGCGCAAAATAATTCATATTTGCATTCTTTTTTCAATCAGAATCGCTTTCAAACCGAAATGGAAAGCAAAAGCGCTTTTGAGAATAAGAAAATAATAATCCGCCAATGAAAGCGATCCGCCGCGCTTTTCAGAATCGGCTTACAGGTTTTCTTGACAACCCCAAGAGTTTAAAAAAAAAACTAGGTTTGTCATTTATCAAAAACAAAAAAAAACTGGAGCTTTGCAGTAACCTGCAGTGCTTGTGACTTCGACGGAAGCGCCCGTTTCAAAATCCACAACTTCAAACGTTTCCATCTTCTATTTTTATCTAGGTTTGTCATTTATCAAAAACAAAAAAAAACTGGAGCTTTGCAGTAACTTTGCAGTGAGTTCGACGGAAGCGCCCGTTTCAAAATCCACAACTTCAAACGTTTCCATCTTCTATTTTTATCTATTTATTTAATAAAATGTATGTTTGATCTCAATTTATTTTTTAAATATAAAAAATTTTCTGTAAATCGCGAGTCCACCACAAAACAACAATATCTTCATAATTAATGTTAGTTTGACAGTTTATTTGTTACCTCGACTCGCCCCTGCAAAATACCTAGATCTACTTGGGGCGAGTTCTTGCCGACCGACCCTGGGATTCAAAAAAACACAGAATTTCGTCGATAGGGTGAGTTCAGGTTATTCAAAAAAAAAAAAACCCATTGTGGCGACTTCAGAGTTACTTCAGAGCTCAAAAAACAAACCTATTTTCATTGAACCCTGTTGCAATACGACGTCACACTATCACATTTACAACCTACACTAACTTTGGGAAAACAAATTTTGCTTGCCTAAACCAATGAATGTACAGCGTTTTTCTTCTGTTTTTAATTTTATTCTTTTCTTTTTGAAGGTACTTTTAAAAGAAAACTTGGGAGATTTAATAAACTAGTACCGCCCAGTGGTCGAAATTCGACCATTCTCTATATACTTCAATAAAAAAGATTCTAACCCACTGAACTACGTACATGAATTGTTGTTGTAATGCCCCGAAAAATATCGTACACTCCACCATGACCGTCCTCACTGCTCTGGCCTGGGTATGGGTACTCTGGCCGCTGGCTGTGTGGAAGGTTGGACGGCTTGCACACAAGGAAACTGAGTTGCCAGAAACTGGCTAGTTTGTAGGCGAGAAGGGTGTGAGGGGAAATTTTTTGTCTTCCTTTTACGCCCTTCTCGCCTAGAAACTAAAAGTCGCCGGCAACTCAGTTTCCTTGTGTGAAAGGGGTCTTGGAATATTGAATTCGCCGCACAAACGCAAAGTGATGGTGGTGGGGTGAGTTTGCAAGCGCGGTCAGGAGGGTTTAACAGCGAAAAACTATATAAACTATAATTTAACTGCCTTAATGGCAAAATATAAACAAAATAATTAGTTTGGAATAGAGCATATGCCCATATCTTTGAAAAAAAGCAAAAAGAAATATAATATGTTTTCATTAAGACATTCAAAAAGGTGCGGGTAGAAATCACCTTTACGAATTAATATAATGATGAATTACAGACCTTTGAAGAGTACCAAACTAATTGAATTTTAGTTTGCAAATAATCACTCGACTATTTTAACCCTTATATCGTTTATTGGCGTCATCTCATAGGGAGTGATGAAGCTCATTTCAACTTAAATGGATTCATTACTAAACCAAATTGGCGTATATGGGGTACGGAGAACCCAACGTTGATCCATCCGCCGGAATTGCATCCACTTAAGTGCACTGTCTGGTGTGGTGTGAATTCAGAAAAAATGATAAGCCCATTCTTCGTTGAAGACGATGCCGCCAATACTGTTACCATATATGGTGAAAGGTATAGGGCTATGATCGAAATTTTGTTGAGGCCAGCGATTGCTGATAGTCCTGAGATGTGGTTTCAGCAGGATGGAGCTACTGCGCACACTGCTCACTACAAAGTGAAATTTTAATTTCCAAAAAAATTCAGGATTTTGTTTGCCTCCACGTTCTCCGGAGGCGACTGCACCAGACTTTTTTCTGTGGGGTTATTTGAAGGGTAAACTGTACGTAAATAAACCCACCCCTATCCTTAAGCTGAAGGAGAACATTCGTGATGAAATACAGGCGCTGAGCCTAGATGTCCTACGAAGTGTTATGGAAAACGCTCGTCTCTGTGAGCATGAATCTGGTGCTCATTTGAAGGACACTATATTCCATACTAGTAGAAGCCCGTAGCGAAATGGTTAGTGCGTTCGACTGTCACGCTGGAGGTCTGGGATCGCTTCCCAGCCTCGTCCACCTAAAAACTAAAAAGTTTTTTTTCAGGGCTATTGCCTCTTGCGAGGAATTGACAAATCCTCCAAGAGTATCACTTGTCACGAATAAGTGCTTCTCGTCTAGCCGTTCGGATTCGGCATAAAATTGTAGGTCCCTTCCATTCCTGTCGAAAGGCGCACACAGGAATGGTTGCGAGTTGTTAGTCACTAGGCCCTGGTTCTTCATGAGCCGTTGTGCCACCCGATTTATTTTTATTTTTTTTTATATTCCATACTTAGCCCAAAAAAATCTCTATGAACCATACTTTGTGATTCTAAAATAAATTATTAATAAAAGTTAAATTTATAAAAGTTATCATCACTTTAAATTAGGAAGTGACTTTTGGCCCACCCTGTATTTGAGACATAAGGCTTTTAAAGTATTTCCTAGAAGAGTTTAAAAATTAGCACTTTGCTATGCAACCGGTAACAAAAATGTATGTCTTAAACTGCTTTAACTGTTTTGATTTGAAAAGTTCTGCCTAATTATGAAGGTACGTTGTTTTTTCTAACAAAGCGGACAAAATGCCAATCGATATCCAATTTTACAATTTATTCTTATTCTTCAACAAGTTTAAAGTTATTTTCATTATAAGCAGTGTTTTTGTACGTTTATCTCCTTATCTATTTCTTCCTTAAAATTATATCCATGTAAAATACAACGACATTTCCGGTATTGTTTTTTGTATTTTAAATGGAAATTAATTTTAAGCAGATATAAAATCGAAGGTAAGGGTAAAGGCACACAAAAACACGGCTATTGTCATTCAATCTATCATAATTACATATCACACTTTATCAGCTCCTCTAACACACAAATAACTTCACAACACTGAGGTCAATCTCATTTCATTCAATCTACTTCCCTTTAACATGAAATGGGGATACAAGATCATTTATTTGCCTCTACACTGATTTGTCTACTATGTAAGTACTTTCAATTCCACGATAACATAACCCCCATTCTCAGAGAAGACAAGCGCCATAGTTCGACGCACCACAATTCCTGTAGGTATGTATTGACAATATTTCCTGCATTACGCAATATGGTCTAGATCACATACATTATCATGCGATCCCATCCTCATGGATAGAATTTCAACATTCACATTTAACCATACAAAAAAAAATGAAAATAAAGTTGTCACAACGCTATATCGAAATCTTCGTTGGTCTTGCATTTTTATCTTCTTCCACTTTCTAGCTCTTCCGACGAGCTATTGGATTTCAGCAATCCCATATAACTACATAAACTACAGAGTTTGCTACCGTAACTCAAAATTATTATAACAAGACTGTCATTATTTATTGGATTGCTGGCACTTTTGGTGGTTTTCGATGGCATGGCACTATGTTCGTCTCCATTATGTTCGTTGATCATTCAAGCATTATTACGATAGTATCATCGATTTGCAATTGATTTGATGGATTCCATCAACTCATCGTTATAGCCCTCTATATTATAGGCTTTGGCTTTAATTCAGATTTCTTGGTGGATAGGTACCTATGGATGCAATGGGAATACGGTTCGATGCTTGGACACCGGGATGCCACAGAGACCTATTGCATAATTTAATTACATAGCAACGATAAAAAATAACCTTGACTCTAATGTCTCTCCAACAATAGATATTCTTTGTTTTCCGTATCCGATGGATGGGGTTGTGCGCAATATGATGCCCATTGGCGGTCACGATTTAGTTTAGAATCGATGAATATACTTAGAAATGCTTTGTTATATTAAGCTCGGATTTTACTAAGATTAACATTAAGATTTAAGCTGAGCGTTTTGATACTACCTACACAAACATTACACAAAAGGAAAATATATAATTATATTAATTCATACTGAAATTCATAGATTCCTATTTCGATTAGAAATGCATTTAAATATTCAATAAGTTCAAGACTGATGGGTATGGTGGGTGGTGTAATGGAGACTGGAAGAATATTGGATTTCTTTTTTTTTGCAATCTCTCTATTTTGTTTATTCATTTGTAGTTTTAATTTTTGTTTGATAGGAACTACAAAATTTGAACTTTTATCAACTTGTTTGCATTATCGATAATTAATAATAAAATTTCATGACACCAACTGATACTTCCAATACCTATGTAAAATATATTCTGGGTAAATGGATTCTCGATTACCCCAATTTATACTTAGGAAGTAAAATGAATGATATGAATAGAATGAAAATACATAAATTGAAAAGAAATATAAAATTATAAATTTACGCGTTCCTCTCGATTGCATTCTTTTAAATTTAAAAACTGTGAAAAATAGCAGTTGATATGAAATTCAAAAATTATTTAAATTCACAAACGCATCGATGCGCTGAGATAGCATATATCTCAAATACTCGAGTATCCGTATATGTTTGTGAACGACCAGAACCGGATAGGTATTTAACGTAGGATTTAACATAAAATTTAAATTTCAAATCAGATGTTCTTGACATTTCTCTTCAGATAGCTGAGTATACGAGAATTTTTGGATAGGTTGATGCGCGAAACAGATTAAGCCAGCAACAGCACCAGCACTGTCAACAGCAAACAGCACGCTGGCCAGCAAATATTTTCCAAACACATTGCCAAAGGCACCAGCATCAGCAGAGTTGGGAAAGAATGCAATACTTTGGTATTTCATTCTTTGAAATCCCAGTCATTTGACTTATCTCTGCGAATGCAGTTAAATACTTTTTTTAAGTATTTTTACTCCAAAGATTAATTCGCAGTTAAAAGACTTTAAGTTAAAAGAATGCAATACTAAAGACTTATTGAATTCTTTGAAGTCTTTTATAAGTCTTTTGCATTAATTGCATTCTTAAAGTCTTTTAATTGCAATCAAAGTACCGTAGTCTTATAACTAACTTTGATATCTTTTTTGAATGTATTTTTAAACTTTAAATAAGAAAAGAACTCCAAGAAATTAAAAGACTCGAAGAGAAAAAGACTTCAAAGTATGCAAAAGACTGCAGTACTTCAGTTGCAATCAAAAGACTGCAAGAATGCAATCAATGCAAAAGACTTATAAAAGACTTCAAAGAATTCAATAAGTCTTTAGTATTGCATTCTTTTAACTTAAAGTCTTTTACTGCTTAAAAATTATTGCAATACAAAAGGCTTTAAAATTGACTGCGGATTACATTGTGAAGTTAAAATACTAGGGTGAAGTTAAAATACTTTAAAATAAATCTTTTTATTCAATTGATTGCAATACTAAAATGTTTGCATTCTTTCCCAACTCTGAGCATCAGCAACAAACACCAAAATACGGCTCAGCGATAACAATTTTTTTTGTTGCAGTCTGGTGCAACTGAATATCGTAGTGGGAAAGTTGACAGCAGTACACCAGCAACAGCATATTTACGACTTTGGCCTAACGACGCTGTTGACGTTGCTGGTGCTGGTGTAATGTGAGCTGCGCCATTAAAATACATTGGTTCTAAAATAATGGCGGCTGCTGTTGCTGGTGACGCTGCTGGTGCTGGTTTAATCTGTTCGCGCATGAGATTTGGTTTTTAAGAACAGCTGTTTTATCATCAGCTGTTTTTTCTCAAGGGATTGCAACAACACAAACCAATCCGGATTGCTAAGATTGGTTATTGAACGAGGCTAATGATCCGTAATCACTTCCGTCAAACATTCATAAATGCATCAAATCAGCATCACTTTTTGCGTAAAGTGTTCACTATTGCAAACTTGCATCACATGATGCGCAAACTTTAAATAAAATGGATTCAAAAGAATTCTTGATGCTTTTTTGCTGATGCGTTGCGTAGGCATCAACAGAGTTGTCCATCAGCATCGAAAAAAAAGCAGTGCTGCGAATATTATTTTATGAATTTGTACATATTTTCTTTGGCTTCATAAGATACGTTGCTTGAGGGCCAGGGCGAACAGTCTGTCCGAACAGGCCAAAGCATACACCCCTACGGCCGGTATACTTTTCAGTTTTCATTATAGGTAATTACAAAATAGAAACCTGTACCAGAAAACTACAATCATGAAATTCTACAGTTATATTAACAACATATTCAAATTTCAATTTTGTGTACATAAATTCACTTTCGTAACAGAAAACTAAAAGTATTTTAAGAAAAGGCTACTTTTAGCAAATCACAATATTATTCTCTGTACTTTACCGATTTTACCACAAAGCTTTACATTTAACAACCATTAGAGCATACATGATATTAGTCACAAGTAGTATTCATTTTCTAGAATTTCAAAAATAAATTTGAGCATTTGCATCTACAAACATGACAACATTTTTAAAAAAGAGTAATTTCCTTTATTGACTACAAAGATTAAAAATTTTACAATAAAAACACGAAATTTAATTTTTCAAATCGTAACGTATTTTTTATTATTTGTAAAATTTAAAAAAATCGAATGCATTTCGAACTGACATGCAAGCTCATCATCAGCGAAACCTCGATTTACACTAAAACAAAAAACCCAAATAATGGGTATGATACAAGAACACAAACAATTCAACCAAAAAAGTTAACGTTACAATTATTATGATCAGGGAAAGGATTTTGCTAACTTTGCCTATTTTTTTTGCGTGACCGTAAGAAAGTATCGACTTTATACAAACACGATTCATGTCCTCCTGATTCAAAATATATGTATTTTACTTTGCCTTTTTTTGCGTTTTTAACCCATTAGTGCTTTTTGTTGCCTTTTTTTAGCCGTAAGTGTCTTTTTTGTAAATTTTGACTTGCTTGCTTTTTTTTATCAAAGTTAGACGAAGAAATCTTCAAAAAAATTCTACAAATACAAACTGCATGCAGTGTTTCCATTTTCAGTTGAGATTATTTCACCTAAAACATGATCCTAACACAATCTTAAGGGCACAGAAAACAAATTTGCTTGCCCTCAACATACAAGAAAAAGAAAGCAGGTAGTGTAGACTGTAGATAGAGTAACTATGATCTTTTCTCAATAAAATGTCTTGTCCTTTTTTTGTTTTTTTACTCATAAAAACTAGGTCTTTGCATTTCTCTATGCATGATCCTGCATTTCCTTGCACTGCAAATATCAATGAAAATTTGGAAAAATCGAAAGGGCCAATAATTGCAAATGAAGTGTTGAAAAAGTTAACTACTGTTTTTAATGTAAATCGTGGACTAACTGTTGAGCAATTGCTGTAATCAATGGCGACGTCAACTCCACACTTACCGAAAACGTTGAAGTGAATGACGTGGAGACTACTGAGTTTAAAATGGGCTCCACTCGTTTCTGCTCAAGTAGAAAGGTCATTTAGCTCATTTAAGACACTACCAGAGACAATCGTAAAAGACTTGTTACCTGAGAACTTCAAAAAGCTGTTGGTAATTCAATGCTAAGTTATGTTTATATTCTCTTTATTTAATAAATGCCTTTTTTTGCCTTTTTAAGAATTTTTGTTTGCCTTTTTTAGGTCAGCAAAATCCTTTCCCTGATTATGATTTAAGTGAATGAGAATAAGGAAAACGTCTTAGTTTTTAAAAATGTCCATCCTCGACTCCTGCTGATTTTAGACCCATCAGCATTCTACCATGTCTTTCCAAAGTCTTCGAAAAGATAATTGAGAAGCAAATTCTGAGACACCTTTCTTGTAACAGTTTGTTATATGAAAGGCAATCTGGCTTCAGAGCCAATCACTGCTGGTCGACAGCTATAGTAAATCTTCTTGAGGATATTAGGGTTGAATACGATAAGGGTCATATCAATCTTCTTTGCTTACTCGACTTCTCCAAGGCATTTGACACTGTGAATCATAAAATTCTGGGTTGGAAATTACAAAACTTCTTTGGCTTTAGTGATCGGGCATGCAAACTTGTTGCAGATTATCTCTCTGATAGATTTCAAAAAGTGATATCTGGTGGAAAATGTTCAACTGCTAAACCTATAGTGCAAGGAGTCCCACAGGGATCAATTCTTGGGCCAATACTCTTTTGTATGTTTATTAACGATCTGCCTTCTTGTTGTCTGCACGCCTCTGTCCACTTATATGCAGATGATGTCCAACTCCATCTGGCCAGGCCTTTTCATCAGATGGACGAACTTTCTTTTGCTATAAATGAAGATCTCAGGCAAATAAATGCTTGATCCATGGCCAACGGGATTCTCCTAAACCCTGCTAAAACTCAAATCATCCCCATATCCAAAAGAAAGTTCGATCTTGGCATTATTCCCGACATATGGCTCCGAGAAAGCCAATTAAAAGCAGTTAATAATTGTACTAGTCTTGGGTTTGTCATAGACCGTCATCTTTCAGGCTACAGACACACTAACGTTGTTATCGGTCGCATTTACGGTTTTTTACGAAAGTTATGGCCATCTGCTCACTTCACCCCTCTTGAAACTCGACGTAAATTAGTACTGTCTTTAATTCTCCCTTTGATAACCTATGCTGAAATCGTATATAGCGAACTCGACTCTCTTAATGCTTTTAATGACGCCGCTCGCTATGTCTATGGACTTCGAAGACATGATCATGTATCTGACTATGTCAAGAATCTCCTGGGTTGCACTTTGCAGCAATACTCCAATGCAAGAAACTGTCTGTTTTTACATAAACTAATCCAAATTAAGGCTCCGTCCTATTTATACACCAGACTATCATTCAATAGATCTGCTAGAACCATCAATATTATCCCTCATCTCAACAATTATTTAAATTCGTCCCGTTTATTCTTCATACGTGCTGTCAGACTCTGGAATTCACTCCCACCCTCAATCAAATTAATAGCCAACTCCAAAAAATTTAAGTCCGCAATTTTTCTCCACTTTTCGTCCCTTTCTATTAAACCTTAATCCTTTTCCTTATTCTTATCCTTAATCCCACAAATAATTGTTAATACATTACCAATCGTATATTGCTTCTAATTAATTAATTTTCTCCAATTCATGTTAACTTACCATTAGTCTAAGTACTATAAAAGATGTAATCTTACTGTACAAACCAATATTGTTGTTAATAAAATGAAATGAAATGAAAAATGAAATCCCAAGTGATCTTCAAAGTCCATCGTCTAAATATTACCTTACCCCTTATATTTGTTAGCCCCATCTCAGCTTAGTTTTGAAAATATGCATCTCTCAAGTGATCCTCTAAGTTGTACTTCTAAATAATATAATTAAAACAAACAGAATCTTTTAAATCGGATAGCATTTTTGTGTTCCTCTATTTTAGCATAAAAATCAAGATATTCAAAAAAAAAAAATACTCTGATACATATGTACATACATAGGTAAACTAAGGATTTGATGCGGAATTTGATTTTTTTTCGTGGAAAATGCAATGATATTTGAATTGATTTTTTTTGTTATGGTTTGGTGTATTTTTGTGTCTGTGAATCTGTAAACGGTATCGGTATCAGTCAAAGTTTGTTTTGATTTCAATTTTTAAATCAATAGACGATTACAAGTTTGTAATAAATGATTGGGGATACATTGTAATCTATCAACTCATTTAAAACTGCTTCCATTTTAATTAAATTATTACTTTTCGTTTTCAGTCTTTATATTTTCACAACAAATTTGTTTCTCTATCCTCTGTCGCAAAGTGGTTGGTCAAATTGTAGAGTACTCATTTATTTGATTTTCTAAAAAAAAAGCATCCCCTTAAAAAGATCAGTAAACTTTCATAAAAAGCTTGCTAACGAAGTTCATCAGTCATAGAATTTGAATTGATTTTTTTTTATAATTAGCACTAGAGCTCTCGATTTCAGCCGTTTATTTAACTGTACCTACGTAAATATTTAATTCTTGTCAAGTGTAACAAAGAAATGATTACACGTGTATATATTCAAGTACATCTAAATGTACATACGCACATGCATGTTAATAAAAATGCAATTTAGCCAAACAAAAAGGAATCATGTGCCCAAAAATGTAGGCAAGTATATGAAAAATAACAAAAACAAAAAAGTCTTAAATTGTGAATTTTCATGTTTTGGTGGGATTCTTTATTTCACGGTAAAATTTTCTTTAAGAAAATGACACAAACTTTTATTAAACAAAAAAAAAATATGATTCCAACACTGGGCCAATTTTATAATCAACCGAAAAAAAGCCCCAAATAAAAAAGCAATTTTGTGTTACTCAAACTGGTTCCATGTTCCATAAATAAATTTAACTTCAAATTCAAAATGAAGAAAGAGCCCAAAATAAGAAAAAGCACTAAAAATGGCAAATATATTGGACGCTATTTTGCATTAAGATGGGCCCATTTTCAGTTTGGGCCATTATTTATTAGAGCCAAATTTCTTGTAGCCTTAAAAATACACGTAATTTGATTTTGTCTTGTGAGAGGGACTCAATTCTTCGGTGAAAGATGATGGAAAACAAAATATTACCGAAAATTCCGACGATAAAACGACTTAATTCGATTGAAGCTTAACTTCGTGGAAATTTAATGTGGTTCTTTTAATACCCAACATAGTAACTGCGATCTTCATAAATATAGGTATAATTGTTTAGATTTCATCAATTTAAGTAGAGATTTCCGTTACAAGTGCGTTGCAGGGATGTGCGTTCATCTTTAAATAGGTAGATATTTGCTTTAAGTAACTTCAACAAATTTGTTAAACATAAAATTCAGATAAGTCTAATACCGTTTTTCATTGGACGTCCGGAAGCGTCCAAAAGCGTTTTTCGGCATAGTTGGAATTTCTTTCGGGTCCCCCTTAGAAGTGATCAAGGTAGAAAAATAAAACTCTGTGCAAAATTTTGTTGAAATCGGTTGACGTTAACACGTGCCACCGAGCAGATGAATGTTACTATACAAAATACATGGAGATTTTTAGCCTTTTACTAAAAAAATCAGCAAAAATGTCTTACCATTTATCTTAAGTGTTATATGGACTAAAAACAAAAATATTTCTAGAATTTTAAACATATTTCTAACTAGTTAAAAATCGAAATGAAAATGAGTAAATTTTTGTTCATTTGCTAAATTTGCTTTTATCCTACCAATTTGGGAAATTAAAAACTGACGAAATACTTTTTATTATCCATGTTTAAATCGCATACCAAGTACCTACTCAAAACTAGCATGTTTTTAAGTAGGTACACCATTTGGTAAAATCTTAAAGACGTAAATTACCTGGGCCGAATCGCGTCCTCCGTCAACGGATGAGCGATCGAGCAAATCAAAATTACGTCACTCGTCAATCGAGTGAACGTATTGGGATATAAAATGAAAAAAAATGAGTGTAATAGATTAATGTTCAAAATTGTAACAAATATAATGTCATTTTATTTGTTTTTATTAATTTTTTTCAAGTTCGGATGAAAGTATGAATGAATTAAATGAAAAAATCGTTCGTAAAAATTTTGCAGTTAGGTTCTCCGGGGTTGAAGTAAATTTGATTTGTGGGTTCTCTGGTAGTGACTTTTATTTGGAACATCGTTAATTTTTTTCTTTTTATTTGTGCTAGTTCATCGTCATCTAGGCACTGTGCAATAATAATAATTGCCAATACTTTTCTTATATCACACATCTTGATTCGATTTAATATAAATCTTATGAGAAAAAATGATGTTTTAATAGATGAAGCAGACGTCTTTCAACTTAGTTTATGTTGTGTGTGGCGAAGCCTCAATTTAGTTGACAACTGAGTTGAAAATAAAATTGAATCGTGTATGGAGTGCTTAAAGGTTTTTTTTTTGCTTGAAACTTTTGATCTGCAAAAACCTAAAAGTTTATTTTTTTATTTATTTTATTTTTTATCTAAATCTGTCAAAACGCAGATTTTACATTCCAATTGGCAAATAAATTGATTTATTTTTATTTATATTTATATATTTATATTTATATTTGCAGATCTAGATTTTTCGGAAGATTTACCCCTCCTACACTAATACCAATACAATTTTAAGTTGTCACTTTACAAAATTGTTTGTATTGTTTGAATTTATTTCGGTAAGTGAAAATTGTGTTCTAAATAAAAAGGGTAGCGTTTCTGATATAAAATGGAAGCTGTTAAAAATTAATTAGTAAATTCATGAAGCTCATTGTTTTCTTCTGAAAGTGCATCAAGTGATGACGAATTTTGTGACGTTATGAAACCATGGTGTCCACTATTTTTCAAAATAAATTGCCCTGACTTTCCCTGACCAATTTCAAAATCAAATCAAATTCAAAAAATCACGAGTATGTACGTATTAATATTGCACAAATATTGCACAAAGTGGTAGAAAACGTACGTATTTGAATGGAATTAATTAAACCTTAGGCAAAAAGAACTCACCTTGTATTTTTCAAAGATCTATCTGAAGGTATACATAACGGATTGCATTTAAAGTGAAAAATAATAACTGCATAAATTTAAAAAAAATTGTTTTGCTTAACAAAAGGGACGACTATACCTATGCAATGTAGTTCATAGTAATGAATGACCATTTAAATAAAATGCTTTTAAATCATGTATAATATTTGCGATGTTCAAATTTAATAGTTTTTTTTTTTAAATAAATCAAAATGTATTAATTCAGGTATGCAGAAACAGTTTGAAGAAATAAGTAAAAAGAATCCTCATACATACATGTTTCATTTATCGTAGCCCAAGTTTGGATAGTAATTCGACTTCTAACGAATTCGATGCGCTGTCCGATTCAATCCTGAGAATTGTTTCCCATTATCCGCACAGTGAAATCGTTGTTACGGGCGATTTCAATGTACACAATTCTTCGTGGCTACGCTATTCGGGTCAGACAACACCCGAAGGAAGGTATGTCGAGATTTTTGCTGAGTTAAACCACCTGACTCAGCTTGTTGACGAGCCTACTCGGATTCCTGACGTTGCAGGTCAAATCGCCAACACTCTTGACTTGTTCCTTACCTCTGACCCTAATAAATACACTATTAGTGTATTATCTCCTC
This sequence comes from Melangyna quadrimaculata, assembly GCA_949320155.1. Classification (NCBI taxonomy): domain Eukaryota; kingdom Metazoa; phylum Arthropoda; class Insecta; order Diptera; family Syrphidae; genus Melangyna; species Melangyna quadrimaculata. Next base: position 102,209,761 of record OX439483.1, on the reverse strand, counting down.
TAGGCTCATCAGACCATTGTGCCATATCTGCGAATTTCTTGTGCCACCAAATCTCAGTTAAAGAAAAAATCCCAAAGAGAACCGTTTGGCAATACGAGAAAGACAACTGGGACGGTCTCAATAATTTCTTCAAGAGCTTTAACTGGTCACTATGCTTCCTCGATAGTGATGTTGATGCCAGTGCAGATATGATTACAAACTTGATTCTTTGTGGAATGAGAAATTTTATCCCGAATAGGGTGAAATCTATCAAACACAAAAAAAAACTCATGGTTTGATTCGAGCTGTAAAGAGGTTGTTAGGGTTAGAGAAGTAAGCTTCCGATGTTATAAAGCCAACCCTACTGAGGAAAACCGGAAAAAGTTTCAACAAGCTAGAAAGACCTGTAACGTTCATATTTGACGAACCAAATTTTTACATGATCAGAAATTACGGCAAAAAATACTACGATGTCCCAAAGGTAGTAAATTTTGTTGGTCATTTGTAAAAAACATACGAAATACCACCTCGTCCTCGGTTCCAACGCTCGTCTTCAATGATACTCCTTTTGTCAGCTCGAAAGATAAAGCCAATTTGCTTGCAGCACAGTTTGCTGTTAATTCGACGCTGCCAGAAAGTTTTATGACTCCTCCTGTACTTGAGAGCGTAAATTATTTTATGGGACAAATCTTCTTTCGCACTTGTGCAGTTGCTAGAGTTCTAAAGGATCTCGATGTACACCAATCCGCTGGCCCGGATAGTATCCCTCCCATTGTTCTGAAGAGGTGTTCTTCAACGCTGGCAAAACCACTGCGCAAGCTTTTCCATCTGACCTACTCTACTGGTCTCTATCCGAGTGGATGGAAAACAGCATTTGTCCAGCCTGTCCCTAAAAAAGGCGTATCTTCTTCACCCTCTAACTATCGACCAATTGCACTTACGTCCCTTCTTTCCAAGTTCATGGAAACGCTGACTAATTTCCAGCTCAAGAAATATCCCGAGGAACGAAAGCTTCTAATGACCGGCAGTACGGCTCTCGTAGCAATAGGTCCACTGGTGATCTGATGGTATATCTCACCGAACAGTGGAACAAATCTTTACATCGTTTTGGAGAAAGTAAGATTATTGCACTTGATATTTCGAGTTTGGCACCAAGCTCTCTTATCGAAAATGAGCGCATTTGGTTTCGATGAACCTCTTCTTCGTTGGATTAGAAATTACCTTTCAAACCGTTCAATACAAGTCGTATTGGACGGTTTCAAGTTTGAAATCCACAAAATAAATGCTGGTGTGCCCCAGGGCTCCGTTTTGTCTCTGACTCTCTTCCTTATTTTTATAAATGATCTTTTGTCTGAAACTTCTAATCCATTAAACTGTTTTGCTGACGATAGTACCCTCAGCTTCTCATATTCGTTTACAGATTCTCATCCATGTCCTTCGGATGTGAAACTTTAACGGCAGCGTATGATAAGCTCATTAAATTCTGATCTCGACAGCATTGTCCAATGGGGAATCAAAAACCGCGTAGAATTTAATGCTTCTAAAACTCAATGTTGTCTCCTGTCGTAAAAGCGAAACCCACCTCAAATGCCGCTATCAGCTTTCAGTTCTCGGTATGTGTGTCACAGACCACCTTTTGTGGAATGACCACATATTTGATGTCGCCAAAAACGCTGCTAAGTGTTTAGGTTTTCTCCGTAGATGCAAGAAGTTTTTTTCCCCTTCTGATCTGGCTGTGATCTTCAAAGCCTTTATTCGTCCAAAACTTGAGTACAATTCTCATGTTTGGGCAGGAGCTCCAAAAACTCACTTGAGTTTGTTGGACAGAATTCAAAAGAGGGCTCTAAAAATGATAGGCGAAAGATCTATAACAGAAACAATTACATCTCTCGAACACCGCCGTAATGTTTCGTGTCTTTCTCTATTTTATCGCTATTAATATAATCAGTGTTCTAGTGAAATAGCCAGTTGCATTCCTCCCCTTAAAAAATTCAACCGTAATACTCGCGCTACTAGGAATGCCCATCAGTTCACCGTCGAGCCCAACTTCGGATGTACTGTAATGTACAGAGATTCTTCAGTCGCACCACACGAATGTGGAATACTTTACCTGACTCGACTTTCCCCTCCCATTTCGATGTGCAAACGTTCAAAACCAATGTGCATCGGTATCTCCTTCTAAATCCTCTCATACTTACCTAATCGCTCGTGCTGTGTTAAAAACATTTTAAGGGTAGCCATAACCCCTTTTGCGCGCGTGGAATATAAAAAAAAAAAAATCGTACTTGAAATATAAACTTGAACACGTTGGTTGAACCTCACAGTCAAAGCACCAATAAGAACGGCCTTCATATCATATAAAGGTATTTGTTTATGCATTCCTTATCTGTTAACCGTTTGTCCAAATTCGCTGTGTGACAAAAGTTATTTAATTTTGATTAAAATGAGTTTTAGGGTAACAAATCCTTTTTTCCTTAGTTTTTCTTTAATATTTTGTGTATTTTTCGCTCGATTTAAGCCATTTTTGGAATTAAGTTCTTTGAACTCTATCATGAATTTTTAAAGTTATGTTCAGGGGTCGCAAGCATCAATTAAATGCAAAAAGCAGTTTTTGGAGCATTTCATTTGTAAAAAAAAACAAATATTAGTTTTTAAATAATATTTTTGGTGAAAAAACCATCTCTGAAAAAAATCAAAAGATATCAATTTTTACCTCATTTATCAGAATAAAAATAGGTATTGTTTTTAATCTTTTGCAATTCGTAAAAGTAAGAAAAAACAACTTACAAAACGACCCTCAAAACCACCATTATATATTATTATAAGGGGTTGAAATATGTTTAGCTTATTCCTTATTTAGTAACGAAAAAATTGGGATTACATTTATAACGGGCCGACGGGCACAACATATTAAAAAATAAATTATAAACAAAAAATTTAATATTTTTTTTTTTCAGTCAGTTTCTTACCTATTTTAAGTTACTTTTAAGTTAGTCTCTTTTTTATCATATACAAAAATCACAAATCCAGGTCCTTATTTTACACAAAAATCACTTAATAGTCCAAAATCAAAGCCCGATCGTCGTTTTTGATCGAGTAGACAAAAAAAACATGTTTGCACTAAATCTTCGTTTTAATTATCGTTATTTTAGATAAACTGTAAAACTTGTACTTGATTTTGTAGCTTGCGCAAAAAAAAGTTCTTTTTCTGAAATGTTATTCATCTATGAAAACCACAAAGACACTTAAAATGGGTAAAAAACTGACTGAGATAAAAATATTTTAGTACCATAAAAAGATAAAAAAAAATATTATATTTTTTGTTAATATTTTTTTGTTTGATCTAATTAGGAATCATTTCGTAAAAATGTACAACCATTTTCTTCGTTACTAAATAAGGAATAAGTTAAAAAAAATTGAACCCCTAATAGTATATATAAGGGTGGTTTGTGGGTGGTTTTGTCCAACTTTTACGAATTGCAATTTAAAACCTTGAAAATAATGCCCATTTTTGTTACCTTACATGAGATAAAAATTGATGTTTGTTTGTTGTTTTCCAGAGATGATTTTGACATAAAAACTATTATTTAAAAGCCAATATTTGTATTTTTTTTATAAATTTAATACTTCAAAATATGCTTTTTGCATAAAATTGATGGTTGCCGTAAACATAATTTTAAAAAACTGAACAATTTTAGGTAGTGTGACATGGGTTCAAAGAATTTATTTCCAAAAAATGGCTTAAATCGAGCGAAAAATACACAATATTAAAAAAAAAATAATTGTGACCCTAACTCATTTTATTCAAAATTAAATAACACACAGCGAATTTGGACAAACGGTTAACGGATAATGAATGCATAAACATGTACCTATATACGATATGAAGGCCGTTCTTATTAGTGCTGGGCCCACGCTCCATACATCTTTGCGCATTGTCCTTTAACAGTTAGTTTTTTATTTTTTGCCTCTTATTGGACGCGATCGGAAACCTATGCTATGCTATCTAAAGGTCGATTAACAATGGAACGAGTAAACGCGACGAGAGCGTTGTTTGATTCGCTGTCATTTTTTTCTAGTTATAAAATCGTTTCCCAATTCACAATGCGACGAGTTTCTTGACGAGTTTTTTGGTAGCGTTAAATTATTTATTCTTTTTCTTCTTGCTGAGCAGTGTGCGTTCAAAATAATGAAAAAATCAAACTGAAATTACTTTTATTATTTAAATATTATGTTATTATAATTTAAATATTATAAACTGTCCCCCTTATTTATAATGAAAAAATATTTATTTAAGCTTCCGTGTTTAGGAAAACTACACCATGGAATTAGAATGTTCCGGACGCAAATGGAGCAGTAAGCAATTGCCTTTAATTTTCCTAAACACGGGAGCTGAAATAACTATTTTTTTTTGTCGCATTGTAAATCGATCTTAAGATAGTTTCGTATCCATATAGGTTTTCGAACGGATTGTTTCTTTTTGACATTTCGCTTGGGATAGAAGCGTACATATATCTACCAAAATATTTCAGATAGCATGGATAGTTATCCAACAGCAAAAGCTGTTTTGTCATCAGCTGTTTTTCACACGGGATTCCAACAACACGAACCTATCTGGATAGCTCAACATAGGTTTCCGATCGCGGCCATTACTGTACGAAATAACAGTGCAGTTAGTTGCGTTTCACTCACTGACATATTCACAGGTATGACGAATACAATGACAAAAATAAATCAATTTAAATTGGCGTTCGATTCACCACGAAATAAATCAATTTTTAGATTGAAATCTGAATTTACCAATCGAAAGCACCATAAGATTTTATATCAATCAAATTAACACAAATTCTTTTTTTTAACTTTTTCCAAAGCTTAGGCCCCGATTGCGAGTTTCGATTTTCTAATCGATGATCGACTTTTTTCGATTATCGATTGTCGATTACTCTATTTCATATTGTGTGTTTCGATTTGGATCGAAAGCTTTCGATTGGACGGTCGTCTATTTTCGATTGTTATTTTCTAATCGACGCGAACGAAAGCTATGTCTAGAAGTTTTTTCTAGTGAACAAAATGTAATTTTTTCCAATAAATTAATCATTTTACGGAATATAAAATTCAAATATTTATTTTATGCAGGTCCAACGCAATAACAAATAAAAAGCAGATGGAAATTTTGTGCTCGATGGCGGTTGTCGGTTTGCTGATCGACGAACGATTTTTTTTTAATTAACGATGGTCAATTTCTGGTTTTTATATAATTGTGATTATAATTGTGATTGAGATTTTTGATCGAAATTGCTTTCGATTATAATAATTTTCTGGTCGATGCGCTAGGATGGACCCGATTGTTTCGGGTTCGAATCCTGTTGGTACCCAACTTTTTTTTTATTATATTTTTTTTTTTTGGTTTAGTTTAAAATGATAAAAATATAAAGTTCGAATACTAACATATTTACAACATAATGTTGGATTTTCATAAAAAAAATAAATTTACAACACAAACAAACAATAATTGTATTCATCAAATTCAAACCCTACAAATGTTTTGGTTATTCATTCGATTATGTTTCACAATACGAAACATGATATCCAATCGAGGTAATCGAAAATTGTCGATTCGATTGGCAATCGAAACTCACAATCGGGGCCTTAGCTTCTTTTTGTTGGTGGCCCAGTTGCATTAAGTTTCCTACTTAAGCTCTCCCACATTTTAATGGCAGTGGCTTTACCCTAACATGAATTAAGCTGAAGTTTTTTGGCCAAATTAGGATGCTCCCACATATACTCCCCCAAAATAGACTTTTGAATCAGATTTTCCTAAAATTATTTATCAACATTTATTTGTCAAATTCTAAGAGCCAGTTTTTTTCAAATTAAATGAGTTAACTTTTGATTAGTTGACATTCAATAATGAAATTTTAACTCACATTCTTCAAAAATAAATTCAACTAAAATACAATTCCGTTCCAGACTTGACGGTTGACAAATTGAGTGAACGTACACGATCGCGCACTCGTTCACGTAGGACATAATGCCAAATTTCCTTACGCTTGCGAACATACCTTCACGCAAATCGCAATCCCAAACTACCACATTCCGTGAACGAGCTACTCGTTCAACGCGATTCGGCCCCTGCTCTGAGAACTTGCTCCGTATTATTCAATTAACCTAATGTCTCCATGATGAGCACGCATTTTTTTGAGGGCGGTTTTCCTGGGTAGTATATACAAAACTGAAACTTAAGTAATGGACTCAGAATTCTTTCGTACCAAATTTGCAAAAAACAAAAATTATTTCAAATTATAAAACAACACCGTTTTTGTAATTGTCGATGCAGGGTTTGTGACGAATACCCAGCTCCTCACACATACAAACTTAATACACTCTATTAAATGGGTCGAAATCTAGTGTTATGTAAAGTACCTATTTATTTTCATATGATTTTTATTAAAATAATTGAATTTACTTATTTAAAGAATCATCATTATCAAAGGTGTTGCATATAGGGATCAGTAAAAATAAGTTTAAGAACCGCTCGCTACTCCATCCCTTCAATTCCTATCTCATTCTTTTAACTGTCACAAGTAGAATTTTAAAATTTAAGTTTTATTGTATCGGACAGGATCCAAGGACATTGACTTGATAATTTTACAGTAGATTTGTGGTACAGAGGGCGGAACAATTTCATCAAATCGTAACAAGTAAACTAACTTGTATATTGGTTTGTGGTAGACAAGCATTTTTAACTAGTTGAAAATTCTCATATGTAAGCCAAGGAGTTTTCTGGTACAGACTTCTGATTATGCATACAAAACTGATAAGTTTATACCAGCCGTACCTGAGTTTCACAGAGTTTTAGCTGCAGTTATTTTGTATTCAGGACCTTGAACGATTTTTAATTAATTCTTGCCGACTACATTTAAACAAAACCAAACGCCTTGCTTGTGCAGACAAATTGTTCAGCCTAGCCACATTTCTCGGCATATACACCAGTTGATAAATTCAAAGAACACATTCGAAGTCAAAAGTGTATTCTTAATAAATAAAATATTTTCAATAAAATACGAATAAATGATTACAGGAGAACTCAAACGTTTATTTTTCTCAACTAAATGCTTACCCTTTTTGTTTTTGTTTTTCTTTTTCTTAAATAAAAATTTTGTTCAATCTTAGTTGGTTGGCAAAAAAGTGAGCTTCTCGTTTAACTGCAACTGTGTCTTGATCAACTGCGACAATGTAACCACCATAAGGAGATCTCGAATGTTGGCGTTGAACATCTCGGTGAACTGTTCGTGGCTCATATTCGGCACCGAATGAATCAAATCCAGCAACGAGCGTCCGACAGCATTATCGGGTAGCTGCTTGCGAGCAATCACATCTTCCACGTACTTCAGGATCAAGTCCAAAAGTCCCTGCAACTTGGTGGAAGCTTCAGAGATCTGAGCCAAGTCCAGCATGGGAGAGACGGTCTTTGGGCGATTCGGACTCGAGACACTGATGGTCTTCTGGAGGAGTTTCAAGCCGAACACTTCTGGCTCATAGCACTGGACCTCAACGTTGATGGGAGTGAACATGCATCCGGTCTTGCCACCAGGAACTCCCAGCTGGATGCAGACGTATGCCTTCAGACCCATTCGGCCGCCAGTCAACGAAGTGTCGACGGTCAAATGGACTGGGTTATTGCACTCACGACCGTAGTACTCGTGAATGACTGAACTGTGATTGGTCACATCGTTACCAGTTGCCCACCAACCTGCAGCAGACAAGAGTTTTTGTGTTTAAGACTTATTTGAGGTTATGGGAAGAGGGCTCTACTCACCAACAACACTTTCGTTGCTGTTTACCTTGCGATTGAGGTCGTACAAGTCCATCGCATAGCTGAGCTCAGCTTCCGTTTGGTCATCGTGCTCCATGTGGGGAACGCAAAAGCAATTAGTAACTTCAACGACTCCCTTGTCGACCGAACCTACGTGGACAAAAACGAGAGACATTTTTCAATTTGAACTATTTTTGTTGGGAATTTAGTGGCTCCTTACCCAGAAGAGTACCGATTACACGATGTGAATCAGCATTTCTACGCTCGTAAGCATCAACAACTTGAAATAAAACCACGGGATGAACGTGCACGGTTAAATTAAGAGCCGACATTTTTGCGTGGTAATTTTTTGTTGAAAAAGAACGATGGGGTGTTTGACAGTTTGCCGTGAGGTTGGTTGAAGTTTATAAAAATTTGGAACAAAATGGAATTGTATTATAGAGATGAGCAACAAAATAACGATTCGGTAAAACAATCAACAACCAAACGATTGTAGCTTTGTAGTTTGTGCATTGATTTTCGTGTTTTGGGTAAATAATTACCCAGCGGCTCCAGTGGCAATATATGACGCAATAAATTGGCATATACATTTACATTCTTCGAATTTCGCTTCGAATTTCGCTATTGGATACAATTTGGCAAGAGAAATATTGCCCGGTAGATTGTTGATAACCATCGTCGAGGCAATTAAGGTTAGACCGCACACAACTGCAGCGGAACTACACTTCACGACGCGGCAAAACATTATTTGTATGAAATTGTATGATCTATATCGCACTAAGCAGCAACTGAACTTCATACAATTTCATACAAATTATTTTGAATCGCAGTTCCGCCTAGTGCGGTCTAACCTTTAGGCCTATATTCTGCCACATCTATTATTCTGCTATGAATTTTCTGTTATGATGCATAAAAGATCTATTCCACCATAAAAGATTCTTATAATTGGTATTCAGGAGTCCGATCTTTTATAAAAGTCTTTTCTGGAACTTCGAAAAAGAAATATTTATACGAACAGACCTAAAATCTGCTATCAGCTGTAGTAAATACAAAAAAATCGACACTGACGCGTGACCAAAATAAAATTAACCCGTGGAATGGTTGTGTTTTGTTTCGCGTAGATAAATTATTGTTCTATTTTATTTTTCTATAACAGTTCGTGAATTTAATATATCCAATTTAAAAAGTTAAACGAAATGTACACCGGCAAGATAAAGTGACTACTTTTTTTAGGTTTCATCCATCAACTGTGTTCTGTGCGTTCGTGTATAACAATTATTTAGTTTGAAATTACAAATAAAGCTGTCTTTTATTCTGTTATGTTTTTTAACAGATTTCATAACAGAATTCGATATGCAGAATACCAATTCATAAGGAATAAAAGGTTTTTTGACAGTTCGAAAATTTGTATGGATATTGATAAAAAAATAACAGAATAAAAGATTGTGCCGAATAGGCCTAAATACATTTTGATGTTTCCTTTTGCTAATCTGTCAAACACCCAAATGTACAGCTCGCACTTTGAAATATCCAAAATGTTCCTATGCAATTGACAGTCCCCACAACTATGTCATTTTTGGCTTCGTAAAAGTTTGCCAATTGAGTCCATTCAACTCATGAATTTTTTTTTTGTATTTTTTGTAAGAACTATAACAAAAAATGATTCACTGTGTTGTCGGTAGCAAATTTGATAAGAATATCATTTTTCTGATTTTTAAATCAAATACAATAGGAACTTCTCTTCTTTTCCAGAACTAGATCTGTCACTCTGACACTAATCGAAAAAGCAACAAAATCTTCGCAGATGACACTATTCCATTTCCCATCCCGTTTCACCTAATTATTTTCACCTGAACGCCGTTATTGATTTTTTGCACATCCCCACTTCGCCCTAAATTTTGCACAACTTCCTGTCGTCTAAAACCCAAACAAAATCATTTTTTTTTATTTTTGAAAAAATTAAAATAAAATATTGCACAAAATGATACTTGATAAGTTGTACATCATAATTTGTTTTGTATTTCTACCAAAGAGTGTTCGTAGCACATCCAATCAAGATTCATTAAAAGCCATTATTCTTCCACCGTGCAAAGCCTGCACCGTTTTAGTAAATTCTCTGATTAGTGCTACAGCAGAAATAGCCAGCACTGTGCCTGATAAAGAGGCAGTCAAAGAAGCAATGTTGAAAAATGTTTGTAGTGATGTAGGCCGGGGACAGAACCAGTGCCTAGAGCTTCGGGATCAACTGTCAGCGGATATAAAAGAGCACTTGCAGGACGATTCTGCTGACTTTTTCTCTCTGATCTGCATTGACAAATTGAAAGTCTGCTGCCCTCCTCACCACTTTGGTCAAAAGTGCGAAAAGTGTCAAGACTGTCATAAGAATGGGAAATGTAAAGGAGCCGGCACACGCAAGGGCAACGGCCAGTGCTTCTGCAACCCTGGGTACACGGGCGAACAGTGCAGAGAGTGCGCCGTGTCATTCTACGCAGCTTTTAAAGATGACACGAAACTGCTGTGCTCACATTGCCATGATGCGTGTGGTGAGGATGGGTGCACCTCTGCTGGTCCCAAGGGCTGCCATTCGTGCAAACCTGGCTGGGGAATGGACCCCAACAATGGCTGTAGCGATGTAAACGAGTGCCTTGTGACAAGGAACATCTGCTCGGCAAAGCAGTTCTGCGTGAACAACGACGGCTCCTACAGCTGCCTGGAATGCGACAGGTCCTGTCTGGGATGCGACGGTGACGGCCCGGATATGTGCAAGGAATGTGCTGAGGGCTTCACCCTTACAGAGGGTAAGTGCACAGACGATTCCTTGGAACAACGTGAGCAATACGTCAACATGACCAGATTCCTGACCTACCTGGGTCTTTGCATAGCCACTTGTGTGATATTCCAAAGCTCTACAACCAAAGCCTACATGGTTGGAGCAGCAGTCGCAGCCTACATAGCTGCCTCGGAGTACTGGCTAAGCACCACACCGGCACCAGCTGATTTAAAGTCGCAGATAGACACTAAGAATCTCGAAGAAATGATAATGAATATGTTGTAGTTGTAGAATTTTGTTTTAAGGAATAAAGAGTTTCACTTGTAAAACATCAAATTTTATTGCTAAAACTAAATAAATAATTTATTAAATTAATATTTTAACTCGGGTGCTTTGTCGACGTTGTCGTGGGCGCCTTCCTCGATCAATTTCAACTCCTGGCGCTGTCTCTCTGGCCGAATGACGGTGAAGTAACGATGTACCCGTAGTCCCAGTAAAAATGTTCCATAGGCTGTCACTCCGATGCAGGCATAGACTGCGCCTCTATGGAGTTTGTCCAGGATTGATAGACGATTGATTTGTGATTTTTTCATTGTATTTTTTGGATTTTTAAATAGAAAAGTGAAAACGAAAGTATAAACTGCCGTTCGGATGATTTGGTTAAGGTATTTTTTTTTTACGGAATACGGATGATGGTGAAACAGAACTGTCAGCTGGGTTATGTCATGACAGCAAACCGATGAAAAGATCTAGTGAAGTTTGAAACAAAAATGGCTTCGTTCAGAGAGTAAGTTGCATTATTTTGTTTTATTAGGCGCGTCCAAAAATAAAAGAACTCACCTTTACAAAGACCCCGTTCACACATTGAAACTGAGTTGCCGGCAATTAGGAGTTTTGTAGGCGAGAAGGGCGTAAAAGGAAGATAAAAATCTCCCCTCGCACCCTTCTCGCCTACAAACTAGCTAGTTTCTGGCAACTCAGTTTCCTTGTGTGAAAGTGGTCAAAACGATTCAAAAATAGTCTTGTCTGATGTATATGTCAATTACAGAATCCCAAAAGAGATATTCGAAGGGCAATGCATGGATTTGTGAATTGAAATCGACTCTCGTCCACCTAAAAACTAAAAAGTTTTTTTTGCAGCGCTACTGGCTGCCTCTTGCGAGGAATTGACAAATCCTTCAAAAGTATCATTTCCATTCCATTCCTTTTGACACGCGCAACAGGAATGGTTGCGAGTTGTTTGTCACTAGGCTCTGATTCTTCACGAGCCGTTGCGCCACACAATTTATTTATTATTTTTTTGCTTTGACCTCTATCACACAAGGAAACTGAGTTCACACATGGAAACTGAGTTGCCGGCAACTGGGAGTTTGAAGGCGAGAAGGGCGTGAAAGGAAGACAAAAAATCTCCCCTCTCACCCTTCTCGCTAACAAACTAGCTAGTATCTGGCAACTCAGTTTCCTTGTGTGAAAGCGGTCTTTTGGAGGGGAACATCAGTTAAGAAAAGCTGACATTTCGCTGAAGTAAGAGTACAAAAAAGATTATTAATTCCACTAGACAATATGGGTAACTTCTCCTTTTGATTGTTCGGAAAGCTACTTTTCGTTGGTTTTTGACATAAGCTTAATTATTTTAAAAAGTACAAGTGACCTCAACTCCAGAAATTATTGTGTTTCGCCCAAGGTATAACAGTGGGCTCTTCAGTCAGTCTGTTATACCCTACTAAGACACAAATTTTGGTCGATGTTTACCGACTCTTATAAAAATCACAGCAAAAAGATACTGTGAATTTTATTATTCTAGGGGAATTTGTTTAAATTCGTGCACCTAGAAAATAAATACCCGTGGTCAGGTTTTTTATAATAAGAAGATGAAGAAATTAGTAGGGTATAACAGACTGACTGAAGAGCCCACTGTTATACCTTGGGCGAAACACAATAATTTCTGGAGTTGAGGTCACTTGTACTTTTTAATTGAATTTTATTCATTCACTCCACTTAAAACAGAAGTAATTTCAATATTTTAATATTTAAATTTCTTCATCTTCTTATTATAAAAAACCTGACCACGGGTATTTATTTTCTAGGTGCACGAATTTAAACAAATTCCCCTAGAATAATAAAATTCACAGTATCTTTTTGCTGTGATTTTTATAAGAGTCGGTAAACATCGACCAAAATTTGTGTCTTAGTAGGGTATAACAGACTGACTGAAGAGCCCACTGTTATACCTTGGGCGAAACACAATAATTTCTGGAGTTGAGGTCACTTGTACTTTTTAATTGAATTTTATTCATTCACTCCACTTAAAACAGAAGTAATTTCAATATTTTAATATTTAAATTTCTTCATCTTCTTATTATAAAAAACCTGACCACGGGTATTTATTTTCTAGGTGCACGAATTTAAATAAATTCCCCTAGAATAATAAAATTCACAGTATCTTTTTGCTGTGATTTTTATAAGAGTCGGTAAACATCGACCAAAATTTGTGTCTTAGTAGGGTATAACAGACGGACTGAAGAGCCCACTGTTATACCTTGGGCGAAACACAATAATTTCTGGAGTTGAGGTCACTTGTACTTTTTAATTGAATTTTATTCATTCACTCCACTTAAAACAGAAGTAATTTCAATATTTTAATATTTAAATTTCTTCATCTTCTTATTATAAAAAACCTGACCACGGGTATTTATTTTCTAGGTGCACGAATTTAAACAAATTCCCCTAGAATAATAAAATTCACAGTATCTTTTTGCTGTGATTTTTATAAGAGTCGGTAAACATCGACCAAAATTTGTGTCTTAGTAGGGTATAACAGACTGACTGAAGAGCCCACTGTTATACCTTGGGCGAAACACAATAATTTCTGGAGTTGAGGTCACTTGTACTTTTTAATTGAATTTTATTCATTCACTCCACTTAAAACAGAAGTAATTTCAATATTTTAATATTTAAATTTCTTCATCTTCTTATTATCTTAATTATTTTAGTTCTATTTGATTGATAGTTGACAAAAGATATAAAAAAGTCAAGTTAATGTTTGAACAAGACTTAATTATACTGCTTCTCCGTGTTTTATTTTTTTCTTTCACACTTGTTTGAAACACACAAAACAGACTCATCGTGTAACCATCAAACAACGCACCCCTTAAGAACTGAACACACTTCATTTATTCGCACTGAACGCAAAACTTGTTCAACACGAAATGTCATTTTTCTGCACAGCACCATAATTTGTCAAACACCACTCTCGAGCTCCAAGATCCAAGTCAAAAGTGGGAAAAGTTGTGTCAGGTGAAGAAATTTATCGATATTTACAACCAACAAATCCATTTAAAAATGACATCCAGAAGGTGAGTAAATTATAAAACTATATTCCAACGATCCCATCTTTAAAATACCCCTACAATAATCAACAATGATTCCCTATTTATCAGGGCCTTTGTTCCATGAAGCAAAATTAGGTCAGGCTTTTTTCTTTATTCTTCTGCTGCTGCTGCTTGGCCTGACGTTTCACCCCAAAATGTTGTATCCCCTGTTCGCTGGCCTGCAAAAATGCTTTTCGCCCATATTTTTTCCCACACGTCTCTTATATACACCTATTCCTCACATCCGTCCATCACTGACTTGGGAACACATAAAACGAGACCAAAATGCTGCTGGCATTGAAATTTATTAATTACTCATTTTTTGTAGATGGTTCCATCCAACTATAACGGGTATAGAAGCAGAAAAACTGCTTCAGGAACAGGGATTTGATGGTTCCTTTTTAGCTCGACTGTCTTCCTCCAATCCGGGGGCATTTACTCTGTCCGTGAGGCGTGGACAGGAGGTTACCCATATCAAAATTCAAAACAATGGAGATTTCTTTGATCTCTATGGAGGTAATTCGATTGAATTGTTGTTTCTTGGCCAACCTTTAGCTGATGTTCGTTTTGTAATTCGTCTTCTAGGTGAGAAATTTGCAACTTTGCCGGAATTAGTCCAGTACTATATGGAGAATGGAGAACTCAAGGAGAAAAACGGCCAAGTTATCGAATTGAAACAACCGCTGATATGTGCCGAACCAACAACGGAGCGGTAAGTCTATTACATTTTTTTTTTATATTTTATCTCGAAATTCTCTTCGGGAACCCCCTGAGCGAGTTTGGCTTATCGCGATAAACTTGAAATTAAGCAATAAATCTGGCAGCCTTACTGGCATTTGATAAAAGCCACCCAACCAAAGAAAAATGAGTAGATATTTTAATGCTTGGGCCGCGATGACAAAGCTACATACGACAAATCTCTGATAGCAGACAAATTGGCATGGATACAAAGCGATTGCCCGCGGCACTGTGCTGATAACTTAGGTGGTCATTATTACATACATATATCTTTTTCTATACTCTATACAGTTTAAGTTAATTAGTTTTAATAGTTAGGCAACGGCTATGTCTCGTGTTTGTAAAGATTATGAGTATAGTTAATTAGTGTAGGTGTAGTAGGTCTTTTTATCAGGGTTGTTGCTTATAAATAAATTGTAATTATTTGGTACCGCAAAACTTCCGGTAAAAGATTTTGTATGGCTTAGAAGAATGAAATTGGTTCATTTGCTAAGAGTCCAATTTCTTAATTCTTTAATTTCATTTTATAAATATATCTTGAAAATATATTTGGTTTTAAAATTTAAAAACAGTGCGATTTTTGAAAGTCTGCTTTTCTTCTTCATATCTTAGACATAAGATTAAAATAACAGAGAAGAGACCTTCCAAACCGATTCTTAACATTTGCTGACGACAGTTTTATTTTTTATTTAGCATTTGTATTTTAAATTTTTTTGTCGTTGCGGATTTTTCGGTGTCACAGAGAATTAAAAGTGTCGTGTAACTATCGAACCGCGATAAGATGGCGATAAAAGTTGTGAAAAAAAAAAAATAAAATAAAACGGACGTCTACATTAACTCAACGATTAGGAAAGATACTTTTCGTAAATTATTAAGGTAGAACTATAAAGGCTCTTCGTTGTCGACGACGAAACTACATCAAGAACATTGTTGTTTTCTCAGTCGTCAGCGAATGATTTGTGTTGCTTTGCGAAATGCTTAATAGTCGAAAGCTGTTGGAAGCAGATTTCATAAACCAATGAAAAGTAGCTTTCTGTTTCTGAACAAAATTAGAGTTGAGTCATAGTCAATCTTTCTCTTTTTTTCGTTCCTTCTTCAAAAAATTTCAGTTTCACTTCCGTGAATTGCACAAAAAAAATGTGTTTTTGCATGCTCATTTCCGTCCGAACACTGCCGTGAGTTTGCGGCTATTGCACTCTCACTTTAAAACGCGATTTAATACAACGCTTTCACCTAAAGATCAGGATTTAAAAAAAAATAATAAATCGGGTGGCACAACGGCTCATGAAGAACCAGGGCCTAGTGACTAACAACTCGCAACCATTCCTGTGTGCGCCTATCGACAGGAATGGAAGGGACCTTCAACTTTATGCCGAATCCGAACGGCTAGACGAGAAGCACTTATTCGTGACAAGTGATACTCTTGGAGGATTTGTCAATTCCTCGCAAGAGGCAGTAGTTCTGAAAAAAACTTTTTAGTTTTTAGGTGGACGGAGGCTGAGAAGCGAACCCAGACCTCCAGCGTGACAGTTGAACGCACTAACCATTACGCTACGGGCTACTACTCAGGATTAAAAAGAGTAGATTAAAAATTAATCTTGAAGTGTTTTCACCAGAGAAAAAAAGATTAGTTTGACGTTTTCACTCTGAATTTCCATTCAAAAGTCGATAGGACAAGAGTAAAACAAAATAATTGTAAACAAGGATAATATTTTCGGTGCAGTGAAGAGTTTTAATAAATAAAGATGAGTATGAGTAATAACTTAAAAATATTGTTATCCTTCGAAATAATAATAATAAAAAAAATCTTTTTTTGTAAAAAAAAAAGTATGTTGTTAAAAATGGCGACGATTTTTTTAAGGAAAATTTCAGAATTTCCCGAAAAACTTTTAAAATTTTATGTTCCCACTTCCAAGAAGATTTCGATGAGATTAAATTCTAATCTTTGTTTGAGGAGATTATAATTTGTATGGGAAATCTTCAAGATTTCAGAAGATGTCAAAGAAGATTTGTGGTAAATCCACTTAAATCCGAATTAAGTGGTAGGTGAAAACGTAGTATTACGCTTCAAAAACGACTATTTTCTTGTATCGTACATATTCAGCTCCGATTTCACGTTGGTTCGGGAGAGATTCTCCATTTAAACACGTCTAATATTTGACGTTTAATATTTGAAGTTTCACGAACAGCTGAGGTTGTTCATGCAAACTTTTGTGTAAACTTATCATTTTACAAATTTGTAAACTTACAACACGCTTGGTTCTAAAATTCACAATGACGTTTGATTAATTTAACCAAATTCGTTGGGGAATTTTATCCAATTTGGGTAAATGATTTCCCATACAAATTTTGAAATTTCATTAATTTTTTTAATAAGTGTTTTACATCGTTGCATTAATAACCCTATTGTTCTGATATACAGCGAGAAAGTAACAAAATTCTAGGTCTTTTATGATAGCTACCACAGTGCTTTTGTTTTCTTAGGAAGCCACAAAAGTTCTGCAGAACAACTCCACCATTCCAATCAATTTTATATTTTATTCAGAACTGATGGTGGACCACGACGGATGAGTTGATTGATTATGTCAACAAAAATTATTTTAAGATTTCCAACGTATTCACTGTAACAATCAACTCATGACGAACAATTTTAAAAAAATAAGTAGCCTTATTGAGCAGCTGGGACATTGTAAGTACCTTATATTGACAACACAGCATCAGTTCTCAAATGGCTAAATATACTGAGCATAAATCATAACAAACTGGCCTGCCGATGTAAAAATAAAACCTTTAAGAAATAACAATTAGGTTATTTTTCAATCACGTTTCATATTTCCAAATATTTTGTTCCTTAAACAATTTTTGATCTGTAACATCTTAGCTGTTGTGTGTAGTGTCCAACCTGTTCTCAGTAGGGGATAATTTCAAAAATTTCGTTATCCGGATTTAAAAATTAATTTTAAATCAATTTCGATTTTTTATTGCAAAATATACGACTCGTGCCATAAATAGTGTTACACAATTTGTCCATCAGCTCTAGCTCAGTCCAAAAAGAATAATTCAGGGGATTGAGATCGGGACTCCCTGCGAGCCAATCCAATGCCTTGATGCACTCACAAACATTCTTTTCCAGCCACAGCTGAGTGGATGCGGCTTTGTGGGCTGGAGCTGAGTCCTGATGGAACACCTAATGCCTTTAATAGTATAGAGTTTTGGTTTCACCACTTTCTCTTAAACGTCTTAGTAGCGTAACGTCTCAGCGTAACGTCTGAGCAATACTTTTGTTATTTCGTGTCTAATTTTCTTCAGGGACTAGGGGACTTGAATCACATTTTCCCCAATAAAATCGAATTTCATTAAAAAAAAAATAAAAATGTAGCAAAATATCGAATCCAATGGGTCTTGGGGTCTATTGGTAATTGAAGAATTTGATTTTTTTCGTGACGAATTGAATGATATTTGAATTGATTTTTTTTATGGTATTTTTATATATGGCAGTTTTTATACATTTTAGTTTGTTTTTCATTTGATGGAATTTCAATTTTTGAATTGTGAATAGATGATTACAAGGTTGTGATTAATGATGAGGGTTACGTTCTATTCTATCACTCATGTCAAACTGATTCCATTCTAATTCAATTATTACTTTTTAGTCCTTATATTTACTTAACGAACTACTTTTTGTTACTTTTTGTTAGTAATAGGAGTGGTAGCTACACCGAAAAATACGGATCTGCAAAATTGATTCAGAATCAAATAAATACTTACTTACTTACGTCCGTGATGTTTCCCTTACGGGACATAGGGCCTCCACTACACCTACGCGCCATCGTGTACGATTTCTTGAAATGTATTTCAGCTCTCTCCAACTTTTCCCCAGTCGTGCCGATTCCTGTTCGACCGTTCTTCGCCATGTACTTCTAGGCCTGCCCACTTGTCTTCCCTCCTGTGTGAGCGGGTTCCACTGCATTGCTTGAGATGCAATGCACCGATCGCCTTTTCGAAGCGTATGGCCAATCCACTGCCACTTTCTTCTTCGTATAATGGAGTCTATGGGCTCCTGACCCGTTCTTGCATGAAGTTCGGCATTGGAGATACGGTTGGGCCAGAAAATCCTCAAGATGTTTCGTAGACATCTATTAACGAAGGTTTGCAGCTTTCTAGTGACAGTTTCAGTGACTTTCCAAGTGCTGCAGCCATAAAGCAGAACGGATTCAACATTGGAGCGGAACAGTCGTAGCTTGGTCTTTAAGCTAAAAGAGTTGTTTCTCCATATTTTGGACAGCATTCCGAACGCAGCCTTTGCTTTTCTGATTCGGCTGTTTACGTCCAGTTCAGTTCCGCCACCCGTAGAGACAATACTCCCAAGATATTGGAAATCCTGTACCATCTCTACGGGTTGTCCAGAAATATTTACTTGGATTGATGAGGAAGTTCCAAGGCTGATCCTTTTAGTTTTTGCCGAGTTGATCTTAAGCCCTACGATTTCTGCTTCTCTCTCCACCCTTGTTGTCATTTGATGGAGATCCATGATCCTATGAGAGAGTAAGCATACGTCGTCCGCGTAGTCCAGATGTTTGAGGTGATTTTGCAGAGTCCACTGAATTCCTCCATTTCCATTTGACAAAGCTGCGTGCAGTACGTCACTTATCACCAACAGAAACAGTATTGGTGACAGTATACAGCCTTGCCTAACCCCACTTTGGATTTCAAACTCCTCTGACAGCCTACCTTTGTGCAGAACGTGACACCTGGATCCATCATATGTAGCCTTGATAATAGCAATCAATTTATCTGGGATGCCCCTCCTGCGCAAAGCAAGCCAAATAAATTCTCTATTGACACTGTCGAACGCCTTTTCAAAATCGATGAACAGCAGGTGAAGTGGTGATCGATATTCAACGCACTGTTCGATGATGATCCGCAAGGTGTTGATGTGATCCACACAGGAAGATCCAGTGCGGAAACCTGCTTGTTCGGCGTCGAGTGTGTCTTCGAGGTGGTCTTTAATTCGGTCCAATATTATCCTTGCTATTATCTTGGCTACTGCAGGCAGAACGCATATTCCTCTCCAGTTTTCGCACTGTGTGAGATCTCCTTTCTTTGGAAGCTTGACAATCATTCCTTTTTTCCACTCTTCAGGAAAGCTCTCTGTTTCCCAAGCTCTCTTAATAAGTGGGTGCAGTAAATCGCTCGATGTCGTTGGGGCTGCTCCTAAGAGCTCTGCCGGAATACCATCAAGTCCAACCGCTTTGTTGTTCTTCAGTGCTTTGATGGCGGTGATAATTTCTTCTTTACTGGGGGGTACGGTGCGTATTCGGGAAATTGTTACTTCGGGTAGCTCAGTGGGAATAGGGTTCACTTCACTTGCGAAAACGCGGTTTAAAACCGCAGAAAAGTGTTCCCTCCACCTTATGAGCTGGTCCTCATCCGAAATTAGCAGGGATCCGTTTGTGTCTTTAACCAGGTGTTGTTTAGAGCTCTGGACACCAGTGAGCTCTTTGGTAATTCTGTAGACGGTCCTACTGTCACACCTACTAGCGGCTTCTTCTGCTTCTGTAGCCAGTGCGTTGATGTAGTTACGCTTATCACGTCGCACACTACGGTGAACTTCCCTCATCTTCATGCGGTACGTAGACTCAAGCTCGTTTCTCCCTGCTGCTGGGGTAGCTGCGATGCGAGCTTTAAGGTGTTTCCTTTCTTCGATCCTTGCCCAAGTTTCGTCGGAAAGCCAAGCACTATTTCTCCCTTGCGCCCGGCCGACTATACTTTCAGCACCGGATATGAACACATTTTTCACAGCACACCAATGATTTTCGATGGATGTGGTTTCCGTGCTGCTGATTGCGTTCAATCCTTGTGAAAGGTGGTCCCCTAGTTGTTGGCGCACTGCGGGATCCTTTAGTCTATCTGTATTAAACTTGGGCATTCGAGTGTTTCCTTGGGATCTACGAACTGCAGCTGTACGCAATCTTACGGTAGCAACCATCAGATGGTGGTCCCGGGCCATTCCCATGTCAGCACCTCTTCTGTTACGGACGTCCTGGAGACTGCTTCTAAAACGCCGGCTGATCGCGAAGTGGTCAATTTGGTTGGAAGTTGCTTGTCTGTCAGTCGACACCCAACTGACTTTGTGGCACGTCTTATGCTCGAACATGGTCCCTCCAATAACAAGGCCGTTGGCGTTGCAGAAATCGACAAATCGTTCGCCATTGTCGTTTCGGTTACCAACACCATGTTTTCCCATGACATGCCTTAGCCCAGAGTTGTCATTGCCAACCTTGGCATTTAAGTCTCCCATCACCATAACTATATCACCTCGTGGAACGCTATCATAAGCAGCACTCAGCCGGTTATAAAAGGCCTCCTTCTCCTCGTCAGAAGAGAGCAAAGTTGGGGCGTAACACTGTATGATGGTGACGCGACGTACTCTAGTCCGGAACCTGGCTTTCAAGATCCTGTCACCTAAAGGCTCCCAGGAAATTAGGCTTTTGAGAGCTGTTTTGGAAAGCAGCAATCCAACGCCAGATTCCCGAGCGCTTCCAGGTGTTTTTCCGGAATAGAATAGTACAGTGTTACGGGTTGGTGACTTGAACTTCCCCGAACCCAGCCATCTAACTTCACTTATCCCTAAGATGTCCATCCTATACCGCATGAATTCCTTCTCTAGTTGCAGGAATCTGGCATTCTGAGGACCTTCTTTTCCGTTGTCAAGAAGCGTCTTCACATTCCAGAAACCAATCTTTGTCCGGGTACAATAGCCAAAAGTCGTCAACGAGTTATCATTAATTATCCGAGGCGTAGTGTTGGTTTCGGTAGCGGGTTGATTTCAGTTACGGAGAATGCTAACCTCCGTAACCTATCCTAGAAAGCTAGGCCTTTTCGCACTTGTAATTTTGGCCTATTTATGTATATTGGGATACATAAATAGTTGCCCGGGGACCACCACGAGGAGGTAAAACAAGCACTTCATCGTGACTGATTGTTGCGCTACTGGCCCAGACCAAGTTCTGAGCAATCAATAGTTTCCCGATCAGGCACGATGCAGGTCAAATAAATGGCTACATGAAATTAGGCCCCAATGAAAAATGGCCCAAACGAAAAATGAGCCCAAATTTGGGGCTTTTTTTCATAATGAAAAATGGCGCCATTTTCAAAATTGAAAAATGGCCCCAAACTTATGAAAATTCGTCCCAAACACAAAATGAAAAATTGCCCCAAAATTTATATCAGAAGCAACAACAACAGAAAAATAACAATCGTACATAAAATGTTTTGCGTCAGTTTGGGAGAGCCTTAAAAGTACCTTGCCTGGTCCGCTTCGCGGGTTCAAGGATTTTATCTCCCTTTTTGGGTCCTCTGTCCCGCTCTAGGGTATGCTCAGTCGCTTGGCAGGCGCCTATGTCGTCAATCGGTCTGCTATCGAAGTTTTTGTTGTAAAAGTATTTTGGTTTAAGCATAAAAGCTTGAGGCAATTTTTCATAATGAAAAGGTCCCAATTTACAAATTTTAAACTTTTTTTGTTTTTATTGTTTCCTATAACTTTTGGGCCATTTTTCATTTTATGTTTGGGGCCATATTTCATTGGGCCAAATTTCATTTAGCCCAAAAAAATTTGAAAATTTTTTGGCCAATAGAAGATTTTATTTGTCAGAATCGGTGTTTTAAAAGACATGTATCAAAAAAGTATTGAAATTTTGTACCAATTCATAAAAACGTGAAAAAATGTTTGCCAGAATGCTTCACGAAATTATTTTTTTTTTAAATGGCATAAGACGATAAAAACGATTGTTGGATTGAACGATCGTCGTTTTGACTATTGCTCTCTCTATATTTTCCTATATGTGTGTATACAGACAGCTATCGACAAGACGATGATCGTTCAATCGAACAATCGTTTTAGTCTTACGCGATCTGTGCCACTTTTAAATTCGTTATCGCAGTTGTTAAAAATAAAGAAAATTAATATTACAACGATATTTTATGATAGTTAATTATTATTATTTATTAATATAATATTACAAATTATATGCTAATATGAGATAGAGCACTAGCTACAAAAGCTTTCCACTCAAAGTAAAGTTAAAGGTTCTAATAACGTGTACAAAAATCAGCACCAACTTAATGCCAAAAGTATTAGACAGATTTTGATCGGATTTTAGGAGTTCGTCCTGTAACTGTACCTGATTCCACCTTTAATGGGAGAATTGGAGAATTTTGTACCTATCTGTTGAGTACTTCATAACTACTCATTTTAACTATATAGCTTTATAGCAACATAAATATAAAATGCATGCATTTAAAACTAACATCATCTTATAGAAAATTGTATTACAAACTAGTTTGTAGCTGATGTTGTTTTCTTCAGTTGCATATTTCGAAAGTTATAAAGGCAATTATCTGACAAAAAAAATGTTAGGGTGTTTTTTACTTATAGAGTTTTCCCGTTGCAAACTTGGGTACATATACATATACTACTCTAACAAACCCTTACAGCATATCAACAGATCAGAACTACATCACACTTTGAGATGTTAGCACTTTTTATTGTACGATTTTACTGGGCTTTTGATTAATTTTCAGTTAATCTATTACTCATAAAACTTAAAGCATTCGTTTTAAACTCGGTTCTACTTGTTTAAGTAATTTTGTTAATCTTAATTGCAAATCGGACCTTGAATTTCGACCTTTCTAAACAAAACATTTGCATAAATCATGGGAAGAGGATTAATAAAACCTAATTAAAGTCTGTTTATACAATCTAACCGTTACAGTACATGATTCTAAGGTATTTATTCTGGAAAAAAGAGACTAATTCCAAAATGGTAGGAGCACAAGTTTTTAACCTTTTGTATGTAAAAAAATCAATTTCAAAAACTTACATTGACGCCTTCCCCTAAAGTAACATCCTTTCATCTTAATATTTTGATTAAAAAGCCTGGCTTAACGCTTTTGTCATTCGAATAACAGCTACTACTACCTTTCAAATTGTAATATATAATATTGAAATAAGCTCAATACCACTTGCCCTAAAATGTATTTTGTATAGCTTTTGAGTTGAAATAAATTTATAAAATTATAGTTCTAATTTGTTACGTAACCGCATCCAAACACTTATCGCTTATAATTGCATATTTAGCGCACGTCGAACATACTAATTCCAAAACTATTTCGTTTTCTACATAACAACTTCAAACGAGAGAGAGAGATAGAGATATAGAGATTTTAACAGAAAAAAAAAAACAAAATAAGAGGATTTTTAAAATAATTCAATTTTAATTGTTCCTTAAAAATGTTTAAAACATTACTCGAAATGCTTTACTTAATTAAAATTAATTAGGTAAATACTAGAATATACCAGTTTTAATTATTAACTATTTATACAGTTACAGTAATGCAATTCGATTTTGTATTACCGGTTAATTGAATTCCTATTAAAATTACATATTATTAAGGTCATAATCAAGATCACATCTCGGAACACAAACCTTAAGCCTACAAACAGATTAATTATTATTGTACTCGCTTTTCCACGCAGCAGCTGCTGTCAAAACATTTTCCAAAACAAAATTGTAATGTTAACAAAATGTACATAAATGTGTCAAATATGGGAGGTGTTTGTCAGTTAAAATGTCAGAGCAGCGACTTTACTTGGCATTGAAAAACAGATTGAAAATAAAGCAACGCCAAGAATATTAAGTTCGTTTTTTCCCTCTAGTGAAGAAAAACCCTACTACACGATATTTTATTTTTAATTTAATTAAATGTAGGTACACAATTGTTTATAGTAGTCTACTCATACCTATTCGTATAGCAATCAAAATGAACAAGCATAATATAGAAATATACAGGCAGATAATGACTAAATAACTCAATCAAGTTGATGTGAAACGGAAAATTATACATAGCAAAAAAGATGGTCACACTCATTTGCAGTCCAAAGCTGTGGCATCACAAATTTAAGGAGTTCCCCACGGATTTTGTTTGCGGTTTCAGAATGAAATATATCTACGTAGTTTTTTGACTGGATATAAATATTAATTTAAAATCATAAAAAAGGTCTGTAGAAGAATAACTTGATTTCAGCAGTAAAAATAACAGAAATTGATAACTGAGAGGATCGATACGAACTACTCTGCTCATTTGAAGTATGTGCCAATAATCACGAATACAATATTCCAATCGATCAGCAACCTCATAATCAAAAATTAGTATCCAGAGCACACCTTGCAATTGACAATTCATTTAAAATCAATAAAATATGTGAATCCAACCCAAGAATATAGTTCGGCGTTTTAAAAAGAAAGATTTTTGTTTATATAAACTGTTTGTTGGTCGAATTTACCAAAGTTTACTAGACTCTGTGGCATTGAGCTTTTGAAGCACTTCCTAAACTCATTTTGTATAGCTAGCCCTCTGTGGTAAAACTTATACTACTCTACTACTTTTTTCGTTGTCGTCTGTTTAATCTTTTGATCGGATCTTTTAATTTGAGTAAAGTTTATAGCACTCATTTGTATGCGTTTCGCGAACAAGCCATCTTATCCTACGTCAATTACCAAACCACAAAGTATAAAGAATTTTTTTAAAATTTTATTTTTCCGTCTTGTTCTTGTTAGCATTGAAACGTGAATTTTCCATCGTAATTCCCCGAGTTTAAATCAGGCGCCTGTTCGGTTATGTATTTGATAAGAGTATTCTTAAATGCAGCAGCACGTTGTAATAAATACAAATTCTGAGAATACTTTATTTAATTTAAATCATAATTGCCTTATGATTCTATTAAGAATTCTTAGCGTTAATGGCAGCAGTTTATTTTATGACATTTAAACTTTCTAATTGTAGTTTTACGACATCTGAGTAGGTACATTGCGGATAGAGATGTAAACCTTTCACTTTCTTTCGACGAGTGTCAGGGTGTTACATTGTAGGGTTGATAATGCGGAAAAGAAAGCATCATAAGAATGTTTTTTTTTTTTGTTTCTTCCTAGGTGATCAACTGAAATCTGGTCTTGCGTAATAAATTTGTACCGTACAGTTGAAACCAAATGCATTTTGTTTTATCGATTCTAATGCGATTCTAGTACACTTCCGGAATCTAATCTGTTTACAAAAAATATTTAAAAAGTAAAACATATGGAAAGTTGATTTTACAAAACGACTGCATTCACGAAAGATTGCATTCTTTTACAACTGTGCAGGTATGAGGCAATGACAATGAGGTCGGCTTATTCCATAGCTTACCTTTATTAATTTTCATTTGAGAATAGTGAAAATACATAGACATGGTGAAAACGTAAAAGAGCGCGCAGGTTTTTACTATCCCTTAATATAGACGAGCATAGTGCGAGCGTTATGAAAATAAAGATGGGTTTGAAAGGAAACGTCTAATTTTATGGGTCGCTTTTAAGTAATAAGCATGTTGAAAAGTGCATTGAACAGACAACTTTTTTAATTTTGTTCGAAAACCAATCACAACCTTAAAACTACAAGGAAAATATTTTTTTTTTGTATTTTTTTCTGAAAGGTGTTAAGGCCAGCAATCGGTTGCAAGGTTGTACAATATTTACTGGACACTCTGTATAATAATTATATTCAGCAGTATTCAATTAGGGAAAAATAAACAAAATTATATAAAATTGATAAGAAAATTTGTTAGTGTTTGGTTCTCGTCGCTTCATGGAATCCAACGTCGCCTGACAATATCTCCAACGGTATATTTTTCCATGCAGCCTACACTGTGGCCAAAACCTGATTATTATTATTGGTGGTGGGTATTGAACTATTTTTTTTAACATCGGCCCAAAGGTTCTCTATTGGGTTGATGTCAAGTGATTGGACAGGCCAGTCCATATCAGAAATATAAGTGACCCTAAACACATCTTTAACTTTTTTGGTGCGGGCCTGTCAACATGGGGTGGGCAAACTGCATTCTTTTG
This sequence comes from Melangyna quadrimaculata, assembly GCA_949320155.1. Classification (NCBI taxonomy): domain Eukaryota; kingdom Metazoa; phylum Arthropoda; class Insecta; order Diptera; family Syrphidae; genus Melangyna; species Melangyna quadrimaculata. Next base: position 102,183,148 of record OX439483.1, on the reverse strand, counting down.
TCAATATGTTTTTTGTTTGTCAAAATTAAAACTTTGTTTGGGCTTCTGGCGTTGAGATTATTCTTTTTCTTTCTGTATTCTTTTTAGGTTATGGTAATAGGAAAGATTTAAAGAAGAGATACCGACCGATGCACATAGGTTTTGAATTTCTGAATATCAAAATTTGTTTTTATTTATTCATCACCATAAAGGCATAAATTTGAATGTCAAAGGAATATCAGTTTTAGTTAAGCAGCAAAAGTGATTTATTATTTATGTACATTGTACATGTATATACACTTATACAGTATATTGGTATGCGTCTAAAAATGTTTTTTCTCCGAAATCTAAAAAAAAAAATGCCGAAACCCATACTGCGAATAACAAGTGTTGTCATTTTTTATCGAATTAATTTAATTTTGTGAATCACCCATTTAATTCATTCAACAGTGCATTTTATGTAAGTACTTAATTCTGACTCAATATTTAAAATATTTCTAAATTTTAAGAGTAATTTGTATTTGATCTTATTCAACCCCAAGACGAGGTTTAAAAATAAATAAGAGATTCACTGAAACTGGGCTGGGAAGATTGATTTCGGGAGTTATGACATCTGTTTGCAGGAAAAGTAGCGAGGTCAGAGGACTTTTGTGAAGCACGAACTAAATATAAAAATCACACTCGATAGCATTATTATGTATTGTTTTTTTTTTTGTATGTTGAAATTACTTTTGTTTTTTATTGGGAGGCGACTCAATGCTTTTTACATGAACACGATGAAATTCAAAGCCCGGGCGCAATCAAAAGCTAACATGGTATATGTGTGAATAGTTGTCTCGTCACCGATACTATAGATAAATGCGATCGAGATATTTTGAATTCTAAAGGGAAATATTGTATTTAACATGTATTGGTGTTTTTGAGAGCAGCAATTCACAAGGCATAAAAACAAGATAATGCTATCCAGATAGGTTTCAATAGTTTTAAACGTGCCCTGCCCAGTGAAAAACGCGATAAGTTCGTAAAAAGAGCCGAGCTCAGATTTCAACAGATATCGGGTGCGTTCAATGCAAATGAAAACATCTGAAAATTAAGTACTCGCAAAAATATTTGTTTATTTGTAACGCGGCTCCGGAATTTTAAAAATGTTTAACTTAATTTATGCCATATTAATGTTATTTACGTTATATTACCTAAGTACCTACTTAATTATCTGAAATGTCAGTTTTGTAAGTCCCGATCTACATTGAATGATTTTTCCAGTGCTGAATGGAAAAATCGGCCGAAACTGGAAAGAACATGTCGGCTGTACCTCTCAATCGCACACGATATTTTTTGTCGGCTAGACAAAAATCGGTCAATGCAGATCGGAACTAAGAAGAAACTTGATTTGATATAGCAAAAGTGGTAGCTGAATTTTCGTTGCTGAAAATTCAGATAAAAAGTAATTAAACTTCATAATTATGAAAAAAAAAAACGATTACAAAGTTGTAATTAATGATGAGGGGTGCGTTGTAATTTATCAACTATAAAGAAAGAAAAAAACCTAAGCAATAGAGGTTATATTGTTTTTGTTTTTATTTTAGTGGACTGTATTGAATGAAATTCAATAAAACGTATTTAAGCGACCTTTAGTCCAATGCGTTTCGGTCCTGATAACAATCCTGATTAAAAATTTATCAACTAATTTTAAACTGCTTCTATTTTAATGCGATCATCATTTTAAATCTTTTTATTTTCTCAACAAATTTCTTTCTCTACTGAAAAAAATGAATATAAAATTCGAAGTAACAGCTGTCAACTGCACTAGCGTTAGTAAAAAGAGGGGTAGATCCACCAAAAAATACGTTGAGCTATCAAGACTAGTACGCTGCTGATGTGAAACGAAATTTTCATGTAGTCTCCATCCAGTTTTCCGCACATGATTAATGTTCCTGTACTGTGCTAAAAGACTGTGAATACTTTTCAAAACAATCTGGCACAATCATCAAATTCGCTGGTCGAACAGCGTACTGCTCAACGTAATAAAGGGTTCACGCTACCCAAACACACATTTGCTAAATTTTAATAAAATTTGGCAGGCTGTTAAAAAGATACATACATATGTACCTTCGTATACATACACGGATATAAGCCAAACCTAAGCCTATTCCAAGTGAAGAATTCTTATCGAATAGGTCCAAGAAAAATTAGAGACACAAAATGAAGAAAAATATAATTTTATATTATTTACAAGAATAAATTAAAAAATAAAAAACTGAAACTAGAACCACCCTAATATAAATATTAACATTACCTATGTAAAAAGTTGTTTCTTTGTGAATTTTTGAAAAACAACAATGGATTCAAACAATTTAACAGTCAATTACTTATTTATGGAAATTACTTTGTATGCATTCGAATCAAAGCGTCATCGCACGTCATACAAGCTTTTATCTGCATCTAGATTAAAAGATCATTACACTCATTATCATAAACAAATATGTCATGTAGCTTCTTCTTTAATAGAAGGTAATTTTTCGTTTGATTATTTAAAATATTATCACTTGCCTTGTTATGATGACGATATACTGCATTTATTGTATACCGTTCCTTACATTAAATAAATGTGACAAAAATAAAATTAATACAAAAACATCAGTAGAGCAATAATGTCAAATAACGTAAGCGTATTAGCGGTTTTTGTGAAATCCTTCCTCACAATTAAATACAAAATTATTCAAACCTGATTTGTTTAAATTTAAAACAAAATTACCGCTCAGTTCTAATTTTATACCAAGTTAGGGCATATTTTTATCACAACAGGCTTTATTCTTAGAAGCACGGCTTTTGTATTATTGACGCACTGTAATACAACGATAGCAATCGCATGCGGATGATTATAAAGTCCCACATTGGATCTCATCGAAGCCCCGGATAAAAATACAAATTTATCGTACGGAAACTGTCATTAAAAAAGGTCAGCGCTCTACAACAGGATTTTTTTTTTTTTGATTTTGTTTTGTTTCCCTTGTCTTTTTTTGTATGTTCCTGATATTAGTAATGTTGTGTTCATTTAAGCTGATCTGCTTTCGAATGCAATCCTTTATACGGCATTTCCGGTTTTGCATTTGTTTTAATAAATTTTATTTGTGGGTGGGGGCTCTCTCCATTGCGGTAATGACTCAGTTAAGACCAAGAGATGCTAAACATATCAATATAATGTGACCAAATTAATGTTTTCTCAATAAACCTAAACCTACTCGTGAAACTGGTATAATTTAAGAAGAAAGTTGAATGAGTTGTCTATTTTTAAATTAAAAGTGATTTCGGTCGTCATCGTTATTTCATAATCATTTTAATAAGAAATATAAAATTTATATTTTAATTATAAAACAAATTTTAACTAGTTTTTATACCAAAAATCCAGAGATTTCGATAGCCAAAAAATTTCCAGTTATAAAAATAACACGATTATTTAAAAAAAAAATGTACGTCATCTACAAGTATCATTGGCCCTTAGCAATAAACGAGTTTAGATTTGAATTAAGTCTAAATTTACACTGAAAACGAATCTAAATTTGTTTAGATAATATAACAACCATTGAAAAAAAAGGCAACTAGCTTAGAAATTGTAATTAAAATTATTTTGAAATTATGTTTAACCAAAGTCACTGGTCTATTTTATGTTCTCACTAACCGAAATCTCGCAATTTGGAAGTATTTACCGATACATTGATGGTAATTCAAAATCACCTCAAAACTCAAATCAAATTTCAATGAAATTTCTCGCTCAGAAAATCAATCTCGTTTTCGACAAGACATTACAGAGTTTAACAAAGATTCTGGCAAGGGGCTAGTAAGGGTTAGCAAAGGCTAGAACAAGGGTCTCGGCGATTATGAACCCTTTTGCATTGTCAGGCAAAAAAATTGCTTATGTGTGACTTGGTCAAGCGATCTTCTGCTTGTCAGTCCAATGCGTTACCCACTGGGCTAATTCGCTATACAAAAATTCAATGTCGAAAGTGAATAAGTTTCATGATCTTATGTTTTATACCATATTGCATAACAAAAATACATTAAGGATAGAACAGGATTTTATGTACTTGATTTTTAGGTAGAACAACTTAGAACAGGTTTTCTGTTCTAACATATATGAAGTTTCTCACAAATCTGTGCTGTTCTGTTCTGATCCGACCTTTTCCTCACGGAACAATCCTATCTCACACCCATAGTAATAAGTGTGACATGAGAAAGAAGACAAATGAAAGGGAGAAAAAGTGTCGTATGATACTGAAACTGCATGTTGCTTATAAAATGTTTGTTTTTGGTGTACAAGAAACATTCCTGATGGGGTACCGAAACATGTCCAACAAGTTCTTACTAGGGAGGGTCTCACGAGTGTTTTAAAAGTTTCCCTCGTCTTAATTTTTGGTACTGAAATCCAGCAAGGGCTTGCCAAGTATCTGGCAAGTTTTCCTCGTCTAGATTTTCTCTACTGAAAACTTACTAGGGCCTTGCCCAAACTAGACAGAAACTTGGAATTCTCCAGCCGGATATGAAAACACAAATTTTTTAGATGACATTTCCGACGGTTCCATTACACTAAACTGCTTATGGAAAATTAGACTAATAAAGAATGTGAGATGTGTTTTCTTCTTTTGGAACAAAAGTTCATCAACGGGTCATGGAGGCAATATTTTAGGAAAAACAAATCATACAATTTTATAGTTAATTCAGCTTCAAGCACGTTTTTCACGTTCTTCAAAACAAATTTAGAAATTTTAAGAGTATTATTGTTTTTTGTTTATACTCGTATGTAAATATGTATGTATAATTTTGTTTTTATTAAATTGTCTCGACAAAAATTAACCGCCCTTGAACTCTTAAAGCATATGTTGCTACAAAAATAAATATGTGATTTTCCTTCAAACTTCGATAAAAAAAGTTTATTAGTTTTAACCGCCTTATTTTTAATTCAATATTGAATCAGTTTTTTTTACTGTTACATAACACTGTAGATTTAGGGAAAGAAGTAGACTTAAGAGATTGGTGGAAGAGAAATAAATTAGTCAACATACATATATTATAAAATAGGCTGGTTAACATGTACAGAAATATAAAGAAAAATCTAGTTTCATTGTGGGGGGATATGCAGGTCCGGACCCTTTGTTTTTTAGTATTGTTTTTGTTTTGCCCAAGATAATAAATGAATTGATAAGTTCAATATTAAATTTATTCAAATGTTTACACTTTCGAAATACAGTGATGGAAAAAAATAATAGAAACAAGCGTCTTCTGCTCGAGTTATTGAAAATTTAAAGTTTATTTATAAAAGATCGAAAATGAAAAATACACAGATTAATTCCTTATAATCCCGGCTGGAAAAATGTCAAGTTTCTGTCTAGTTTGGGCAAGGCCCTACTAGGTTTTCAGCAGGGTAAATATAGACAAGGAATACTTGTCAGATACTTAACAAGCCCTTGCGGATTTCAGTTCCCAAACACTTATACGAAGAAAACTTTTCAACCACTCGTGAGGCAATCTCTAGTAAAAAGTTGTTTGACACGTTTCTGGAATGTACACCAGAAACACAAATTTTATAAGCACCATGCAATATCAGCATTATACGACACTTTTTTCTCTCTTCCCTTTGTCTTCTTTTTCGTATCACACTTTACTATGGGTGTGAGACATCTGTATAAGATTGTTCAATGAAGAAAAACCTGTTCTTAGTTGTTCTACCTAAAAAGCCAGTACATAAAATCCGGTTCTATTCAGTATGTATTTGTTATGACGAGGCAAAAGGGTTCATAATAGCCAAGGCCCGTGTTCTAGCCCTTGCTAAATCCTGCTAGTGCCTTGCAAGAAACTATGTAAATCTCTCTAGTGCCATATCGAAAACTAGATTGTTTTTCTGCGCGGGATGTGTCACCTAACTACAATACTTAACAGTTTAATAAAAACAGAAGGAATTAATGAAAACAACTATGATTAGTATTAGCCGTGATTTTATCCTTGAAAAAATAATAGAAACAAAATTATAATGGTGTGTTTTTTTTTTTGGTAAACAGTTACAAAGATAAAAGTGTTTCATAATTTTTAAGTACTTGGTTGTTGAACCTTTATTTTCGACATATGTCTCGGCGGGTATGGATCATTCTGGACCACAGTTCGTCCTTATTTTTTGCCCTGGAGTCCCTGATCTTTCGTTAAGTACGCCCCAAAGGTGTTCTATAGGATTAAAATCGGAAGACTGTGATGGCCACTTCATAACACATACTTTATTTGACTCATATTCATTAGCGATCTACTGTCTAAAATTTCCATCCATTAAACTGTTTTCCTGATGACAGTACCCTCAGCTTTTTATATTCGTTTTGAGATTCGCATCCATATGCTTTTAGGTGTGAAACTAAAACGGCAGCGTATAATAAGCTCATTAGATTGCGATCTCGACAGCATTGTTCGATAGGGAAAAAACCGCGTAAAACTTTCAGTCTTCGGTAAGTGTATCACAGACGCCTTGCTGTAGAATGATCACACATTTTACGCCGTCAAAAAAGCTGGGAAGTGTTTAGATTTGTTCGAAGATGCAAGAAATGTGTATCCCCATCTCATCTGGTTAAAATCTTAAAAGCATTTATCCGTCCAAATCTTGAGTACAATTCTCATATTTGGGCGAGTGGTCCAATAACCCACTCGAGTCTCTTAGAAAGTATTCAAAAAAGAGCATTTAAATCCCTTGAACACCAACGAAATGTTTCTTCTCTTTCATTATTTAATCCTTATTTTTTTAAACAGTGTTCTTGTTCTTAAACATTTCAACCGTAATACTTGTACTTCAAGGAATCCACGCTCCAGGTTTAATTACCTTAAGGGCAGTCAAAACCCCTTTAGTGCGCGCAGGTTATAAAAAAATTCTGAGTAAGGTTTTTACAGTGAGACAAATTGGAAAAAGTTTTCGTGGGAGGGACAGCGAGTGGCGCTTTTGTTAAAAAATAATATATGGTGGATTTACATGTATCTTCGTCCGACTTCTGCTCAAAAAAGAGATGCAAAATCAAAATTTACATTTGTTGGATAGAGAGGGAACACCAAAATGCAGAAGATCTTCGTACATGCAGATTATAGGAAGTGCCATAATGTAGATATGAAGACGAACATGTTCATCTTCTTGATGGTTCTCTTTCACACGCTCAGAGTTTTGGCATACATTTGTCCCGCTCTACTTTTCTTCATATTTGCAGACGAAGATACATACATGTAAATCCAGCGTTAACAGACAACTTAAATTACACTTTAACAGCCTTATGCATAAACGAATTATAGCGAGTGCATAGTGCTATGCACTCTTTATAATGCCTCTGAACGCAAAAATCTTATTCATAAACTTATGCAACGTTGAATAGAGGCAACATAAGCTAAACGCGTTTGGAGGTTGTATAGAGCCAACATAAGGGTTGTTTAGTATCGGAATGTCACTTTGACTCACACACAACAATAATGTAGATAGATATTAGGGGGGCGCTTATTTTTGTAATCTTTGAGGTGTTGAAATCTTACTATCAAAATATTTTATAAAATAAAATACAACAATAAAAAATGTTGGTTTTGTTAATTTATTGTACATTTTTGTTGTGATATTGTTTAAATAAAATTAAGAATATTTTTTTGTACACTTTATTTTATAGAATCTACTTAATAAATGTAAAAGATTTAAAAATTTTCCATCAAATCTTACAACTTTTGCAAATGCTCGACGGCATGCGTGATTTAAATAAAATTATACAAAGATTCACCTTCATCCCTTTCACGAAACAATACAAATACATTTTAAGCATTACAAAATAAGCACCACCCTTTTATTTTTCTCCTCAACAAAAACATCACGATGTGAGTAAATGGAACAATTCATGGAATAAATCAAAAACGACGTTTTTTTTTGTTTCAAATATTTTTAATTTTATTTGCAAACACAAAACACCAACAAAGTAACTGGCTAATTATAATAATATTAAAAGAAATTAATAAAAAAACAAAAACAATCCAATCGCCAGCAGAATTAATTCCATTGATTTTTCACACAGCACACACACAGCTGGGTCTCCTTTGTCAGTTTTGAAAGTGAAACGTAATAGATTTCTCCTTTATGGTACTAATTTTGGCACATTATAACTATAATGGGATGAAAAATATTTTATGCATAACAATTTATGCAACGTTGTATAGTGGCTACATAAATCCTTATGCAGTGCATAACTATTCATCTGTTCAGCGGATTCTAATGAATACGGCTGTAAATATAAACATTAAGAACAGACTTTCATCTATTAAAGAGAAATGTCGTCCGTGTGTGTCCGCATAGCTCGGATCTTTCGATTTCCACGATTGTGGGCTTCATGAATTCTTACTGGCCCAAGGAAGGACATAGGACAGTGGAGGGAAATCCCGGAAAATTTCCAAGAAAACTGGAAATCCAGGAAGATCCTGTTCTTAGGACGATAGCGCACACTTCGATTTTCACGATTTTGGGTTGATGAATTTGTATATTGGCTCAATGATGGACATAGGATACTGGAGGTAAATCACGGAAAATTTTTGGCTTGATGAATTTGTATATTGGCTCAAGGATGGACATAGGATACTGGAGGTAACTCACGGAAAATTTCCACAAAAACTGGAACGGATAGCTCCTGTTTTTAATACATAACACCAGAAATGATCGTTAGATTTTCACGATTTTTGGATTGATGGGTTGGACCAAGGAAGGAATATGAGGTGTCCTTTTCGTTTTTCGTCATTCAAATTGAATTGGACTTTCTATTGTGTGTTGTCAGATAAAATAAAATGTAATCAATTTGTTTTTAATTTTCGTTTTGCTCAAACAAGGCGGTCGAACAACTCATTTTGCAGAAATTGCCATATTGAACAAGTGGGCGAAGAACCTACATGCAACATTTCAAAGAACTCAGCACTGTAAGATTATCATCTGTCAAATGCAGAATGGCTCACAAACAAATGGCTGAATCGCACGTAATGAGCTAGCTGTCGGGCGATTTTCGTCAAACGCATCTGACAGTTCTAGAAAATGATATAGCTATCATGATTCAACGTTGACAGAATAAGAGTATTTCTTGTCATAAAAAGTGCTTCTAAACTTAACCGCTTGAAAAATTTGAGAATATTGTCCCTGGAGAAATTCGGCAAAATAGTCTAATTTTTCAAACTAAAATGTGTCTTAACAACTTTTCATTTTGTATTAAGGTTTTTTTTTTCTGCAACATTATTTATATAAAATTAAATCAAGTTATTTAATCAAAATAAATTCATTGCTGTAATAGAAGAATGGTCACACTGGCATCAAATCAAAAACAGTGTAAACTTGGGCAGGCCGAGCCTTTGTCACCTCTGAGTTTTGAATCTAATCAATTCATAAAGTCGACAAACTTATCAACAACCAAATTGGTTGAGCTGACAGAAGTCAGCTCAACCAATTTGGTTGTTGATAAGTTTGTGGACTTTAACATTTCCCTATGACTTCTAAGAAAACTCAAACTAATAATGCAATTATAATTTGGGCTTGAACTTGACCATTGCTCACCGGCTCCGCTTCGACGACGCGCCGACGGTCAGCGACACGGGTTTGGCTGCGTCTTTATTTTTTGGCTGGCTACCCATTTTTGTTGACCGCTACCCATTTGTATTGACCAATTAGTCCAACCTACGCAAGTGACACTGTTTTCGAATGCGTACCACGTATGTCGTATATCAAAAAAGTCATAATACCAGTCCCGTGTTTTGATAGATCTTACAGATTTGTATGTAGATATATTTATGATCTGCGCATTTCACCGACAAAACTTCTAAGAAAAGCTTTCAACAATTATAATATCTCTTTAAAGTTTGATTGTGTAAGTTAACTGAAGCTCAATGAAGTCGTTGACAGGTGTCGTTTTGTTCACTTTTTCTCTACACCTTTTTTTGTATCTGTGTATACATTTATATTTGACTTGGTTCTTCGGTGGCTGACAAAACAATATTAATTGGTTTTTTGTTTTTGTACTTTTTTTTTTGTTTCTGTTCTCATTCTCGTTCTCTTGGTGTGTAGAATTGACGAAGCAATAAAACAATAACATTTTGGGTGGTTTAAGCTTAGTCGAACGTTTCATACGATCCAACTTACACGGAAGATCGGGCGCTAGAAAGCAGTACTCTAGAAACTTACAAAGTGAAAGAAGTTGATTTGATATATCGTGTTTCAAGAAAAGTGCGTTGTTCTATCAAAGTTCCTTTTGCTAAACAAATACTTGTGCCATTTTGTCCAAAATATAATTAAACAATTTATAACATTTAAATTCATAGCAACAAACAAAAAACTAAGTGAACCATGTCGTCTGGATTTGTTTTTGAGCATTTAACCGAAGTTGTTGTTATTGTCGAGAAAACCGTTTCAAAGCCCATCAAATCAATCATTACTAAGAAGTAGTGTTAATTTGTGTATTGGAAAAAGAAAAAATACAATTTTGTTAACAAAATGTTCAACAAATATTTAGAAAAACTATCAAATACTATCACTTCGGTGAATTTTAAACACGGCGCTAGTAGACTTAAAACTGCATCACGTTCAATGGAATGCAAACAAAATAATAATATTAATAACATCAGAAATAATAATGATGTTGTGAAAAGATCTAGTCAGAGTAATAGTGAAAGTTCATTGGATTCGGATGAGGAGCACAATCAGATGAATCAATTTATGGCAAGCGAAGAAATTTGTGCACTAGTCAATAATATGCCAATTATGATGACATTGCCAAATAGTAATAATGCTGCGGAGAATTTAATATCAACTGCGTTGGCGGAATTGCGGAGGACTCTGTATTTTTATGAGTATGTACTGTTTGTGTTATTAGATTGTACTTTTTATTTAATTATTTTTTGTTTTCACTTTATAAATGTAGACTTGGTAAAGGGTGTTTTTTTTTGTTTTGACTAAGTGTGTGTCGGAATTTCGCTTTCTGAATTTGGAATTATTTTCTTTATCTTTTAATATCGAAATCACATTCTTTCAGTAAATTCTTTTACAACTTTTTTTTTTTTATTTTTTTTTTAATATGTTTCCTAGCCACGCAATATACTTGCAATATGCTTTACGGGTTATTTGTTGTTAAACATTCCCCAAAGATCATGTTTTTTTTTAAATTATAAAAGAAAGTGTCGTACTCTAGAAAATCGAAGGATAATGGCGCAAAATTTAAAACAACCTATTGCTAAGTGCTTAACATTTTACTATTTAACAATTTCCTAAGTATTTAGCAATTTACTATTTATTGCAAAATTGTAAACCTTTTGCTAACAAGTAAATTGCATTTGTAGGGTTTGAATTTGATGCACACAATTGATGTTTTTATGCGTTGTAAATTAATTATATGTTGATGGAAACCCATCATTTGCTTGAAATAAGTATTCGATATTTATATTTTTGTCATTTTAACTTCATTATTTATAAAAAAAAAAAAGAAAAAAAGAAAAAAAAGTTGGGTACCAGCAGGAATCGAATTTGGAACATTCGGGTCTTCTCATATGGATTTAGTACGATACTAAAAAGATAAAATAGCCAGTTGGTGATTTTAACTTTAGTAAAATGTTAGGGGAGTACGATGCTTAACTCGTTTAAAATTAGCAAAACACAATTTTTAACCTAGTATCATACTAAAAATGATTTAACAGCGTACTAAATCATCTAAAATTTTGGGCCATTAATTCCAATCTGCTAATACTCACTACTTTCTTATTCTGAAAAATGTCGTTCTTAGAAAAAATTCAAAACAAGTGTCAGAAGGATCAATCTCGTATGTCATAATATTTCTTTATTAATTTAAAACTTTTTAGATTTCGACTACGCTAAATTTGACTATAAATTCGTTAAATACTTGGACTTACTTGTTTTTCCCGATTTAAAACAAATATTTAGTTTTCTTTTTTTGTCGAATTCTTAATAATTTACTGCTTAGCATTCTTTAAGAATTCATTGCGTACAAATTTGAATAAAAAAAATCTCGTTATTCTGTATTTTAAATTTATTCTTAATTACTGTAATATCTTTTATTCTTTTCTTTTTTTTTCTAAACTAAAAACTTGAAATATAGGAAATTCAGTCAAAACGGTCTTATTAACCCATTTAGGCAGGTGAAGCTATTTAAAAAAAAAAAAATAACGAAGATGAAGAAATTTAAAAATTTGAATATAACTCAATTAAATGTACAAGTGACTTCAACTATAAAAATGATTGCGTTTCGTAATGACAAGTAGACTGAAGGATATGACAGTCTAACTCAAGAGGCCTCTGTCATAATCTATGCAAAACGCATTCAGCCCAATTCTAAATAAAAATGCCCGGGGAAATGCTTCCCTATTTTCTTATTCTAAACTATAAATTCCCGAATTAGTTTCCCTTTTCCTTATTCTAAGCAAACTTCGAATATGAGAAATAATTCCTCGTGAAAAAAGCTGGCATTCTAAGTGTCTACAAAGTGGAAAAAGTAAATATATTTGATGTGACGAGCATTTTAATTGGGATATATTAATATCTGGAGTTGAGGTCACTTGTACTTTTAATTGAATACAAAAAATCTGCCTTCTAAATTATTTTAATTTAATGAAAATTTATATTTAAATCAAGGCCGTAGCCAAACAAATATTTCTTGATTTTTGAATTTAACTTCCTATTAGCAAGTTACACCTGTTTGAAATGACTTTAAAAATTACAAAATCAACATTTTTGTGTTTATTTTTCCGAAGGTTTTTGATGCCCTGATTTCAGATATTCCAATCTAATCTTTTATTTGGTTATATTTGAGGTTAACCAAAAAACTCATAACGGCATGTAAAAATCTTCGTGTGCCGCTTCTAAATTCCCCACTTATTCAAAACACAGGTCTTTTTTGATGCAGGGGAAGAACCCCAAACTGTTTTTGATTACGTGGGTTTTACAAAGGTGGATACAAAGGAAACTGAGAAATGCCATCAAGCTAAGACAACTAACAAAAGAAAAGATCGTATTTGAAAATTGAAATACTTATTTCGAATTCCTTACAACCAAAAAATTGATTTTTTTCTGAACAAAATTGATTTTATGCTAAATGTTCACATCAAATCGCACACACACCATCAAGATTTAACATTTCTCATACTTCAAGATGGAATTAAAAGTTCTCATTTTAATTTTGTGACGGTGTTAAAAAAGAAAGTGTTTTAAATTAAACAATATTTTAGTGAATGATAAAAAAAAAACTAAACATAATTGTTGGTTTACATTCAAGAAACAAAAATCCTACTTTTAAATATACAATTCCCGAGAAAACACGTTGCAAATTATTTTTCCTCATCCGATAGTGAAATATTCAAGGTAGATACTAGCCACCGCTGTGCCGGGATGGATTTTGGATTGTATTTCTGTTATTTTTTTTTAACAATTATCAGACGAAATATATTTGTTTTAAATTTATTTATATTTTATTTTATTTATTTTTTCTATTTTTTATTTGGCTTTAAATTATCAAAACAACGCGAAAAAAGAAATACAATTTAATATTTGTTAAGCGCGCACTCAAATAATGGCACTCACAAAAAATAAGCCTTCTACAAAGAAAATAATTTGGATAAAATCGATTTCAAATGGTTGTAAAGAATTCGACATTAAATTGAATTTTGAAAAAGAAAATTAGTTTACTTTCAGATACTAAGATATTTTTTTTGAAAAAAAAAAAAAATCAATTTATTTATACACCTCAAATATAGTGAAAGAGGGTTTTTTAAATTATTGTTTCGGATGTCTAAAAAACCACGAAATAAACACCGTTAAAAGGAGACAATGTTATAGTTTTTTCCATTTGGCGCAAAATTTGGTCATTCAAACTGGAAAGTAAAAGAAATTTTATGGTAATTGCGGCGCAATAAATAAGTTTTTTAAACTTAGTAGCCCGGAAGTTTCCAGATAATTTAATATCATCGAATTTGATGACAATCACTACTATAAGATGGGTCTACACTTTGTCAAGAAGAAAGAAGGAGCAAGAAATACATTTTGAAACATTTCGGGGTTGGATCCCTGGTTACGACCTTGATTTAAATGGATTTTTATCCAAAAAAAAGGATAGCATGTGGCGAAGCTCCGCATTGCCTACAATACTCACTGTGGTAGTTGGTGGAGATCAGCACGAAAAGGAAACTGTATATGTCCAGCTTTGCCCAGAATGAGAACACAATCTTTTGGTAAGACCTTTCTTGACGACTTTAACGAACTTTTCGAAATGAAGCGGTCAAAGATTTGATTTCTTTCCTCAACACAACGAAATGGATCTATGATTGACTTCGGTTTCCTTAGCACCGTTTTCTTCCTCGAACTCCTACGACTGGTAAGCTAGCAGATAACTGGTTTTTGAAGGAGGCTTATGGTGAACGAGGGACGGACGATCACACGATTGGGTCGATTTTCGCTTCAATTACCAGTCAACTAGCTGCCTAGTTGGCATAGATGCGAACTTCGATCCTATTGAGTGTTTTCCTAAGTCCTATTCTAAGAAAAATGTGACCAGAAGTCATGCTGAGTAAGCAGACAAATGTTTACAGAAATTACCACATCCGAATGTGAGACTAGATAGATGGTCATCCTAAGGGATCAGATCGTATGCATCTTCGGCAAATCAGCACTTCAAAAATTAAAAAATAAAAGCACTATTTAATTTCGCTTTGTAATTTTTCATCTGCCAGCCTCAACAAAGGCTGTCAATTTTGATGTTGACACATTCTAAAAATCGCCCTATTAGGCGTTTTTCTTTTTTAGCTCAGAAAACAGTTCTGAACAGAGCCCGAGCATATCGAGCATGCTCTCAACATCCTCTGAACAATGCGTATTCTGAGCGCTCAGAATTATTTTTAAAAACACTTTGCTGTCACTATTTTAATTTACTAAAAAAATTAAAAGGACAGTCATGTTTCTCGTCCATTTCAAGCATCCTGGAATAAAGCAAAGCCTTAAAAAAAAAATTGTATCAGTTATTTGTTATGTAAACTTACCTTCTGCACTAGACCAACTACTGCACTGTTGCGCCATTTGTATTGTTTGATTTTTTTTTTTTCAATTTCACCTGTCAAATGCTTGTGTTCAGCATTCAACTCGGTTATTTTATTCTGAGATCATACGAGCGCGCTCTGAAAAAAAAGAAGCTCAAATTTGAAGCTCGGAACGTTCAGAGGTAAAAAATAAACACAATTTTTTTGTTTGACAGTTCAGGCTCTGCTCTGAACTAAAAAAGAAAAACGCCTATTGAATGCAAAAAAAAAAGTAGAAAACATAAGCGACTATTACGAAAGGAGATTAATTTCTTTATATTTTTCTTAATACGTTGCAAAACAAATATATACGAATATTTGTCAGTCAGAACGAACAGCTGAGATAAATTTGCCGCCTTTGATTTCGTTGTCATTCTGGTGTATTTTTGTTTCGCAGCGTACTAGGCTTTAAAAGAAATTATAAAATATTAGTTTCGTGTTATTTCTTATTCTTATGATTTCTCAATATCGGTATCTTAAAATGATTTCATCTAATGAAAATTATCAGAACAAACAAATTTGAAGCTTCACAATGCTTTGTGTTTCATCTCGATACAGAGTCTTCAAAAAACACTAAATAATTTTGTTTCTTCATTTTTTGACAAGGGTACCTATGTACGTATATAATATAATGCTGATTGGTTTCTTAAACAAGCTGATAATGCTTACACAAAAATTATCACATTACAAAGTAATGTGTGTTAAGGCATAGTTAACTCGTGCTTATTTATTAACATATCATTATGGTTTTTATATACCTTTTTATACGAGTACATGGTTTTTATGATGATGAAATTAAATCCGAAATTGATGTTTTCAGTCTGTTTGTTGCTAGGGATGTGTAATTTGATAATTAACAGAAAAAAAAAACTTCCTGGTCTTTTTGGAATTCATATTTACAAATTCCTTAATATAATTCTAAGTCATATTTGTTCTTATTCACTTAAGCCTTTTATTTGTACAAAAAGTCCACATGCTTTGTTTTTTTTTTAAAGGAATTCAGCAACACAAAAGAACACAGCTGTCAAAATTTAAAACAAATTGATGTTTAATCAAAGTTGATAAATTATAAATATAACCAAGCTATTTTAGTACCTAAAAATATTTTATTTATTTAATAACAGATGTCAGTGCCCAATTTTGTTTATACATTATACTTATTGTGGTTTTTCGCCAACAAGGTCGCTATAATGAAATTTTTCCATAAAAAAATATGTTCTTTCTTTTTGTTCATTTATAAACAAATACTGATGTCTTGATCTTAATTTAAATTTTTTACAAGAATAAGGAATTTGACACAACTTTGAATTATTAGTCGTTTCAAAAATAATGGACTAGAAGACTCGTTCTTGCGTTGCTTCTCTTTTTAATGAAAAAAAAAAGCAAATAATAATTATTAATTGTTGCTGTCAAATATATTTTTTTTAATTCATTTATTTTTTTGATCGTTTTATGATTCTAAAATTCAAGCTGTTAGAGGTTTTTTGAAAATAAAATGTTATTTAACACCATCTCATGACTTCAAAAACCCAAAAAAAACATAAACCGAAGCAGCTTTTTGGCGATATTTTTGTTGGTTGATTGGAAATAAAGAGTTTCTATCAACAAATTTAAAAAAAATCTTAATTTCTGAATTTTTGAAGCAATGTCATCATGGGTCTCCTAGTCTACCAAAATAAAACATAATAGATCTATGTTCCTTTCCAAGTGGAAAAAAATACTCATGCCTGGATGAAAATTCTAATTTAGTACGACAAACAACTACACAAATGCTCTCAAGTGCGAGAAAATTAAATTAGATAAGTCTCTTTCACTACAAAGAAACCAGTTGCTAGAGATTTGTTAACGTTTTCTTTAAGCTGCCTTTAGAGATTTTCGTTTGTTCCTTGTATTTTGGTTGGACGCTTACTACGGACAGTGTGAGAATGAATACGTGTCCTTCTCTCCTAGAAACAAAAAGTTGCTAGAAACTCAGTTTCTTCGTGTGAAAATGCTGAAACTAGTAGGAAACTCAGTGCTGTGCTTTCTATTGTCACCCTTGACATCTCCAAAGCCAAACGACTTTAAGCTTCAACATTACTATTCCTACCACCATCAAAATCAATTTTTTGGTCTTAGTCACACCGCATCATCTTAATATGTTTGTTAAGATGTCACATGCTGCTTATCTACATCAGAACGTGTTAGTTTCCTCATAATTAAAAACACCAATTATTACAAATTAAACTATTGTGATTGTTTTGTTTAACAACGTGAAAAATTTAATAAATCATTCATTCATCAGCCCCTATTCCCCTAATTATCATTGAAACATATTGTCATAATCATGTAGGTCTAAAGTACTTATTTCCTGATAAAGTAGGTAGAGGTACGTTGTATTTTTGTCTGTTTGTTTCTTAATTTTTTTTTAGAAAGTCAAGATATTTCCGGGGAATATATATTTATAAATTAATACATACTCGTTCGTATAAAATATTTTTTTCCATTCGAGCCAAATCAATAATAAAAATAATCTATTGTCAGAAAGTGCACATGATTAAAAAAAAAATCAAACACATTTGTGTAAACAAACAAAACCAAATATGGAAAGTTTTTTTAACAAATTATTCTTAAAAACACACATGTTCAGGCTTTTATTATTTTTTTTTTATTTATTTTTTTTCTCAAAACAAGTTTGAGACATTATGCAAATTAGATCTAAATGTTCTATAAAATAAATAAGCTTTAACAAGAATAAAAAAAAACTATTGCCATATAATAATGTTAATAATTTAAGTTAATTCAACATCAACTGACCTAACCATATCAATATCTATTTGTTTTTATTGAATAATTTAAAGCGAGAAGAACGATTAAATTTTGTTGAATTAAGTTTTCTACCTGCATTTCCTACCTCCTGTAAAGCTTTTTTGAAGTATAATATTAGCTGTGCTTTCGATTAATTTCTAATCCAATGAAATATATTTATCAAACGACAAGCAAAAATGTATACAACAAATTTCGCTAATCAAGGCCTTTAAGTTCAATGCAATCTTTGTCTGCAAGAATTTTATGAAGTTACCCAGCAAAATCTGTAATCCATGGGCGCAGGTATAGGTATATAGTATAACAATATATAATTTTTTACCACTAGCGTGGTGAATAAAATGGGTTACAATTTATGCAGCTGTAGAGCAGGTTAAAATGTGTTAAAATTTGACGTTTCTCAAGATAGAGTAATTTATAATTTAAAGGAATTTTAGCCAAAACAGTGTTTTAATAAGTCCCTTTTAAGGCAATTCACATAGCAAAAAGCTAAATTTGATCCCACCTCAAACCAAACGTCAAATTTTAATCGTGGTAGAAAATTTAACCAACATTTAAAACCCAATTCACACACGGCCTAAATTGCGAAAATACGCTGACACATCTGAGATGTTTTAACATTGTCCCGAGAAAGGGAACAACAAAAATTAACAAAGACCTTCTTCGACATCTAAAAGGAATGGAAGGATTTAAATGTTGAAACTTCTGACTTTGAAAATGAAGCTATAAGAAACGGAAACATGAGTAAGGTAGTACCTACAAAGTTTTATAATTTCTGTCGTTTAAGCGAAAAATTATTAGAACTATGATATTTACAATAGACAAATAATTTTTCTCTGACATAACACTATTTATAAAATGTGTATTTGTAGACCTGTGCTTGAGTCGCTTTGCTGAATTTTCAAAGCCGAAAGCTGTTTGTTTATTTAAATGTTGTTTTAAGTTCTGTTTGATTTCTTCATCTGTCAGAATTGGGATTGTTTAACTTAAACTGATTTTACTCAATGCGCACTATAGTGGTGGTTAGGCAAAGTTTTATTTTGGATGGGCATAAATGCTGAAAAAATAATTCCCTAATTTTGAAAGATTTTTATTATCACCGATTTTTCAATCATCAGTTAAACTATCAGAGGAATAAATACTATAGCAACACATTCTTAAACATTTGATTTATTCGAACAATAAGTACTATCTGAGTACTATCTAATGTTTAACTGACTATTTAAAAATTGGCCTTTAATATGCTATTTTAAAACTCTGTAATTGGTTGATTGACTTAATTTCTCTCTAATTGAATCGGGAGGGTTGTTAACTAAAGTAGTAAAAACCCGCGCGCTTATAAACAAAAACGACACATCCCCTTTAATACAATTTTGTTGCTGTCTAGTCTCAACCTAAACTTCCTATCTTTTTTTCCAGATTTTATGCGAATCCTTAATATAAAGACCACCCTAACTAAACTACATAATTACGATTGCCCTGGAACACACATTTTGTGATTGTGGTTGAAACACAGTTTAAATTGCAAGAACTGCACGAGTGCGAGTCAAAAAAAAAATTAAAATAAATTGTCGATGAAATTAAAATTTTTTTTTTAATTACTCTACTTTTGGTTAAACTCCAAATTAAAAAAATTAACTTAAAATCTAAAAAAAAAACTGTCTCAAAAATATTTTGACATACGATATATACGAATGAATGTGTGGATAACGACATGACACGTTTCTATAAGCGTGTCATGCTGCGACGACGCCCGCCAGTTCACGTCACACGTGCCTCAATATAAATTAGGCCTTAAAAGGGAAAATTAGAAGCATGTTAAAAAAAAAACAACTAGTCAGTCATTGTAAAAATTGACGAATCAACAGAACCTGAACTTTGCCTCTTGATCTAAACTATAAGTTCGACTTGACTCCTGTAAACTTAAACAATATTAAAGTATCACATTTGTTCATCAATGTCATCATTGGATCTAGAACGTCGCTTCATATTGAAGAAAATAAAGAAACTGTAGTAAGAGTCTTTAAGCCCAGCCAGCTCTAATGCTAGGTTTTCACTTGTCATTGAAAGACACAGTTTGGAAAGATAGAGTGGCTTATACCTTCCCTCTACTACTACTTTCTTTGCTTTTTGTGTTGGTCATACTCACCCTGTCTTGTCAAAGTGTGTCAATTTGCGTCTTTCAATGACAAGTGGAAACCTAGCATAAATAAGGCACTAAATTGATCCTAAGAATCCAATGAAACATGAAAGAATGAGGGTTTGGAAGTGTTTTTTTAAAGCACGTTCGGACATGTGAAATTTTACATAAGTCAATTCTGTAATGGGAAAGGCTAAGTTCGTAAATAATTTGTATAGCGCAAAGGCGTTTCAGGGGGCTCAGCATAGTGAATGCGTATAATAGCTAGTAAAAAAATACTTATTCATTTTAAAGATAAATAAAACACAAACAAAAAAATTACAAACTCTCAATGCTTGTAAACAAACCGATTATTTTAAAATTAACTTACATACATATATGTATGTCTACAAAATTCTACACGTAGTATGTGTATTTTAGCAACAAAAAATTCTTATCCAATTAGCGCCATATGTTCGTTCGTACTGTACAAGGTCTTTTTAAGGGAACTTATTGTGCTTTGTGCGCGACATGTTAACAAAATTAGCAAGACCGGAAGGGTAAACGCCCAATTTGGTCAACATCAACAACAGACAAAATATATAGAACTTTGTTTACCTAGAATATTATGACTAATAAAACATAAAAAGCCAGGTACACAAATGTATTTTTTGTTACTTATTAGTCATGTTCTAAGTACCTAAATGTATGTTAATTTTTTTCTTTTTTGTTTTTGGTTTTAACTAAACAGAGCGATTTCATTGCGCAATACCCCTTTTTTGTCGTTATTTTGTTAAAGTTCAGATAATCTGGCAGCAATTTAGACAATACTTCTTCGGGATTAAGAAAACGAACATTTTAAAAGACAAGGAGGTAGAGTAGAATCACAGAAAAAAGATGAAAACACAGGTTCTATCCATTTCTTCGAATTGTTCATGTTTTAGAGCATCAACATATTTAACTCTAGATTTTTGCATTCACGTCATACTGACGCTAGAAAAGCGTTCTATTCGAGTATCCAAATGTTAATCTTTTCGGGATTCTATTGCATCTTTCTACTGTACTCTACATTATGGAAATATGAAACTTAACTGAACTTTTCCTTAAATACACACAATTTGCACAGGGATATCAAGAATAGATGAGTATGCTGATAAGTAAGTGATTAGAAGTTGCTTTGATTTATTTGATACCACGACAAATTGTTTCCTTGTTCAACGGTTAAGCCTATACAAAAAATGACAACGAAATCATAAACGAAAAATTTCGTTCTGCTTTTCGTTTTGCAGTACGCTGTTCAATCAGCGAAATCGATAATTGTAGCAGATTATTTGGGAAAGACTACACCCTTTTTTCGCACACAATTAATTGACTAGACCCTAGACCATTAATTGTGCGCGGAAAAATGACATTTGAGTGACATTCGTGTTTGCCCTTCAAGCAAAATCACGGACCCAAATTTCTCGGTTCACTTGGGACTCCAAAAAAAATGAGTGTCTCACACACAATAACAAATTTTCTGTGAACGCATGTAAAAAGAAAGAGAATCGAGAGTATTTTTTTTTAAGCAACGAGAAATAGAGAGAGTATAGGCGAAGTATACAATCATTTTGCCTTAATTTCCACCACTTTTTTTTTTAGTTCAGTTTCGTTGGTAGCGTG
The DNA here is from genome assembly GCA_949320155.1 of Melangyna quadrimaculata. NCBI lineage: Eukaryota > Metazoa > Arthropoda > Insecta > Diptera > Syrphidae > Melangyna > Melangyna quadrimaculata. The sequence continues at coordinate 102,161,487 of OX439483.1, read as the reverse complement.
GCGAAGACGGTTGCTATTTTATCTCTTTAACTTTGAAAAATTTTCAATCAGAAATGCAAGTTTCTATTTATTAAATGTTAATTTATATTTGTGGAAATATGTCATGTTTATTAGTGCGAAATAGTCTTTAGAAAACCTTTTATGAATGATAAATAAAAAAAAACTCTTGAAATGAAAAAAATCTGTTTGTTTTATTTGTGTAGGCAATGGAGAAACTGGGCTAGATGGGAAGTTTTTTTTTTAATACATTTGGGTTGGGTATGCCTCAATTCATTCATTTTTTTTTGGAACCGTTTTAGATTCCATTTGGTTTCGGTTCTCCGAGTATGGTGAATTGAAAAACTCTCTCTCTCACAATACATTCACATAATGGCTCCGTGGTGATTCTAATTTCCATACTAATTTGAGCCGCAAAACGCAGTTTTTCGATCCGTATTTGGATCCGAATGCGAAGCCGTCCATACGTTGTTTGATACGTTTGCGGACCGAAAACGAGCTCGCTTGCTTGAAGGGTGTATTTGTTTTTTCTTTTATTACAGCATAGCTTTCTGTGATTGTTTTCGCTTTGTGTTTGTTTTTTTTGTTTGTGATTGGTGACAATTTCAAAGAGAATTTTTTCCTGTGGTTTCTGTAAGCAATTCGCTATTGTGTTGGAGACCAAAGAAAAATTTCGTTTCGCATCAGCAGTACAAGGCCTTAGGAAGTTCTGCACTTTTTTCACATAGAAATTGTATGAAAAAAAAAATGGCGATGAGGAACCTCTAAACGTCAGAATTTAAAGTCGATTTTTTGAGTGGCAAGGAAACAATTTTTCATTAGGCGTGTACCACAAAGTGAGCGCTCATTGAGCGCTCAATGTCAGATTAACGGAGGCAGAATCATTTGGTGGGACAACATTCACCGCTCTCTTAAAAAAAAACGTGTTATTATTCTCATACAAGTTTGGAAATAAGATTTCAACTTTTCTTTAAATATTTAATTGTTAAAGCAAAAAACTTAATGAAATTAATGAAAATGATTATAGATTATTCAATTAGTTTGAGTTTTCACCAACATTCCGTCTTTATTTTGTATTTATTTACCACTTTCTTTTTTGCACACCCTCAAAAAATTATAACTTGGTTGTCAAACAAACAGCAGTTTTAACTGAGAAACAAAATTGAATAGTGAATCCAAGAAATTTTTGGATCAGAAATCTCCGCAAAAAATCTCACTGCTCAGTTGAGATTTTTTGTCTCACTTAAAAAATTCTTGAGCGCTCGGAGCGCTCAGTTGATGGTACACGCCTATTGTATCAGCAAAATTAAACAAACTTTGTTAAATTTGACACACCCTTATGTTGGTGGTGTTAAATGATAACCAAAGATTGATTTTAAAGTAAATCAGACAGCTCACATAACAGAAGTGACTTTGTTCATCTATTTGTCGAAGGAAAAGAGAAGGCAGCAGAAAATACATCAGTACAAATTTTCAGCGTAAAGTAAAAAGAACAGTTCATCACTTTTCTATAAAATCAACTTTAGAACAAAATTCAAATATAAAATAATAATTATTCAGCAAGTGATGTAAACAAAATAAACCAGTCTTAGTTTTTTGACCCTCAAATGTAAAAAATGATGAGATATTGATTTTGGATTTCTGCTGAAAACACCTTGCTGTTGAGTTCTCTCTGAAACCTGAATTTGCTTAAAGGAGAATGTAGATTAAGGCATAATGTGCTTTGTACATATTTGGTGTAAAATTGAAGTTCAAAGAATCGATTTCTGTACTGCAAGCCCAATTTTATACATTCCCGACTGGTTATTCGGCTTCATACACCGGTTACAGGGTCGTTGAAGTTATATATAAATTATTATATTAATAGTTTATGCAAGCCGGCCGGTGCCGTTTAACTGGGCGGCCGGTCGACGAAATTTATCAAAACACCAAAGTGAAAACAGAATGAACTAAAAGTTTTAACCACGACGTGTTTGAGTTTCACTGATATTTTGGTGATTAAAACAAATAATCGTGCTAAAAATATATTCACTTATCATCTGCATTATAGCGTTGATTCAACATTGGCTGTTACATACTGACCCACATCTTTTTGTGATACAAAAAATGCACAAAAGTGGAGATATCAAATAATCGCTCTTATATTGGTTCAAGGCTATAAAGTGGCTTAACATTGAAGACGAAAGTTTTCTTCTTTCAGTATAAATTTCAAATTAATAAGATTCCAATGAAACGAGAACAAATTTTCTATAGGCATTTTATAACACCGAAAAGTATAAAATGAGAGTTTAACTTCTCAACGTCATTTTTAGCATTCACATAGGAGATACAAGTTCTAGGTGAGGTGAAATACAAGAATTAAGCATTTACACGGTAGATACTAAGTTCTAGGTGAGATAAATTAAAAATTTCATATAAATGATAATTTGATATAAATGATTTGCAGTAAATTTGAAACAAATCAGTTTCACCGAAGAGTGAGACATAGAATGTGAGAAAGAAAAAAACAATTTTTTGGACTTTATCAGATTTCCCTTTTTTGTAGGTCGGAATTATAAAAAGAACAAAACTGAGTTGTGGATTCTTATCTGACCTATTTATTTTTTATTTGTAGACACTATACGTATACACGAAGAGTATTATAACAATTATCAGAATTATTGCAAACGGAACATTTGAGGCTACACACTTTTTCACTCCGTCTTAGAGTGAATTAAGCTATTTTAAACTTTGCACCTTGGTTCCCCGAAGAGCTAAAAGCTAACATGAAATTTTTATGAAGTTTGACCCATACATATTTCAGGTGGGTCAGACGTTCAAAATGCTTATGAAAGTTTTTCAAAATGACTTAAATATTTTAGATAAAGTCTAGAAGAAAACTTCGAGTTAGGCGTAAAATAGGCCTTAATATAGCAAAATACGATCAAGTCCAATTAATGTAGTTGAATACAGAAAATTGGGAACAAAACTTTCTTTTAATTAAGAACGTGTGCAAATTCAGTTATAAATTGCGTTAAATGTAATCCAAGACCAAATTTTGACTCTATTGAGGTGAATAATACGTTAAAATTTAACATTATACGTTATGCTTATAGGCATGTTAAACATAAGAAATAAACCTCCTTTTAATTAAGGCTGCATGCCATTTCATTTGAAATTGTTTAAAATTTAATTCCAAGGCAAAAACCTTGGCACTATTGAGGTGAATATTATAATTATTATATAATTAAAAATTTGACACGTTCCGTTGGCATGTTAAACTGAAAAAGTTTTTCCTTTTAAGAAACGCGTGTGCCGACGATAAGATTAAAATTGTTTTGAATTTAATCGCAAAATTAATTTTTTACATTGTTGAGGTGAATATATTTTGTTAAGTATTCACATAAACCGTGGTGGTAAATTTAAACTTAAAAAAACTTCCTTTTAATTAATATACATATGTGCCTATTTGAACAAAATTGCTTTAAATTTAATTCCAACATCAAATGTTGACACTATGTAGGTGAATATAATTCGATAAAATTTAACTTATGTCGTTTTCGGTTGGTTGTTCGGAGTTACTCCTTTTTGACTCCGCTTACTCCAAAATAATTCGATTGGCTGTTCCGAGTAATGTTTTCGGAGTATTTTTCTGTTCCGGAATTGATAAAGGAGTAGACCCGGAACACACATATACATATAAACCCTTTCATCGGATTATTTGACAAATTAATTTTACTAAATTAACTAAAAATATACATAAATATCAGACAATTTACGCACACACACATAAATATTTCACAAATTAGTCTCGGAACAATAGAAAATAATTCGATTGGAATCAAAAAGGAGTAGTTCTGTTCCGAAATCCAATCGAAAACGACATTAGTCCGTAGAGCACGTTAAATTTGTGAGAAGTCCCCTTTCACACAAAGAAACTGAGTTGCCAACAACTTGGATTTTGTTGACGAGAAGGGCAAGAAGTAAGGGGATGCAAAAAAAAATCTCCCCGGTCAACGATTTGAAGAGATTTTTATCACATTCGTTCTCACACTGTCCGTAATGTGCGTCGAACCAATTGACTTTATAAGGAAACAAAAATCTCTGGCAATTTTGTTTCTTTGTGTAAAAGGTACAAAACAAAAGGAAAACGTGAAAAAAATCTACAAGAACTTGTTTCCCTGTGTGAAAGGGTCTAAAAGATACATTTTTGACGTCTCCTAACACCAACGAAAGATTAAAACAAAAATAAAAATACAAATTGTATTCACCTCTGAAGAAACGTCAAAATTGTATGTGGTATAAAATGCTACCGAATTTTTGATTCAATTCGCACACGGCCTTATTACATAATGGGTAACTTTGTCTACTTTACTTTGTAGATAGCTACTTTTCGTTCATTTAAATGACTTTTCGTCCATGATTGTAAATGAATTTTTGATCACAAAAGCTAAATTTCAAAAATATCAGAAATGTCAGAAATATAAACAGGATTCCTCGGAGAAATTTCTCCGTTTTATTGTCAAATATTTTTATTTGCATGCATGCACTTGTTTTTGACAGTGTATTATCTCAATAACTTACATAAATCGGATCATTCTTCATTCAGTTAGTTCCTTAAGATTGCCCTCTTTATTGACAGCTCTCTTGTCGACAGTGTTGTCATTTTGACAACCTCACACACAAAAACAGATCGTTCCATTACTTTCCTTCAATATCCCCAAATTATAGAAAACTTTTTTTTTTTAAAGAGGTTAACATCCTTCTGGTACTGAGTTATAGTTATGTCGATTTCCTTTCAACGTTTGGAGATCAAATCTTTTTTTCTGTTGTAAGGAATTCGCAAACAAAATAAATTTTTTTCTGTGATTGTATGTGTGTGCAATTTGACAGGCCGAACGCACAATTCTTTAATGTTTTTTTTGAAAATGGAAAATTATTGTAATTCTTTCTACATTATGTACAAGTACATATAGTAAATTGTATTTATTTTATTTTGTTTTATTTTATTTACTGAACAACGTGAAAATTATACTTTTAAGCTGGCTTTAGACTTTCGTTCTTCATTCGGTGTCCGTTGTTCGTTCTTCTCTCAACATCGAACAACGAAGAAAGCATTTACATTAGAAAGTTAAACTCTATTTACAAAATTGTTTATTTATATAACTAGGCTTCTTGTGCCATTCAGTAATTAAAAAATCTTTGAAAATGTCCCTACAAGTTGCACGACACTCCAAAACAATATTCATTTAAACAGTTTTCGCATTTAAACACAAGTTGTTCGGGTAACAACGAACAACGAACACCGAAATTTCTGACCTGATTTGAATTTGCACGTTCTTCATTCGTTCTTAGTTCGTTGTTCGGTTTTCTCATTTACATTTTCGTTGTTCCGCGAACGAAGAACAACGAGCAACGTACACCGATGATAACACCGAAAGTCTAAAGCCATCTTTACACCACGTATATAATTCAATTGAACAAATTGACTGAAAAGCCATACGTAAACAAAAGCCAGAGAAATATCAAATCCTCCTACTGTGTGTGCAAGTCGCTGTAAGTCTTTTTAAAATTAAAGATTTGATTTGTTTAGAAAATTTGATCTTTTCTTCTAAACAAATCAAATTTCCCCTTCACAGGTCTGATTCTTTTGTTGAAATGAAATCCACATTAGATGTATGTATCCACATTGGATGTACCAGGTAATTATTATTATTGTCCTTTTGTAGAGTAAATGTATCATCTATACTCTATTAATTGAGTAACTTTACGTGTTTTTCTCCAGCGATTTGTGTTCAATAACTTAATTTACTGAGAATGTCAGTCAGCACTATTATAAATATGTTTTCAATCTTGGGGCATTTCCGGAAAAAATCATTTTTTTATTAAAAATCTCTAACATTACTATTTTTGGAAGTCGATAATGACTCGGAAGATCAAAGAATAAATTAATTTGATTCATCAATTATTATTCATTTGTTCATATTAATGTGTGTTCATTCACTTTGAATTTGAACACCTTTCAACCACAAGTGGCTTTTCATCGCAATTAGAATTTGATGATCAATTATCCCAAATATGATTCTATTGTTTTTTTTTTAATTCCGGCGTCATCAAAATCATAAGATAAAACATGTCAAAACTCACGTACCTACCTTTTTTATTGTTAAGAAAATACAAATTTCACTAATTAGTAAATTATCTTTAAGAATCTTTAGAATATTAAACGCGAATTTTACTTATCTGTCGCATTGATAATTACATTATATGTATTTGAAAATACTTGATTTATGGCATTAAAATTAATACAAATTTTGAAAAATTCTAAAATAATGATATGCAATTAAATTTAATTAAAAGTTAACGAAACCAACCGGAATCTGAAGAAAGTATGATAACGAACAAAAAAAGTAGGACACAAATTAAAAAAAAGATTATCTGTTAAGTAGGCAAGTATGTACATTAATTACACACTATATTTTATAGAAAGACACACATACTATATGTGATGAGTACCTACCTAAGTAAGTCATAAACAAGTTTTATCCTATTCAAACCAATTTTCAAGGTTAAATCAGTTTAAGTGTAGTAAAGTATAACTTCGCATTTCCTGTGTTGATTTTATTTATACGCTAACAACAAAAACAACAAAAATTCCCTTGTTTTTAAACGGGCGGCGCGCGGCCGGCATGGCACCAAGAGTATTGGATGCGCAATTTTAAAACTAATTGCTATGACACAGTTTTTTTTATTCTTGAATTTAATTAGTTATTGTTTTTTCATACATAAATGCATTTCTTGATGTGTCAGATGTACACCTACATTTAAATAATTGTCAAATATGATTTATTTTGTTCATATGTATTTTATAAACTAACTTAAAAAAGGCACCCAAAAGTATCGTATGCTTATTTTTTATTTAAACAAAATCGAATGTTAAAATTAATTATGGTGTGTAATAAATAATTAAGCGGTTTAAGTTTATATTATTTATTGACAGACAATAATTTTTACGATGACTAAACACGGATGAGAGACTTATAGGGGATTCAATGCAAATTCCTCGAGAATTTTTTTTTTTATGTTCTTTTTTTTATCGCACATGATCGGAATTTGTATAATTGTAACCTTAGAACTACATATATATTCAACTGCGTCACTCTCTAAGCTGTGGTGTTAATGAATCAGAAATGTCGGTCCCTATCTATCATCACCATCATCATCATCATCATCATCATCATCATCATCATTATCAAATAGCTTCCTAGTTGCAGAGTAGATATAATTAACAATGATTTTCCCACATAAAACCACCGAAGCAAAGATGTCTATCTTTTCCTATAAAATGACTCAAAGATACTGACTGACCGGGCGTTGGATGATCTAGTGCTTCCTTCCCCGTTTTTTTTTCTTAAAATTAATATTAAGTCATACAATAAATATCTCTTGTCCACAGGACCATATTAAAAACAGTAGCTTCTTACTGCGCTGACGACAAAAATGTACCTATGGTATGCAAAATAACTATTGTTGGTTTTGTAAATACAGTGAGGTTCTAAAAATTATGTTTAATTTGTTTTCAATGTATACTAGAGCGTGGAAGTTGGGTCGATACAGTTAGCAAATCGAACGCAAACCCAATAGTTTCATTTTTACCTTCAATCCACAATTTATCTCAGCAAAACTATTTCGCTATCTTTTGCTACCAAATATTGAAAGCATTGTAAATGAGTGACAGTCTTTTTTGCACAGCACTGTATATCATTTTTGTTGTGGAAAAACGAGTTCTCACGTAGTTTTTTTTATTATTATTATTGTTTACTCAGTCCAACTAAAGATACTTCTCTAGACTACTTTGTGAATACAAATGTAAGTCAACGAGACCCACTTCACTAAGTCTACACAACGACGACGACTACGACGCCGTGGAGACTTACTACCAATTTACCCCCATGTGAGTCGACAAGTAAGCGGAAAAACACCTTCAATCTGGTGCAACAGTGATCAATCGACACCGCTTACTTCTACACGCAAATATATTGTTCAAAAGTGGCTCTTTTCTTTTTATTAAAATAATAAATAAATTAATATAAACAAATAATAATATTAATTTATATTAATGTTATTCTTGCAGGTGGTTTCACGGGAATCTATCCGGTAAGGAAGCTGAAAAACTTATTCTGGAACGCGGAAAGAACGGCTCGTTTCTGGTGAGGGAATCTCAAAGTAAGCCCGGTGACTTTGTACTCTCAGTGCGGACAGATGACAAAGTAACGCATGTAATGATCCGATGGCAAGTGAGTATCTTTATAATTTTCGCATTTTATTTTTAGCATTTTTGTGTGTTGTTGTTGTTTTTTTTTGTGTTCGAACCAAGTTACCTTCCAAGCTGTGTTTCCTTAAGTGGAAAAGTTGTTAGTATATTATAGTGTCTGTCCCTGTTGGTCGTTTTCGCGTTCGCTTTGACCTTGGAATGGACACAAATATAGGCAACAAACTATTATACTGCCCCATTGCTTTTTTATTTCCATCTACGTGTTGTAAAAAGGCGCGGGTGTGGAAATGGGGTAATATATGATCTATGTATGTTTTTTTATCATGATAAAAATAGTGTTTGTGACTTGAATTCGTAACACGTTTAATAATTACAATTTGAATTTTTAATTTAATATTAAAATTTCTTTTTATAATTTGATATTTTAGGATAAGAAATATGACGTTGGTGGAGGTGAACCCTTTTCAACGCTAAGTGAATTAATCGAACATTACAAACGGAATCCAATGGTCGAGACTTGCGGCACTGTTGTGCATTTGAGGCAGCCGTTTAACGCAACACGGATAGCGGCGGCCGGAATCAATGCCAGGGTCGATCAGTTAGTAAAGGTAAGATTTTGGTTTCAATTATTGGAAATTATAGTTGAGTAATCACGTTTTTTATGACATTTTAAAGCTTTGTTAATGAGAAAGCCGCTAAAACTACATAAATTTACCTTTAAAAGATTTGTTAATGAAAAAGCCACTAAAACTACATAAATGTACATTTTTTAACTGACAGCAAACCAAGTAGAAAATAGTTGAAAACTCAGCGACTTATTTAGCATATGCAGATTACATGCTGACAAACTTTTCTTTTGTCAATTTTAAAAGCTGTTGCTGGATGTACAGATAAACTTATTAAATCATGAGAAATGCTGAAAGATTTCTTTAGATTTATATGAAACTAGTATCACCTATCGGCCGAAATTTGACATTTAACCATTTTTTGCAAATCTGTAAGACAAAACCTTTCCGACGGTACATAATTCATGTAGTTCCGTTGAGTACTTACGGAGAACAACGTGCGACAAAGTTTGGCCAACACGTATTAATATATTAAATTCTTACTTTCACATAAGAAGACTGGTCCGTTAATTGCAGTTTTGTTGCATTTTAATTTTTAAAATTAAATTTAAATGATACCTTAAGGCCAGTTTTTTAGTACGGAGTTACAGTTAAACCGGAGTTAACTCACCAAATTGGATGACTTTGGATTAACTCAAAAAATGTTTATGGTATTTTATCTTTCTTTTTTATAAAGGCATTCTCATTAATCATCAATTAAAAAACAGCTTCCTGACGTAACCGTAGAGTTAACTAGAGTTAACTAACTCGGGCTTAACCCAACAATGAAAAAATGGGCCTAAGACTCGTATCTACATATTTTGTTTCAAAATAAATTCTGTTATGACCCGAATCACTCAGAGTATTGACTTTCAAAAAAAAAACTGTTAAATCCATGGTTTCTTGTTTAATCCTTATTTTTTTGAAAATTGACTGTTTCATCTTAATCTTGAACGGTGCTCCTTGAAGGCTCATAGAACGTATACAAAATGTTATTTATAAATAACAAATGTCTGTTTCTGTTGGCCTACCATTTACTTTAAGAAAATCTTGTTTATTTATTAATTTTAGACAAAAAATATTAACGCTTCTGTTCTTCTTTCAGGGCGGTTTCTGGGAGGAGTTCGAGTCGTTGCAGCAGCAAGATAGTAGAGATACGTTCTCGCGGCGCGAAGGCTATAAGAATGAAAACCGAAACAAAAATCGTTACAAAAATATTCTTCCATGTAAGTTCTATAAAAAATTTAGACAAAAAAACACAAATAATAACAAATATATTCTTCTCCCTATTTAGATGATCATACTCGAGTTAAACTTGGTGACGTTGATCGTAGTATCGCTGGTGCCGAATACATTAATGCTAATTACATTCGCCTACCCACCGACGGTGATTTGAACAATATGAGTTCATCATCGGAAAGCTTAAATACAGTATCTTCATGTCCGGCTTGTACTGCCGCTTACATGCAAAAGAACTGTCAAAATTGTCAAATGTTAAACAAGACATGCGTACAATGTGCCATGAAGACGGCAATCTTGCCGTACAACAACTGTACCACCTGTAATAAGAAATCTGATACGATGCACAAGCACAAACGTAGTGAATCGTTAACATCTGCGCGAAAAGACGAAAGGGATATGTTCAAGACTTACATCGCCACTCAGGGATGCTTACAAAATACAGTTCAAGATTTCTGGAACATGATTTGGCAGGAAAACACTCGTGTTATTGTTATGACCACCAAAGAGTATGAAAGAGGTAAAGAGTTATTTTGGAGGGGTTATTTGTGTTATTAATATTAAAACTGCCTCAAATTTTAGGTAAAAATAAATGTGCTAAATATTGGCCCAGCGAAGGCAACACCAAGGAATGGGGACATGCTAAGATAACATGCCTTTCAGAAAGTTCGACCAGTGATTATACGCTGCGGGAATTTTTCTTCTCATGGCGTGGCAAGCCTGAACGTCGAATCTTTCACTATCATTTTCAAGTTTGGCCTGATCATGGAGTACCCGCCGACCCAGGTTGTGTTTTGAATTTCCTTCAAGATGTCAACACAAAGCAAAGTCAATTGAATCAAGCTGGAGATAAACCTGTAAGTTCTATAAAAACAAAAACAAATATTCTTGAAAAAGTGAATAAATATTTTATACGCTGATTTTTAGGGTCCGATTTGTGTCCATTGCTCGGCTGGTATTGGTCGAACGGGAACATTTATCGTTATCGATATGATTTTAGATCAAATCGATCGAGAAGGTACGTTTATTTAAGAATATTATTTTGTTGTTTATTTTTCACAATGAATTTTTTTATTCAAATATTTACAGGTTTAGATACAGAAATTGATATTCAACGCACAATTCAAATGGTTCGTTCTCAACGTTCTGGTCTAGTACAAACTGAAGCACAATATAAATTTGTCTACTATGCTGTCCAGCACTATATTCAAACTTTAATACAAAGGAAACGAGCTGAAGAACAGAGTTTACAAGTTGGCAGGGAATACACTAATATTAAGTGAGTACACAAAATTTTGAATTGTTTATCATTCAAAACTGTGTTTTCGATGAGCCATACTAAAAACCAGATGAAAAATCAAATGACCAATAACTGCACCAATCAAAAATCTGATGTGGTCTATTTCAATGAGAATATAAGTACAAAGATTACAACTTGATTTCTTCGTTTGGATTTGATTTCTTAGACTAGATATTTAATCTAGTAAGTTATCTTTCCAACAATTGCTAAAAATGTTGGTACAGTTTATTTGTATTACCTACACAATTCTTTCTCAGGGTCTTAAAACATCCAAAAACTTGTCTATAATAGGACAAGAACTTTTTGCTGTCAGGTATTAGAAATTCATTTGATGTTTTCAACAATAGAAACTATACAAGGATAAAAATGAAACGCAGGAATCCCGAGATCCCTGTAGAGATTTTCGTTTTTAATCTACCAAGGCGCATTTACAAATCGCAGCCCTATAAAAAAAAGTAGTTTAACTGAAAAATTTCAATTTATGGGAAATGAGCCAGAAAGCCTTCAAAAAAGTAAAACAAAAAATCAGTTTATAGCTAAGTCAGAATTAGCAGGAATTTGGAGATAATTCAATTTCATTCTAAAGGTTTGAAATGATCTTAGCAATTTATTTGCAAACATTAGCTGCATTTTATTTTCCTCCAAATCCAATAAGGATTGCATTTGAATGCGAAAATATATGTATCACAAAAACAACACAAGATCCAGCTTTGCTTTCTGATTTGGATTTTGGACACACCTTTAGCTTTTCCTTCTAAAAATTAGTTTTTACTCTGACGAGTAGATGTCTATTTTAAGTGATGAATAAAGAAAGGAATATATGAAAAATAAGAAAGAAAGATTTTTTGATGGATGGATTTATTGTTTATTTAATTCTTTCAACTAAAATAAATACAGATATATACTATACATATGTACATAAAGAATTAAATAATAATGTTCATTTTTTAACTTAAAAAGTTAGTGTGAACTGACATTTCAATGAAAATTACAAAATTATAAACCTATCTGATGTGGGGTGACAATCAGAATATAATATTTTAACATTTTACTTATTTATTTAAAGATTTTGAAGACAATATTTGAGATAATACATTTTTATTAAGTTAATAAATTATACAAAATTAAAACAACAAAGACATACATTTAATAAATTGCAATTAAGATAAACTTCTCAGTAAAATTTCTATTGAACTAATATCAATTGTAAATAACCAGTCTTTTATTTTTTTAATGAATACTTTATTTTGCAAAATTGTTCGAATAAAATATGGAAGCTTGTTGAATACCGAAGGGGCTGTATAGGTGTAAAATTTAGTGAAATGTGTTTTGTAAGCAGTGGGTATGCATACAAAGTGCATGTTGTTTACACGAAGACAATAAGCTTGAGAATATCTAATAGGAATATTGCCACTTTGCTTATAAAATTCTTTTAAAACCTTGAATATGTAAAGGTGTCTTAAAGGTAAGATATTTAGTTTTTTAAAGAGAGGCCAGCTATGAGTGAAACGATTTCTGTTACAAATGATCCTAACCAAATACTTCTGGGCTGTAATCAAATGTTCAAGAGTGCTATAATACGAACCTCCCCAGCTTGTAATTCCATACTGCAATTTAGAATGTGCTAACCCGTAGTAAAATGTGGTAAGTACTTTTTTCGAACACAAATCTTTAAGGAGATACATTTTACAAGCAACATATAAGATTTAATTGAATTTATATGATCTTTCCAATTTAACTTGAAGTCAATGAGCACTCCAAGATATTTATAATTCTGCACTGATTCAATCTTGAAGCAGGAAGAAGAGCAAGAAGAGTTTATAGAAAAATTTTGCTTCCCACAATTATGAATCGGTAAGCAAAACTGTTTGCAATCATATGCGTGAAAAAATAGATTATAATCATGTATCTCATTTGATGAAACTTTAAAAGAAATTAACTTTCACTTACTACTAGTTTGTGTTCAGTGAACCAGATTCTTAACGTTTGTAAGTCTTCAGAGATTTTTGAAATGCAGTCAAGGTTTGAGTTGCACTGATATGTCAGGGCAATATCATCTGCAAAAGCAGTGGGTGATCCGTTTAGCTGCACTTCAAAAATTGAGTTAATATAAATTAAAAATAGCAAGGGACCGAGGACTGATCCCTGTGGAACCCCATTTTTCAAAATTCTGGACTCACTAAAAGATCCCTTCACGCACACTTTTTGTTCTCTAAGATTTAAATAAGAACGGAACCAATCAAAAGTAAAGCCCCTGAAACCAGCACAATACAGTTTTCGAAGTAATAAGTCGTGGTCAACCATATGGAATGCTTTGGTCATGTCAACAAAGAGTGCCATTGATGATTTATTTGTGTTGATTCCACTATACAACTGAGAACATACTTTAAGAATGGCATCCTCTGTTGACAATCCCTTTCTAAAGCCAAACTGATTACAGCTAAAAAATTTATTTTTGTCTAAAAAGTCGACTACACGCGATTTCATGAGTTTTTCAAATATTTTAGAGAAGGTTGGCAATAATGAAATTGGTCTTTAATTTGATAAACATGTCTTACTTCCCTTTTTAAAAAGAGGCACAACTTCCGCACATTTAAGATGTTTAGGAAAACAGCCACTGAAGACACAATTATTGAATATATGGCATAAAACATCAACCAGATTATAAACAATTTTTTTCAATAAAATGCTAGATATGCCATCACTTGTACTTGAATTTTTATTTTCCATGTCCAATATGACTTTATAGATTTCATGAGAAGTAAATGATTGAAAAACAAAGGTATTTGGCTGAATATTTTCTGAAGACATAGCTAATAATCCGGAGCAATTACAACTCATACAATGATCAATTGATGGTTTAAGTTTATCCGAAATTTCGGTAAAAAAATTATTGAAGTTATTTGCCAGCGTCAAAGGGTTATCAATTTTAATGCCATCAATCTCCAAGTTTTCGATATGTGAAAGCTTTTTATTTTTACCTAGGATATTATCAATTACTTCCCATTCTTTTTTAATATTACCACCAGCTCTAACAAATGAATCAGAGTAGAATTTATTTCTATTTTCTTCAACTTTCCTATGAATATTTTTGCACAGTACACTATAGTAATCATTCAGTCTTTTATTTCCTGGATGCTTTTTGCATTTCCATGCAAATTTGTTTTTATATTTAATTTGTTTCAGAAGATTTTGTGTCATCCATGGTTTTAAAAATTTTTTTGATGTAGAAGTACGTGCTACTAGGAAAGTTGAATTAAGCATATGTTTATTTAAAATTTCGAGGAATAGATCAAATGCGACCGAATAATTCGTTTCAAGATAAATAGATTCCCAAAATTCATACATTAATTTTTCATTCAATAAATCAAAATCAATTCTGTATCTTTCTTTCTCATTAGGGTTATTTTGTTTTAAAGGCGTTGAACTATTATATAGGCAAAGACCAATCATATGATGATCGGTTATTTTAAAATCATATAAAACACCACGGCAAACTAAACTGTTACACTTATGAAATCGAATAAATATATGATCGATACAGGACTTTGATGAACGAGTTATTCGGGTAGGTTCGTTTATGTATCTCTTCAAACCATTCGATGCCATAAGAAGCAAATATTTTTCGGTATCATTGTCATGCTTATCCAAAATATCTATATTAATATCACCGATTATTATAAGATTTTTATCCTTACATACATTTAAAATATCAGTAAGTTCTTTTATAAAGACACCTTTCACAAATTCATGCAGTCTATAAACACACAAAACCGAATACATCACATCCATAAATTCAAACGATATTTTAAGAACATCGGCACTGTGTAAATCAAGCTTAGAACTACTGCATGCATAACCATTTCTTACACATACAGCCACACCACCTGCTGCATATGTTTCATTGCAATTACTGAAAAGTGTGTACCCTTCTATATTATATATATCAAGTTCTTTTTCAAAAATCCATATTTCGCTCAAGACAATTACTATCGGTAAATTATTAAATGACTCAATTTGTGACAATAATATGGAGAAGTTTTTTCTCGGTATATAACACTGCTGTCATTGTGATTCTGTGTGTTTTATTATCATGTTCAAATCCAGACCAGATCTGGAGGATAATAAAACACAGCAATTGTCTGCCATGCTTATACATACATACATACTTAACGAAGAGCTTTGATGTTCTGAACACAGATTGTATTGGAAATCTTTTCATGAATTAGACGCCGGTAATTCAGTTGATCAGTATAATTGTTTTCCGGTGTAAAGATAATTTGGCAAAATACATTTTTCAGGTATTTATTCATCAAAATTGAGTTCTTAAAAGAATCAGATCCAGAAAATCTCTAATTTTCGTGTTATTTATATTTTATGAATGCGTAGTTACAAATTTTTTTTATTCACAAATTATCATCTTATTTTAGTATTCAGATGGCGTGACTTAGTTGTATTTAGAAAATACTAATTGGCATTTAATTTGAAACAGTAGAGTGCAGATTAAATTTATTTGCTTGCATAACAGAAAAATTTAATTAACATTTTTTTTTAATTTGAAGGAATTTCACTACGTTAAAGAGTTGTTGAACATTGTCTTAGTAGAGTTCTGATTATTTATTTGACAACGAACGTGTTTTAGTTTAGCGAATAGCCTCAGTTGTCAAAAAAGTTAGTGGCACTTTTTTAACTCGGAGCGTAAAATTTGTGTTTTCAGAGTATGATCTGAACATGTAAAGAGCACGCCCCAAGAGCTTAGGAAAAAATGACGAACAGTGTGAGCAAAAGCCGAACACATCAAATATTACACTGAAGAAAAGGGACATCAATAAAAATAGATAAAAACAAATTAAAATGACGGGCGAGAAATGTGCTCAAGTGTGTTTTTTGAAACAAATCAGAACGCTCTGAGAATGTTTGGTGAGAATAAAACAACATATATGCAGTAAAACACATTAATCGGGGCGGTCAGAACACTTCTCTATTTTGAACTAAAAATGAAAATAGCAGTGGATATATGACCCTGCGAGAAGTATTTGAACATAAATCACTCATTTCTTCGCTAAATCTTACGAGTCTTAACTCTGACTCAAATCTCATTATCATACCTTTAAGATCGGGAGCGTAATTTTACGAGTCTTAAATCTCCGACTTAAATCTTAGTGGCGTAAGGACTGAAAATTCAAATTAACAATATTTTCATTTTCCACAAAACTTCAATTTTAATAGAAATTCAGCTTTAAAATAAAAAAGAAGAGAATTGGATTGTTCAGAAAATTGAGATATCGGAGATTTGGTTCCATCAAAAGTTGAACAAGCGAATCCAAAATTTTTACCTCAGTATTTTCACAGTCAAACTGTTTTTTTTGCTAAGGAATTCTGTTCAGGCAACTGAGATTACGGAGCCTTCTGAAATCTCCTTTTCCTAAACACACCTAATTATTATTTTAATTAAAATCGATTTGAAATACATTTGGCATGGAATGCAACCGGTTTTAAGTGATTACCATAAATTCTAAAAACGACTATTGCTATTAGTATGTATCATTTACCAAAAATCTCCTGTGAGTTTTCCAAGTGGTAGACAAAATTACAAAAATATCTACTGGTACCAAGAAGATCTATATTTTGTTTTAAATCATTAATGATTCTAGACTGGGTTCTTAGTAAATTAACCCCTTAGATCCAAATATTTTGAAAACTGGGTTTCAACGATTAAATCAATTTAAAAAATGATTTTAGATGTTTGTATTGAATTAAGGTTTAAATGCATTAATTTAACTTAGACTGTATTTTACATGATATTCGTCATATTATCTTTATAAAAATTATTTTCAAACTTAAACCCTCTTTCAGGTATACAGGTGAAATAGGCAACGATTGCCAGCGTTCTCCTCTTCCACCAGCAATATCTAGCCTTAGTTTGGCCAGTAAAACTGACAATGTGCCAAATTCATTGAAGCAGCAACAACAACAGCAACAAAATCTTCCACCACAACCAGCACCAAAACAACCGATGCGGCATCCAGTCAACGAGGCAAGCTTACTTGCCAACAAACAACATAACAACGATAGTTCAGCAACAGCCGCAGCTTTAGCTACGGCAGCATCGAATGCTAGCAGTCAGCTGCAGCAGCAACATCAGCAGCAGCAACACCATCACCATCAAACAGGTAAGCAGCTGTCTCCTAGGCCAGGCTTACTCAAATTGCTCACTTCAATAATTTTTCAGCCTACGAAAACATTCCCAAAGACATGAGGCCACCGCCTCCTACACCACCGCGTAAAACATGACAGTTAAATTTTTAAAGAAATAACTTTTTTTTTAATTTTTTTGTTGTTGGTTTAAAAACAGGAGAAAGAAAAAAAAAAATAAATTCACAAACTTATGTCCAAAAAATCTCCTCAATTCCTTACGTTTTCTATTATAATTTTCTGTCCTTTTTACGCACCACTTTCTGTTTTTAACTTATACCTATACAAAAATCCCAAATTAGCTCGCCTCTTTCACTCTCGTTCCCCATAATAAACTATTATGTAACTTTCTCTTTTTGTATTTTTGGTTCTAAGATTATTAATTTTTATCAATAAATTGTATAGAATACGCTCCATAGGGATAAAATCCACTTGGCTGTTATAAGTGTAACGTAGATTTACCTGTAAAACAAAAATCAAAAAAAAATTAAAATTAAAACAAAAACAAAAACAATGTAATTGAATTTAGTAATAATAATAGTTGGTTAAAATTTTAATGTTAAAAAAAAACTAACAAATGTTTTGAGAGTCAGCTTAGTCGATAAAATTCAGCATCTACTAGTTAGACTAAACAAAAGTATTGAGTTTGAATTACAAATTAAATTACGCTCTGGCAAATTATTTTAAGATTTGTAATGTCCATTGAAAGTTTGCATGCTTTGTGAAATAATGTGATAAGTGATAGGCCTTGGGTTATATAAAATCTTTTGGTTATATTTAAGTTAACATAATATGAGTCGTATGAGATTTTGAGCCAATAGTTGATATTTGAGAGATTACATTTCTCAAATTTCAAGCACTCATTAGGCGCTTTCTTGATCACTTTAAGACTGGTTGGAACTATTGTTTCATCTTTTAACAGTCATTGTATTTCGATACACTTCTATAGTAGTAATGACTTTTTTAACAAGTTTTTCTAAAAGGCCTCTATTTTGGTGATGACTTTCCTCATTCTCTCTTCTCTTCTGAAATATAGCGGCAATACCGGTATGGTGGAAAGGGTGACAGTTCGAACTTTGGTATTTGCAACAGCCAGATAAATGGTAGCGATTTAGCTTGATTTTTTTTATCCAGCTGGGCTAAAAATTTAGGAAAAATTCTCCATTTATTGTTCGTAACTAATTTTCGCCACAGAAATCAATGCAAATTATTCTCTTCACCATCCTAAAAAACCGTTCGTATCACCTTACTCGCATTGAAATGGTTTGCCATAAAAGGGATGTGACGAGCTGGCAGAGAAATTTGAAATAAAAATCTAAAATTTGTAAAAAATGGAACGTCATTTAAATGTTAATTTAAATTAGTTGGTTTTTATGGGTCGTATTAAAGTGGTGGCCTTTTTGACTATTCTCTGGTAAGAGATCAAGTTAAAATACGTGAAAATTGACTTCACTTGCCTTCTAAAGGAAGAAACTTCTATTCTTCAGAGTTATAATCTTTATCAGGCCTTTTTTTTATTATTCTATTTCTTATTTTGTGGTTCTTCTTTACACCTCCTTCCTTACATAATATTGTGAGCCACACTTCTATCAATTATGTTTTTTTTAAGTAAAATTCGATGAAATTCGATGGCCAGAATAAGAATGATTCGATTCCATTTTTATATAATTACAGAAAATGGGCATCTTTCTTATTTACTTAAGCGGCGGTACTCCTTAAAATGGATTTGAATACAACAAAAATTAAAAAAAAATAATTTTCGAGCTGTCCGTTCGTTCTCAGACTAGATCAATAGCCAATCGGGAGTTTGAGATGACTTTCTAGTCGTATGATGGCGACGTGTTTAAGTATGCCTCCTAGCAAACAAACAAACAAAATAAAACATCTCAGAGCCTAGATTTATTTTTAGACTGCTTGCAGGTAAGGATTTCTTTAGAGAAAACAAAAATATATTTATTTATATATAAAAAAATGACTCTTAACGAGAAATTTGGTGGAACACTTAAGGAACTTGAAAAAATTGTTCTAGAAGTTGGGTGTGAGGATTTTCTTGTCATGGACAAATTAATGTCTCACATCAAATATCACTCAAAACTTAAAAGAGCCAATATTAAAGAAACAAAAAAAAAAAAAAACAGTGACTTATCCTATAAAGTTGCAAAAAAACAAAACGGATCTCCGTAAAAGGGCCAAGTTAGTGCCAGTCTTGAGTAAGACACATTCGAAAAGTTGTACTATACACATTTCATAGCTGTTTTTCATGACACTCGTAGTAGTGTAATAGATGACAAGAGTGTTTATTAGAACTTAATCATAATCTTATCACAACGAAACAGATCTTCTTTATAAAATGCCAGTTTTGAGTAAGATAATTTTCTTTTTATTTAACATAAATGGTACACATGACTGATTTCCAAAATTTTAATGTTTTTGAATGCACTTCGGAGAGAACATCCGAACTGAGCTTTTGAAAAATATCATTTTCAAGATGTAATTTTTTGAATTTTCAAAAACAGGATTTTATTAAAAAGAATTAAGAAAATAAATATAACGGAAAGTCGTGTAGGTACCAAAATATGGCACTGAGGCGCTCTCTATGATTCGATCTCATGGTTTTCCTAATTTGGAGACCAATTGCATGTCTCGATATCGCCTTAAATATTTAAAAAAAGGCCGTTAAAACAAAAACTGAACTCATAACTTTCCCAATCTGAAACAAGATCGCAAGCTATGTTACGACTCAAAAAAGAACCCTTTTTTTATAAACGAAAAAACACAAACAAAAAAATATATGCATATAAATTTTCGTAGCTTTAAATGTGCTTAAAAAGTAAGAACAAAAATCAAAAAACATTGAGTTAAATTTTTGAAATTTGTTTTAATTTTTAAAAATGATTATATCTTCTTGTTAACGCATTTTTTTGCATAAGTCGTTTGATGGTGAACACAAAAAAATAAATAAAACACAACATATATTTAAACTATATTTACCATTTAATTATAATTTAAAATTTGATTATTATTAAAATCTTTTAATTATGTACTACAAAAATATTAGTTTATAAGCAGCACCCATTGTGATTTGATAAACAAAACAAAAGAAACAAAAATAAAATTTACATGTGAAGAACAATTTTTTTTATAATTTTGTTTGTTATTTAAGAATATGATAAATTTACATAGCCATATGAATTTATTAAAAAAAAAAGAAAAAAAAAGCTTAAAATAAGCAAAACATTTGCAATCTTACCTTTCATATTTATTTGATGAAATAAAAAAAAACTTTGTTATAAAATCATGAATGATGTGTATTGTATTATTATTTAAGTAATTTTTTTTCTATTGTAATTTCAAAAATTACTGGACATGTTTATTGGGGACTTTTTTTTGTAAACAGTGCGCCAAAATGATGTAAGTAAATATTTTAATAATACAATAGTATAGCTATTTAATAAAAAAATTGATAATGTTTTGTAATTGATTATTAAAAAAAAGAGATGGAAATAAAAAGAAAAAAAAACGAAAAGCAAATAATAAACATTGAGAAACAAAAATTAAGAATGATAATAATAAAAAATATTATAATATTGAAAAATAAAAATAAATAAATATACATTTTCGTAGTCGATGTGTTAATCCAATTAAGTGTTTTATTTAAATGACCATTTCAGCAACCACTTAAAGGGCTTAGTTTTGTCTTGTTTTTACTAAGAAGTTGGTTTCCTTATTTTTTAATAATTTATTTGTAGTAAGCCTGCCTAAAAAGTGGGGTGAATAGACCCCCCTTCTAATATTTTTGTCTTGTCCCGGTGCGACGCAACCCACACACTCTAGCATTAGTCACACAGTATGCGAATTACCCTTTGAGATTAAGAGTAGTCGCCAACAGTTTTTTAACAAATAACCTTTGTAATGTATCAAATTGTTGTTTTTTTTAATGAAATATAATCGCTGTTGTGCTACCTCCTATTAACACCTCAATTTTAAAGATTAAGGAAGAGTTGCCGAAGTTATACGACATTTCCAGAACCCTTATCTAAAATTTTACAACCATAAAATTCGATCGACCGATAGACTAGATTTTTGTAAGTTTGAGACGCTTTTTTGAAGCTTGTGTTTAACGTAGACCAACGTTTTATAGTCAAAATGACGGGACATTGCTCAAGATTTTAAATTTGAAAATCGGTTGGAAATAGTCAATGATATAGACCATTTAGTCAAAAATATAATTTTTTATCTATTTAAGCCCATAAGTCCATTAAATTGTATGAACACCTTTCCATTTTTGAGTTATGGACGAATTTGTGCAGTTCATTGGTCAATGTTTCAAAAAAATTTCATTTCTTTCACTAAAGCCTCTTGTGAAATGAAAAATAAATGCGGTTCAAATTCACGTGAATATTCATTATGAAACCATAATTGATTCTCCACGTGAATTTTCAGTCCTCAGTTTTCTAATATTTGATACTCACTTTGAATAAAAAAAAAAAATAGATTTTTATGATCATCAATTTGGAAGAATTTTTAATAAAAAAAATAACGAAAACTGTTTTGACCTCACAGTTTGTTTTGGCCTGTCGGTAGCACTAGCGATTCCAAAATAAATTATTGTTAAGCTGGCCATACACGACCGAGCCGAACAGCTCGGAGCCATTTGGCACTGGTCCAAATTTGGGTTCCATACACGGCCGAACCGAACCAATTCTGGCAGTTTGGTTCTTGTCCAAACAAAAAACGGTTCAATGCAGAAAGAACAAGTCGATAGTCGACTGAACTGAACTTCTTATGACTGTTGCCCAATCAGAAACCAAGAAAATTCTAAAAATCTGAATTTTGTGTTTTGTATTAAACATGACAAAACTTTACAAAAAGGAGAATGAGACAGATGTTTTTGGTGAAAATTGTATTCTTCAATTTATTGAGATAGAGTGAGAAAGTGGCTCCCGGCTTGCTGATTCCCCACACACGATAGAGCCGAACATTGGTTTGGAGGTTCGTCTTCGTGAATTTTGGACTGGCTAAAAATCCAAATTGTTCGGTCGAACCAAACTCAGCCATCCCTTCAAGCAAAATCACGGACCCAAATTTCTCGGTTCAATTGGGACTCCAAAAAAATGAGTGTCTCACACACAATAACAAATTTTCTGTGTACGTATGTAAAAAGAACGAGAATCGAGAGTATTTTTTTCAAGCATCGAGAAATAGAGAGAGTATAGGCGAAGTATACAATCATTTTGCCTTAATTTCCACCACTTTTTTTTTTAGTTCATTTTTGTAGGTAGCGTGGCGAAGACGGTTGCTTTTTTATCTCTTTTTTCTTGTTAAAACTTTTAAAAATTTCCAATTAGAAATGCAAGTTTCTATTTATTAAATGTAAATTTATATTTGTGGAAATATGTCATGTTTATGAGTGCGAAATAGTCTTTAGAAAACCTTTTATGAATGATAAATAAAAAAAACTCTTGAAATGAAAAAAATTCTGTTTGTTTTATTTTTGTAGGCAATGGAGAACCTGGGCTAGATGGGAAGTTTTTTTTTTTAATACTACTGGGGTGGGTATGCCTCAATTCATTAATTTTTCTTGGAACCGTTTTAGATTCCATTTGGTTTCGGTTCTCCGAGTATGGTGAATTGAAAAACTTTCTCTCTCACAATACATTCACATAATGGCTCCGTGGTGATTCTAATTTCCATACTAATTTGAGCCGCAAAACGCAGTTTTTCGATCCGTATTTGGATCCGAATGCGAAGCCGTCCATACGTTGTTTGATACGTTTGCGGACCGAAAACGAGCTCGCTTGCTTGAAGGGATTTGAGTTTTCCCAGTCACGGGCAATTTTGGTTCGGCTCGTTGGTTCGGTCGTGTATTGCCAGCTTTAGGTTTTTCATACTTCGTCGAGGCTCCAACTTCCTCTATAAAGGCTTAACTACATAAGCCTACTTTTGTAAAAAAGTACAATGGGGATTTTTACCGAATTGTCAAACTCAAAACTGACAGCCAAAATTTTGGGTTAATGACATTTGTGCGTTCTTTTTTTTCTAACTAGTTCACCTTCATCGTTCTTTTAAGAAGAAAAAGTTACTTTGAGTTTTCATTTTGGGGTTAGATAGTGTTTGCTTTTCGTCTTCCGATTTGGAATTGTTTTCAATTTTATAATAATTAATTATAAATTTAATTGTTTTATTATTGAATTTGATATTGGGAATTGTTTTCTGAATAGTTCACTTTTCATTGAAATTTTATTCATCCGCTTGGGTCAATTTTTTAATAAAGAAATGTGTGGCTCATACAAAATTAACAAAAAAAGCTAAAACAAATTAGGAATGTTTTGTATTGCTATTCAATTTCATGAAAAAATGAAGTTGATAGTTATTTAATTTGTAGGAACCATGCATTTTTGGTAGTGAATTATTTATCAATAAATTTAACGCAATCAAAATTTTGTCTTTTGTTTATTATTTCTTATTTTTTCGATTTTTTTTCAACCCCTTCCCATTTTATTAACTTTGATCGTTCTTAAAAAAAAGTAACTTTTTTAATTTTGACATTGCCACTTTTGTTTTTGACCATAGTTACAAAAAAGAACGCGCCACTAATCCAATTGACGCCAAGCACTCAAACGTCATTAACCCAAAATTTTTATTTGACGTTTAGAAGCTATGAGACAGAGATATATTGCTTTTTTTCTAAAAAGCCCTATTCGCGATCTAAAACATCAGGACGCATTCTCATTGTGCTTGTCCACATTGGATTTTAATGCCACTGAGACAGGTAGATTTTATGTTTGTGCAAAAGAGATGGGTAAATTCCACCCACAATCCACCGATGCACCACTTTCAAACAATATTCTATTCAACATAAAAGATTTTGTTGTGTGATATACCCCGTTTACAAGCTCGTTCGAAAGCTCGAGTTGGATTAAGGCCGACTCAACCGGAATACGGTCTGGCGCTGCGGTCAACAGGGTCAGATTTATAAATATATGCCCTGGGTATCTGAGTGTGAATAATCAAAATTTACAAATATTCCTTATTCCTTAAATTGACAACTCGGCTACTAGGAGTGGCAGCCACAGACCACAATACTGTAATATTTTACTACGGGTTCGCAAATAAAACTCATTTCCTTTATTCAAACTGAAACTGCAATTAATTCACAAAATAAAACGCTTTTCTTTTTGTACTTTTTATTACTACAACCAAGCACAAGTGTATGCAACTCTTTATTTTTCACACCGACATCTATTCATTCACTGTTAAAATCAAACTGCCGCTTTCGGACTGGTGGCCCTGTATTTATATCCGAAATAAAGAATTTTCTAGGGTCTGCTAGATGGTGCTTTCACAAAAGGTTTGTGGCGACTTAGTTCCAGCAACAGCGCCGCTAATGCTGAATACTTAAAAAAGTATCTACAACATTCATTGTATCTCTTCATTTAACTATATATTCATTTTACTCTAATTGAATCTTTTACTTTTTTGCATTTTTATTCTTCATTCTTGTTCAATCCGTTATTCTATTCAAAATTGTCGCTTGGATTGTTAAGTCTTGTTAAGCTAAAGAAATTCTTTTGTTAATAAATTGTTTGAAAATATAATTGTATGTGTAGTTATTTCATCTTTGACTACAATTTGGTGACCCCGACGTGATCGTCAAAACATTAAACAATAATTTTAAAACTTTAAAGAATTAACAAACATGAGCGTAACTCACTCGCCATCAAAAAACACAAAGTCTAGCCCAAAGAAACGCGATGATGAAGATGAGGAGCAGGCTAAGTCAAATGCCTTAAGTGCCATAGACGCTGTCACAGACATCAGATTGCCCACATTCTGGAAATCTCAACCAGAACTCTGGTTTCTACAAGTTGAGGCAAAATTCCGGTCCAAAGGCATAAAGAGCTACAATGCAAAATTCGATGCAATCATAAGTTGCCTCGAGTCAGACGTGCTGCTTCACATTTCTGATGTCGTTCGTGCTCCACCAGAAAAAGATAAGTATGAATATCTCAAAGCGAACTTAATAAAGCGCCTGTCTGATTCCAGAGAAAAGCAATTGCATAAGCTTTTGACAGACCTCGAATTGGGGAACAAAAAGCCAACTCAACTACTACGTGAGATGCGCGAGTTGGCAGCAGAATCCGTAGGGGATAAATTTGTATACTCCTTGTGGATAAACAGAATGCCAATAAGCGTTCGTGGTCTATTGTCTGTTTCCGGCAAGTCTGACCTCAACACTCTGTCAGAAGTGGCAGACAGAATCATGGAAAATACTTCCAATGAGTATGTCATGGTCCCGGTCTACATTGAACGATTTTTCCAGTGCCGATCTTTTGTTCGTAGGTGAAGGGAGTGAAAAGTGAGGGGTAGGGATCAAATCGTTTGTACTACAAAACTCGAACGATTTTTCCAGTCTGTTTATGTTCTCTTTCGCCCTCTTTCCAGTTTTTTGTGTGTGTTCGGTGTCAGTGTGCCATTGGGTTGATGGTGTGAGTGAATATCAATGTAAAATGAAGAGCACAGAAATAAAAAATGAAGACGACAAGGAAAAAATCTCATGGAAAAAATCGTTCTGTGTGTACATTTCACACGATTTCTGGAAAAATCTTCGTGGAAATATCGGGCAATGTAGATCGGGACATGGCAACGAACCCGAGTCCATCCCAGCAAACAAATCTTCAGCTGAAACAAAAAATCGACAAGCTAGAGAAAATGATATCCAGTTTCATGCAAGAAGTAGGAGCAACTTCATCCAACAACTCGACTAAGCTTCAACACCGACCTCGCTCACGTACACCTAAGCGCAAACAAGTATGCTTTTATCACAGGAAGTTTGGAAAAGAAGCACGTTGCTGCACACTTCCTTGCTCCTTCACAACTCAGAACCAGGAAAACTAGTCGAGCTGTCGTCCCATGAACCTGCGGGCGACAGCACCATCAACCCATTAATCTCAGCAGGCAGCAACATCAGCAATTCTCTTCAAGAAGTCCGACTCCATGTGTACGACAAGAAAACACATGTCAAATATCTCATCGACTCAGGTTCAGTCATCTCAGTTCTTCCTCGCACGTACGTGTATGGAAAATCTGTTCCTAGTGCGTTCAAATTGTATGCTGCAAACAACACTGCGATTAACAGCTTCGGAGATAAAAACATAATAGTTGACTTGGGACTTCGGCGAGAATTCAGATGGTCATTCTTGGTTGCAGACGTCACCACGCCTATCATCGGGGCCGATTTTTTAGCCCACTATGGTCTCATCGTGGATTTAAAGAACCGAAAAATCTACGACTTATTAAATACTCTGGTAAGCAAAGAACTTCTGCAGGAAACAAACACCTTTGGCATCTCAACAATCGACACCAAAAGAGACTTCGATGGTATTTAAAGTCAATTCATCAGCATTACCAAACATCAAGTCATTGCAATTAGTACGTCAACAGACAACAGCAGTGTATTTCATTACCTAATCACCACCGGACACCCCATAGCTGAACGCCTCCGGAAACTTTCCGGCGAGAAACTTCGGGCCGCAAAAGCCGAAATTGAATTCCTCCTTCAACAAGGAATTATTCGCCCGTCCAGCAGCCCATGGGCTAGTCCAACCCACCTGGTGAAGAAAAAAGGTGGAGACTCTGTGGTGATTTTAGGAAGCTGAACTCTCAAACTGTGCCGGATCGTTATCCACCACCATTCATCCAAGACGTTTTGGAGAAGCTCCATGGTAAAACCATCTTTTCAACTCTGGACCTGGCACGAGCCTATCATCAAATTCCGATGTTTGTGGAGGACATACAAAAAACGGCCATAACAACACCGTTTGGACTCTATGAGTACGTTTTCATGCCATTCGACTTAAAAAATGCCTCGCAAACCTGCCATAGATGACATTTTGATTATGTCTGAGTTAGAAGAACAACATAAAATGCACCTTAAAGCAGTGCTACAGAAGCTTAAAGACCACAACTTGCTAATTAATGCCACCAAATGCTGTTTGGGCCAATCGAATATAAACTTCCTTGGCTATAACATTACCAGAGAAGGTTACCAACCTCCAAAAGACCGTGTTGAAGCAATCATTGATTTTCCCCAGCCAGAAACCGTTCAAGATCTTCAACGATTCTTGGGAATGCTCAATTATTATCGCCGTTGCATTCCGCAAGCAGCTCAACTACAAGTTCCGCTCAACCAGTACCTACAAAAATCTATCAAAAACGACAAGAGGAAAATTGTTTGGACCCCGGAAACTTCTAAGGCTTTCCAGAATTGCAAAAGTAGTATTGCTAATGCAACACTTTCATCCTTCATTTAACCACAAGCACCACTAGCGCTAACCACAGATGCATCCGATGTGGTCATCGGAGCTGCATTAGAACAATTTGAAGATGAAATTTGGAAGCCGATTGGATTCTTTTCCAGAAGATTAAGCAAAACCGAAAAAACTACAGAGCGTACGATATAGAACTGTTAGCAATTTTTGCAGCTTGCAAACACTTTCAACACATACTGGATTGTCGTCATTTCGTCATCAAAACGGATCATAAACCGCTCACATATGCTTTTGCCCAACGCCCAGAAAAAGCATTACCAAGACAACTAAGACAATCTGATTTCGTTTCACAGTTTTCAACTGAAATAGTTCACCTGACAGGAGATCAAAATCTCGTAGCAGATGCCCTTTCACGAATTTGTGCAATCGAAATGCCAACAATTCTAAGTCCAGAAACGATTCAGCACGAGCAAATCCTTGACGAAGAACTTAACAACATTCTAAAAGGAGTAACATCTCTGAAACTTCAGAAGCTTACGATAGACAACGACATCAGTATACATTGTGACATCTCAACTGGCTTCATCCGTCAACGTGCGAAAATTCAGAGGCACAACAAGCTAATTCCCAAAAAGATAGACGTCCCGGACAAAAGATTTAATCACCTACATCTGGATATAATTCACATGCCAGAGGTTAGAGGTTTTAAATATTGTTTAACAATCATAGATCGTTTTTCGAGATTTCCAATGGCAATTCCATTGAAAAACATTGCTGCCGATACAGTTACATCAGCCTTTTTCAATAACTGGGTTTTTTATTTGGAACACCGATACAATTAACAACAGACCAATTAATGCCAAGCGCATCCGAACTACTGCTTACCATCCGGCCGCAAACGAAATGGTTGAACGTTGGCACAGGACACTCAAGGCTGCATTAATGTGCAATCAAGCTATTCCATGGATCGACCTACTTCCATCAGTGCTACTTAGACTTCGCACAGCATTCAAGGAAGACATCGGTGCTTCACCAGCAGAAATGATATTTGGCACTCCAATACGCATTCCTGGAGATTTTTTCATTTGCACAGATGAGCCAGCTGACGCAGAACTAGAAAAACACAGAGAATATATGAGAACAATCATGATGATGTCAAACCTCCACTCAGAGCACCATATTCTGGTCCAAACCTAGTGAAGAACTTAACTATCTATTCATTTCACTCTAATTGAATCTTCTACTTTTTTGCATTTTTACTCTTCATTCTTTTTCAATCCGTTATTCTATTCAAAATTGTCGCTTCGATTGTTAAGTCTTTTTAAGCTAAAGAAATTCTTTTGTTAATAAATTGTTTGAAAATATAATTGTATGTGTAGTTATTTCATCTTTGACCACAGGTTTCGTTCCATTATTCCAGTACGAACGAGCCTGGGCACCAACCGTGATGGATAATTATTAATTTCATTCGAAGATGGCGCGAAAAGTTGTACTAATGTGTCGTTGTTTGCATAACTGGGCATATTCACCACATTGCCCCCTCTTAGGATTGATCGTCCCGATTAAATCCATTATTCCCACCGTTATAACGATGTAAACGGTCGCAGTGTACTACATTAAGCTTACCCCTCACTCCTCTCTGAATGCGGTAAACCACATCATTGATTCGCTTCACAACGGTATATGGGTCTTCCCAGTTTTGTTGAAGTTTTGGTGACAGTCCCTTTTGTTGGTGAGGATTGTAAAACCACTTTAGGTCTCCTTCTTGGAATCCCATCGTTGTTGCACGGGCGTCGTACCGTGTTTTCATCCTATCACTAGCGGTGTTTATGTGCTTCCTTGTCCGTTGATGAATGTCAATGAGTCTTTATTTGAGGTTATCCACATATTCATCTGACCTTTCCGGTTCCATGGTATGGCATCTAAATTTGACTTCACTGGGCAGCCGTATTGTTGTGCCAAACAGGATCTCCGATGGTGTATGTCCTGTCGATAGGCCATCCAGAACAATGGAATATGGCGGTCCCAGTCTCGTTGGTAGTCACCTACAACTTTGGACAGATGTTCTTTAAGAGTCCTGTTGAATCGTTCTACCATCCCATCAGATTGTGGATGAAGCGGTGTTGTCGTAGTCTTCTTGATGCCAAGGAAAGAGCAAACCTCCTGAAAGATGTTAGATTCGTAGTTCCTTCCTTGGTCAGAATGCAGTTCCAAAGGTACGCCGAACCTGCTCACCCAATTGAAGATAATCTGATCAACAACTGTTTTAGCTTCTTGATTTGGGATGGCAAATGCTTTAGGCCACTTGCTGAAGTAATCCATGACTACAAGAATGTATCGGTTTCCGCTGCTGGTCTCCGGAAACAGACCTGCGACATCTACTGCTATTCTTTCGAAAGGCGTGCCCACATTGTACTGTTGCATTTTACTTTGAAGCTTTCTACCTGGTCCCTTGGTAGCAGCACAAGTATCACATTTTCGGCACCACTTTTCGACATCATCTCTTGCATGTAGCCAGTAGAACCGTTGTCGTATCTTGTCCAGCGTTTTATTGGCTCCCAAATGACCTCACGATGCTCCATCATGCATCTCTCGAAGAACGTCATTAACCTTTGACCTAGGCACTATCAACTGCATCAGATAAGACTTGCCATCTGCAGATTCCCATTTGCGCGTTTGTACTCCTTCTTGCGCATGAAGAGAGTCCCACTGTGCACATGATCTGTTCGGAGGAGGAACTTCTGCCCATAGATGTACTTATGGAAGTGCTTGGATGGATGCATTTCTTTTCTCTTTGGAAAATCGGCATTACCTTCTCGAACCTTCATTTTTCTAACTTTTTCTAACTCATCGGTTATGCTCTGAATTTTATCTTCGACCTTCTCGAATTTTGCTTCCACTGGCGAAAATTATTTTTCAACACGATCGTCAAGGGCAACAAACTTGTTCTCAAAAGCATCTAGTTTACCTTCGAGGACGTGTTCCTGTTCTTCAAATCGTTCGAGAAGATTTTTTTCTGTTTTTTCCAGTAAATTCTTTTGCTCTTTGTGTTATTTTTTAAACTGGGCAAGCAGCTGAGCCATCTTATTGGTCATGTCTATGGTTGTACTTACTTGCTCTTCCGGCATTTCAATTTCAAATAGAAACGTGTCTGGATTTTCATCGTGTTGCCTTAAATCTTCCTGCTGATGAATAATGAGGTCATTTTTCGTTCCATCAGTAGGAAGACCTCCTCTGTTAAGTTCTGCTTTAAAATCAACACAATTCAATGCATTCACAATTTTACCCATTTTTTTTTCTTATATTTTTGTATGTCACTTTTCACAAGCATCTTTCTTATTTGTTTACTAATCCACACACTTTATCAACTTTTCACCATCAATTATCTGAATTCACAGACTAAATAAGTTGTATTCCACTTTTTCTGACACCAATGTAATATTTTACTACAGGTTCGCAAATAAAACTTATTTCCTTTATTCAAACTGAAACTGCAATTTCACAAAATAAAACGCTTTTTATTTCAAATACTTTTCTTCTAATACTTTTTATTACTACAACCAAGCACAAGTATGCAACTCTTTATTTTTCACACCGACATCTATTCGTTCACTGTTAAAATCAAAATGCCGCTTTCGGATTGGTGGCCCTGTATTTATATCCGTAATAAAGGGTTCTAGAATTTTCTAGGGTCTGCTAGATGGTGCTTTCCAAAAAGGTTTCGTTCCATTATTCCAGTACGAACGAGCCTGGACACCAACCGTGATGGATTTAATTATTTATTTCATTCAAAGATGGCGCGCAAAGTTGTTTACATAACTGGGCATATTCACCACAATACTTTTATTTGTCGCTAAAATATGATACGCATAAAAATGACCACTTTTTAATCGACTGCTGATCAGGTGGATTTACCTGACTTCGAACCTCATTTCGTCCAAATTTGGTATGGGAAATGAAACAGAAAAATACAACATTGTAAAATTTGTAAATTGTGTTTTTGACAGCTCACTCATTCCTGATTACGTTAAACAGATACAAAGATATGTTCATTGGATACATCCAATTTGCTATCTTGATTGTATTGATGTGACGTCGTCATCATCTTTTACTATTATTTTCCATTTAAAATTCGGACGATAATTAAGATTTGGTAATATTTTCTTTTTCCGTTTTTTTGGCATCTTTTTATGAACCAAATTTAAATTAAATCAAATTGAAATTTTCAGATATGTTTGAAATAAAAACAAATAACAAATGTCAAACTAATTTTGACATTTGCTTTAGTGTTGCAAGAAGATAAGACAAGTGCGTTCACGATCCACTTAAAAAAAATAAAATTTCGCACTTTTACTAGGCTCGTTGCACCAGATCGTGAATACCCCTATTATAAACAGGGTCATTTGGCGTTTTTCTTTTTTGGCTCTAAATAAACCTCTGAGCAGTGGCTGAGCGATCAGAGCAGAGCTCTGAGCAGATTTTGATCAGAGCCCTCAGACTTATTTATGAAACACATTTGAGCACTGAACTGTCATTTCATAGGTGTGTTACTAAAATACATTCTTGTTTACCTGATTTAGACGGATGACTGTCCTGGGAATCCCATTTTTAATTTTTTGTATTTCTTTCGTCCATCAAATCACTGAAAAAAAGTGAAGTTGGCTTCGCTCAGCGTTTCGATTTGCTCGGTCATTTTATTCTGAGCTAATCGATTAAGCTCTGAGCTAGCTCAGATAGAAAAAAGAAACGCACTTTTTGAGCTCTGATATGTCTGAGCTAAAAAAAAAAAAGAATTTTTGTTTGACAGTTTCGTGATCTGCTCAGAGTTAAAAAAGAAAAACGCCAATTGACATTCCTGTTTTAAGTGTAGCGTCGGCCTCAGACCTCAACGTTCTCTGGGTAAACGGTAAACTTAAACAAACAGAGCGAGAAAATGGCTGCCCCTGGTTTTGATTCATAAATCATAACGATGTCCATTCCATTCCATACGAACAAAAATATTAATATAATAATAAATATTATATTAAATATTACAATATTAACATAATAATATATAATAATGTTTATAGTTTTGCAACCCTTAAGTCTGCACCCAAGAAAATGACCCTTCACTACATTTTACCAACAAAATACAAAACTGGTCTAATCGTGTAAAAATGCAAGGATAAACGGTAATATTTTTTGATAATAATTATGTTTTGTAAATCGGGCTTTATTTAGGTGCCAGCGAACTAACTTATTACTTCTGTTTCTATATTTTGAAAAGATTTTTGTTAAAAAAATAAAGGAACATGAAGTCTACAATCAAGTTTGACAAATAATCTGGAACTCCCAATAGGTATCTAGAAATATTCAAACAGGTGGTTAACTTGGCCAACACCGGGCGAGCAACAGAAAATTGCTGCAAAATGTTTTGCAAGATAAAATACAATGGGGGAGGTAGAGTGAGTACATTGTTCGTACATATTTTTATTGGATTTTTGTGATTCTATATTATTTTTATTATTTTTACAATTATGATAGATTATTGATTGTAAGGTGAATCTGAAAAACCGTGTTAACATTTGTTTGGGTTAAAATACACGTCATGTTGATGATTTTTTTTAATTACCTATTTACTTCAGTATAAACTAAAACATAAACTTAGGACACATAACATAATCGTACACAGTAGAAAATCGGTCTACTTTCATTTTGTATGAATTATCTCTTCTCAAATTTCAAATGAATTCCATTTGTCGATTTTAATACCATCTCCGCCTTCAACTCCAATTCCTCATTAGGCCTTTTAAGCTGAACTTTTGCCCTTTTTATAGTCCTCACAGTTAAGATTTTCATAATAAGCATTGCATATCTTTTACCAATACACGAATGTGGACCCCCAGAAAATGGTAGGAAAACATAAGGTGGAATTTCAGGTCCATCACTACCAAAACGTTCCGGATTGAATTCATATGGCTTAGGAAAGTATTCGGCATCATGAGCCAGTCCATACATATTGATCCATAGCGTTGTTCCGGGAACAAGGTCAGTCTTGCCAATTTTAATTCCCTTGGTCACCTGTCGGCCAGTCAGAGGCACTATAGTGTAAAGTCGAAGGCATTCCTTGATGAATTTATCAAGATATTTCATATCATTGATATTTGGTAAGCTATCACTATCAGAAGAGATTTCGTTAAAGAGTTTCTCTTGACAATCGGTATACTTTGCCAAACAATAGAAAATAAAACTCATTGCAGCTGCTGATGTATCAACTCCCTAGAAAAAAGAGATTTTATTTAATTAAATTCAATTTTTTTTTGACAATTCGAAGAAAAAACGAAAAGTTCGAAAAAATACCACTCGTTTTGAATTTAAATCAGACCACTGGTTTATTATTTTGTTGTAACATTTCGACTTACCGCAAATAAGAACGTATTCACTTCATCTTTAATTTCATCAAACGATAGACGTTTTCCATCGATTTCCGTTGTCAACAGTATATGAAGAAGAGTACGGCTTGATTTGTCGGTACTTTGATTACCATGAACCTTAAGACTCTCTGCTTTTTCTTTGATAACTTCATCTGTCAATTTATGTATCATGGTGATTGACTTTTGAAGTCGTTTGCTTGCAGTTGTTAGGTTATAAATACAATCGAGGAAGTAAAGTGGGTAAGACATTCTCTGAAACAGAAGCTCACTGGCTCTAGAAGAAAAAAAAAAAAAAACAATTATTTAATAGGAAAAAGAGTTGGTAGATGTAGTAAGGCGGTAAATTTTAATCAACCAAAAGCAATTTTAAAAAAATATAAGACTAATAAAATATAATGGCATGGTAGGACTATGTTGGTGTGGAACTGCACGGAGATTCGTTCAAATTAGTTCTGAATTTCAAAAACTCGTTCAGAGTTTTGCTAAGGAGTGGGTAGTCTCTTAAAAAGAGAAACTAAAGAATTTGCATGTAACTCGTTAAGAGTTTCGTTAAAATTCGTTCAGAATTTCACATTTAAAGTTTGTACGGAGTTTTTTTTTACAAGTTGTCTCCTATATTACGGGTTCAAACATTTTTATGCAACTTATTAAGTTTCGTTAAAATTCGTTCAGAATTTAAATACAAAATCTCATTCAGAGTTTTGTCTGAAAATACAATGTCTTATAAAGTGAAAGTAAAAGAATTTGTATGTAACTCGTTAATAGTTTCGTTAAAATTCATTCAGAATTAATAGATTGTCTCTATTAGCAATTAAATTGAATTAAGCGTGCATTAAAGGCAAATAACTTGCCTAGGTTTTGAGGGAGAGTTGAAGAGATATGAAGAAGAGTTTAAGTTGGACCAGTATTGACGGTTTGGGCATTTCGTCGCAGCGCTCTCTTGGACAGCGTAAAAGTAAGCATGCCACTTTTCTGATGACTTGAAGCCTATACCCAAGTGACTTATGACGTGACGAAATATCTCATTTTAACTCTCTTTTGATCCATTGTAAGTTTGGCTTAAATGTTTGCCTTGGTTTCGTTAAAGAATTTATATGAAATTTGTGAATTGTTTCATTAAAATTCGTTCAGAATCTACCTACTCGTATTTACTCGTTCAGAGTTTTGTTTAAAAAAAGGTTGTCACTTATAACGCGGAAGTAAAAGAATTTGTATGTAACTGGTGAAGAGTTGATTTAAAATTCGTTCATAATTTCAAAAAAATTGTTCAGAGTATTTTTAAAACAGGTTGTCTTTATATCACGGAAGTAAAAGAATTTGTATGTATCTAATTAAAAGTTTCGTTAAAATTCGTTCAGAGTTTTGTTTAAAAATAGGGTGTCTTATAACGCGGAAGTAAAAGAATTTGTACGCAACTCGTTAAGAGTTTCATTAAAATTCGTTCAAAATTTAAATACAATAACTCGTTCAGATTTTTTTAAGTAGGATGTCTTATAATTTGGGAGTAAAAGAATTTGTATGTAACTCGCTAAGAGTTCAGAATTTAAATACAAAAGTTCGTTCAGAGTTTTGTTTAAAAGAAGGGTGTCTCTTATAACGCGGAATTAAAAGAATTTGTATGTAACTCGTTGAGAGTTTCATTAAAATTCGTTAAGAGTTTCACAACAAAAGCTCGTTCAGAGTTTTATTTTAAACATGTTGTCTTTTATCACGGAAGTAAAAGAATTTGTATGTTACTCGTAAAGGGTTTCGTTAAAATTCGTCGAGAAATTGAACACAAAAACTCGTTCAGAGTTTCGTTACAAATTAGGTTGTCTCTATTAGCGCGGGAATTGAATTAAGCGTACATTTAAGCCAAATAACTTGCCTAGGTTTTGGGGGAGTGTTGAAGAGATATGAAGAGTTTAACTTGGACCAGTATTGACGGTTTGGGCATTTTGTCGCAGCGCTCTCTTAGCGTAAAAGTAAGCATGCCACTTTTCTGATGACTTGAAGCCTATACCCAAGTGACTTATGACTTGACGAAATTTGGCTGAAAAAACTTATGTTGATACCGTCCTTGCTGGCCCTTAAGTCGTGATCAGCGTATGACCCTCCGAATCTGAATTTGAGTAAAGGCCTTCATCTAATTTTAGATCTCTTCTGATCCATTGTAAGTTCGGCTTAAATGTTTGCTTTGGTTTTGTTAAAGAATTTATATGTAATTCGTGAGGTGTTTCATTTAAATTCGTTTAGAATTTACCTACAAAAATTCCTTCAGAGTTTTGTTTAAAAATGGGGTGTCTTTTATAAGGCGGACGTAAAAGAATTTGTATGTACCTCGTTAAGAGTTTCATTAAAATTCGTTGGGACTTTCACAACAAAAGCTCGTTCAGAGTTGTCAGGTTGTCTTTTATATCACGGTAGTAAAATAATTTAAATGTAATTAGTTAAGGGTTTTGTTAAAATTTGTTCAGAATTTAAATGCAAAAGTTCGTTCAGTTTTGTTGGAAAAAAGGTTCATCTTATAACGTGGAAGTGAAAGAATTTGTATGTAACTCCTTAAGAGTTTCATTAAAATTCGTTCAGAATTTAAATTCAAAAACTCGTTCAGAGATTTGTTTAAGAAAAGGGTTTCTCTTATAACGCGGAAGTAAAAGAATTTGTTTGTTTGAAGAGTTTCGTTTAAACTCGTTAAGAATTCACAAGAAAAGCTCGTTCAGAGATTTATTTGAAACAGGTTGTCTTTTATCACGGAATTAAAAGAATTTGTATGTAACTCGTGAAGAGTTGCGTTAAAATTCGTTCAGAATTTCAAAAAAATCGTTCAGAGTATTTTTAAAACAGGTTGTCTTTATATCACGGAAGTAAAAGAATTTGTATGTAACTAATTAAAAGTTTCGTTAAAATTCGTTCAGAGTTTTGTTTAAAAATAGGGCGTCTTATAACGAGGAAGTAAAAGAATGTGTATGCAACTCGTTAAGAGTTTCGTTAAAATTTGTTCAGAATTTAAATACAAAAACTCGTTCAGAGTTTTGCTTAAAAATAGGGTGTCTTATAACGCGGGAGCAAAAGAATTTGTATGTAACTCGTTAACAGTTTCGTTAAAATTCGTTCAAAATTTAAATACAAAAAATCGTTCAGATTCTTTTTTAAATAGGGTGTCTTATAATTTGGAAGTAAAAGAATTTGTATGTAACTCGCTAAGAGTTTCATTAAAATTCGTTAAGAATTTCACAAAGCTCGTTCAGAGTTTTATATTACGGAAGTAAAAGAATTTGTATGTAACTAGTTAAGGTTTTCGTTAAGATTTGTTCAGAATTTAAATACAAAAATTTGTTCGGAGTTTTGTTTAAAAGAAGGGTGTCTCTTATAACGCGGAAGTTAAAGAATTTGTATGTAACTCGTTAAGAGTTTCGTTAAAATTCGTTCAAAATTTCACAACAAAAGCTCGTTCAGAGTTATATTTTAAACAGGTTGTCTTTTTATCACGGAATTGAAATAATTTGTATGTAACTCGCTTAGAGTTGCGTTAAAATTCGTTCAGAATTTAAATACAAAAAACTCGGTCAGTGTTTTGTCTGAAAATAGGGTGTCTAATAAAGTGGAAGTAAAAGAATTTGTATGTAACTCGTTAAAGAGTTTCATTAAAATTCGTTAAGAATATCACAACAAATGCTCGTTCAGAGTATTATTTGGAACATTTTGTCTTTTAATACGGAAGTAAAAGAACTTGTATGTAACTCGTAAAGAGTTTCGTTAAAATTCGTTCAGAATTTTACAAAGCTCGTTCAGAGTTTTGTTAAAAAATAGGTTGCTTTTTGTGACGCGGAAGTAAAAGAATTTGTATGCAACTCGTTAAGAGTTTCGTTAAAATTCGTTTAGTATAATCGGAAAACAGACCTTAAAATCGAAAAAATTGTATCTATCGATTTAAAAAACATAAAAAAAAAATATTATGGCCAATTAATCAATTTAAGAAATTCAACCCATGAATTGCAAGCTTTTAAAATAATTTGTTCTTTCAATGTGTTTATATAATAACAATATGATAGCCAGCATCTTCGTGTAATCAAGTTGTGATTTTATTTTGTAAAACCGAATGTGAAATTTTTGTCTCTCCTAGTAGTGAATGAATTGTAAAGACAAATTTGTTGATCTTAATTAAAGTGATCTCAATCAGACACTACAAAGACATTGCCATTTATTTGAAAAAAATGTATTTAAAAGCTTTAATTAAAAGTTGACTTTTCTCAATATGCAACCAATAAGATTTTATGCTTGAAAGATTTGTCATTCAAGATTATGATTAATATTGCACCCTAACAACTTTTTGTTGTTAGATTGTGAGGGAGTCAAATTTAAAATAATTTTGCTAATTGGACGAAATCGATTCTAATTAGTAATCTATAAAATAAGCGCTGGTAGAAAATGAGATGTGAATAATAATGAGGAACGTTCCATATTCAAGATAATCCAACAGACATTTGTTGTTAAATGAATATTCATTACAGTGTCTACTTACTCATGAAATGCGTGAATATACGGTGAAAACTCATCCTGTTGCGTTCGCAAATTCTTTCCCATTGATGTCTCTGCACGGCATAATTAAATTATTTCACATTAAAGCTTTGACGATGAAAATGAATTTCAAATTTACCACAAATAGTATCCAACATACATGGAAAAACGTAATCTGATATTTCGACTTCTTTTCTTTTTAAAACTCTATCAACAAAAACATCAGCATGATAATAAATTCTCTCTGTAAAGCTTGCTAATACATTGGGATGGAAGGCCGGTGCCAAAGCCCTTCGATGATTATACCAGTGTTTACCTTACATGTGAATTGTAAACTTTTAAGAATCCTTTTTAAAACCTAACAAGTAATAAAGTGTTATGCCTACCTTCGCTCAGTAATAATCCATTTCCAAGAAAAACATTTAGCTTCTGAAAAGTATCTGCTCTCTCTAGAGAATCTTCGTTAAGTGCCTGACGCGTCTCTTCTGGGCTATGCAAGAAAACCCACAAATTAGTTCCCAAAAATATCCTAAATGTGCTCTGGTATGTTTGCCTAAATTGATGAATCCTACTAAAAAGTGCTGTTGGTTAATATTTTAAATAGCCTCAATCTAGTATTTTGTGCTCTTCTCACCCTTAGGCT
Source organism: Melangyna quadrimaculata (assembly GCA_949320155.1). Lineage (NCBI taxonomy): Eukaryota > Metazoa > Arthropoda > Insecta > Diptera > Syrphidae > Melangyna > Melangyna quadrimaculata. The sequence goes on along the minus strand of OX439483.1, from coordinate 102,122,070 downwards.
GCAAATTCCAAATGAATTGAATATTTCCAATAAATGGAACAAACCATGGCCCAGGAATTCTATATCCACTTTGGATGAGATACAAATATCTCTGGATAAATCGCACTAAAACAAGTATAACGACAAAAAGTAAAACCACACTCATTGTGAGTTAAAATTGTACTGAGCAGAGAGAGATCTTAAATATACAAATTGTAAAACCAGACTGATGTGACTGCTAAAAATTATTTAGACATGCACCTACCTTGAGTTGTGGTGCTGATTTTGCTTCGTAATACTCGTAGCACATGTGTTGTTAGTCATATACAAAATATCATTATTTTGCTATCGGATACGGATTGAACTCTGCTCAGCTCACATTCAGAACAGAAGAAGTTTTATATCGATAAGAGGCAGACACACTTGTAGGTATGCTTTAATTACTCTTAATTTATCTATGGGGCAAGTATATGTTTTGCGTAAGAAAATAAAATTTAAATATAATTATATTTTTCGTGATTTATTCAAGCTTTGGACAAATAACTAGTATCTAAAAATAAACGGAGCTTTTTAATGAAATTTTCATTAAAAACGTTTTGATTTCTGGACAAAAAACGGTCTAAAAAATTCTTTTTATCAAAAATTACCTTTAGCCTAATATTTTTAAATAAGGACCCCTGATGATTTTGAAAGAAAATAATTATATGTTCGGGCGCATGCGTACTTTTTTAAATGGAATATTTTTTCGCATAACTTTTGACGAGGTCTAAAAAGCTTACGAGAACGACTTTTCATTCGTTTAACGATTTTCATTATTACATTTTAATACAAACGTTTGTTTATTGATTTAACATAAAATCCTATTGTGGAAGAGAAACACAGAATGTGACATAAGGCCCAAACCATTTTTTCCTCATTTTTCGTTCAAAATTACATAACACCCAAATTTAAATTTATACATTTTATTTCATATGAATATAATTTCAGATAAACTTGCATGACATCCAAAATATTTTGTCGCCGCCGGCCGCTGTTGCGCGTTCAGCCGGTCACGCGGGGCGCGCCGTGTTATTCAATTTAATCAATATACTGTCCTTATATATATGATTACGGTGCTTACACATACATATATAATTTCTAATTTTACTAAATTCACTACAACAATCAAACCAGCTTCAAAGAACTTTGTGAACTCTCTACGCTGGGTCGCAGTGGGAAAAACCACTCAGTGATTCTAGCTGTAAATTGTTCATACAAATTTTCAGTTTTCATATTAACATCAATTTAAGATAATGACACAATGCCCAAAAATATAAATTTTTTTGGGAAGTAGTTTGATGCCAGAACGCCCAAATAAAAATGACATAACGTCCAAATTCAATGACATAAGACCCAAATTTAAAATAAAATTTTCAACAACAATTTATTCGATAGGTTTTTGGGCGTTCTGTCATTTTGCAATTTGGGCGATATGTCCTTACGCCATTTTAGACAACTCACCAAATTTCCTTAGCTACAGTCGATCCCGAGATATAAGATAGCAAAAATCGTAACTGAACAGGGGTCGTGGCATCCGCCCATTTAAATAAGAATTAATATCAATAATGAGGAGCACTTCTGATTGTCGTAGAATGTTCAAATTTGGTAGAACGGTAGGGAAAGAAGTGCAAGTAAATGCAACACTTTAAAATTTGAGATTTTACATGCAGAGGGCGTGGCATTCGCCCATTTTCGCAGAATTGATATCAATTATATGGAGCACTTCTGGTTGTCGTAGAATGATGAAATTTGGTAGAAAGGTAGAACTTAAACTGCAAACAAAGGCTAAACTTGAAAATTTGATATTTATCATTCAGGGGCGTGACATCCACCCATTTTCTCAGAATTGTTGATCACTTCGGATTGTTGCAGACTAATAAAATTTGGTAGACTGGTGGATCATGTAGTCAATACAAAGGAAATATTAGAAAACTTAAAATTATCCATTCAGGGGCGTGGCACACGCCCATATTCTCAGAATTGATAATAACTAAGTAAAGAGCTTCTGATTGTCGTAGAGTGATGAAATTTGGAAGAACGATATGATTTGACATGGAGCAAAGGGAAAATTAAAACTTTTACATTCAGTGGGCACGGCAACCACCCATTTTCACAGAACCACTATTAAATATATTAGTTTTCAGGTGTTTACAAAGAAAAAGTTGAAATCATGAACTTTTTCATGGAGGGCGTTTCCTCCACCCACTTTTTCTTGATAAAAAGAATCTTTGCAAAAAGTAGTGAATTAGTAACCGAACCAGGGCAACTTCATCCCAAACACGTGGAACTTATAAGAACCTGTCTCATGCCTTAGGTGCTGAAAATTACTTCAAAGGTCAAATGTCAACCGATGACATAAGTCATATATTTCGAGCCAGAATCTTTGCAATCTCAACGAGAAAGAAGACATCTTTCACTTCTTAGGGAAATGTCCTATTCTAAGTGAATTCCGGCGGATATATTTTTCGAAAAATACCCTCTCTATTAGTGATACTTATGATGTCCTGAATGAATGGGTCGTACGGTTGGAAAAATCTTGCAAGTTACTGTAGAAATGCTTTGATTTATAGAAACAGTTGTATATAAACAAATCAAAAACAATAACATTTGTATAGGTTTCAATTCAATTAATAAATTTTATTTTGTGATAGTAATTGTATAAACATAAAATAATAGTCACTTATTTTTTACTTTTTAAAGTCTTAATTACGAAACGTTCAATCTGGCAGACAGCAACCATGCCAGGTCAAACTTATTTTTATATAAATTTAATTGTAAAACTGAATTTGATTGGAAATAAATTATAATAACAAAAAAAAAAATTGTGAAATCACACCAAAAACATAAATGTTAAAAAAGGAGCCAAATTCTTCTATATACAAAAAACGTAACAAGTCAGTCGTAAAAAGTAAAGAGATCTAAAAGTACGCCAAGTCCTAAGTTTATTAGTGTTAAATATCAAATATTTTGAGTAGAGTAATATTGAAGAACCTCAAACTTACCAAAAAAATCTGTTATTTAATGATTATTGACTTAAATTGAGTTAGTTTACTTGGCAAGTTTTATTTTATTACCTAATTTCTCAATTTTAAAATGAAAACTTGACTAGTAAACCAACTCAATTTAAAACAGTAATCATTAAATAACAGATTTCTTTGATAACTTTGAGGTTCTTACTTAAAATAGTTGATATTTAACATTAATAAACGTAGAACTTGGCGTACTTTTAGATGTCATTACTTTTTACGGCCGACTTGTTACGCAAAGGTTTTTGAATATAGAAGAACTTGGCTCCTTTTATAACATTTATGTTTTTGGTGTGATTCAACATCTTCGGCTCCAGTCTCAGACCTAGCTGGGCGTTTCAAAGTTGCTGGGACAATCTCTGGGGGCAAGTGCAAGTATGTCAATTGTCAGCAGTAATGCCTCCATGTGAATTTTTCCTTCGCTAAACCGGAATGCAGGGATTGTATAGTCTTGATGACATGCAAGTTGGGAATAGTTTCCCATTCGGGATGTTTTGGGGCGTGGAAATCTTTTTTTGGCCACAATGATACCATCTTTGAAGAGGTATTCATAAATAACAACGCGATGAGCCTTTGGTATAGCCATTTTAGCGTCTTTTTGTGAGCGTTTATCGGAAAGAAAAAAATGCAAAACTGATGGTGATATTTTTTTTCAAAAATTGCATTCCAAATGATGTTGATGGATATCAAAATATTTAAAAAATGTATGCCAATTAGTGTCATAAAATACAATAACCTATGGCAATAAATAACTAAAATATGGCAGCGAAGAAATAATAGGCGTGTACCATCAACTGAGCGCTCCGAGCGCTCAAGGATTTATTAAGTGAGACACAAAATCTCAACTGAGCACTGAGATATTTTGCGGAGATTTCTGATCCAAAAAAATTCTTGGATTCACTATTCAATTTTTTTTTCTCAGTTGAAACAGCTGTTAATAAATAAATAAAATAAATAAATACAAAATAAAGACGGAATGTTGGTGAAAACTTAAAATAATTGAATAAGCTATAATCATTTTCATTAATTTCAATAAATTTTTTGCTTTAACAATTAAATATTTAAAGAAAAGTTGAAATCTTATTTCCAAACTTGTATGAGAATAATAACACATGTTTTTTTTTTTTTAAAGAGAGTGGAGAATGTTGTCCCACCAAATGATTCTGCCTCCGTTAATCTGACATTGAGCGCTCAATGAGCGCTCAGTTTGTGGTACACGCCTAATGTGAATTTGTGATTCGTGTTAATCCACTAACGTTCTTGCTGTGCAATGACGATCAGCTGATAGTTTAACGCAAATAAAATTAACTTGACTTATCTTGTTATCTTTATTGCCTCAATTTCTAATCGAGTCGTGAGTCTCTCAAAGTCGCCGCGCCGCAGAAAGGTTATCACAAAATTGACCCTAACTTTTGGGTTGCGATTGCGAGAGATGATTGGTCGTATGTTATTACAAACAAACTGCTTAAAAGAAACGCAAAATGCAAGCTGCAATAATTGTCCTGTATATTTCAAATCGTATCGTGTCAGAATTCACTAGGACCTATCACTGTATAAAAAATAAATACATAAATTGCGTGGCGCACCGGCTCGTGAAGAACCAGGTCCTAGTGATAACAACTCGCAACCATTCCTGTGTGCGCTTGTAGACAAGAATGGAAGAGACCTACAATTTTATACCGAATCCAAACGGCTAGACTAGAAGCACTTATTCATGACAAGTGATACTCTTGGAGGAGCTGTCAATTCCTCGCAAGAGGCAGACCTCCAGCGTGACAGTCAAACGCACTAACGATTACGCTACGGGCTACTACCCTATCACTGGATCTGAACATTTATTTCAGGATATCTGACTTGTGAAAAAGGTACCATGAAAAAAATGTTGATCTATCATTTATTTCAGGATACCATTATTTCAGGATATCTGACTTGTGAAATAGGTACCACGATGAAAATGTTGATCTATCTTTTTTGACTGAAAAAGCAAGAAGAATATTCCAAAATTTATTCAGAATTCGAGATAGTTCCAGGAAGCTTATTCCCAATTGTCCCACTTATTACCTTATCATGTTCATCTTCCTGGGGAGTGCATGGGATCCATTATGATCCGCCTAAAACGATCTGGCTTGCCACCACCCCTTTTTACCAAACCTCACTTTCCGAACAACTTGCAAACAAGAAATGACGGCATTTGCAATTATTTTTTTTAATAGTTGATATTTGATTAACTTTAAATGAAATTCCTTGCATTTCTTGTTTTTTTTTTCGAGTTATTAAAACAAATTTGTTGGCACCCAATTGACTTATTATTAAATAACTATACAGAATTATTTAAGAATTGTTTAGTATTGTTAAAAGATAAATCTATTATAGAATTTCAAGACCGAGTAGGTACGTGCGACCTAGTAGCAGATTTCATTGGATTAAGATTTTTTATTTTTATGAGTATATATCGAAATTTACGATTAGGATTGGATTAAAATGCTGCCAAATTCATAATAAACTATCAAAAACCTTAAATTATAAATGTTCTTATCAGCTTTAAAAATAATCTTTGCCAAAATTAACTGAATAGAATTTAAAAAAAAAAAACAGCTGAAACTTCAAGTGCCAAGTAATATTTGCTATGAGAATTTGTCTGAAAATAAAAAAAAAAAAAACAAAGATGATAAAAATACTCCTTTCTTAAAACAAACATTTCACAAGAACTTAAATGTGTAAATGTTATTGTAATCATTATCTCTGTAGCAAATTGATGAATAAAAACAAAAACAATGTTGCATTATATAAGTCAGAAGACTTGAATGAAATGTCACAATAAAAAAAAAAGATTTAATCTTATCGTTAGCTAAATTTAATTTAATAATTATTATCTAAAATAAAATCTAAAATATTTGGAAATCGTTTAAGGTCGTTTTATACTCGGAAGTTTATTTGACACAATACACAAATTGAGTTTTTTTTTGTTTAAACTTACCATAACACTAATAAAATCTACAACCCTGCGTAACTGGTGTCATTGTAGTGGGTTTTGGATAACCGTTTCCAGCGACTAGATATAGAGGATGAACACACAAATGTGAACAACAAAATAGAGAATTATTTTGTCTTAATTTGGTGTTAGTTTAGGCGTATCCAAATAATAAAATTTAAAAAAAAATATTAATTTAGAAGTAACTAAATAATTATCAACTTTGCAATAGCTTTTTACAAAGTCAGACATATATTTTTTTCTCTATTTTATTAGTAACTTAAGTATTTAAAATAAAAGTTTTCGAAAAAAAAATATTTTAAAACTTAAAATTAAAAACGGGGCTGTGTGCAACCCCCAAGGGTTACTTCCCCTATTCCTTTTTATTATTTAGAGACCACTATTTTCACAAAAGGTTTTTCACCATAAATACATGTAGGAAATATTTTTCCTGGAAATTTTTGATACCTGTGAGTAGGTATACATATACATATATTTTGCATTAAAAAAGGATGAAGTTAAAAGTTTAACTGGAAAATCCATAATGCTAGGTTTCCACTTGTCATTTACATTTTTGCGTCTTTTAACAAAATCACAAGTGGAAATACCATAAAATTGCTTGTATTTGAACTGGCAAACTCTATTTGTCAATGAAAGACAACGAATTTCAAAGACAAGTGGAAATAACTGAATTGATCAACGAAATGTCACTTTGTCTTTGAAAGACAATGAACATTTTTGTCCAACTTGATTTATCCTTTGTCAATGAAAGACACTGATTTGACAGCTATAAAGTTTAAAAAAAAGTGAATGTTTTTTTCAAATTGAAGTTATTTTTTTGTAATTTGGCGGGTAAAAGAAAATTAATTCCGTAAAATGAGTTACCAGAATATAATTAATCCTAATTCAGATGATGATAACATTTTGTAGAAGCTTAAAAAAAAAAAAAAAAGAATTAGGAAGTCTACTACGGAGTGGACAACGGAGATTACCTGATCGTTAATGTAAAAATGCTGCAGTCCAATAAATCAGGAATGCGCTAGAAATGTTAATTGGAAACGGTTGAAAATCAGACGAATATAAATTTCAGGTGTCATACACTAGTTTTTGATTTTGTATCGATTTTCTGTGCACGAAATTATTGAAATAGAACATAATTGAAAAGTTTTTTTTACTACATATTTATTTGTTTAAATGAATGCGGTTAGCAGAAATAAATCAAAATTCGAAGAGTAAACTGCGTTTCCATTTTTGATTTTTGATGACAAAATAATTTTTGTTTTAATATAGGTGTAGTAGGTAGGTACTAATGAGATAGCAAGCTTTTACAAAACTGTAAATAACTTTTTTTTCTTTACGAATCTTTATCTGTTTTATAAAAAAAAACTCAATCTGCACACATATACGCAAATTTCATCGAAGATCTCATTCACCATCAGTGTCAGTTCGAAAAAGACCAATGCAAGTGGAAATACATGTCAATGAACTGACAAAGACATCTGTCAAAAATTCTTTGTCTCTGAAAAGACAAACTAATTTGTAAAGACACAAGTGGAAATGAACTGGCATTCGTGTCGTTCAAAGACCAAATTGACAGCTGTCAAACTGTGTCAATTCAACGACAAGTAGAAACCTAGCATAAGAATTTCCCAAATTATGTGATTGGACTGCATAAAATGGATATAAAAAGTTGCGTCACTTGATTGGATAGGCAGGGATAGAAAATTATATTTTATTTTAAATTTCAAGTTGAAATGGGCTCTGGAAACACGTTGATTGTAGCAGAAAGAGGATCAGTAGATTTTTCAAAGGAACTGGGATTCTCAGGACGAGAATTAGTTAGGAGACTGAACAGAAGTGAGACCGCTGTCAACAACTATCTAGTAGACACCGAAAACGATAGAAAAAATCAAAAAGGACGCACAGCTCAAGCAACAAGAATCCGAGAAAAGCGACTGATTCATGCGGCTAGCTTCAAATTCCACACTATCAGCGCCTAAAATAAGGTTAAGAAGTGGGCCATCAGCCAGTATTTCGACTGTTTTAAGGATAATTAAAACATCAAACGTATGAAAATCAGAAAAAAAAACCGGTTCTACGGCAGCTACACATGTAACTAAGGATGAATTTCGCCAGGGAGCATGTTGGCTGGAGCTGGCTGGGTTGTCTTTTCAGATGAAAAAAAGTTTAATCTTGACGGACCCGATGGTTACAACTTTAATTTTCACGATTTAAGAAAAGAAGAAGGTGTGGGGAGCTGTCACCTATTATGGAACAATTCAATTTCGAGTTTATAACTACAACAATAAACAGAAATAGTTACAAATGCCTGCTGGAACGTGCTTTTCCAAAGCAAAGGAATATTTTTGAACCTCTATTGGATATTCCAACAAGACAACGCCCTATACATTCTTCCAGAGTGGCTAGAAACTGGATTCAGTCGGAAAACGTTGACATTTTCCCATGGCCACCCTATTCACCGGATTTAAACATTATCAAAAACGTTTGGGCCTGGCTATCTCGAAAAGTGTGTTGGTACACAGTAGTAGATAAGGACGCCTTAATCGAAGCTAGCAATGTCTGGAGCCAGATTTCACTGGATTATTTAAAAAAAAAAAACTATGATTCAATTCCAACCCGTCTAATAGAGCTAATTTCAAAAAAATACTCATGCTCATACTCATTATTAATTGACAAAAATATAATAAATTAATGTTTAAACAAAAAAAAAAATAGTGACCTTTTTTATTATAAGATGTTTCAAGAGAATCATTTTCTTGTACCCATTTTTGTAGTCCATTTTTATAATTTGTGAAATTCCTATGGAATTTCCAAGTACATATCCCCTTTAAATGTATCCTTTTTTATTGCAAAATATATGTATATGTATACCTACTCTATTAAAAATTTCCAGGAAAAATATTTTCTACAGGTAATTATCGAGAAAAAACTTTTGTTAAAATAGTGGCCTCAAACAAGTGACAGGGAGTGTACAAAAATCGCAATTCAAGATCTTCGTAATCAAGTGAAAAAGAAAATTTGGCCGTTTGCTCTCTCGACATACATACAAAATGTTTGACCATTTTATTAGTAATATCTTAGTAATATTTTGTTGCAAGGTTTTTTGTTTACTTTAGAAAAAAAAACTAAATTGAACGTTTTTAAAATCCTTATTAGTTGGTTACTACGTCATTGTTTGTAAAATAATATCATTTGTTTGTTCTCAGATATTCGACCCGAAATACATTTTTTTTCAGTAGTTTTGTTGTTGTTTTAAAATGAAACTCGGTCGATATTTCGAATGACATTGTTCCGAAGTTGAGAAAATATTTGGTACGAATTACATTTTCCAACAACTGTTTTTCATATTTCTGTTGAGTCCTTATTTTTTCTTGTAGGATTCAATGCTTTCAGTAATTTTGAGTCGAAGATTGAAACTGTATGATATTAGGTCTTCCAGTTTTAGATAAAATTGAAAATTCTGACATTTTCTTTCTTAGAAAATTATTTGTTTAGGAATTACTAAACTCACCGACATTTTTGATAAAAATCAATAATAAATGGTATACTACACCGAATTTTAAATTGTTTCGCTCTTAAGCTTCAAATACAGAATTAGTAAATCCCCTTCCCAATAATCTGGCCCTTTTTATTCTCTTTTCTTTAAAGGGGATGGGCAAAAATATATTGGACCTGGGCCCTATTTCATAAACATTGACAGGTTACAATTTGTAAATGACAACTTGACAATTCTTTAAATTCTGTCCCATAACAAAATTGACAATTTTGTAGAATTGTGGGGGAATTTGCGTCAGTTGTCAAGATTTCGAATCATACAAAAATTGTCATGACAATAAATTGTCAGGGATTTTTTGAAAATTGTCACAAATTTCCCGATAAATTTGTAGTGATAACTTTTTTATGGAACAGATAAAAAAGTACAAATTAAAATTTTGTCTGTATATAATTGACAATTGTGACAGGCAATTGACTGTAGGTAGTTAAGTGACAATTTTGGTAAAAAAATTTCTAATATTATGTTTTCAAGTGAAAGTGATAAATGAATTTGATGTACAATTTCACGAAGTACCCCGTCCTCGAATTTTTAAAGAAAGAATTGACAATGATTTTGCTGCATTAAGTGATTTTCAATATAATGAAAAATTTCGCGTTTGCAAAAGTACAGCGAAATATATTTTGTTAAAAATCGGTCGACACCTCCAGCATCCCACAAAAAGAAATCATGCCCTTGATGCTAAGAACTAAGTTTTATGTGCGTTACACTGGCTTGGAGCTGGAGCTCAGTACCATGTTAGTTAGTGATGTACAGGGTGTTTCAAAAAGTTCAATTAAGCGTTGCGTCAAAAGATTTTGCAATCTGACGGTACATAACCTTATGAGGGAAGAAATCCGCTGGCCTTCGGAAAATATAACATGTTTACCTCAACGTTTGAACATTTTTGAACATCAAAATTTTAAAATTCTTAATATTGTGGTGAATGTGCCCAGTTATGTAAACAACGACACATGAGTACAACTTTGCGCGCCATCTATGAATGAAATAAATAATTAAATCCATCACGGTTGGTGTCTAGCCTCGTTCGTACTGGAATAATTGACGAAACCATTTTGGAAAGCATCATCTAGCAGACCCTAGACCAGTCCGAAAGCGGCAGTTTGATTTTGAAAGTGAATGAATAAATGTCAGTGTGAATAAAGAGTTGCATACTTGTGCTTGGTTATAATAAAAGTATTTGAAATAAAAGCGTTTTATTTTGTGAACTTATTGTTGTTTCAGTTTGAATAAAGGAAATAAGTTTTATTTGCGAAGCCTTAGTAAAATATTACATTGGTGTCAGAGAAAGTGGAATAAAACTTATTTAATCTGTGAATTCAGATAATTATTGATGGTGAAAAATTAATAAAGTGTGTGGATTAGTGAACAAATAAGAAAGGTGTTTGTGAAAAGTGACACACAAAAAAAAAAAAAAAAAAAAAAAAATGGGTAAAATTGTGAATGCATTGAATTGTGTTGAACTTAAAGCAGAACTAAACAGACGAGGTCTTCCTACTTCTGGAATGAAAAATGACCTCATTATCCGTCTGCAGGAAGATTTAAGGCAACACGATGAAAATCCAGGCACGTTTCTATTTGAGATTGAGATGCAAGAAGAGCAAGTAAGTACAACCTTAGACATGACCAATATGATGGCTCAGCTGCTCAGTTTGAATACCAACGAAAGGAGCAAAAGAATCTTCTAGAAGCGCAACGCACCGAACAAATTGAGCAGAAGAATGAACAAAAGAATCTGCTTGTACGATTAGAAGAACAGCGAAATGAACAAAAGAATCTTCTTGAAGAACAACGCAATGAGCAAAGGAACCTTCTAGACGACCAGAAAAACCTAATCGAAAGTAAGCTAAATTCATTTGAAAATAAATTCATGGCTCTTGATGAACGTGTCGAAAACGTCGAAAAACAGTTCGAGAAATTTGAAGACAAAATGCAGAACTTTGCCAATGAATTAGATAAGGTTAGGAAAATGAAGGTAAGAGAGGGCAGTTGCGATTTCCCTAAGAAGAAAGAAATGCATCCACCAACCTTTGATGGACAGTCTTCTTGGTCAATCTACAAGAAGCAGTTTGAGGCAGCCGCAACAACGAATGGCTGGGATGACGAAGACAAGTTTATTGCCCTGACGCTTGCCCTTAGAGGTTCTGCTGCTGAACTTTTGCAAACCATACCAGCAGACCAGAACGGCAACTTCAGTGCTCTTGTTCAGGCCATTGACAAACGCTTCGGCGATAGCCATATGCAAGAAGTCTTCCGCGTCCAGCTCAATACCAAAGTCCAGAAAAGAGGTGAAAGTCTGCAACAACTCCAAGCAGACATCGAACGGTTGGCACACCTAGCATACCCGACTGCAGGAGATGAAATTACCAACCAGCTAACAACGGAGGCTTTTGACCGTGCAGTTTCCGACATCAACCTCCAGCGAGCAGTTCGAACTGCTGGAAAACGCACGCTTTCTGAAGCATTAGCGTTCGCTCTGACTATGGAAGCATCAGAACAGGCTTCCTTAGGAGTTCATCGGGTAAGAGAACTTGAAGTTGAGGAATGTTCTTGCCAGGGAGCTGAATTCCATAGAAGTCAGCGAGAAGGACCTGCTCGATGCTGTAATTGCAACAAAACCGGACATCTCCAGCGCCAGTGCAGATTGCCACCAAGAAGAGTCTCCTGTCAACATTGTGGAAACAGGAATAATACCCGCGAACAGGTAAGCAATAACATCATCGCTCCTGCTCACCCTGGTATCGATGGGCCCAGACCCACAATCCAAATCTCGCAGGGAAAGTTGACACTGTGAAGAATTGGCCAACACCACAGGATAAACACCAACTCCGTAGCTTTCTTGGTCTAGCCACATATTATCGGCGCTTTGTAAAAGACTTTGCTGGAATCGCTAAAAGCTTACATCAGCTTACTGAAAAGAGGAAGCCGTTCAAATGTTCAGGTGAGTGCGAGAAAAGTTTTCAGGAACTCAAGCTTCACTTGTGTAATGCTCCTGTGCTGACCTATCCGACTCCAGGCAAAGCTTTCATCATCGACGCCGATGCCAGTAATGTTGGAATTGGAGCTGTATTGTCGCAAGTCCATGACGGAGAAGAAAAAGTCGTCGCCTACTACAGCAAGGTACTCTCGAGGCCAGAGCGGAATTATTGCGTGACCGGAAGGGAACTTCTAGCATTGATTTTGGCAACTAAGCACTTCCATAAGTATATCTATGGGCAGAAGTTCCTCCTTCGAACAGATCATGGTGCGCTTAATTGGCTTCTTAACTTCAAAAATCCAGAAGGTCAAGTAGCAAGATGGATTGAGAGACTGCAGACATACGACTACGAAATTCAACATCGAAGAGGAAAGCTGCACTCAAACGCAGATGCATTGTCACGACGACCGTGTAAACAGAACTGTAAGCATTGCACGCGTCGAGAAGAAAAGGAAGCGGTTGCCATCCAACGAATAAGAGCCGATCCCATTTACGGTTGGAGCCATGAAGAACTGAGGACTGCCCAAAAAGAAGACTCGGACATAGAACCCATTCTTACATGGAAGGAACACGAAGCAAAACCAGAATGGGGTGACATCTGCGATAGAAGTCCAGCTCTCAAAGCATATTGGGCACAGTGGGACTCACTTCATGTGCACGAAGGAGTACTAAGGCGCAAATGGGAATCTACAGATGGCAAGTCTTATCCGATGCAGTTGATAGTGCCTAGGTCAAAGGTTAATGACGTTCTTCGAGAGATGCATGATGGAGCATCTGGAGGTCATTTGGGTGTCAATAAAACGCTGGACAAGATACGACAACGGTTCTACTGGCTACATGCAAGAGATGATGTCGAAAAAAGGTGTCGAAAATGTGATACTTGTGCTGCTAACAAGGGACCAGGAAGAAAGCTTCAAAGTAAAATGCAACAGTACAATGTGGGCACGCCTTTCGAAAGAATAGCAGTAGATGACGCAGGTCCGTTTCCGGAGACCAACAGCGGAAACCGATACATCCTTGTAGTCATGGATTACTTCAGCAAGTGGCCTGAGGCATTTGCCATCCCAAATCAAGAAGCTAAAACAGTTGTTGATCAGATTATCTTCAATTGGGTGAGCAGGTTCGGCGTACCTTTGGAACTGCATTCTGACCAAGGAAGGAACTTCGAATCTAACATCTTTCAGGAGGTTTGCTCTTTCCTTGGCATCAAGAAGACGAGGACAACACCGCTTCATCCCCAATCTCATGGAATGGTAGAACGATTCAACAGGACTCTTAAAGAACATCTGTCCAAGGTTGTTGGTGACTACCAACGAGACTGGGACCGCCATATTCCATTGTTTTTGATGGGCTATCGAAGTGCGGTTCATAATTCAACAGGACATACACCATCGGAGATCCTGTTTGGCACAACAATACGGCTGCCCAGTGAAGTCAAATTTGGATGCCATACCATGGAACCGGAAAACGTGCAAGAAAGTGCATTATTCACTCCATGTTTTTTTGTTATTTTCCTATATAACTTTGGAAATATGCATTTTAGGAAAAAAAAACATCAGAACAAAATTTGTTTGCTATAAAATTCTCCACAAGATGACATTTCTATATAAAACTTTCTGGTGTTATAGTTTTTTGTTGCTATACAGCGGTGAAGTCAGAAAAAGCTGTAAAAAAACAGAATAGTTTTGAAGCGCAAGACTGACAGATAAAAAATGGTCCAATTCTAAAGGGTTTTCCAATAAGAGGTGTTATTTTGACTAGCTATTGTTGTGTAAGCGTAGCCGTGGCGGCCATTTGGCTGATATTGTTTTCCATTATTAATGGCATACTTTCCTCTTTACATTGAAATAAACATCCGATAATTTATCTCAACAAATGCTTTTTTTCTTTGAATGTCAAAATAACACTTCTTATTGGAGAACCCTATACTTATAAAAGTGGACTTAAGTACTCTAGGGAATTACAAAATGAAATATTGAAACCCGATCCAAATCGGTCTGATAGTTTCGGCGTGAGAGATTATGTATGTTAATTAAGTGCACCGCGAAATGTTTGCGTCAATGGAGTGGTCAAAGTTAGTTGTATTGTGTCAAATAAACTTCCGAGTATAAAACAACCTTAAACGATTTCCAAATATTTAAAATTTTAGTTAACGTAATAATGATTAAATTTTACTAACGATAAGATTTAATCTTTTTTTTTTTTGTTGATTGTGACATTTTATACAAAAATCTTCTGACCTACATAATGCGACATTGTATTTTTTTCTCTGTTCAATTTTGCTACAAAGATAATAATTGCAATCAAATTGATTTAAACTTGATAGTGATACAAGTTGCAAAATTATTCAAGCTGTAAGCAGTTTTATTAAATTTAAGTTTTATAAGAATGAAGTTCTTGTAAAATATTTGTTTGAACAAAAAGTATTTCATTCTTAACTCTAATTCGCTTAAGAGTATGAAAATTCTACTTTTTTTTTATTCGATATAGCGAATTAAATGAATTGGGATAATTTTGCGCCTAGTGCCCACAAATAAGATATACAACGTTGGAAAGCTAAGATCAAGAGCATCATTTTTAAATATGGACCCCAGAAATCTAAACCATGAGGTTTAGGCAGTATATTAGAAATATATAAAACAATTCGTGTTTGTTTATTCGAATTTGCAAAGTGTTTTGTTATTTTTCGGTCCCTTATTTTAGCCAACTCCCATTGTTTAGGACAGAAAAAATACTCCTACGTTGATACAGCAAACAAATTTTGTTCTGATGTTTTTTTTTTCCTAAAATGCATATTTCCATAGTTATATAGGAAAATAACAAAAAAACATGGAGTGAATAATGCACTTTCTTCCACGTTTTGATTTTTCCTGCAAATAGCACACTTTTTTGAGCGGGAGCAACCTTATATTCTCATTGTTTATATTATTTCTGATCGAATCCCTAAAAAATCTAAGATGCTATAAATGTTACATACACATGGACTAAATAGCTTTTTACAAGGTCAGAAATCAATTTTTTTTTCTATTTTATTAGTAACTCAAGTATTTGAAATAAAAGTTTTCGAAAAAAAAAAATATATTTTCGAACTCAAAATTGAAAAGTCTATGCGCAACCCACAAGGGTAACTTCCCATTGGAGCCCTCTTCCTTTTTATTATCTTCTTATACAAAAATCGCCAATTCAAGATCTTCGTAATCAAGCGAAAAAGAAAATTTGGCCGTATGCGCTCGCAACTTTGGGTAGTTAATACAAACGTTTTGATCGTTTTATTAGAATATTTGTTTGTATTTTTTTATTATGACAAAAATTCTTGGAGTCGATGATTTTATTGTTTGTGTGAGCAAAACAAAGATGGGCACGACTTTATCGCACAAAACTTGCTCTTGTAGCTAACAACTTTAACGTAGCTTGAAATTAAAATTTTACATATTTATTGGTTCCATAACATTATGATATCATTAAAAAGAAAGTTTTAAAAACAATTTAAAATAAAAATGATTACTATGAATTATTATAAATTAGTTATTTTAATAGCTACAAATGATAGAGCCCAAAAAAAGTATGTCATCTGATTTGCTTCATAAATATGAATTTATAAAAAAAAATTCAAAAATCGTTAGAGCGGTTTTTTTTAAATTAATTTTTTATATATAAAAAAATCTTGAATAATTTTAAAAATTTGGTATGCCAGCTTTAAGTATTTAATAAAATACAATTTTTCACAAATCTATAAATAAAATTTCAATATTTTTTTAAAAATCCAAAAATTGCAAAAATATGCAAAATTATTGAAATTATAGGGGAACTTTTGTATACAAATTTTGGTTGAAATCGGTACTGCAATTAACGAGAAATTTGAAAACCAAAAACTCGGTTTCTACCAAAATATTTGTTTTAGTAATTTAAGTAGCTCGTATTTTTTTTTTGAAAATCGTAAGAGACGTTTTTGAAATAAATCAGTTTTTGTATATTGGTTGTATGACAGGTACCGTTATTTTTTGAGTTAAAAAAATTCAAATTCCCCTCTAGGGAATCACATAAGAAGCTTAAGTCCAAAGTTTGAAGAAAATCGTTTCAGCCGTTTAGACTGTAGGTCGAGGTACAGACAGACAGACGGACAGACGGACAGACAGACGGACAGACATACAGAATTGCGAGACTCACTTTTTTCGCGCTCTCTATAATCGTAATGTTAGGGAAAATTATTATCTCGAATTTTTTTTTAGCACGAATCCTAAACTTGCCCTATACTACGCATATCGCAAGTAAAAACAGTTTTCAACAATTTTTAGGGTTTGTTTTTGTTTGCTGTAGGAAAAAAAAAAACTGTAAATTGAACGTTTTCAAAATCCTTATCAGTTGTTTACTACGTCATTGTTTGTAAAATAATATAATTATTGTTTGTTCTCAAAATTTTCGATCCGAAATACAATTATTTGTCTTGAAATTTAGTTACACTACAACGGATTTAAAATTGTTTTGCCCTAAAGCTTAAAAGACAGAATTAGTAAATCCAGTTCCCGATACTCAGGCCCTTCTTATTCACTCTTCTTGAAATTTAAATTCAATTTTTAAAAAACGAAACACTTTCACCGACCTGCGTCTGCGAATTGCGAGTAGTCGCAGAATTTGACATTTTTTATTCATATGAGTGGTCGCAGAGAGCTGCGAACTGTCACTGTTTCACAAACTGTTTCAAATAATAAAAGAAAGGAGAATGGGCAAAAATATATGGGACCTGGTCTACCTTGTGCCCAGAAACGAGACCTATGATTGGGAACTATAGAGTGTACCAATGTACGAGTATTTTGTTTGTCATAAACAGTGGGAGTTGGCTATAATAAGCAACCAAAAAAATAAGAAAAACACTTTGCAAATTCGAATTAACATAGACGAATTGTTTTTTTATTTTGTTATATACTGCCTTAACCCCATGGTTTACAGTTCTGTGTCCCTATACAAAAATGATGCTCTTGAACTAAGCTTTCCAATGTTGTATACCTCAACTGTGGGCACTAGACGTACAATTATTCCCATTCATTAATTTCGCTAAATCGAATAAAAAAAGTAGAATGTTCATACTGTTAAGTGCATTTTTCGCCAACCATGACATTATTCGCTATTATTAGCCATTGGTATAAAAGTTCCTTTATTTTGGGGTCTATTCAGTTCATTGAGAGTGACCAATACTGGCATTTCAATGGAACAATATTGCAATTAATGTTTGCTCTAATTGCAGTCTTTGTTGCAATATACTGCCTAAACCCCACGGTTTACAACTTTGTGTCCATACAAAAAAATTATGTACTAGGACCAAGCTTTGCAACGATATATCTCATTCGTGGGCAATAAGTTGACCAAAATGCCCATTCATATTTAATTTAATTATGTATTTGCAAATTATTTTTTCTTTTTTCTGCGAAGTCACTCATTTTTTTAGCAAGAAAAACAAAAAAACACGAGTTACACCAGAAATTTTATTTTTGAGGTTATATTCGAGTGAATTATTTGTTCGCAGCTTTGTGCGACTTGTATTTGTGGACTGTAAATTTTCATTTGACAGTTCGCATTTTTTTATAAGTTTAAATAATTTAACGCAATATTTTCTACATGTTTAAATATGATCATTTATTCCATTTGTTAAACAACTAAAATAAGAATAAGTTGATATTTGCTTCAGAAATAGCTTTAAAAGAATTATTCGCAGATGCAGTTCGCAGCTCATATGAATGGCACTTTACATATAAAGGAGTTATTTAATAAAAGGTGATGATGAACTTGTTACATAAGTGCAATATTTTCACAATCGTACATGTGAAATTCGAGATATTTGAGCTTTTCTTTCCATCTCCATCTCCAAAAATAGAATTTCAATTTTTTTTTTTCGAAATAATTCGTCATAACTTATCATGTAAAGGACGAAGGAGAATCATGTTGGTACCAAATGAAAGGTAGTCTTCTCATCTTCTCATAATAATAAAAGAAATTAATTATGATACGTTTAATAGATTTTGAAATATTATGTTTTAAAGTCTGACTTTTGTAGCACTGCCTTTGCACACCAATATCAAAAATCAGTGGTGACGTTTCTTTTTTTTTTAGCACGACCGAAAAGCTTTATTAGCAACATTTAATTTATTAAATAAAGTGTCCTTTTCTCAACAAATACCTGCTTATAAACAAAATTTGCTTCAAAAGACACCTTATTATGCTTATAGACCGGGAAAAGTAGATTCGAAGTTAAAAACAAAAAACTTATAATTTCACTCTAAATTTTAATATACTATACATCAGTAATTTAAATTAATTAAATAAAAACACACTCTTGTTCGGTCGATTAAGTTGTTATTTATTGAAAAATCTAAATAACAACATCTATCGAACCGGAGTGTAGGATTTAGGTTCTTAAGCTCGCTTTAGACTTTCGGTGTTATCATCAGTGTACGTTAGTTGTTTTTTGTTAGCGGAACAACGAAAATGTGAACGATAAAACCGAACAACGAACTACAAAATCAAATCAGGTCAGAAATTTCGGTGCTCGTTGTTACCCGAACAACGTGTGTTTAAATGCGAAAACTGTTTAAATGAACATTGTTTTTCAGTGCCGTGCAAGTTGTAGGGACATTTTCGAAGTTTTTTTAATCACTAAATGGCACAAGAAGCCTAGGTCTAAAAATAAAAAAAAATTGTAAATAGGTTTTAACTTTCTAATAAGAATAATATATACTATATACCGTTCTCTCTTCAGCAACCAACCTCTGGTCCAACATGATCTCTTTTTCTTTCCTTTTTTTGTCCACTATTTAAAGTGCCGCCAGTGCCAACAATGTGTTGCTATTCATTTTGTTGTTAAGAACGAACTGAATAAAAAACCGAATTAATGTAAATGCTTTCTTCGTTGTTCATTGATGAGAGAAGAACGAACACCGAAAAAGGTACACCGAATGAAGAACGAAAGTCTAAAGCCAGGGGTGGAATCGCATAAGGTGATTTGTGATCATCACATTTTTGATAGTCACATGTGATAAGATTTTATTTTCCATCTGCGTAAGGTGATCACAAAAAATTAGTGCAAATTTGGTATCACTTTGAGAGAAAACACATAATTTGTACACATACAAGTTAGATTTGACATTTCTCACAAATCGACTTGAAGATTTTCTCCGTCGCTTAGCCAAGTTTAGGTAATAAAAAGAAAATAAATATTCAGCAGTGTTAAAATTGAACAAAGTTAGTAATTAATGGCAAATAATAGATAAAAACTGTGCGTTCGTAGTTTGTTAGATAACAAATAATCGGAAATAACTCAGTTTCAAGTGCTTAAAGCACAACGTTGCCGGTGTGTTCTTTGGCGGATTTTAAGAAACCCGCTCTTCTGCTTTAAGTTATTGAATTTGTTTTTTACTTGATGATTAAGCGAATTAATATTTTGTTAAATTTTGCAACCGTTCACTGAACAAAAAAAAAAATTTGTTCCAATTAAAAAGCCGTGACAATTCAATGCTCTTGAATATTCAATACGGATCTGTGGGCTCAATATTTTATGCACTAAATTCTTGTGGACGCCATCATTTTTTGTCTAAATTCCTGTCAAATAAAAAAAAATATTTTTAAAATACAAATATAATTTTTTTTTTTACAATACAAATTTATTCAAACAATATTTTGACTTGATTTGTATGAAAGTGATAGCAAAATAGCTGTCACACGAAATAGTCACAAAAATGTGATTATCACATGTGACTATCACCTTACGCAGAAGGAATTAGTTGATAATGACTATCATTGATCACAAATCACCTTAGCCGATTCCACCCCAGCTTTATGTTTGAATACAATAACTATTTCTGTCCCCTTTCACACAAGGAAACTGAGTTGCCAGCAAATTTTAGTTTGTAGGCGAGAATGGCGTAAGGGGAAGGAAAACAATTTCCCCTCACCCTTCTCGCCCACAAACTAGCTAGTTTCTGGCAACTCAGTTTCATTGTGTGAAGCTGTCTTATTACTTGGTGAATTTTTTTTAAACATAATGTTGGCCCTCGTTGAAAAGTAAGACATTTTCCTAGCTTCTTCTCAAAATTGATATTTTTAACAAATTTGTAATGATTCAAATGTATTTGTTTTATTTCATATCATGGGCCCGTAATCTTTGAATGTAAATGAAGTAGAATTCAATAGTTAAATGTTTTTATTCTATGACGTTTTATTTAAAATTCATAACTTATTAATAAAAATTTTAAGATACAAACAAAAACTTGGAGACATAGTCCAGTATTAAGTTTTGTTTGGTTTTTTAAATATGAAAATGAAGAAGAAATTTTATCTTTAAGTTCTATACAAATAAAGAGTTTCGAACACAACAACAGCACTCAATTTAAGTTGATTTTATTTTGCTAAGGAAAATTGTTAAACTTGAATAAATGTAGAAGAATTTTATTTGGGTAAAGTGTATCTCCTTTACCCAAATAAAGCTCTAAAAAGTAATACAAAATATGTCCTACTTTAACATAAAATTAAATACAACAATAAATAGAGTGATTCATTGAAAAATATTATTTGGAAGTTCTGAGTTGATACACTCATGTTTTACATTTCACTTTTTGTGTGATAGCTAATAATTTTTATTTGACGATTCACCTATACAGGTACAGATACTTCGGATAAGAAGCAAGAGACTCCGAGGAAGCCTAAAAAAATAAATTCGGTAGCACAACGGCACGTGAAGAACCATGGCCCTGTGCGCGCCTGTCGACAGAAATGGAAGGACCTTACATTTTATGCCGAATCCGAACGGATAGACGAAAAGCACTTATTCGTGACAAGTGATACTCTTGGAGGATTTGTCAATTCCTCGCAAGAGGCAGTAGCCCTGAAAAAAAACTTTTTAGATTTTAGGTGGACGAGGTTGGGAAGCGAACCCAGACCTCCAGCGTGACAGTCGAATGCACTAACCATTAGAAAGCATTTATATTAGAAAGTTAAGCTCTATTTACAAAATTGTTTATTTATAAAGGCTTCTTGTGCCATTCAGTAATTAAAAAAAACTACGAAAATGTCCCTACAATTTGCACGACACTCCAAAAAAACAATGTTCATTTCAAATTGACCTGATTTGAATTTGCACGTTCTTCATTCGTTGTTCGGTTTTCTCATTTACAGTTTCGTTGTTCCGCGAACGAACAACAACGAACAACGTACACCGATGATAACACCGAAAGTCTAAAGCCAGCTTTACTCTACGGGCTACTACAAGGAAGCCTACTCGTCAAAAATACCATCTTGGACAAAATACAGCATGACCAACTTAGCTGGTACTGTCATGTGCAAAGAAGATGCCATGAGAACCAGGTTCAAAAGGCAATAGCACAAGACGTTCCAACACTATCGCGCAAGAAAGGCAGGCGCAAAAACTCCTGGATGAAACAAATGCAACGACACCTGCATTAAGTTGGCCTCAGACATGGAACAATCCAAAACCGGGAGGCCTATCGACGTTTTCTGTGCTTATGTGAAGCAGTTGAGTGGGAGAGTTGTGGTCCCCCTCGAGATCATGACAGTCGCCGGCTAAATGAAGAAGACCTATACGGATACCAAACCCCAGAATTGAGTAGAAGCTTCTTGGACTGTTCCATTGGATTTTAGAATGAGTGAAACCTTGAATGAAACCAATGGAAAACGGCATTAGAAAACTATTTATCTCCGGCGGGACTCGCATTTGCAGGGTTAGTCCGTAACCGAATGGCAAAATTTATTTTAAAAAAATGTAACCAAGTGAAATGGAGTGCTATTGTTTTGTCCGACACTGTATATAGGAAGCTTAAACTCTGCAAGTTGTTTATGTTCAGACATTTTTAATTTAAGGTGATTTCATAGTAAGTAGGTAATTAAATTATGGCAAAAAAGCTATGAATGACACTTACATAAAATAACTTTATAGAGGTCTTCAACTATATAACTGTTCTGAATTATAAATTGCAATTCAGTTTGTGAAGCTTGCGTACCAATTAAGAGTAACGACTAAACATCTATTCGAGTTCTAAATTAAGTAATGCACGAACTCAAGGCTTTGAAGGTCTTTTCCTTGAAAGCAATTTATGACGAAACAAACAAAATGTTAATGTATCTATATGTTTGTATCTACATTAAAATTGACATCATTTAAATTAAAACATAGCATTATTCTTTAACAATAAAAATATACCAACGAAATGGTACAATTTTAGTAGGTATAAAATATAATAAAACATATTCACAAATGAGTTTGCATGGGATTTGACTGGTGCTGTCAAGTTGTTTTCAATATAAAAGTGACTCGTCCACTGCAGTCACCATCCATAGATAGCTATCATTTAGGTAGATGATCGTACATTAATTTTTAACATAGCATAAACAAACTTTTTAAACATAAACTTTCTTAACACAATATTTACAACACAAAGTATTTGTGTATGCACAATGTCAGCATTCATATCGAAAAAACCTTCGAAACCACCAAACACGGCTGAGATAAACTTCGTCGAAAACTTGAAAATTTCATATTTCTTTTGCGATTTCGATCTTCAATTCGGGATCTAAAATAAAACGAACAAAAATTATCTCAAATTAACACCGGAAATTAGTCACTCCTACAGCATACTGTGAGTTCTACAACTTACCCGAAAATTTTTGAACTATGGTTTATCATAAGACCTAAGCAATCAGCAAATACCTCTGTTTCTTTCAAAACAGTAACTAAATCCTGTGGTTTAAAATCGCGTGAGGCTGCTGTGTGTAGAATTGATGGAGTTATCGAGATTGCCAAAACTTCTGATGATACATTTTGCAGGGGAACTTTTGTCAAACGATGAAAATGTGAGAATAGATAATTCAAAGTGTCGCGATTACATTCAGGCAAAGTTTTAACCAGATTTTGAAGTATTTCGATTTTTTTCATCACAGGTTGAAGCACTTAAAAAAAAAAACATCAGTCAACTGCATTAAAAAATTGATTAAAACCCTTTATCTTACTCCATTTGTTGGATGGCCCAATAAAAGTCTTAATCTCATTTGGTTTCACCAGAGGGTTCTTAATCTCACGTAAAAACAATTTCAGAACTCCTGTAAGGGTGTGTATGTTTGTCACTGATTTCAATGAATCATAATCATTTGAGTCAATGCTAAATCGAAGGGCTTGGATTTTTGTGTATTCTCCAGAAGCTCGATAAAGCCCCTCAATTGGATAGGATGCCGATTTGAATTGACTTTCAATTAGATCAACACAGTCCACTACTATTTTTGGAATTGTTGTGTAAACTTCATGTTTTAGAGTCATTTCAAGTTCCGTATCGAAGCAGGGTTCATCTTAAAGAAAACGTAGAAGAAATTTAAGCACGTTTTTAATTATCAAGCCTGTTTGACACTTTATAGTTAATTACCGTGAAATATATTATTCTTTTTGAGAACTTCAATTGTTGGTCTATTGTTGCACCAACTAGCCAATTTTCTCATAGTCCTGCCCATTTTTGTCGAAGGCAGATTTGGATTTCCTATCGAATCATTTGACTTAGTTGAAGTCGAAGATGCTTGCTGTGATCGATCTAGTTTTTTTGTCAGCTCAACTATCCTATCTTCGAGGTCTTTTCTATAATTTTTATCGTTCGAATGTTTTCTTTCGAGAATGCTAACTTTCCGTGTGAGCTCCTGTATTTGCTGAGCACAACTTCCGTCACACTGTGAAATGAGTCTTGTTTGACTAGAACTTTTGCACAAAGGAGGATGTTTCCGGTAACTTTCATTATTATTATAATAATGTGTGTCTGCTGTGAGATCTTTTCGACTTCCAGTGCGATCGCGAAAACAGTTCATTATTGTTTTGTTGCGTTTTTCGACTGAATTTGGATACATTCTAGTGACATAGATAAGGGTGTGTGTTGTTGTTTTTTCTTGTTGTTTGTTTTATCGAGCTTTCTTATCAGTTCTTGGGCTTCTGTATAGCCGTCCGCTGCCACTACCGGTCGTTAGCACATTAATTGTATATTCTTAAGTTGTTATTGTAGTTTATTTAAATTGTTGTTAATCTTTAGTTAGTTTTTTTTTTTGCAAACAAAAGCCCGCGAGAACAGTTTTTCATTAATCTTAAAAGTAATGTTTCAACAGCAAATATAAGTTACTTTGAACTGAAAGAGTTTTTTTCTTTAGTTAAAGGAGGAGACTGAACACTGAACTACTCGTATAAGCTATGTTTATCTAATCAAAACTAAATAGTGTTTTACTTTTGTTGAGGAGTGTCAAGTAGGTAAAAGTAGTATAGGACCCGTAAATTCAAATAAGATAACAACTGGAGAGGGGCTCATAATAATATCGATAGTACAAGCTTGCCAACTAGGCTGTAAGACAGGAGAAAATTTAATTGTGGCTTGGTCGAATTTGTCGAACCATAACGACTTTCGATTAACGACTGTTTTTCTTTTTTTATTTTTTTAAAAACTCCTAATAAAATACAAAATCTTATACACAAAACCCGCGCAGAAAAACATTCTAGTTTTCTACAAAGCACTAGAGAGTTTTACGTAGATTCTGGCAAGGCACTAGCAAGAGTTAGCAAAGGCTAGAACACGGGACTTGACGATTATGAACCCTTTTGCCTCGTCAGGCACAAGAGGTGTACATTGTACAAGAGATATTCCTGGTACCGAAACATGTCCAACAAGTTTTTACTAGGGAGCGACTCACGAGTGTTTGAGAAGTTTCCCTCGTCTAAATTTTCGGTACTGAAATCCAGCACGGGCTGACCAAGTATCTGACAAGTTATCCTTGTCTAGATTTTCCGTACTGAACACTTACTAGGGCCTTGCCCAAACTAGACAGAATCTTGGCATTTTTCCAGCCGGGAAGATTTAACACTTTTGTTTGGTCAGCCAAAGTTTTGATTTGGTTTCATTTCATTACAAATTAATTACAGCGGTGTTTGAACCAGTGCACCGGTTCAAAAATGTTTTCAAGGTATAATATCGGTTTTCACAAATATGTAACTCTTTAACGGGACATGCTATCAAAAAGTATTTTATGAAAGGTTTGTTGGTTATGTGGTACTCTACAAAAAAGGTTATAATATCTTTTCTTCAAACATTTGTTATAGACAAATTTGTTATAGACAAGTTACAAAACTTTTAGACGTCTTGACTTGACATTTCACCTGTTTTTTCTTAAACTATTGATTACGGGACACCCTTTATAAACTTTGGGAAAGCAAAGAATAATTTTACATTTTAAAAACTTCACTGTCCCATGAATCATATATGAACACAGAATCCGTCGCCTTCCCTGTCCCATGTATCATATACGAACACAAAACATATTTTAACAAACTAGCTTCACTGTCCCCATACAAGAAAATTAAATTTTTACAAAATATGTTAAATAACTTTTTTCGCTAATAACTCTTTTTTAAAAGTTATATCCCGTTAAAAAAAAATTAATTTTTTTTTTTTTGTAATCGGTTATAATTGTTTTTTGTCACTTAAATCAAAAAAATACCGCAACAAAAGTTATAGAACTTTTAATTATCTATATTTTTTACTTTTACAATTTCTTAATTGGAATAACGGTTCTCGCTCTGGAGCAATCCGCACGGAATAATTTCTTTTTTATTTGTTTAATTTTTTTTTAGTTTTAATGCAATTAGTACAGTAACTATATACATTCACGTATGCGTCAAATTTGGTATTTCTGATTTTTTGCTGAGTAGTTCAAGATATTGGCTTAGTAAACAACCTAAGTTTTCGACCTCGAACAGTGACGGCTTCATGGTCAAATATCCAAAAAAAAAAAACCCGATTTTTTCGCGCTTTTTTCAGTTATTGGTGAATTTAGTCCTAAAGAAGCACATCAGTGCAACTTATTTTATAAATACGTCGCGTCGGTAGCCATCGACTAAAAACATGTGTCTAAGAAAGGCAACAACAATTCTTACTGAAGAGCTCAATTGCTGTTGTCAGAGCGAAACACATCTGCACTTTAGGTCGCAAAAACCTTCCAAATTAATAATTCCTTAAAAGTGCACTTAACAAAAAACAAAAACCATTTGTCTATTGTTATTGTTTATCTTCTTCTTGATATAAACAAAATATATATCAAGTAGTATTATGAAACAGTAAAATGGAAAATAAAGAATATGGTTGACATAAATGCATCAGAGTACTGCAGCGTGTAGGTTGAGCAAAAATAATAGGACAATCATACCGGAAGGGGCGTCTATATACCCCCGTTAAGATGGGAGGGGCAATTATCTAAAAAAATGACTTAAGGTAGAAACAAAATTTTCAAACATTTTAAAATTTTACGTTATTGAGTACTATTTATGTTTTCAGTGTTCAACACTCTTTTATCAATTTTAAGTGAAACACTGAAAACCATATGCAGTTTTAGGGATCACACTTATAAAGATACAAGCAATTATCAAAAACAACTTTGCTATTAAAAGTAGAAAGTTCCAATAGTTGATATTATTATTTTAACTATCCTACCATTAGAGTAGAGTCTGTTCAGTTGTTCCTCCTTTTTAGACAAAACCAAATTTACTATATCAAGTAGGTTAGGCTTGGTACTTAACAAAACAAACAAACTCTCTTCAGATTTTTGTAGCAAGAACAGCAACGCTTTCTGAAAGATTTACCATCGGAACGTATTAGTTCTGAAAGGAAATGTTGTATCTTATAAACGATTAGATGAATCCTTATTATCCTTGATGCTGATGGATACGACCCAAGCATTTCCCTCAAGAGCATGTCTTAGATCTGCAATATGGGTAGTGGGGCTTCATTTGATAATTTATTGTAAATGCATCTGTTGAGTGTTTTTCTTTTTTATTACATATATTTGCATTGGAATTTTAAAATACCATTTTAAATTATATCTATTTTACATCTCTTTCAAGCCTTTTCTTAACTGTCTTCATTATCATCCCTAATGGGCCCTCCAGTTGCTGCCACGAATTGGCCACTTTTGTTAGTCCTTTTTCCTGCTTTACTTATGTTTGTTGTAACATTTGAAGAAAACCTTCATGCGAAATATATAACACTATTTTCTAGTAGTATAGTTTTAAAATAATTTCCTTTTGATTCTAAGTCATTAAAAAATTGCCCCTCCCACTAAATGGAGGGATATAGAACCCCCTTCCCATAGTGAAAAATACTTGTATTTTGTTCCTCTGCAAGAACCTGTATAATTTGTCCAAGACATTATTTGTCCCCCACGTTCCCTGTCCATGTATCATATATGAACGCAAAACTAAACCCCTTTTTTTACTACAAGTACTCATTATTGACGCGAAAAAAAAAACATCCCACACTAAATATTACCAAATAGTAATGGTTTTTCTTGAACAAAACTATTGGACGTGGGGATGATTTTAAGCAGTTTGTATAGGGACAGTGAAGTTAATTTCATAAAATATGTTTTGTGTTCATATATGATACATGGAACAGGGAAGCCGAATGCCAAAAAAAATTCTGTGTATCATATATGATACATGTGACGTGGGAAATATTTTTTTTTTTTTTTCTGAACAAAAATATTGCAGTTTGTATGGGGACAGTGAAGTTGTTAATTAAGTTGGCAACCATATTGATTGAAATTTTTGATATCGAGGCTGAGTTTTTATATTGTGTAATATCTTAAAGCGATAAGATTTGAACGCCGCGCCGGTACTGAATATCTATATTTAGTGGGATTCTCCAAAAATTGTTGAATAGTGTTAATAGTTCATGTTCATATATAAATGAAATAAATTTGGGTAATACATTCACTTATATAGCAGACACAAAATGCCGTATCATATAATGATTGATATAAATTCTGAGATCTATGAGATTTAAGAAGTGTTGACTAAGTTTTCTAACCGGTAAAACGGTAATACGTTTACTGAGTATTTTTTATTGCAATCAAAATATAAAATATTTTTAGTGTTGATTTATACAGTGAAACCTCCCTTAGGCGGTCAAGGACGGTGACAACGCTTTTGTCCGTTTAATGGAGTTGTCCGTTCAAGGCAAAAAATGAAGAAATTTCATGCCTTGTTCCCCTACTCTGAATTTCTGTGATCTTCTTTGCATTTTATTCCAAAATCCTTTCAAATTTATTTTTGTATATGAGCAGAACAGAAATTCAGTTAAGTTTTTGTCCGCCTAAGGCCCAGTTTTTCAGTGTTGGGTTAAGCCCCAGTTTGTTAACTCTGGAAAAAGATCTGTCTACAGTTACGTTAGGAAGCTGTTTTTTAATATGGACGATGAATGCAGAATGTATTAAAAAAACACGGAAGATTAAAATATCATTAACATTTGGTGAGTTTATCCAAAGTTAACCCACCAAACTCGGGTTTAACTTTAACCAAAACTGAAATGAATTAAATTTTATAACCTACGGCTTATATTCTTGTCCGCGTCCGATTAAGGGAGTGTTCGCATAAAGGAATTTAAATCTTAACTGGTCGCGAGCATATTTCCGTTTAAGGGATCTGTCCGCTGAAGGGAGCTGTCCCCACATAGGTTATATTTTGCCAAGTTATGGATTTTATATGGATATTTTTGAGTACTAAAATAGTTTTTTATTTTTCGAAAAATGGTTGCTAATGGAACATCTGGTAAAAAACATTTATTGTTTTTGATTTTCTCGAAAACGGTTAAGTTGATTTTTAAAGTTTTTTTTTGTATTATGAAAAAGCTTCTAAAAAGTTAAATAGTATTTAACATGCAGGTTGATTTACCTAAGGTGCGACAAAATCGTATGAGTGGGGGGTCTGTTAACACGAATTTATATAGATTGCTGCGATTGCGAACTCGCCCTATTTGTCCGTTCCTTCTACAAATATGTGTAGTAGATACATTTTTAAATGCAGTTTTTTAAAGGATCGATAAGTCAATCAGAATTTCCAAAAAAAATTAGAATAGAGTTCCCATACAAATTTGTATGGGAAAAGGGTTAATGACCTCGGAAAAAAATTTGTTTGGTCAATCATTTTTTCTTTCGGCACAAACTTTCGAGTGACGGGGTGTGCTATCCAAAAAAATGAGTTTGGGAAATAACGGACACCCTAATGTGTAGGTATAAATAATTTTATAATTAATTTCAAAAATTTATTAATACCACAATTTATTTTCAGTGACAACAAGAAGATTAGCATTGGTGGGCCAGATGGTTTTAACGGTTATTCGCACAAAAAATGCATTAGATTGTGATGTAGTATTAATACATTTTGAAAACTAGAAGAGTTAAAGCGTTAAAGCGTTACTTACGGTTCCAATTGCGGTCCATGTTTTGAGGGTCAATTCCCAATATTTTTTGTTCGTGGGCTGTTGTCAGATTTGGAGCTGGCGCCATTTTGCACCGAAAAATCACTCCACTACTTCTTAGGTGGGAAAAACCGTCGAAACTGAAACGCATAACCCCAATTCGTAACGAATTTTGCACCAAATTAGATGCAACATTGATTGTTTGGCTCTTATCGCGACGTGTCAGCATCTGCGGACCCCGGGTCTTATTTTCGTTCCATAAGATTCTGGATCGTATATGAAATTACAGAAAAACCACCCGATCTCGAAATTTTCCTACGAATAGCCCTAAATCTAAGGCCACTTGACCGAAATTCTTTAATTTGGACTTATTCTGTATCGCTTAAATGTGTACTTCGTTGTTTGTCAACGCATAATTTAATGAAGCTTAAACGAGGTTTGCATGGTGCGTTTATACTTTTGCAATACGAAACAATCTGTTTTTAATTTCTAAACAACGCAAGGGAAAATAACGGGACTTATGTTTTTTGCGCAATTCACTTGTTCACTGATGCCATTAAATAAAAAAAATAGTAAGGTGTCGCTTCCATTTCCAGTTTTCTATAAAATGCATTTTTACAGGTGCGTTTATACTTATGCAAAGCACTCTATCTTCATATTTGCGTGAATTTACATTTAAAAATGATTTCTTAACAATAAATTGAGATATAGGAAATTTTTAAAGTAAAGTTTCGAAATCTCTCAACTAAGTCTAAAACTCTTGGACACTTTAAGAGTTCAAGTATTTTTTTTTATAGCAGAGTTTTATTATTTAGAATTTTTCATTACATTTAAAACCAATTTTTCCAAACAAAATAAAGTTCTAATTTGACCTCAATAATAAATAAATCATAAATGTTTGAATGTTCAACAACTATGTAAAGACTAAGCACCACCTTTGTATATGAAAACTATAGTATTATCAATGAGTCGTCTTTATTTACGCTGGATTTCGACGGCTGGTGGCGCATGTGTTTGCAACATGTTTTATGATTTTGACAGAGTAGACATTTATTTTTCAAAAGGGTAGTTATGTGCATTCAAGAGGACACAAGCGTCCACAGGTTTTTCTCAAAACCCACCTCTGTCTACCAACTCCTACTCTCACCTCCACGTGGTGAACATCGGGTGTCTAGTACCTCAGCTGGAGACGGGGTTTAAATCCCCGTGGAAAGCTGTTGGGGACAGCCAACGAGAGAGGGGGGGAGGAGTGTTCCCACTAAGGCACTTCTCCTTTCATCGAGGCGGCAGCGGACGAATTCTCTAGATGGAATCAACGGTGGCGTCTACAGTTCCAGTTAGGTTGAACTACTTAGTGAACACCTTATATGGGCTACTACGACATATTTGTAGCTCAGGCCTATAAGGAGCGGTTACTTACTTACTTTTGATGGCGCTCACAGCCCAGGATGGGCTTCGGCCTCAACTAACAAGCCCCTCCAGCCAGCTCTGTCCCTAGCTAGCCGCTTCCAGTTGCGCACACCGAGTGCCTTGATGTCGTCATTCACTTGATTGCGCCACCTGTTACGGGTTCTTCCTCTGCTGCGTACCCCATCGGGGTTGGATTCAAAGACTCGTCGGGCAGGTGCGTTGCTGTCCATACGCTCCACGTGCCCCAGCCATCTCAGCCGCTGTATTTTCAGCTTTTTGACCAGATCAACGTCGCAGTATAGCCCGTATAGCTCGTCGTTGAATCTTCTCCTCCATACTCCTTCGATACACACCGGACCGAAAATCACACGAAGAATCTTCCTCTCAAAGCACCCTAGCAGCTTTTTATCCGAATCTTTCAGTGTCCATGCTTCTGACCCATAAAGCAGGACCGGGATGATTAGGGTTTTGTATAAAGTCTCCTTGGTTCTCTGAGAGAGGGCCTTACTACTTAAATGCCTTCTTAGACCGAAGAAACAGCGGTTGGCAAGAGTAATTCTTCGCTTGATCTCTGCACTGATGTCATTCTGCGATGTAATAGTGGAGCCCAGGTAGACAAAGTCCTTGACAACTTCGAAGTTATATCTGTCCATCGTGATATTTTGCCCGAGTCGACGATGTTGAGATTCCTCTCTCGATGACAGCATATACTTCGTCTTGTCCTCATTAACCGCCAATCCCATTCTAGCCGCCTCCGATTCAATGCTCGCAAATGCCCCTGCCACAGCTCGCTTCGTTCTGCCGACAATGTCTATGTCATCCGCATATGCAAGCAATTGAACGGACTTTTGATAGATTGTACCGCTGGTGTTGACATGTGCGTTGCGTACAATGGCTTCAAGAACGATGTTGAATAGGTTGCATGATAACGCGTCGCCTTGCATCAATCCTTTCTCAACATCAAAGGAATCGGTGGTGTTCTTACCAATTTTGACGGAGCAGCGAGATTTCTCCATCGTCATCCTGCACAAGCGGACGAGTTTGGCAGGGATGCCGAGACTCGACATGGCTCTGTATAATTCGTCCCTTTTCACGCTATCATACGCGACTTTAAAATCGATAAAAAGGTGGTGTGTATCGATCTGGAATTCCC
This sequence comes from Melangyna quadrimaculata, assembly GCA_949320155.1. Classification (NCBI taxonomy): domain Eukaryota; kingdom Metazoa; phylum Arthropoda; class Insecta; order Diptera; family Syrphidae; genus Melangyna; species Melangyna quadrimaculata. Next base: position 102,089,671 of record OX439483.1, on the reverse strand, counting down.
GGGATTTTTCTAAAATCTGTCGGAGTGTGAACATTTGATCGACGGTTGACTTGCCTGGCCTAAAACCGCACTGATAAGGGCCGATCAGATCGTTGACAAAAGGTTTTAAGCGGTCACACAGGATGGCCGACAAGATTTTATAAGCGACGTTTAGGAGACTAATTCCTCTGTAGTTGGTACATTTCAGAACATCTCCCATTTTATGGATGGGGCACACTATACCGAGGTTCCATTCATCGGGCATACTTTCCTCCGACCAAATTTTGCAGATGAGCTGGTGTATGCTCCTAGCCAATTCATCTCCCGCTGATTTAAATAGTTCGGCTTGTAAGCCATCCGCACCTGCAGCCTTGTACGACTTAAGTTTGGATATCGCCAGCCGAACTTCGGTTAGGTCGGGTGGACGGAACTCTTGGCCATCATCGTCCAAGTTGAATGGAGCGTTCTGCCTATTAGCGGCATCTTGGCTGTCTTCGCCATTAAGCAGTCTAGGGAAGTGTTCTTTCCAGATCCTCAGCACTGACTGTGTGTCTACTACCATATTCCCACTCTCATCTCGGCAGGCTTCTGTTCTAGCCTTGAATCCTTGGGTGGATCGCTTCACCCTCTGATAAAATTTTCGAACATCTCCCCTACCGCTACAACCCTCAATAGACTCTACCGCCCGCTTCTCGTGCTCTCTCTTTTTCCTCCTGAGAAGTCGGCGTTCCTCTTTTCGTTTCAGCCCGTAGAGCTCCCGGGCCACTCTCTCAGCAGCTCTTGTTCGAGTCTGCAGCATTGCCTGGTAGGCCTCGTCCTTAGCTGCATGCGCTAGCCGGCACTCCTCATCGAACCAGGGGTTTCGTTGTATTCGCCTAGTGAAACCCAGCACATCAGAGGCGGCACTTCTAATGGCTTGTTGACAGTGTTCCCACTGGTCCTCTGCACTTGATGCTGGTAGCGGACCTCCTGAGAGATTAAGAGTTACGTGGTCTGCAAAAGTTCTGGCAGTCTCTTGCGATTTAAGCTTCTCGACATCGAATCTTTTCACAGCATCTGCTCTGCGCTGTCGCGTCATGGATATCCGCATACGTAGTCTAGCTACCACCAGGTAGTGATCCGAGTCAATGTTGGCCCCTCGGAACGTTCGGACGTCCAAGATACTGGAAGCATGTCTCGCGTCTATCGCGAGATTTGGTTGACGGTTACTTGATCACGCGACCGCCAAGTCCCCTTGTGTATATTGAGGTGTGGGAAGTAGGTGCTTGAGATGATGACATTTCGCCCCGCCGCAAAGTCTGCCAGCCTGTGTCCGTTGCCGGAAGTTTCGTCGTGGAGGCTGTGTCCTCCGACTATCGAACCAAAGATGCCCTCCTTTCCGAATCTTGCGTTGAAGTCACCAAGAATGATCTTCACGTCGTACTTCGGGCACATATCATACGTTGTCTCCAAGAGATCGTAGAATGCTTCTTTGGTTGAGTCTTCTCTCCTTTCATGGGGGGCGTGAACACAAATCAGCGAAATGTTCTTAAATTTGCCTTTGATGCGGATTGTGACCAGGCGCTCGCTTACACTTCGGAAGCCCAAGACTTCTTGCCTAAGTCTTCCCCTTATCACAAAACCACAACCCAAGAGCCGCTGACCCTGTTCCTTCAAGCACCCGCCGTAGTAGATGTCACACGTTTTCAGTCTCCGTACGCCCTCTCCATCCCATCGCACTTCCTGGATGGCTGTTACGTCAGCCTTTAGCCTGTCCAGGTTCTCCACTAATTGTTCGGCTGCACGTGTTCTGTATAAGGACAGGACGTTCCACGTGCAGATCCGAAATTCATTGTCCTTGTTTCGTTTGCTGGGGTCGTCAACTTTAATATCATCCATATCCGAGGCTTGTTGTTGTTTCGGAACAACTTTTTTTTACGTGGTAGGGAAGTTACCCCGACGCACAACCCCCGACCCGGAGGACCAGACCCTTCGTATAACTCCAAGGGTAGGGAGCCGGATAAACCGCTCCTTATAGGCCTGAGCTGCAAATATGTCGTAGTAGCCCATATAAGGTGTTCACTAAGTAGTTCAACCTAACTGGAACTGTAGACGCCACCGTTGATTCCATCTAGAGAATTCGTCCGCTGCCGCCTCGATGAAAGGAGAAGTGCCTTAGTGGGAACACTCCTCCCCCCCCTCTCTCGTTGGCTGTCCCCAAAAGCTTTCCACGGGGATTTAAACCCCGTCTCCAGCTGAGGTACTAGACACCCGATGTTCACCACGTGGAGGTGAGAGTAGGAGTTGGTAGACAGAGGTGGATTTTGAGAAAAACCTGTGGACGCTTGTGTCCTCTTGAATGCACATAACTACCCTTTTGAACATCGTTTGTTTGTTTATGGGTTTTTCATTTGTATATGAAAACTTTAGTATTATCAATGACTTGTCTTTATTTAGGCTGGATTTCGCCGGCTGGTGGCGCATGTGTTTGCAACATGTTTTATGATTTTGACAGAGTAGACATTTATTTTTAGAAAGAGTAAGTCTAGTTATATTGTAAGGGAGTAAGAGAGTAAGATCTCGACTTTCAAATTTGTTTCCTCAACAAAAAGTGTTGAGAGAAGTTGGTGGATTTCGACACTACGTGACTCAGTAGTCGCCGCTTCTGATGAGATTACTATAGTTTTTATATACAAAGGTTTTCCTTTGTATATGAAAACTATAGTATTATCAATGAGTCGTCTTTATTTACGCTGGATTTCGACGGCTGGTGGCGCATGTGTTTGCAACATGTTTTATGATTTTGACAGAGTAGACATTTATTTTTAGAAAGAGTAAGTCTTGTTATATTGTAAGTGAGTAAGAGAGTAAGATCTCGACTTTCAAATTTGTTTCCACAACAAAAAGTGTTGAGAGAAGTTGGTTGGCGTGAAACTAACAAACGAGATACATTTCTTTTCCATTTGACGTTCAATGCATTTCCCATAAGAGAAAAACAAAAACAGCTCGTAGAAACATTATTTTCACAAATTAATTTTATATGAACGGTTGTTTGTATTATAATTGTAATAGAATGCTAGTTTGCAAATCAAACGTAAAATATATCGAAACTAATTACTAATTTCCTTTATTTTGCAAATGAAATATTTAAACAAACGTGCTTTTTTGTTATTGTTTTCCAAAATGGATGCAAGGCGTCAATCAGAAGGATATCATGTGCGTAGTTAGGTAGAAGTTTAGGGGGCTAGAGTTTCTTATGGATTTTAATAAAACATTAATTTTCCTTTTTAATATAAGTAAAGAAAGAAGTAGACATTTTAAAGGTCCACTTAAGTGATCGTAAAAAAAAAGATAATACCAGGAAATTATGTGTTGCACCAATAATTGGGGTTGCTATTTTTCGATTAGTTTCGTTCACTTTTGCTTTCGTAAAAATAGAATTATAACAGTCAAAAGCGCTCACTTAAGTAAATGTAATAAGCGAAACAACGAAAATTAGTTTTCCAAATTATCAAAAGGAGTCACCTATAATGCACTTAAGTGATATAAATCTTCATTTTATTTTTTTGTATTAGTTACGCGCAGGTTAATATAAAGTTAATATAAATTATAGGGACATCATTTGATTTCTCTGTGTTCGTTTGTTTTATCCTACCACGTAAGTTTCTTTCTAAGAATAATTTTTTAACGTAGTTTCGGGCAAAAAAAATTGTTATCCTCCATTTAAAAAAAGGTTAGCACTCTTTTAAAGTAAACTCTCATTAAAAATAGAACTAATTAAGAGTGATCGAGCTTGACCTTCATTAATACCTTGCCTCTTTTGTAAACCAAGAAACAAATGTGTAAATAGCCAATTGAAAAATATTTTTTTTAACAATTTATTGCTTCACAAGAAGATTTTTATTCAAATAACTTAATTTTACGAACATACATATTTTTTTAATAATCGTGACTACGCCTCTGCATTTCTCTATTTCTAATCGAGTACTTTTGTTGTTGTTTTTGGTTGTAAAGGTGGTTTGTTTACATTTTTCATTTACAAAGCAAAGCATTTTAGCTATCTATTTTATTATATGTTCGGGTTGATTTATAAGCTTATACATTTTTCGATTCTATTTCAATCATAATATAGATACCTGTTGATATAATATAATTTGGTAAAACTAATTTTCATCTGGCGCTTTTTTCGTTTTCTCTTATGGGAAATACATTGAACGTCAAATCGAAAATAATTCTGTCGCCTTTTGAAGCTTAAGCGCTTGAGATGCAGGTGGCGTGGAAAGCAACTTACCAGGTGTCAATAGTTTCCATACACAAAGGCACCGTTAAAGGAATCTGATGATTGGTGTGGCAGCCATAATATTTGTTTGTTTATGGGTTTTTCCTTTGTATATGAAAACTATAGTATTATCAATGAGTCGTCTTTATTTACGCTAGATTTCGACGGCTGGTGGCGCATGTGTTTGCAACATGTTATATGATTTTGACAGAGTAGACATTTATTTTTAGAAAGAGTAAGTCTAGTTATATTGTAAGTGAATAAGAGAGTAAAATCTCGACTTTCAAATTTGTTTCCTCAACAAAAAGTGTTGAGAGAAGTTGGTGGATTTGGACACTACGTGACTCAGTAGTCGCCGCTTCTGATGAGATTACTATAGTTTTTATATACAAAGGTTTTCCTTTGTATATGAAAACTATAGTATTATCAATGAGTCGTCTTTATTTACGCTGGATTTCGACGGCTGGTGGCGCATGTGTTTGCAACATGTTTTATGATTTTGACAGAGTAGACATTTATTTTTAGACAGAGTAAGTCTAGTTATATTGTAAGAGAGTAAGATCTCGACTTTCAAATTTGTTTCCTCAACAAAAAGTGTTGAGAGAAGTTGGTGGATTTGGACACTACGTGACTCAGTAGTCGCCGCTTCTGATGAGATTACTATAGTTTTCATATACAAAGGCACCACTAAAGGAATCTGATGATTGGTGTGGCAGCCATAATATTTGTTTGTTTATGGGTTTTTCCTTTGTATATGAAAACTATAGTATTATCAATGATTTGTCTTTATTTACGCTGGATTTCGACGGCTGGTGGAGCATGTGTTTGCAACATGTTTTATGATTTTGACAGAGTAGACATTTATTTTTAGAAAGAGTAAGTCTAGTTATATTGTAAGTGAGTAAGATCTCGACTTTCAAATTTGTTTCCTCAACAAAAAGTGTTGAGAGAAGTTGGTGGATTTGGACACTACGTGACTCAGTAGTCGCCGCTTCTGATGAGATTACTATAGTTTTCATATACAAAGGCACCACTAAAGGAATCTGATGATTGGTGTGGCAGCCATAATATTTGTTTGTTTATGGGTTTTTCCTTTGTATATGAAAACTATAGTATTATCAATGACTTGTCTTTATTTACGCTGGATTTCGACGGCTGGTGGCGTATGCGCACATGTGTTTGCAACATGTTTTATGATTTTGACAGAGTAGACATTTATTTTTAGAAAGAGTAATTCTAGTTATATTGTAAGGGAGTAAGATCTCGACTTTCAAATTTGTGTTGAGAGAAGTTCGTGGATTTCGACACTACATGACTCAGTAGTCGCCGCTTCTGATGAAATTACTATAGTTTTAATATATAAAGGTTTTTCCTAAAATTCGTAATAGATCTAGCGATAACATGTTATGGATCTCTTGATTTAAGACATGTACAAAAAAACGACCATATCTACACAATTTTCAGTTAGCCATAATATGAATTCACATCAACTAATGCATTTATGTGAACGGATTTTTTTATAATAATTTATTTAAGCGTTGTTGGAGGAGCTATAACAAATGCAAACAAAATGTAATAGAATCCCATTATAGATATTCTTGTAGCAAATACATCAACCAATTTCTTGTTTATGTAGTTTATCCATAAATATAGACATCACAGACTCATGAGTAATTTTGTGTTGTTAGATATATATAATATATTTTATTGAAGTATATACAATTGGGTCTTAATTCTATTTAACAGTATATTACATTGATGTTTTAAATTGTTTTGGCACATAAGGGGCCTAATCTTATACATTGTTTTTTATTTTTGTCTAAATTATTTAAAAAATTGTCTTCGATTGTCTTATACTATTTACATTATTATGGATGGTTCATCTCGGGTTTCTTCATATCCGGTTGTATTTGTGGTGGTATGCGGGGTAAGGATGGCTGCTAGCCACGGTGGTAGTTTGACGCTGCGTCCTCATAGAATTGGATTGCTTCGTCGTCGTTGATAGAAATGATTCCTTCGTCCAGTATTGCTGTTACATCCAGGTATCGAGGCTCGGGGTATCTCTCTCCGCTGGTTATGGTTCTCACTATAGGGTTCGGATGATTGCATGGATTGCTCGTCAATCGTTTGGCACTATAGATCATGTATTTTTCCACGGGTGAATTGTTAGAATATTAGGGCAAATATATATTCGATATTTAAATGCGTTTTACCGACAACAATTTGGCCGTGTTTTTCTGTGTGCCCTTATCTCAGCTTTTATATCTGCTTAAAAATGATTCCCATAAGTATAAAATACAAAAAGAATTTGAATATTTTCAGAATTATTGTTTTAATCCACACAGTTCAAGTGATTGATAATGAAGTGGTGCAAGGCGAACGGGGAACTCCAATCGTTTAAAATCAAATGGCATATCAGTTGGAATGATTGGAATACGTGGTATCAGCACATCTCCTTTTGATTTTCCATTCAGATCTGTCGCTCCGATGAGGTTCGGCATCTGTTTTTTGACTGCGAGTCTGGTTTCATTGCACAATCGAGGTGGGTTTATGTTCCGCAAAACAAATAATTGGTTCACCGATTTTAAGCGACAATCTGTGCGGTATTTTGATTGATTATTGATTCTTTTTTGTTTATTATAATATTTGATTATTTTTTATTTTCAACTTTCAGTTTTGTATTCAAGTTTCAATTTTTGTAAGTTTAATTTTTGAACACATTACAGAGTTAAATATTGAAATTTGCATATTTCTTGGCTGCTATTGGCCAGATTTAGCTAAAACCGCTTTGAAATCCCAGTATAATAGTTAGGGCGTTAAGGCCATATTTTAGGTCAAACCTTGCACCTCATTCTGACGGGATGAGCTTTGGTACACTAAAAGTCCACATTCTAAGTTAACTTTTAAGAAGTGTTGCCACGGTGGCAAGACTGGCAGATCGGAGATATAAGGGTTTGCTTCTGACCATGTTTTAACACGAAACTTCACATAAATTAGCAGATAAATCGGAAACCAGACATCGGTTGATGTCGTTGACACCCCCCACCCTTGTAAGCGGGGGGAGCAAAATACCCTCGGCAAATAAGGGTTTTTATTTATCAGAAAATAATGGTTATTAAATGAATATTCATTAAATTTTAAGATGAGCATCGACGTAGAATTTCATACTCTACAGCATATCCGAAGTATATTTTTATCCATGTATTAATTTTTTTGTATAATCGCTTTCGCTGTGGGAGTATATCAAACCACTATATATTTGTCTTGGTATAATTTAAGCATATGACACATGACCTTAGGCTAATTTTTAATGCCCAATTTTTTGCAATCAAAATAACTTCAATATAATTTCTCTAGAAAAATTTATAACCTTTGTATAAAATGATGCCTAAATTTTCAGTGAAACGAGCATAACATTACCAAATTTAAATGGTATGGTGATGAAACTTGGCACACTTGTCTTATTTGTCAAAAGAAATTAGACTCAAAAGAGTCCATACAAATATATGGGCGAAAGGGTGTTTTTTTGAGTGAAAGGGAAAAGTGAATTACTATTACCAGTAAACCCCTACCAAAACTGGTATGTTGGTATGTTGTTGAAAGTTGGTAAAAATATTTTATTTCTTGAAAGAACCAAGACTCAAAAGAATTCATGCAAATATATCGGTTCCAGGGGTTTTTTGTAGGCGGAAGGAAAATATGAGTTATAAAGCCAACAATTTATTTTTATGCAATCGGGGTACAAATATTCAATGTGGTTCATGATTTTAAGATATTTTTTTAACGCTGAATCCAATTTAAGTACAATTAAGACGATACAATCATCATTAAGAAAGTAATCGTCGTTTTAATGGAAAAATTAATGAATTTTTAAAGTAGAACAGATAAAACATTTTCCCTCAAAAACCACCTTTGACAATAGATACTTGATTTATCGTTTTCTATTCTTGGTAACAACACAAAACAAAACATTTCTACCAACTTTTATCAACGTACTAGTTCTAGGGGGGGGGGGGGGGGGTTACAGGGCATAGTTTTACACTTTTCTGTTTCACTCAAAAAAACATCCTTTAGTCCTAGATATTTTTATGGACTCTTTTGATTCTTATTTCTTACGACAAATGAGACATGTGTTCCAAGTTTCTCCACCATACCATTGAAACTTGGTATTGTAATGCTCCTTTCACTGAAAATTTAGTTATCATTTTATAAAAAGGTTATAACTTTTTCTAGGGAAATTATATTGAAATTATTTTGTTGCATAAGATTGGGCATTAAAAATTACCCAGAGGTCATGTGCCATATGCTTAGATTATGCCAAGCTAAATATATAGTGGTTTGATATACTCCCACTTTCCCCTCCCCCATTTCGAATGCGATTATACAAAAAACTAATACATGGATAAAAATATACTTCGGATATGATGTAGAGTATGAAATTCTACGTCGATGCTCCTCTTAAAATTTAATGAATATGCACTTTATAACCATTATTTTCTGACAAATAAAAACCCTTATTTGCCGAGGGTATTTTGCTCCCCCGCTTACAAGGGTGGGGGAGGGGTAAAAAAATGAACATATTCCTATGGCTTCAAGTATTTTAAATCCAACGAGACATTCCACGAAATCAACCGATGTCTGGTTCCCAATTTATAGGCTAATTTATGTGAAATTTCGTGTTAAAACATGGTCAGAAGGCAACCCCTATACCTCCGGTCTGCCAGTGTTGCCACCGTGGCAACACTTCTTAAAAGTAAATTTAGGATGTGGACTTTTAGTGAACCAAAGCTCATCCCGTCAGAATGAAGTGCAAGGTTGGCTCCCTTAACGCGCTAACTATAATAAGAATAGATTCTGGAAATTTAAATAAACTCGAGTCCGTAAAGGACAAACACACAAATATTCATTTTTATATATATTATGATTAATTAATTAATATTACTGGGCTGGGTGTTGTCTATTTTCCATCATTTAAAACATTTGCACAAGAGCCTTGTTTCATTTGAAAGGTAGTTATATAATTTTCGCTACAGGGAATCTATTTTATAACCGAGCTCCTATACATTCATCGATGTTCATCTAGTTAAACATTTTTTTTTTGTGATGGATTTAATTATTGTATCGTCAAATTCCTTCTAAATAGTTCCCCGGTATTCTTTTAACTTTCTAAGCAATAGTGACAGTTATAAGATTTCTTTTTTTTAAATAACCCATGCGTATAAGGTATCTTCCGGATTTTAATGCTTTTAATTCACAAGCGATTATTTAAAAACATAAATTGCCTCCATCATGGTTGGTTGTTTTAACCGGAACTTATATAAAAGGGACATACTTTCTATGGCGATTTTCTGGAGCATATAAAAGGGCAAAATGCTATCCGTCCTCTAAGGAAAAACATTCAACGTCTTCCTCTCTAGCTCTTGTTTAACAAAAGAAGAACAGTTAAAACAGAAGAGAATAGAATAATTTGCCCAGTCAGTAGCAAAAAAGAAACCAAAAAAAAACGGAAGGTCCTTGTTTTGTACGCTATTTTTTTGTTTGTTTGTCAAAAACTTTAAAAGATGTTAGACCTACTTTGTTGGTCATCGGCATAGTCATCGTCATCCTCATCGTTGTCGTCATCATTGCCTCATATATATTTTATCCCTTAAGCTAATTTAACTAATTCCATGGCTGTTTTTTTTTTTTTATTTTTATGATAGTCCGGTCAAAGATTTGCAGCATCTTCATCATTTTGTCCACACCTCGGTCTGGTTATCCTGGTCGTTAACTTGGCCTGACATTATTTGCTGGATGATGGTCTTTCTCTATCATCATCTGATAAGAGCTTCACGTGACTGTGTCGAACATCAATGTGAACTCCTGCCACTTCTTCACAAATGTAACATTTTGTTGTACGTGCATCATCAACAAATGTTTTCATCGGGAGCGGGACATAACACACATATAAGATAAACAGGATTTAATAACAAAACCTCGCTGCTCTGCGGCCAGGCCATGTCGGACGCGATGACTACCGAAAATTTGCGAGGTGAAGAAATGACAACTTTTAGAGTTGCACGCTGACATTTAGCATTTAGCACACAGCGAGTAGCTGATGGGATGCGATGGTAGGTATATATTAAAGCGTCTGTGTCCAGGAGGGTTCTGGCTCCAATTCTGTAGGTGGTCTTGATTTATGCGGACAGGGGAAATATAAAGTGGCGCCATGGCGATGGCGGCACTGAGCCACTGCTCCACTTGTTCCACGTCAGGTTTAAAGAGCAACGACGACGTCGTTTTAGTCGTTGCCGCGCCGACCCGGTCGTCCGTCCGTCGTCGATTCAATTGGAGTCGGAGCCAGAACAATGGCAATAACCGACCAATGTTCGTGAAAAATTTGTTCCAGGAATGACCATGGTTTGGAATTTATTTGTTTTAAGGAATACCTTCTGCTTCTATACCTACCTACATTGTGGAATATGCAACGCGTTGCGTCGTTGGTCGTCGTCGTCGGCTTAAAGAACAATCCTATGCTTAATATTAAGATTTGTAGCAATGATAATATGGTGAGGTTTGAGGTATAATGTTCTCCTAGTGGCAGTTAAATATTTTGGTTGAGAAGACACATCTAAAGGATTTTTGTTGTTCTTATATGTTGTTTACATGACCACACCACAAATTTGTTTTGTTTAGTGATTTATTAAAATTTCTCATAGCCAATATAAAAGAAGTAGAAATAAACTTTAGGTATAACTTTTGGTAAAAGAGGTGTGAGATAAACTAAAAAAATCAAAATTAACAATGAAGATGCCAAAAGTATTAGAAATAGTTTCCTAAGGAAGTCTAACATTCAAATGGACCTGTTATGGTTTCAAGGCTCCCAAGGCTTATAAAATTTCAAAGTCTATGAACAACGTAGAATAATTTTATTTTTATTTTGTTGTTTTTCCTGAGGCAGCAAGTGCAGGTGCAATTTAATTCTGCGATTGGTACTTTTCTTTCCGTAAAAATCTTATAAGTTAATAACGTTAAAAACCAGTGTTTGCCGATTACAAAAAAGACCGTGAAATTAATTCAAAAAAAGAATTAAGCAAGCCCGTCGCCGTCGGTCGAATCGTATGGCTTATTTTTATTTTCCCCAGTTCATCGAAAAATTCAATAGGAAAAAGTTCTTTCAGTTTTTACCGAATTTTTCAATTTTCTCTCTCCTTTTTCTTTTCTAGTTCTTCTTTCCGTGAAACCCCATTTTGAGCTATTACGAACATTGAGGCAAAAATCAGCCAAATCAGTATGGATGTTCTCAGTGAATCGCTTAGCAACAAATAGCACATCATTTTTATTTTTAAAGAAGAATTAATTGACCACAGTGCCTTCTTTCGGTTATTTAATTGGTTAAAGCTATAAAAACCACCTTGGCCTGCTAAGACGAAAATTTATTAAATTTTGTCAAAATTAAAAAAAGTACGTATACGCCCGGGTGAACCTCTATTTGATGGTGTATTTTAAAGAAACTACAAAACTCAACAAAAATTAAGGGAACGATTTTTGTCGATTTTTGTAGTGTTTTTTGAAGAGCTGAATCTTTGTGAAAAATGGCCGTATTGAGATGAAACAAAAGGATTCATATTTTTAGACTTCAATTATTTTTTTAATATACAAATATAGCGCAATCACAAAAAAAAAAGAAAAACTGAAGACATGCATTTAATAATTTTGTTAGAGTTAATCAAATGTATTCGTAGACTTCATAATTTTTCGTTGTCCTGCAATTTTTGTTCGATACAGAGTTTTGATCTTGAATGAAAAAAAAACACCGTTTTGTCTTTGATCACTAATAACTTGACAAATAAAATTTGAGGACAGTTTCATAAACAAGAGCTAAATTCTTTTAAAATTTTATTAGTTAGGGCGTTAGGGGAGCCAACCTTGCACTTAATTTTGGCGGGATAAGCTTTGTTACACTAATAGTCCACATCCTAAGTTTACTTTTAAGAAGTGTTGCCACGGTGGCAGACCGGAGATATGTAGCCTTCTGACCATGTTTTAACACGAAATTTCACATAAATTAGCCTATTATTTGATAACCAGACATCGTTGATGTCGCGGAATGTCTTGTTGGATTGGGAATACTTGAAGCCATAGGAATATGTAAATTTTCTGGCCCCTTCCCCACCTTTGTACGCTGGAGGAGCAAAATACCCTCGGCGGATAAGGGTTTTTATTTGTCAGAAAATAATGGTTATAAAATGAATATTCATAAAATTTTAGGATGAGCGTCGACGTAGAATTTCATACTCTACAGCATATCCGACCGAAGTCCATTTTTATCCATGTATTAATTTTTTATATAATCACTTTCAAAATGGGGGAGGGTAAGGTAGAAGTATACCAAACCACTTTATATTTAACTTGGTATAATCTAAGCGTATGGCACATGACCTTAGGCTAATTTTGAATGCCCAATCTTATGCAATCAAAATAATTTCAATGTAATTTCCCTATAACGTTATAACGTTTTTATAAAATGATGACTTAATTTTCAGGGAAACGAGCATAACATGAACAAATTTCAATGGTATGGTGAAGAAACTTGGCACACATGTCTCATTTGTCGTAAGAAATAAGAATCAAGAGTCCATAAAATCATCTGGGGCTAAAGGGTGTTTTTTTGAGTGAAACAGAAAAGTGTAAAACTATGCCCCGTAAACCCCATCCAGAACTAGTACGTTGATGAAAGTTGGTAGGAATGTTTTGTTTTTTTATTGTTACCAATAGTAAAAAAAGATAAATCAAATATCTATTGTCAAAGGTATGGTTTTTGAGGGAAAATGTTTTATCTGCTCTACTCAAAAAATACATTAATTTTTCTATTTAACGACCATTACTTTCTTAATGGTGATTGTACCATCTTAATTTTACTAAAATTGGATTCAGCGTTAAAAAATACTTTAAAATATGTAAATACATGTAATAAAATATTGGTTTTATAACCCATATTTTCTTTCCGTCTAAAAAAAACTCCCCCGGAACCAATATATTTGCATGGATCTTGGTTCTTACAAGAAATAAAACATTTCTACCAACTTTCATCAACATACCAGTTTTGGGAGGGGTTTACTGGTTATAGTAATTCACTTTTCCCATTCACTCAAAAAAACACCCTTCCGCCCCAGATATTTGTATGGACTCTTTTGGTTTTTATTTCTTACGACAAATGAGACATGTGTGCCAAGTTTCATATTATGCTCGTTTCACTAAAAATGAAGTCATCATTTTATAAAAAGGTTATAACTTTTTCTAGGGAAATTATATTGAAATTATTTTTGATTGCATAAGATTGGGCATTAAAAATTACCTTGAATTTTTGAACAACAACTTAAAGGCGCTACCACTTTTGCACTCATCAGTCTCCTTTTTGTGGTGCTGAGCTTTAATCCAATTTTATTTGAAAAACCATAGGATTCGAACCTACGCATATCAGATTTGCTCAGTCTTAGCAGTCGTGTGCACTACGCACTCCACCGCTTTAGACCACTGACGTCACAGGTCGAGATGTGTTATTTGTTTATCAAATGCATTTGGATCATCAGCATTTTTATAAGCGCCTTTAAGTATGCTGTCTTGTTCCGCCTCCATTTTTCTCCATACCTTATTTCGATAGACTACAATTCTCAGTACGTATCAAAGAGGGAGAGGTTGGACGATCGGTAACGAACGAGACCATTAAGTTATTATTGTTATTATTGTACTATTCGTACTAGAATGTCAGCTTATTAGGCTTAACCATGAATGGAATGACATTCTAGTACGAATAGTACAATAATAACAATAATAAATTAAAAATTACCCTTAGGTCATGTGCCATATGCTTAGATTATCCCAAGCTAAATATACAGTGGTTTGATATACTTCCACCTTCTCCGCCCCCATTTTGAAAGTGGTTATACAAAAAACTAATACATGGATAAAAATGGACTTCAGATATGCTGTAGAGTATGAAATTCTGCGTCGACACTCATCTTAAAATTGTATGATTATTCATTTCTTAACCATTACTTTCTGACAAATAAAAACCCTTATCTGCCGAGGTTATTTTGGTCCCCCGCGTAGGGTAGTGGGGGAGGGGTCAAAAAGCTAACATATTCCTATGGCTTCCTTTGTTTTCTTAATCCAAAGAGACCTTCCACGACATCAACCGATGTCTGATTCCCGATTTAGAGGCTAATTTATGTGAAATTTCGTGTTAAAACATGGTCAGAACGCAACCCTTATATCTCCGGTCTGCCAGTGTTGCCACCGTGGAAACACTTCTTAGAAGTAAACTTATGATTTGGACTATTAGTGCACCAAAGATCATCTCGTCAGAATGAAGTGCAAGGTTTGACCTAAAATATGGCCTTAACGCCCTAACTATCAGAGAGTTACTACATTACTTAAGAAAGATTTTGGTGTCGGGTTGAGATTTATTTAAAAAAAAAAAAATGTAGGTTATGGGTTGAGATTTATTTTCAAAAATATCTCTGAATGGTTGATATTTTTACGAAAAAATTAATGCAAAAGGTCAACCTTTAACCTTTTTCGCTGAAAATAAATCAAAAATGGTTAAGTGAATGCATCAAATTTGGAATTTGCCGAGAACATTTTTATTTTTCAAAAAAAAAAATACATATGAGCTTTTTTTCTTATTTTGGGTATTAAGTCTTACTATTAATCTCTTAAAATAAAATGCAAAGACGAAAATGCCTTTTCGACTGTGACTTGAGTTACTGGGACTCCAAGCACAACCAATGCAATTTCGAAAAAGCCCAATAACCTGCATTTCCGTATGCATAAGTACTAAAAAAATACTATCGGTCAAGTAACGGGCATAAGTAGGTATGTAGGTAGAAATGGCGGCCACGGGCAGTCTGCCCATAGCCCAATTAGCGCTGAAGTACGCCGTTTTTAAACCATAACTCGTTTGAACCTGTGGATGGAATTGAAGAGAGAGAATATGGGCATATCCTCAGGATATCGTCCCATTTTCTTTGAGTTTAGAATAGGATTTTGTTGTAGCTTTTAGCACAATCATCAGAAAGTGGATCACTCACTCAACCAGATCAGCACCCGCAACCGCACCATCCACAGTTAGCCCAATTGGCAGTTCGTTGGCTGGCACTGGAGCGTCCACTGATCTGATTGAATGATCATCCGGCCGCTGTGCACCACAAACCCCCACCAGAACCCTAGTCCGCTATCTTGCGATCATAGGGAATCGACGGAAGGTATAATGCAGAAGTAGCCGAAATTTGTCCTAGAGCCATTTCGTCGCGTTGAGAAAAGATATCAAGTCTTTGTACTTCATTTCAGAAAGTTCGTTAATGTCGTCAAAGAATGCTCTTCCGAGTGACTGTTTTCTAGCTTTGGCCAGAGCAGTGCATTTACAGAAGAAATGAACTACTGTTTCCTTTTCCTGCTGATCCTCACAGCTCCGACAGTGAGTATTGTGAGGTATGCCCAGCTTCGCTGCATGCTCTCCTATTGGCTAGTGTTTGCTACAGGTTGCAACTACCCTGGCTATGTCTTGCCTGGGTCTGCGTATTAGATCAATTGTTCGGTTCTTGTCATAGGTGGGCCAAATCTTCCTAGATATAATACAGTTTGATAAACTGTTCCACCTACGGTTTGCTTTAGTAAGATAAATTGAGAGAATTTTGCCCTTCATAGCTCCAAGCGGAATGTTGACTCTTTCCGCAAGTGAGCCATGAAGGGCTGAACCTTGCCTGGCCAGCTCGTCATCCCGTTCATTGCCCTCAATGCCACTGTGACCCGGCACCCAGATAAGAGTGACATTGAGGTCAAACTCATCCCGGCATTGCTGGACCAGTTTGGAGGATGCTGAAGCTGAATTAATGGCTTTAACAGCCGCTTGACTGTCTGTAATAATAGCTGCATTACGGTTCTGGTTTGGATCTGCTTTTAGTAACTTGCAAGCTTCCATGATTGCCAGCAATTCAGCTTGTAAGACGCTAGCCGAAAGGACCTAGATAAATTTAGAAACTCAGAAATGATTTCTGCACCAACGCCACACTCCATCTTTGAGCCATCAGTAACGATAGTTGTGTCGAAATCTTTCGTCACGACGTTATCATTCCAATTCTTCCTGGATGGAAATTTAAGTTTGAAATCCTTACTGATACTCATTGTAGGGGTACAGTAGTCAGTGGGAGTCGAAAACATTTCCATTGGAATCAAGTCTGTGATATTGCTGTGACCATAGGGCTTGGCAAACCAAGAGTTTGATTCTTTAAGTCTTAAAGCGTTGCAAGATACTAGATATTTAATATGTAAATCAAGTGGTAGAGGGTACAGAAAAACACTTTAGGCATCAGTCGGGCAGGATCTTATAGCCCCTGTCGTGCCAATGCTAGCAGTTCTTTGAACCTTCCTAAGTTTATCGATGTTATATTTTTTGTTAAGTGCAGGCCACCATACAATCGAACCGTATGTGAGGATCAGTCGTACCACGGCTATGTACGTCAACAGGATCATCTTCGACTGAAGCCCCCACTTTTACCAAAGGTTTTACTACAGGCATAGAATGCTATGCAGGCCGTTTGGCCGTTGAGTCGGGGTAGAGTGAAGGGGTGTATCTTAGTCTTGGTAGTAAATAGCATCAGTTCAGTTTTGCTTTTGTTAACTCCTAGTCCATAGCTCGTGGCCAAGTTGGTGACCTTCCTTATTGCCATTTCCGTGATCTCACTTAACACAGGAGTAAACTTCCCTGAGACTAATATCACCAAATCATCAGCACATGCCACCGCCTTTACTCCACATCTTTCCAACTTAACAAGAATTTTATTAATGACTAAAAGCCATAGAAGAGGGGACAGAACCCCACCCTGGGGTGTACCTCTACTTACATGTTTGGTCGAGTTTGAATTACCTAACGTAGATTGAATCCGTCTGTCTCTGAGCATGGATATTATCCATTCTCTTATGTAGTCTTCTACACCAAAATCAACTAGAGACTCTAGGATAAAAACCACTCTTACATGTCTCCAGGACTCGGGAACATAGTTAAGAGATAATCATCCTTTACAAATTGTTTCCAGCCAGGGAGCATAATTGGCAGTATGCCGTCCAGGCCTGGAGATTTATACGGTGAGAATGTATTAATTGCCCAGGCAATTTTTCTTTTGTTATAACGGTATTGATATGCTCTACTCGAGCTGAAAACATGTCCCAAGGTTCCAGCGTCGCTAACCTGCTGTTCTCGCAGCCCGGGAAGTGCGTCGTCATTTTTAACTCCAAAGACTCAGCTGGAGAGACTGTCCAGGAAACTTCAGGCTTTTTCAGGAATGATAGATTACAATATTCCTTCGATAGAATTTTACCTTGCGGAATCTTTTTTATTTTCAATTGACTGACAGAATTCCCTCCAGCCTTGTTGCTTAGCTGATGCTAGAGCTCGCTTGTAAACCTTGAGACAGTCTTTATAGGGTTGATAGAACTTATGTTTGTGGCAGATATTAAAGATTGTTCTAGTCATTTTCCTTAGATTAGATAGGTCTTCATTCCACCAAGGGGGTAGTGTTTTACGGCTATATTTTATTGGACAGGAGACCTTAAAAGCAGTGCTCATTGATGCCTCAAAGGATTTGACCTTTGACTCAAGATCTATGACCGAGACTGGACTTAGATTCGGTATATTGCCCAGTTTAGATTTAACAACTTGACTGATTTCTTCCAGTCTATTCTTTTGGGATTTCTATAAGGGGATTTATTTTCGGTTATGAAATTACTGTTGAAGAGTATCCATCTATGGTCCGAAAAAGATTTCAAAAGGGATACCCTCCAGTTATCTACTATTACATTCATTTTATTATTTACGATCGTAACATCCAGTACGTCCTCCCAGCCTTCATGATTATCCGAGCTCGGAATTACAAAAGTGGGAGCGCTACCTCTGTTGCAGACCGTCAGGTTATTTTCAATAATAAAATCAAAAAGAGACTCACTTCGTTCATTGATCTCTGAACTACCCCAGAGGGTATGTCGTGCATTTGCATCATTACCAATCACAAAGTTAGTCCCTTTGGCTTTAGCTTTAGTTGTTAGGACTCGCAACTCTTCTGGCGGTGACTTCCTGCCATGGGCCGAGTACGCCGAGGCCAACAATAAGCCGTCTGCATTTTCATCCTCCAACCTTACAACTGTTAGGTTAGTAGTGCTAAGATTTGGACACAAAAAAGTTTTTTTTTAGCTAAAATACAAGTTCTAGGCTTACCTTGGTGTGGGCTTGCGATTTTATAAAACAGGTCGTATTGGTGGATTTGGAGGCCTCTTACTCAGAGTCCATTCACCCATGGTTCTTGAATAAACGCTACGTCGACGTTTTCCTCCCTGAGGAAAACCCGTAGATTATCCGAGGCACATTTAAAGCTTCAGAATAATCTGTATAACTCGCAGCGCGTTTTTTTTAATTTTTAGGACACCCTGCACAGTCAGGGCCCGGCGCACAGTATGAAATTTTCAGATTCTAGCGGAACTTAAGCTTAAATTTAAATAATATTTTTTTTCTTAACTTGTTTTTTTTTTCGTGGAAATGAATTATTTTAATTCTATTTTAACTAAAAATAAATTAGCTAAAGCATAGTTTTTAAATAAAAAATAAATACATTATTGAAAATAATTTGAAATTCAGTCAGTTTGAAACTGTTTCTTCAGGAAGATCATGACATTTAGTTTTTGAAAGCCTTGATCTTAACGAAAGCAGTGGATCTGATGACATTTCGAACTTTTCGTGACTTGGAGTTTGGTGCCAAACTTCAAAAACACTCAACCTATTAATTTTTCTGTAAAATACAAATATTTGTATGGGAGGTGCAAAAGGTTGCAAGAACTTATTTTTGATTCTAATTATATAAAGTGCACAGAATCAAAATATAAAAAAATTAGAGCGGGTACACGTAGGTAAACTTAAAAACCTTTGTCTCAAAGTTAAAAAACACGTTTTTTTAATACCCTAGCGAAAAAAATAAAATTAATAAAACTCACTTAAGCATGTACTATAAACGTTAGAGATATAAAATATCGAATAATTTTACCGTTCACAAAACACATGTAAAAACAGCCGTCGCGTTCGCCGTCGCGTTCGCCGTCGCGTTCGCCGTCGCGTTCGCCGTCGCGTTCGCCGACGCGGTCGCGGTTGCCGTAGCGGTCGCCGTCGCGGTCGCGGACGCGGTCACCGTCACGGTCGCCGTCGCGGTCGTCGTCGCAGTCACGGTTGCGTTCGCGGTCGCCGTCGCTGTCGCGGTCGCCGTAGTGGTCGTCCTCGCGTTCGCCGTCGCGGTCGCCGTCGCCATCGCGGTCGTGGTCGCCATCGCGGTCCCGGTCACCGTCGCCGTTGCCATCGCGGTTGCCGTCGCTGTCGCGGTTGGCGTAGTGGTCGTCCTCGCGTTCGCTTTTGCAGTCGCCGTCGCTGTCGCGGTCGCCGTCTCGGTCGCCGTCGCGGTCGCCGTCGCGGTCGCCGTTGCGTTCGCCATTGCCGTCGCCATCGCGGTCGCCGTCGCGGTCCCCGTCGCGGTCGCGGTCGCCGTCACGGTCGCCGTCGTAGTCGTGGTCGCGGTCGCCGTTGCCGTCGCGGTCGCCATCGCGGTCGTGGTCGCCATCGCGGTCGCCGTCGCCATCGCGGTTGCGGTCGCCGTCGAGGTCGCAGTCGCCGTCGCGGTCGCCATCGAGGTCGCCGTCGCGGTCGCCGCACAGTGGGCCCACTCATATAAAGGAATCGGAATAAACTCAAAAAAAAAAAAATTGTAAGAGATGAAAATGAAAACTGGTTTTCCCGTTAGCACACATTCTAAGCTGTCAAGCTGAAGGCCTAAATTATATAATTTCCGTAATTTTGATTTTTCAAGAACTCTATGACCTTAGTGTTACTCGGGTCACCAAGACGAATTCAACACCAAATCATTCATCACTATAATCGGTTTTGTCGTTGAATTGTAACGAAAGGACAAACGAATAGACGAACATAGGCTCACAATTTGCCGCCGAAAATCCGCCATTTTGTTCTTTCAAGAATTTCATGTACTTAGTTTTACTCGCGTCATCAAGAAAAATCCAATGAGGTATAATTTTTCAAAATCGGCCTAAAGGACACTCAAATACACATACATTCCTAAAATCACTATTTCCCGCCTAAAATTAAAATTTTTTTTTAAATTCAGGTACCCCTTGTTACTCGTGCCGTCAAGACGAATCCAATGCCGTATTATTTGTTTTTTATTTTTTTTTCGGTTCAGTGGTTGGGGAGTTACGTTCGGACAAAAATAGATACATAGATATCTACAAAAACACCATTTACGCAGTCGGCAATGAGCATCAAAACAATTCTAAAACTCAATTTTGGCTTCAACAAAAAAAAATGTTTTCAGTAAAGCAGACCCATCTCCTGAATTAATTCCGGTTATTGGGGTATCTTGCCCCAGTGTGCGCCGTCGCCATCGCGGTCACCGTCGCCATCGCGGTCGCCGTCGCACTGTGGGATCTGGCCTTAGCAGAAGCGGCGAGAAGTCAGTTTTTCTATATGTAACCAATTTCAATAAAAATAACTGTTTCGATTAACTGCTAATATGACTTACATGATTCAGTTATTTTTTTTTTAGTCAGTGGTTCCATCACTGTACCATTCGGCATCAGAGTTGACAGTTTAGTTAAAATTGTGTTTTGTGTTGAACTAACCGAAATAAGTGGCCTATATAGTGATTTAAAAATTATATTGAAAATTTATTGTTAATAAATGAATAAGGTATGTTCTTTATAGAAGCATTAGTTTTACTTCGATAGTGTAGTAAAAATGGCAACAAAAATACAAAAGAATGTCGACTTCATATAAAAACGCTAAAACATTTTTTAAATAACGGTACTTTTTGATTTGGCAAACATTAAAATTAGATTTAAAGTGTTTTTCTTAGATAAATCTATTCTTTATTCGAAACTGAAGTTAAAAGTAAAAAGTGTTTGCCGTAAATATGTCGCCGTCGCCATCGCATATATCATACATACGAGTATATCAGATTAATTTAAATTTAATAATTCATTTTAATTTTATTTTAACTAAAAATAAATTAGCTAAAGCATAGTTTTTAAATAAAAAATAAATACATTATTGAAAATAATTTGAAATTCAGTCAGTCGCCATTTCATGACATTTAGTTCTTGAAAGCCTTGATTTTAACGAAAGCAGTAGATCTGATGACATTTCGAACTTTTCGTTAGTTGGAGTTTGGTGCCAAACTTAAAAAACACTCAACCTATTAATTTTTCTGTAAAACAAAAATATTTGTGTGGGAGCTGCAAAAGGTTGCAAGAACTTATTTTTGATTCTAATTATAAAAAGTACACAGAATCAAAATATGAAAAAATAAGAGCGGGTACACGCAGGTAAACTTAAAAACCTTTATCTCAAAGTTGAAAACACGTTTTTTTTAATACCCTAGCGAAAATTAATTAAAAAAATAAAAATAAATAAATAAAATCAATAAAACTCACTTAAGCCTGTACTATAAACTTCAGAGATATAAAATATCGAATAATTTTGCCGTTCACAAAACACATGTAAAAACAGCAGAGCTCAGCCCACCCGCTGTACAATGCCTTTAATTCTTTTTTCACACGGTGTTTGGCTTTGACAGCTAACTGTACAAAATATAATGTAAACATGAAGCTTTTACTAGCTGAAATGAATTAACCGTTATGTTAAGAACTGGTAAAAATCGGGTTTGTACTCGACAGCTCAACTTTTTTTCTTGACTTAATTTCCGCTGGATTGTGAAAATTTCACACTGTCCGGCAGCTCGCTAGGGACAGCGACATCACCAACAACTTCGTCGATCTTAACATTGTCATCGGCTTTGTCGGGGTCTTCTCCCTGACTATTGAAGATTTTTATTCTAATGTTTCTGATGTCAAACTTGAGTTTAAAATCGGCTTTCTCGAGGGCTCCCCGGCTTTCTTCGCTGATCCTCAGAAGAAAAGATCCACAGTTCTTCTGCGGTTCTTCTCCCTTAATGACTGCTCAGTCATGCATAGGAGCCAGCGGATTTAGCCTCTGAAGTCCGCGGTTCAGCTCCAGTCCGCTCGGCTTGATGCCCATGAGGGGCAACCAATTGCGAGCCATTGGTTGTCTAGGGATGTCCTTAGCTGGGATAAGCTTGAGCTTCAAGCTTGTGCTTCCTGAAGGTCCAGGTGGCCCATGAGTACCGAGACATCCGGTGCTCACTCAGCTACCCTTGAGGGTTTCTTGGCTAGAGGCCAAGAGTTCATCCTCTGTGTCGGCGGATGGTTCTACGTCTGTATTGTCAATATCGTCCATAGTGTAAAGCAATAAAATTTGATTCCCACGAGTAAGTCGGAAAGAAAAGGTCAGCCCCGGCAGAGCCGATATACCGGGGTAAGGCAAAGAATATGACGGACACTGCCAAGGCGTCCGAAAGAGCTCGTTAGAGACTGGTTTACCCCCCAGCCTTCCATTTCTTCGGCACGGATTATGAAAACGAACACACTACCACTGAAAATTAGGGACCCCGTATCTATGGTCAAATCGCATTGCAGAGTGTTGAACTATTGAGAAGTAAAGGAACACTACAACAATTCGACCTGACCTTAGCTGATCCCCATCTTGACATCGCACAAGATTAGCTGTGGTGATCATTACCGCCCGGCACTCACTGGGAGGGTTTGATACGAGGATTTTTACCGAGCTAGTAACGGGCATTCTAATTGATAAAATTGCAGTTGATATTTATTTTTTTCTGTCAGAGATAAATCTCACTCATTGAACTAACCTAAAAAAATAAAGGTTTCTCTCAGACCTTAACCGATATTTTTGTTTGTTGGGAATAAAGGTTATAGTTTGACCTTTATAATGCAAATGACAACAAATAACAGTTATCAAAGCACCTTTCAAAAGGTTGAGATTTATTTCTGATCTCTGAAACTAACACAACAAAAAGAGAATCATCCAAATCGCTCGAGTTGTATTTATTTGAGTTTTTGCTAAGACGAATACTAGGAAATTTATTTTTAATAGTTGCGCCCGAGCCCCGATATGGTGGGAGGAAATATTTTTGAAGATGATGCGATACCGCAGTCAAAAGTAACAGCCATTTTTGTTGCTCTAGTATGAATACTCTGGAGTAAATAAAATAATAAATTGTTATTAAAATTAATACAAATACCAAAATGGCTGTAACTTTTGATTGCGGTATAGAATTATCTTCAAAAATATATCAAAATGTTGAAAATTAAGTGTTCTAAAAATCTTATTTGGAAAGTAACTCACGCAAGTTTCTCGGGAACGACGAAAATGTGTAAATGTTAAAAAATAAAACGCATAACCTTGAAAATATTGCCCGCACTAAACAAAAAAATGTATGCATACATGAAAGATATATTAATTGCCTACAACCTTGGCCTGGCCTTACAGTTTTTCCTCTAAGATCAATAGTTTCGGAGATAAATGTAGCTCAATTCGCATTTTTCAAAATAGTGGGTTTTGCCAGGGTCATGGCGTCGCGAAAACCCGGACATAAGCTTTTTTCTAATAGCCCGCTTTCATGTAATAAAGACTGGGATATCGCATCACCTTCAAAAATATATTAAAATTTGTTAAACTTTGTTCTCTAAAATTTTTATTAATAATACTCGTAATATCCGTGTTTTTTTTTTTGGCATTCTATAAATAGTACAGTAGAAAATTACCAAAAAAACGCATCCGCAGTAGCCTGTTTTTTGTTTTTCAAAATATCAAATATTATATATTAAATATTGAATATTAAAAAAAAATATAGTATTTGTGAGATTCAGAAGCAGTCAAAATTAACTTCATGAAAAAACTAATAGTAACCAACATTTGAGAATGAAATCACCAAAAATCCATTCGAGACTCGAAACTATCCGCAGTATGATTCTACTTTAACTTTTATCGGCAGTATAGAATACTGGCGATGTTGTATTTGTTATTCATGTAAAATCCTACTATGGAAAGCTACTATGGATAGAATATTAGAAAATTAGTTTATTAGAAAATGAGAAAAATGCGAAAAAGTAAAAAAAATAATAAAACGACATAACTAAGAATTGTTCACGATGAAAAAAGTTTTGATGACAAATAAAATATAATTTTATTTTCAACAAATTTGATTATGACAACTTTTCACCTCAAACCGATAGTTTCGGGTATATAGATAAATTCGCGTTTTCAAACATTTTCCCCAGGGGTATGGCATCCCGAAAAACAGGACTGCAGCTTTTCTAATAGCCCCCTTTCAGGTTTATTGTTTTTTGTTTTTTGACTAGTCTTCCTGTATAAGACAAGAATGATTGTTTTGCGTTTAAAATAATAAAATTTATACAAACAAAAAAACACGGATGGCCCGAATTTGAATTAAGCTTCTGATTTTGCTTATCACTCCAGTATTTTGCTTATCACTTCAAGTTTTGAAATACATTCTATACACTGCGGTTGACTTGAATAAAGGCAAAAATAACATTTCACTAAATAGTGGGTTATGGCCAGGAAAATCGATCCACAACTACAATTATTGTTGCTAAGTGGTTTGAAATTTCTCCATAGGAAACACTTACAAAAATTATTTTCCTTTTGAATGCAATGGGCATTTTTAAAAAGTTAGTTAAAATACCCAAACAAGTAAGCAGTAAAATTGGTTCAAATAAATAAAGGCAACGGCAAAAACTGTGGAAAAATAAATACATAATTTTTTAGCGAGTATGACAACTGTTTTTTTAAATTAATTCAAAAATCCGATCTGGAACTGAGTCATACAAGTATTTTATATAATTTAGCTATATTTCGGTCAAAGTAGACTTATGCCCATTTTCTTCACACTCAGTTAAATTAATTTTAAATATTAGTTAGCTAAAAGAAAACTAAAATTAAAAAAACTGTTTTAAATTCTCAGTTAAAATTTTTAATTGAAAAAAATGAAGGATACATCTACAGTATAGTAATACTCCTAACAAGGATAATCAAGAAGAAAAGGAAAACCTTTTCGATCAATCTGCGATCTCGATTGGTCCCAGCGCACTATCTCTATGTTTAAAAAAAATCCAAAAATAGTCTTGCAAGTCTAAAAGCGAACACCAGAAGCTTCAAATGAAGTTCCTGACTTAAAAAGAAAATTCTAGATTCAAGAGATAGAATTGAATAGCTTAAAAAATGTGCAATTGAACCAAGAAATGGATGAATTTTTGATTCATCCATTTCTTGGTTCAATTGCACGTTGGACGTCTGGAGTTAAATGAATTGAGAAAGCTGCAACTCCACAACATAAGTGAAAACGAAAAATAAATGCACGAATTGCGGGTAGAGGCAAAGATTATGAAACATCCAAGCTCTCACCTATTTCAATTAATGGTGAAGATGACTTTTGATTTAAACAAAATATTCTATGAATATACCATTAAAAATGCTTTGTGAATAAAATATTTAATAATAATATTTATTAAAACCGATGACTTTTTTTATAAACGTACATGAAGTATTCACATACTGACAAATAATGTCAAAACACTCGCTAATGTTTTGTCAAGAAAATGAATTTTTCTTTAAAGTCAATATTTCCAAGCGTTAATGGTACTCGAGTTTAACTGAAAGTGAAGAAATAATTTTTCTTGAACATTTAAAAAAAGATATGCCAATTTTAAGTATTTAATAAAATACTATTTTATACAAAAATAAAAAAAAAAAAAAAACATTAACTCGTTTTCAAGTTATTGAATTTGCTAAACTGTTAAAATTGTAAAGGACCCCCTGTTCTGATCGAAACTGGTGTGGCA
This sequence comes from Melangyna quadrimaculata, assembly GCA_949320155.1. Taxonomy (NCBI): domain Eukaryota; kingdom Metazoa; phylum Arthropoda; class Insecta; order Diptera; family Syrphidae; genus Melangyna; species Melangyna quadrimaculata. The sequence goes on along the minus strand of OX439483.1, from coordinate 102,063,609 downwards.
TAATTTGGGCATAATTTTCATAATAAAATAAGGCCCCAATGAAATAAGACCCCAACACTAGTTTTGGGGCTTAATTTCATTTTATTTAAAAACTTTTTTGGGCCTTATTTCATTTATCATAATTTACATGAAAATGCTAAATAACATTGTCTTTCACAAAAAAATTATTGAAAATTCGCTAACCGGGGACCCAGAGCTGGTAAAGTACCGCAAACTGTTAAAGGTTATTAGGGTTAGAGAAGTAAGCTTCCGATGTTATAAAGCCAACCCTACTGAGGAAAACCGGAAAAAGTTTCAACAAGCTAGAAAGACCTGTAACGTTCATATTCGAAGAACCAAATTTTTACATGATCACAAATTACGGCAAAAAATACTACAATGTCCCAAAGGTAGTAAAATTTTTTGGTCATTTGTAAAAAAACATACGAAATACCACCTCGTCCTCGGTTCCAACGCTCGTCTTCAATGATACTCCTTTTGTCAGCTCGCAAGACAAAGCCAATTTGCTTGCAGCACAGTTTGCTGTTAATTCGACGCTGCCAGAAAGTGTTATGACTCCTCCTGTACTTGAGAGCGTAAATGATTTTATGGGACAAATCTTCTTTCGCACTCGTGCAGTTGCTAGAGTTCTAAAGGATCTCGATGTACACAAATCCGCTGGCCCGGATAGTATCCCTCCCATTTTTCTGAAGTGGTGTTCTTCTTTTCCATCTGTCCTATTCTACTGGTCTCTATCCGAGTGGATGGAAAACAGCATTTGTCCAGCCTGTTCCTAAAAAAGGCGTATATTCTTCACCCTCTAACTATCGACCAATTGCACTTACGTCCCTTCTTTCCAAGGTCATGGAAACGCTGATTAATTTCCAGCTCAAGAAATATCTCGAGAAACGAAAGCTTCTTAATGACCGGCAGTACGGCTTTCGTAGCAATAGGTCCACTGGTGATCTGATGGTATATCTCACCGAACAGTGGAACAAATCTTTACATCGTTTTGGAGAAAGTAAGATTATTGCACTTGATAATTCAAAAGCGTTTGATAGAGTTTGGCACCAAGCTCTTTTATCGAAAATGCGCGCATTTGGTTTCGATGAACCTCTTCTTCGTTGGATTAGAAATTACCTTTCGGACCGTTCAATACAAGTTGTATTGGACGGTTTCAAGTCTGAAATCCACAAAATAAATGCTGGTGTGCCCCAGGGCTCCGTTTTGTCTCCGACTCTCTTCCTTATTTTTATAAATGATCTTTTGTCTGAAACTTCTAATCCATTAAACTGTTTTGCTGACGATAGCAGCTTCTCATATTCGTTTACAGATTCTCATCCATGTCCTTCGGATGTGGAACTTGAACGGCAGCATATGATTAGCTCACTAAATTCTGATCTCGACAGCATTGTCCAATAAGGAATCAAAAACCGCGTAGAATTTAATGCTTCTAAAACTCAATGTTGTCTCCTGTCGTAAAAGCGAAACCCACCTCAAATGCCGCTATCCATGGGCGGCACTTGCATCGAGTAAACCGAACAGCTTTCAGTTCTCGGTATGTGTGTCACAGACCACCTTTTGTGGAATGACCACATATTTGATGTCTCCAAAAACGCTGCTAAGTGTTTAGGTTTTCTCCGTAGATGCAAGAAGTTTTTTTCCCCTTCTGATCTGGCTGTGATCCTCAAAGCCTTTATTCGTCCAAAACTTGAGTACAATTCTCATGTTTGGGCAGGAGCTCCAAAAACTCACTTGAGTTTGTTGGACAGAATTCAAAAGAGGGCTCTAAAAATGATAGGCGAAAGATCTATAACAGAAACAATTACATCTCTCGAACACCGCCGTAATGTTTCGTGTCTTTCTCTATTTTATCGCTATTATGATAATCAGTGTTCTAGTGAAATAGCCAGTTGCATTCCTCCCCTTAAAAAATTCAACCGTAATACTCGCGCTACTAGGAATGCCCATCAGTTCACCCTCGAGCCCAACTTCGGACGTACTGTAATGTACAGAGATTCTTTCTTCAGTCGCGCCACACGAATGTGGAATGCTTTACCTGACTCGACTTTCGAACGATGTGCAAACGTTCAAAACCAATGTGCATAGGTATCTCCTTCTAAATCCTCTCCTACTTACCTAATCGCTCGTGCTGTGTTAAAAACATTTTGAGGGTAGCCATAACCCCTTTTGAGCGCGTGGAATATAAAAAAAAAAAAAACAATTACTTGGATTGTATCGCGCAATTTTTTAATTTTTTTTTAGCTATTGTGTTACTTGCTAATGCTTTTCAATGTAAAGATCGTGCTGCAAACCATCAGGGAGTAACAGAATAGCTGCAAAATATCGCGCGATTTATTGGCAGCTATTCTGTTAGTCCCCGATTAGCGGATTTTCACACTTTTTTTTTTTGTGAAAGACAATGTTATTTTAGCATTTTCATGTAAATTATGAAAAATGAAATAAGGCCAGAGCTGCAAAAAATCGCGCGATACAATTCAAGTATTTGTTAAACAGTTTGGGGTGTCATTTCATTTCCTACTCTAGCCTTAGGAGAAGAATTAAATTTACGCCCGTAATTTTTTTTTTTGCAAACATAAAATAATTTAGTGCAAAAAAAAAAAACCGTAGGTACAGTGTGAATATCTTACGATAAATTCTTCTTTAAAAAAAATAACCTTCTGAGAACAAGAAGCTTAAACGGATATGTATGCTATAGCAGCATACTTAAAAGTTTAAAGAAAATAGGAAATCAACTCTAAATTGCTTTACTTTAAAATGAATGTATCTGTGGCATAAAGAATTTTTTTGTATGTATTCTAGACCAATACATACTTGGGTAATTGAGGCAAATAAAAATAAATTAATCTCCTTTGCTATTGACGCTACTATACCTACTATCAAACTCAGTTCAACATTTAGATTGCTTTATCTCTCTCAGCATTGATTTTTCTTCCATTTTTTTTTTTTTTTTTCTTGTTCATGTTTTTGTTTTTATCTTAATTTTTATTGTTTTTCTCAACAAAAGATACTCAGAATACTAAAAGATATATATCATGACTTGATAACGATTCTTAATGAACTGTGTCCAAAGTAGAGCTACCAGGAGGTGGTAGGGTCGAATTTGATTTTGGGTGATGGCAAACGGGATCTCAGTTTCTAAAAACAACAAATCAAATATCCTTAGGATAATCGACTTAGTTAAGCTTTTGAGTAAACGTTCCACAAACTCCCGCACTCGTCAGATATGTATACTCGTACAACAAACAGAAACACAGAGCTACTCGAGATATTTTCCTTATGATGGGAGATGTGGTGGTGGTTGTTGTTGTTGAGGTCGTGGGTGCAATACTTACCAACTTTTAACACAATAGACACCCACAAGTATCTATTCATCGAATCCATGGTGGAGTGGCTGAAGAGGTCCTGTCCTGGCTTTGAAAAACAACTGAATATATATTTTATTCTGTTTTTCTTTGCTTGATTGCAGACTGGAGGCGCACTGGTAAGACTGGTGTGGCTGGAAATCCGATGTGGGAAACTTATATACCCCCCTTCGGGCCTTTCAGAATAATCAAGATCAGGATAATTGCAGTGGCGAGAGAGAGTATTGGATTTGTTTTGTGATGTCTGTGAGTAGGTATGATGCCTTGCCTATAGCCTAGCCTATGTATGTCCTGTCCAAAGTTAAGATTTGTTTACGAAACCAAAAAAAAAAAAAATTAAATAAAAGTACACGAAATATAACAGAAAGGACTCATCCTTGAGGGGCTATTGATACCTACCCATCACGAGGAAAATCTATGTATCTGTGAATGTATAGATATACTGATATTTGAAGACATCATTAGTTGAATAAACGTTCTTAATTTAGCTTTGATTTTAAGTCTGATAAACAAATCAAAACGAAGGAGGAATACACAATGTGAGAGATAAGTTGTTTCCTTTCTCTTGTGTCCTTTTTGATGATATATGCGGTTGTGGTTTTGATTAGTGGATTCGGATTCACACAGAGGATGATTGCGATTTTAAGTTTGAGTGTTTTCTCTGTGTAGTGTATCCCTTTTGTCATATAAATAATCAAATTAAACCTATCTATCAACATACCTAAATAAGAACGAGAAGTGGTGGTTGAAAAGGATGCAAATGAATTTGTTTAGTGCAGTGTATACGGTTGATCATTTTATTGTTGTTTGATTTTGTTTATTCTTCCTGATTTGGGGGCAGAATGGAAGGAAATAATCCTTTCAGTGTAACTTCTTTATTTTAAACAAGAAATAAATAAATATATAAATAAAATAAATAAATAAAAAAAAAAAAAAAGTGTTGTCCTTAAAACAAAAAAAAAAAAAACAAAAAAAAAAAACAAAAAAAAAAAAAAATTGAGGGTGCGACGAGCAATGTCAATGATGTGTAACATTTTACCTTGGCAGCAAGTAAAATTGTTATATGCGGATACTATTTTTGAAATTTGTTTTTAAATATTTTGGTTCCTTTTCTTAATGAAATTATTTTTAATATATGTATATTATTTTATAATCTTTCATTTGACACCTCAAATTTTAAGATCGAGAAACAATTGGCGAAATTGAATATTGCCCGCACAGAACAGATGCCCTCACACCCATAAAAAAGTGTGATATGAGAAAGAAGACAAAGGAAAGAGAAAAAAAGTGTCGTATGATACTTAAATTGCATGGCGCCTAGGCCCTGGCTCTTCACGAGCCGTTGCGCCACCCAATTTATTTATTTTTATTTATTTATAGAGACATTCCTGATGGGGTACCGAAACATGTCGAACAAGTTTTTACTAGGGAGGGCCTCACGAGTGTTTGAAAAGTTTGCCTCGTCTAAATTTTTGATACTGAAATCCAGCAGGGGCTTGCAAAGTATCTGACAAGTTTTCCTCGTCTAGATTTTCCCTAGTGAAAATTTACTAGGGCCTTGCCCAAACTAGGCAGAAACTTGGCAATTTTCTAGCCGGGTGAGAACGTTGTGTATAAAGTTTTTATCTGATACATAAATATGTTTCATAAATTAAAATAGGCGCTTTGTTGTTGGTTAGTGAAATAAAGATATTTAATTTAAAAAAAAAGACAAAATAATGTTTTTTTTTAGTCTTTTAGTAAATCTTTTTTGAATTTGCAAATATCGATCAAAATCCTTTTCTACTACTAGGTTTTACAGTAAAATACACCAACAAAATACTTGTAAATTTTCAAATTGATTTGTTGAACCGTTATTTCGTAATAAATTATCAAAGTCTTAAATAAAAATCAAAGGAACATATTTCATTGATTTTTTTAAACATTGTTTTATCATCAAAAGAAAACGAAAATTTCAATTTTTTCTAATTTTTTTTTCAGAGTTTTGCATTAGTTACATATTCATAATAATTTGTATTAAAAAAATATGAATTTTAAGAATGCTTTCTGTTTTATCTCAATACAACTATTTTTCACAAAGATACAGTTCTTTAAACAAAAAAAAAACTTGATTTTTTTGACAAGTTTTTAGTTATTAAAACAATTAGGTAATTGAAAATAACATTTAATTCGTTTTTAATAAATCATATGCCTGTCTTAATGACAGTTTTGAAGCTCCGTTGAGAATTTTATAAGGTATATGAAGGACATACTTTATGTAACGATTGTTTTCAATTAAAATCAATTTTTTGGCTAAAAAATTGATGTTACAGAAATCGAATTGACTTTTCACTTAATCAGATTTTCAGTATCCTTGTATTATTTTTTTAATGAATTTGAAAATCGATTTTATTGGGAGAAATAATGGCTACATGAAATTTGGGCCCAATGAAATATGGCCCCAAACATAAAATGAAAAATGAGTCCTAGGGTCGACCCACACTAGTAACTTACCATTGGTGCACTTGAAAACCATATACATATACATTTGTACATATTTACTTAAGTGGTGGGTGGTAGAGCATATATTATTATTATTTGGGTTTTTGCATTATCAGTATATAGGAAGGTATCAGTGGCGTGGCGTCAATAATTTGAAATGGGAAGACGTAACGAAAAGTATTGATCTGCGAAAGTAAACAAAACTTACCTCTTTGTATCTTGAACAAAAAAAAAAGAAGAGGCAGACACATTGAAATTACATAGTTAAAAAACAACTCTTCCGTTTGCAGGAAGCATAGAGTGGCCTTTCATTAAAACGATTTTTTATTAATAAAAGATACATAGTTTTCTTGATTCATTTGATTCCTCCAAAAGAAAATCTGTTAAGCAACAATCTATGATTTAAAAAAAATTTAAAAACCAATCTAAAACCAAGTCTAAAAACCTAGCTCTAAAGTATTTATATAGCTATCAAACAAAAAATGAAGAACAAAACCTTCAACTTCACATTTAACTAAATAAACACTATTTCATTACAGATATTTGTATAGGAATTCTTTTGATTCTTGTTTAACAACAACACAAATCTAACATTCTTTTTTTTAATATTTAACTTGTTGTTCTTAAAAAAATCCCATAAAAAAGAATAGTTTTTTTTAGATCCAGCGTTAAAAAGTACCCTAAAATCATGTGTCATATTCTAATACATTTAACCGTAGCAAATACCTATTTCAGATTGATAAACCATACCTTCTTCCCTTTGCCCTTCTTTAAATGCCTTTATACCAAAAGCCACGGTTGTGATTTTGCGAGACTTTGGATATGCTGTAGAAGATGAAATTCTGCAATTATACCTAAAATAATATTTCATGAATCCATTTTTCACCGCTTACCCATATTAAATAACGCATTTAAATCTTTCCTGGACTATAATAAGCTTAACCACAAAACAAGCAAACAAAAATAGAAAATGTATTTAACAACTTTCATAGCAAATAAGTTGAAGAAGAGCGTGTTATTTTTCACTCAACAGAACGAATATTAAGAGAAACGGAATAAAAAACATTCCATTCCATACCCAGTGCCAGAATAACACGAGGAACAGCGTCTTATTTTTTCCTATGTTGTTGCGTGTTGGACAAAGAGGATCTAGAAACAAAAATGTTCAGGGAAGAAAGGGATACAAAACAAATTTTATAAGACGGTCAAAGACGTGTTTTATTTCTAAATTAATTCTTTCAAAGAGAGCGTATGTTCAGCAGTTGAGCAAAGAGCGAAGAGGAGAATGAATTGACGGTGTTTATTCGATAGCTTATGTTTGTGTGTTTGTGCGAATTTTATATTTCAATTGGTAGGGTTGCATATTTAATGTTTTTGTTTATTTGACAGAATTTTTCGTACAATTTTTAAAAGGGAAGACGGTAGGAATCGTGTTATATGGACGCCATGCCACTGGTAGGTATAGACAAGATATAGAGATACATGGCAAAATGTGACATAACCTATATTTTGTACTTTAGTCATTTATAATAGTAAAATTTTTAAATTTTGTTTGTAAATAGCTTACAAAATTCCAAGAATCTTACTTATTAAACTTTTTTTCCTATCTCTTCTCGGTATGGAGGCATAAATTATTTAAGCCAATTATTTAAAAACAGGATATTGGCGAAAAAAAATACAAGGGGAGTGCACTTAAAAAAAAACGTGGTTTCAAAGAATTTTTTTATTATTTGGTACTTAATTTAACCTTTTATAAAATTTACATTTGCAATTATTTAAATTAAGTACATTTGCCGAGAAATGACAACAAATTGAACATTTTTTTTTTTATAAAAAGAAAAAGTGTGGATTTGACATTTTGTATTTTAAAAATTTTGATTGATTATTCTTGTTCTATAATTGAACGCTGAGTGGCAATAAGAAGCAAGTTTCCCCCAATATTCATAAGATTGACTCTATAATGATATCGCCTTATTTCTTTCAAGATGGGACAGGAACCAAGAAAGTGCATCACGTCTTCGTTTTCCCAAGTGTTGCATAGGCAGCAGGTAGGTGAAATATCCCCACGATGGGGCATATAATTAAGCTTGAGTAGTTCTCCTCTCACTCGGATTACCATTGAAATTTGTGCAGTACTGAGACCAAGGTACAGATAGTTAATCTGTTGGTGATCGAGTTGCCGATACAAAAACCGTGTTGAAGAACTTTCTGCTTGTGTAATATTTTCTATTTGTAATGCCACATCAAGAACGAATTTTTGGGTTAGGTTACGCCACTCTGAAATATTATTCTCTGTAAGGTCCAGCAGGATGTTGTACTTAGCTGCGACATTTTCCCAGTCCTTGTTAAACATTGTTTTCGTTCTGAGTGCCTTCCTGACAAGAACCTTGGTAAGTCGTGAATCGTCTGCCCCGTTAAGAACTTTGATCACATAATTCATGCTGAGTTGGAGTGTAAAAACATGAAGAGGTGACATTCAGCTTTCAATTAAGAGCATTTAATTGGCGTGGGTGCTGGTGGCCGCAGAAGTTTTTTCAAAAAGAAACGCAATAATTTTTCAACATCTTCATGGTATTTGCCTCCCCAAACTTGTCCACCATAAAACATTATGGAGCGCATAACAGCTTCAAAAATTTTTATTTTGGAAGGTAACCCAACCTTCAATTTAAAATGTTGTTTGGAGGAAAGATCATGACTTATTGTAACTCCCAGATACTTATATATTTTGACAACTTCCAGATCCTCTCCACCATATTTCCACTTTTCAAATCCAGCTAAGCGGCCCTTTTCTAAATACAAGCACTTTAGACTTTGCTGTGTTGATTTGTAAACTATTGTACTTGCAGTAATTTTCTAATTTGTTTATCATAAGATGAAGAGAGCTATGTGATTCTGCTAAGATTACCAGATCGTTCGCAAAAAGCAATGTGGTGATTTTAATACCTTCAACTGTGATTCCCACTGGTAGGTACTCTGAGATGTCATCCAGAAACAGTGAAAAAATTAGCGGACTTAGCAAGCATCCCTGTCTTATTTCTGTCAATTTCTATTCCAAACCATTCTGATAGCTCATTCCTATTCCTATTTGTTGGCGCTATGGAGATTGGTAAGGATACTCAGAAACTTAGTCGATACACCGATTTGGGAAAGTTTGTAGAAAAGACATTTTCTATTGATCGTATCAAATGCCGCACGAAAGTCGATGAAAAATGCATATAATTCTTGTCCTTTGTTTAAGTAGGTTTGCGCTTTACTTGTTAGGTTGAATATCTGATCCATAGTAGAATAGCCTTCTCGAAATCCCGCCTGGAATTAACTTAACTTGCTATTTTCTTTAACTCATTTTGTTAGGCGAGCGTTCAATAAGCCAGTAAAAATGTTCGCTATAGTATTCATAAAAGAGATCCCTCTTTAGTTCGCTTCGTTATTTGAATCACCTTTCTTGAATACTGGGAAGATTATTGATTTTTAAAACTCCTTAAGTACATGTGCTTCTTTGTAGATATGATTTAGGGATTTAAGTACTTTTTCAAGGAAATTGATTGTAGCATTTTGGAAGAACTCATCTTCCCTTGGCACTTTATTTTGTTTTGCTTTTCGCAACACCTCATAAAGCTCTTCGATGCAGAATGGTGGGTGCAAGACTTCATCAAACACTTGTGGTACTGCATACATATATGAAATTTGTGGTCCCTCTGGATTAAGCATTGTTCGGAAATGGTTTTTAATAGTGTTAACTTCAAAGAATATAGAAAGGCAAATTAAAAGTCATATGAAAAATTTCGATCTTGAAGCGATTTTGAGTGTAAAAATTTTTCAAATTAAAACATTTTTGAAAAGTTTTTTTCTTGCATTATTTCGATTTTTAGCTTTTTAAAGGGTGGTTTTAAAAATCTCAAAATTACACAACATTTAGATGGTATAGGTATATATTTTTGGTAGAAATTTTGAATAGATATCATTGTTTTTTTTTTTTCAAAATATTTGAGTTAAAAAACATTTGTTAAGAATTTTAAATAGTTTTTTGTCCAGTTTTTTTGCTCTAAAAAAACTGTTTATTGAATTAAAAAAAATTGCCAGTTGTTGACTACGTCATTATATGTAAAAAAAAAAAAATAGTCTGGGTTCGGAATCATTTTTGGTTATTTTTCAACTGTTGTTCTTAGTTAAAAAAAAGTGTCTTTAGAATTTTTTTTTTAATATTTACCCATTTGGTATTGTCTAATTATGTGTAATATAAAATTAGTCTGAAGTGAATATCTTATTCCGTTCTCGAGATATTACAGATCCTTTTTAAATTGCTGCAGTAAAAAAACGGTTTATTAAATTTGTTAGAAAACCTTTATCTGTAAAATAAAATCTATCCGAGGTCGATATCTTTATGCGTTCTCGAGATTTGGTGGACGAAAAAAGTACCCCGAACGTACGTACATACACACATACAGACATCTTGCTAAAAACGACGGATTCTGATTCTAGAGACCTCAAAAAAAGATATGTCAAAATTTCCAATTCGACAAATCGCACCAATTACAATAACCCAAATATGAAATGGGAAACAACAAAAACAAAAAAAAAAATTAATTTTGTAAATTGGGGTAATTTTTAGTTATTTTGGGGCTTTTTTAATTTTAGGGTAAAATTTCATTATGAAAAATGGCCACAAACTTTTATTCTTAAACCAAAAAACTTTGATAGCAGACCGACTGACAACAAAGGCGCCTGCCAGGCGACTGAGCATACCATAAGCGGAGCGACGGAGTCGCGTGAGCGGGACAAAGGACCCAAAAAGGGAGTTAAAATCCTTGTACCCGCGAAACGGGGCCAGGCAAGGCACTTTTAAGGGGCTCCCAAACCGATGCAATTTTTCGATTGTAGTTTTTCTCTTGTTGCTTCTTATATTAATTTTGGGGAAATTTTTTATTTTGTATTAAGGGGTATTTTTCATAAGTTTGTGGCCATTTTCTTATTTTGAAAATGGGACCATTTTTTCATTATGAAAAAAAAAACCCAAATTTGAGGCCATTTTTCGTTTGGGGCCATTTCTCATTGGAGCCAAATATCATGTAGCCAGAAATAATGTGTTCCAAGCACCCCTAGCGCTTTTCCAGTTAGGCTTAAAGTTATAAGATCACAAACATATTTATAGGTATAGAGGAGGGTTTCATTCGTAATTGTTATTGTAATTGTATGCCTGAACGGCGAATCGCCGTTTTTTAAAACTTTTAATCGCGTTTACTTTGTGTTGTTTTAATTCTTTTAACAACAAAACTGGCTTTCATTTAATATAATGCGACTCATAAGTTAATTTATTATTAACTATTAAATACCTCCTGAGGGGGCTAAAGGTCCCCTTTTGTAGGTTTTCGTGAAAATTTTGAAAACTAAACAGATTAGCTAGAAATTCTGCATCACAAAAAAAAGTACTATTAATATTTTTGCTAGCAGCAACAATAACAGTAATACGGTGGGAAGAAGCTCAATACCAGAAATTTCTACAACACTCACTAAGCGATCAGTCGGAAAAACGACACTAAAAAAATCCAAAACCAATCAATTATATTAATAAACCATTGCCAATAAATTAAAATTACGTACCTACATAATATTATTTTCATAAATGTTATTCCTTTATGAAAAAGTTAACAAGTCTACAAAATGTGTAATTTTTAGCCTCACAACTTTATAAACTAATTTAACTTGATTTAGACTGATGGGTGCGATCCAAATGCGGTGGGTTTGTATAATATTGCGCCATTGTCTATGAAGGCGAATGCTGTCAGTCATTAGTATAACGTTGCACACCTTAATACATTTTTAATCACCTTAACTGTCACTCAACATTGCTCTATACATTTATGTAGTTGTTTTTTATTGCTATTTTCATTTGATTTGAACTGACATTGCATGCATTTCATTTAACACACCAAGCGGCGCCGTCCGTCGCCTTCGTCGTAGTCGTAGGTTAGGTTTAGTGTGTGGTCAATAGGGAATACCTGCAAATTTCCGTATATACGCGCCCATCGCACAGAATATACATACGTTATGAGAACAGCACGAAATTTTACACCCTTTTCCGTAACTAATTGGCTTGCGTGATGCACCTATTTATTTGTGTATTAAAGGATAATGCGCATTCCTATCTCCATCCATCCATCCATCTGTCTGTCTGACCACAAAACTCATGTTTTCTGTATGTTATCCGACTTGTCAAAGATGCATGTTTTGACCTCTAAGAACAACATCAATGCTCTTAAGAAACAGAAAGGGTCCTCGTCGAGGTGTTCTGTTGTGTGCCATGTGTGAATGTGGTTTCTGCTGTCTGTGTTCCTTCTTCCGCCGGACATATGCTCCTCTGAAAAATCCAATGAATAGACGAATAAAAGGACTACCTAAAACACCGGTTGGATTTTTAGGCACACACACGAGGATGATCTTTAATAAAATAATAATAATTGACAACATTTCAAAAAGGACGTTTCTTGATGTTTTTTGAAAGGAATAGAGTGGCATCTAAGTAATTTATGATATCGCTTGGTAATTTAATTAGAGGCTATAAAGGTCTTTGTCAAAGTTGAAGGTTATGCTGTGTGTTTTGATTTCAATTGGTTTTTATAATAAGATATCCAAATCCACCCCCGCTCGCCGGCCGATTACCTTTGTACCTTCATGTCAAAGTAAACAATTGAACACTCGATACGCGCTGTTAATTCGTTATACATTTTACAACTTTGTCAAAACAAAAACAACCCCCTACCCAACATCTAAAGGAGGGAATGGATTATTTCAAACAGTTAATGGCGACTTTGAGTTCCGCCAAATAATGTCACTTTTCTCTCTTGACAGACATACGTATAGGAAGGTAAGGAAGGAGGTAGGTATTTCTATTTTCGTGTGCGTCTGCAATTCCTCTTACGATTAATGATATGACATGAATAGCAACATGGGTTATTCCATTGAGCTTCCTTTTGGTACGATTAAAATTCTTTGTGTAATGAATGATGGGCATTCTGAAATGAGAATTCTATTCACCCCCGCAAATCCTCATGAACTCCCTCTCTCTCGCTCCCTCTATGTCTGAATGGGATTTCCATTAAAAGTATAATTTTCTAAGGGTCATCGTCATTAATCGGTATTGATTTCAAACGAAAGGCTGGCCTTTGTTTGGTATAGGCTTACTATAATTATTGTATTTGGAGTATATTGTACCTTTATATATATCTGCATCAGACTTTTAAGTACAAAAAAAAAATAAAAATAGCACAAAAGAACCTTTCGCTAACCCACATTATAAAATAATTTCCTGAAGTGATCGACAAAACAGTGAAATTTAATGGTCTGAAGTGATAGCCATATCGTATGATGGGATAGACTAGGTAGCTTGGGATGTGCTTATAGGAAAGACAGTTTAATTAGAAACTTTATTCGTTTAATTGTAATTCTATTTTAATAAAGGAAACCTAGAGATGTGTTGATATTTTTTACAAAATTGTGTAACTTCTTTTTTTCAATGTTCTAGCTTTTAGTCACACCTTATGCGAATCACCCTATTTGTCGAAGTTCAGGCGAAGATTATGCTCAATCTAACTATGCAGCTAAACAAGCAATTGTAAGCGGTGTCCCGTGTACATAATCCTCTTGCTCGTTAAGCCAAAAACATGCCTGCTTTAATAGTGTTGTAGACCTGAAATTATAAATTCTTTAGTCTTGAGTTTGGGTCCTTTTAAATATAAGATCAAAAAACTCCCAAATACATCTAGTCAAAAAAGCATTTGAAGCACCAGATGTATTAAATAACAATTCTGCAAAAAAAACTTTTCAGGCTCACTCTCAGCTAGTAAAATTAAAGTCAAAATAGACATCCTTAAAAAAAAATCCGATTACGCTAAAATTTGGTCCGTACCTTTCACTGACCATAACGAAGAAATGGTAGAAAGTCCCCGTCGATCCGAAGTGATCACAACTTTTTACGCAGGTCAAGGGTCGAAAAATCAGATTTTCGCAAATTATTTTTGAACGGTAAATACTTTCAAAAAGTAGTCTAGGTACAATTTGTAGATCATAAAGTTCTCTACAAAGAGACGAACACATTTTTTTTCCCATAACGAATGATTAAGAAAGTATAACTTTTTCAAAATAAAAAAAAAAAAAAAAAAAAATGACAAAAATATTGTTTTTTGTTTTTTTTTTTTAATTTAACCGTTAAACCGTCAATTCTATCGAAAAAATCTAGACACACTTTGTAGATCTCAACATGTTCTATAAAAAGATTAATACACTTTTTTCCTACGACAGTTATACTAAAAAAAATATATTTTCGTCATTTTGTTTTATTTTAATTAGTTTTTGTTTATCATTGGTCGTAGGACCATTCTCATTTTTCAAAGAGAATTTTGTGATCTACAAACTGTACCTAGACTACTTTTCGAAAGCGTTTGCCGTTCAAAAGTTATTTAAAAAGAAAAACTTGACCATGCGTAAAAAGCTATGCTCATGTCAGATCGACGGGGACTTTCTAGTTTCTACCATTGCTTCGTTATAGCCAATGTTCGTACCAAATTGAAGCGTTATCGGAATTGGATTATTTTTGAAATTCGTATGTCTATTTTAACTGGGGTACACACAGTAAACTCTTCTATTTTTAAAAACTCAAGCTTAAAAACCATGCTTATCGCCTCTATTTTGGATACCGAATTTTGGGTACATGAGTTTTTTTTATAGTTTTAAGAATATATTTAGCAGGGTGTCCTATGCTTCCTACAGCTTTAAATTTTGATAAAATAGTTTCCAAGTTTGAGGATTTTCAATATTTTTCTGTAAAAAACTATGTGTAATTTACAAAAAAAACTTCACTCGACGCGGGTTAATGTTAAGATACAAAATTTCAAACTTGCAGAATATTTTTTTTATTTATTTCGAAAATGTTGAGTCTCTGCGTATCCGAATACGATTTTTTTAAAAATATGGGACACTGTAATAATTTCAGTGTGACTCTTATAAGATAACATTCCAACCTCGTCTTTATATAGAACTTTTTTGCATTTAAAGGTAGCTGGGTTTTAAAAATACTGAGTTTTAAAAATTCAACTTCTTAAAAAAAAAAATGAATTATGACAAAACTTTGGTGTCTTCATTGATCGTTTGCTCTGTAAAAATTTTTAGGGTTTGCAAGTTTGTGTGTACAGTAAAGCCAAAATAATAATAAAGGCAAAAAAAACCGTGGAAAAATATCTTTTTTTTTTCATTTTTTTTTTTTTTTTGAACGCGTATTTCTTGTAATATGGTTCATTTTCTGTGAATAATATGGTGATCATTTAACAAGCAAACTCCATAAGGGCATTATGTGAGACTTTCACCGTTTACTGTTGCTGATTTTATTCAGCTGTGATAAATAATTCAGATTTCAAAACAATACTTACTTAATTCAGAAAATACTTCGCGAAAAAATTAAAGTTCTTCGAGTCAAGAACACCGCACTAAATGTATGGACAATTTCCCTCGGTCAAATTTGCTGAAATAAAAGTATGTCATACTTCATGTCAATCCGATAAAAAGACTTCCAAGGACTGAAAGTTCAAAAATCAATAGATTTAAAGATATAGGGCCTGGAAATACAATACAAATTCCTTAAAAGAAAAATATTTGTGCGTACTTTAAAAACTTATTTTCACTAGGAAATGATTAAAAGAAAAATACCCATGGGATTTTATAATTTTTTAGGATGCTGACCAATAATTTTATTGGTGTTCTTTCGGTCCCATTATTATACAAGGTTCCCCAACGTCACCGGCCAAGACGAAAATCATGGTTTCCTGAGGTGATTTTAAGTCCAAAAACTTAAAATGTAATTTTCTCGTTTCGCTTCCTTTCCGACTTATAACGGTTTTATGATTTTTGGTTTCGTTTTTTTAACTGGGTTTAACTTTGCCAAAATACAACAGATGTTTGAATTTTATTTTTGTATTAATACAAGAGCACCTAGCAGTTTTAACCTATCCTACAAATTCTCAATGCGAATAACTGTTTTCCTGAAATTTATTATCAAACCCATTTTATTGCATTTTTAAATGTTTTATTTTGTTTGTGTTTTTTTATAAGTATTATTTTTTTCATTTTGTAATATGGAAACCCAATTCGTTTCTTTTAAATACGTAATCTTTTTTTAACAACAAAATACATTTAAAATTATTAACAAAATGAAGTATTAAAAAAAAGAAATTCAAGAAAATTTGAATATTTGAATAAAAACAAATAAAAAATGATTCTAACGGCTTAAGTAATTTTTTTTTCCAACTGTTCCAACATTGCTTCGAAGTTGTTTTTTTATTCGATTTTATTCAAATATTCAAATTTTCTTGAATTTCTTTTTTGATTTTATACAGGGTGCCCCTTAATTCATCAATAGTATTTAAGGGCATGTGTGATAAAAAGCATTTATTTTTAAATTTTACCTGCCGCTGTTTTTCCAAATTATCATAAAATCTATGGGTTTTTCGGCAAACTTGTTACTGACTTTTATTTTAAGTATTGTTACATACATTCAGAAAAATTATTAAAACATCATGTTGATTACGCATTTTTTGGAGAAAATTGACCGCAAAGTCGAAAAATTAGCATGGAAAGGAAAAATAGAACAGGCTAAAAACTTAATACCTTAAGACTGAGAAAAGAAATAAAATTTATTTAAACGTAGTTACAAATATTTCTATTTGTTCTTATTCTAAAAATAAAGGCCTAAACGAAGTTTCTATCATTATTAATAACAGCGCAATTACCGTAAACATGGGTCAGAGTACACCACAATAAGACTTTTCTTAAAACACCGATAAATGATATCAAAATTGGAGATAGGTCTTACTTTTTTTTTTAGAATACACCCAAGAAGTATAATACTATTGACGAATTAAGGGACATCCTGTAGATTGGCAGTTTTGGTCATGTGTTAGATGCATTTGTACTCACTTTCAAAAATCCTGCCTATAGTGCAAGCGCACTAGCGATTTTTTAAGTCCATTATTTAGTGTCTAATTCGTTGCATTTTCACTTGTTCGTATTAGTATTACTACTGTTTGAAATAAATATTTATGTTAAACAAACAAATACTTGTTCGCTTTTAAGATATTTATGGGAAAGACAAAAAGTTCCCCTACTTTAAATATCTTTATTCTTCGTAGAAACCCACTTCCAGTTTTTGTCGAGACTTGTGTGTCATCCAGATCCAGAATAGATTTTAATATGTTAAATTTAGAAAGCCTTTCTCAAACTATTCTATTGCCAAATCAGGGCTAACTCAGGGAAGCCAATTATGACCCCTTATTTTTATTTCATTGATTAATTATGCTTCTTTCCAGTGAAATTCTTATTTTTGAGAACGATATGAACATATTGAAAAGCATTGAATCTGAATCAGCGTCATTTACTTCTGCCATATGATATTAATCAGCCCAATTCTAACTAAAAATTCCCGGGGAAATGCTTGCCTTTTCCCTACTCTCCTATTCTAAACTATAAATTCCCGGTAATTTTGTTCCCTTTTCTTTAATTTGACCAAACTTCGAATATGAGAAATAATACTACGAGAAAGAAGCTGGCATTCTAAATGTGCAAAAAATAGAAATATTTCGGAAATTAATTTTCATATAAAATTTAACGCGATTTTAATCCAATTCTCAAGGCCTAAGAACAGAATTGAATTTTTGTCTACAGACTTTTTATCACCGAGAACCATTCAAATAAGCGATATAAGAAAGCTATGTCGTAGCGAGCTTACTACAACTATGAAAACGTGAACTGAGTGTGAGTGCAATTTCACATTTCATAAAGAAAAGAATATGTATAAGCCGTTTATATCGTTTATTTGAATGGTTTGTTATGTTTAAAACGTGTTACCTTCAAAATTTCTTTTTCAGCTAGTCAAAACCTTTTAATTAGGTAAATGAAAGAAAAAGCAATAATAATATTTGAAGGCGAGTTATATCGTGGATTTCAATAGTTTGGCGTAACTCAAAACGTCTGGCAGTTAAATTTTCCGACTCAGGGAGTCAGTCAAGCCCTTTAAATTGAGTTGCATTTCAAGATATTTGTATCTTTAATCTTTTTGATAAACTAGTAATTACATCCGCAACTTTTATCGCGCTTTTCAGCAGTTTGGCGTAACTCAAACGCCTGTAACTTATAAGATTACTGTATTGAGTCAGAACCTTTTAATTGGTAAACATTTGAAGAAGCTACCACTAATATAAAATTAATTAATTTTCTTTCTTCAGTCGCACCACACGAATGTGGAATGCTTTACCTGACTCGACTTTCCCCTCCCATTTCGATGTGCAAACGTTCAAAACCAATGTGCATCGGTATCTCCTTCTAAATCCTCTCCTACTTACCTAAACGCTCGTGCTGTGTTAAAAACATTTTAAGGGTAGCCATAACCCCTTTTGCGCGCGTGGATTATTAAAAAAAAAAAAAAATAATAACATCAGCTAATTATATCGCAGCTGTCAGTTGTTTGGGGCCACTCAAACGTCTGTCACTTACATTTTAATTTTTATTTTGGGTCAAGACCTTTTGATTGGGATACATTTCAAGTGATTTCCCTCAAAATCCTATTACAAAAAAAAAAAAATAAAATAAAAAATCCGCGATTTATTTCGCGCCTTTCCAGCTGTTGGATGACAATAAAAACTATTTTTTTTTATACATTAGTACTCTGGTAGTCAAAACCCTCCGATTGCGATCCTTTTTTGTGGCATACATCAATTATCTAAAAATTTCAATAAAAAATCCGCGACTTAAATCGCGTCTGTCGGGGGTGTTGGGGCCACTCATGTTCATATTCGCAGTCAGGGGGTCAAGATTTTTCGTTTGTGATACATTTCAATTGGTTTCCTTTTTGACAAAAAACGCCAAAAAGAACACATTTTCAGGGACGTCTGTCGGCGGTTTCGGGGCCACTTAGACGTCTGTCACGTACATATTCACACTCAGGGAGTCCATGGCTAAAAGTTGTGATCTATTTCAGGTGGTTTCCCAAAAGCCTAAAAACACCAAAAAAAAAAAATGCGTTTTCGGGGACGTCTGTCTTGGTTTTGGGGCCACCTAGACGTCTGTCGAAACTATTTTTGTAATCAGGGAGTTGATAGCGTCAAGTTGTATTACATTTGAAATAATGGTTTCCCACCCGATTTCAATTTTCAGAAAAGATGTACTCTTGATGCACTTTTCGTGGTACCGGGGTCACTACATGCTGGCAGACGAACGTATTCGTTATCACCTTCACCATTACTACCTATACTATTAAAATCTTTTGGTTTCCTTTCACGACCAAAATCTGCTGCTAGCTCTTAGACTATTAGACATTGAGGAATAATTAAATCCAAAGTACAGCTTGTTGCAAATATTTGTGATTTTAAATGACGGGTTTGACTGAGGTAGTTATACTAAACTGAAATGAAAATAACAGCTGAAAATTAAAAAAAAAATTGGTAAGGTCCAGTTTTTCTGTGCGGAGTTAAAGTTAAACTTAACAAATTTGGTGGATTAACTCAACAACTGCTTTTGATATTTTATCTTCTGTTTTTTTTTTAGCCTTTTTGCGTTCATCATACATACTAATAAACTGATTATTGACAAAAATATACACAAAAATATACACAGTTAGCTAACTCTGGTTTAACTTACGACTGAAAAACTGGGCCTAAGTTAAAAAGATCTATGAATATTTGAACAAGACTTTGTGAGCAAAACTCAAACATCATGTGTCATGTATCTACATTGTATTGTCATGAGATTTGTACAAGAATGCTGTTGCAATGTGAGAATACGCATGTGCTGTAACACACCAAAGATGGTCAAATTGCAGTTTTTTGTATTTTTATAGGTGCTCTGTTACAATTTTTCAAATGATGATGAAGGAATGTTGCACCCAACATTATGGTAGTACAGGGACACTTCGAATGCATTTGTAATTTTAAATTGTAACCGATTGATAGATACAACATCACTGCCATCAAATTCCAGCGTACTCTTATATCCAAAAAAAAACTGCTTCGACATACCAATCTTTACTTACTGATTTTAATCAGTTTGTATTTTTTCCTCTTTTATTACTCTGACTAAAAATTCCTTCTCTAAGTATAGCTAAGACCAACCTTCAATTCTAATGCTATAAAACATCTCAGTTCAAATTGAAAAGAAAACAAAAAGAAAAGCAAAATCAGAAAAACTAGGAGCTATACTAAAAAAGTTCAGAGTTATGTTGTTGCCAAAACACTTATTTTGCCTCCCTCAAGCTAATGCTGGCTGTGGTGCATTATCGGCGCACTAAATCTCTGTATTGGCTTTGGAATCCTGATTTAAAAACCTATCTGCAACCCAGCAAACTCTATGGGTGAGGAACACTAGTAATTGCTGTAGCTATGTAAATATAGTAGGTATAGCTACACCCAGGCTCAGCTCAAGCCCAGCCAAACAATAAAAAAAAGGTGATCTCCGATGTGCAGCAAAACATCTTTGGGGGTACGAAAAGCATGACTTTTCCAACACAAGAGGCGATTTTCCATCGATAAAGTCGTGACATTGGCATGGGCTGAAGCAGCCTAAAGCTAAGCTGCATCAGCAGCAGCAGCACCAGGCTCTGTGTTACTTGAACACATCTATGAACCACTGTTTTAGTGCCCAGCAGTAGGAGTTCTCGCGCAGTGGGTGACTTGCCATTGCCATCATCATCCAGAGACCAGACCAAGACTTCTGCACTTTTTTGTTGCTCCCCCCACAATACGAAAGGACAACAATCCACGACGAAAGAAAGAGATAAGCATCTTGAAATCAAAACTGCACCAACTTGGCTCTGATTTGGAGGACCGACCTGTCAGAGTGCATTACCCGAAGTAGCACCATATAATAATAACCAGAACTAAAAGACTTCAGAGCAGGGCAGAGCAAAACTAATGGCAAAGGAGAACACAACATATTTCTTGCAGCACAAAGGCTCACACCTTCGCGGAATCAATTAATGCGGACGCAGAGCGGTCAGGTCGTTACTGCAATGAGGTAGGGGGGTTAGGGTTTGAATGCAACATGACCGCAGAATTCAGCAATGTAGTCGGTCGGTCGGTCGGCCGGCAGTGTCCTGCAGCCAATTGCAAGCGCGTCCAAAAGGGTACAAGAAAATGGGCGGCGCATGGAAAACCTTTATTTTTGTTTCCCCGGCTTTATGCTAATGCGTTGTCCCGTCCGATACCACGCGATGATGTAGTCGCACAAGAAGTGGGGGTGCATTCTTTTTTTTTTTAAATAAATAAGAGCCATGGAGCACCATGAGGAGTCATGGTTGGTGCATGCAACACAGAACGCGACAAAGCGGTTCGGTTTCTTCCATTGTTGTTTCTCACACATTAACGTCGCCGTCGTCGTCGTGGCGTGGTGGTTAGAATTGGCTTTATTTTGGTTTTTGTTTTCTTAACGGACATTGGATTTAAACAGACCACACTATTTCATTTTTTAACCCCCACTATAAAACCAATCGTATACCCATCGAATCGCCATGCCATCACACTGTTTTGTTCATGGTAATGATTGGAAAAATAATTATGAAGGTACATGCATAGAAATCATGGTGGCTTCGCTTAAAAGTGAAACTTAATGAGGATGAAAAATAAAAATGGTTATGATGGACAACATAATAATTTCCAACGGAATTACCCGCGATGGATGGTTACAAAAAAAAGCTTAAGAAATCGTTTGTCCATTCAATATTCGACTTTCTATGTAAAACAAACTCTAAAGTGGACCATAAGAAAATATGGGAAAAATAAAAGATTAGCTTTTATTCTGGTGGGTGGAAGCTAGTGATCAATTTCATAAATACCTTTGGTCGTTTTTTTTCTTCGCGAAGCTTTGAAGATTTTCTCTAGCAGTTTACCACCGAGATGTAGGCCATATTATATCGGCAATAGGTAGTGTTAATTAAATTAAAATATAGGAAAGACTGCCATAAACGATTTAGCAGTATTCGATCCTTTTGAGGTGTCTAATATTCTTTTGACGAATTTTGGATTTTAAATGGGTTTTTTGACCGTTCCAGTAATACAACAGACAGTTGATACGTTCGAAAAAATGTATGCCCCTATCATGGAAGACCACTAAGATTGAATTTGAGTTGTAATCCACCAATCGGTACAATCGTTCACAACTATAGTTTTTTCTAGTAAAACACGACTATCATAAAACCAGGGGACAACTTACAAAATGGCTGCCTTTTTAATTTGGTCTATAGTGTTTCGGTATTATTTAATTCCATTGAGTTGTGTTCCAGTTGGTAATAACGCCCAAGGTAAAAACGCCCGAATCGATTTTAAAATATTTCCCAAAATAATTCTTAACAATTTTGTGTTGTAATTTTATTTTTTTTTTCCAGTTTTGGGCGCTTTCCAATTTGTACATGAAACAACGCCCAAAATCACGTGAGCGGGACAGAGTATGAACTCTTGTTAAAGAAAACTTTAGAAACTGACGTGAGATATAATTTAATAAATTCCGTTAAATTTAATTTGAAAAAATTGCCCAAAATCAAGGAAAGAACGCGAAAAAAGTTCTGATGTGAAGAAGATTTAATCGATTTCCGTAAGGCGGAAGATTATGAGGATCAGACTTCAACTCAAAAAGGAAACAGTTAAGGCTGAACTGCTTCGTTCCTATTTTACCCAGGGTACCGGTACCAACGCAGTAATTTGCAGCTTTTTTTTTGCATTTTTTGTTTTGCATTTTCATTCTCGATTTAACTGTTAACCAAAAAGTGTGTGTAGTCGAGTGACCTGCTAACTTCACATTGAAGTTAGTAGAGTAGAGAGTATCTCGAGAACCTGTTAGAGACTTGAAGTTAGGCTCCAAATTTGCAGTTTATTTTGCATTTCGAGAAATTTTAAGTCCAAACTTTGAAGTCCTTTATTTAAAAAAAAATTCAAACTGCAAATTTGGAGCCTTACTGCAAATTCCTAGCATGATTAGTTGAGATACACATTTTGTCTTGCTAATTTCATATTGAAGTACCTATAATTTTTTTTAAATTTCTTAAAAAATGACTTCAAAATTTTGACCTAGAATTTCTTGAAATGCAATAAAAAAAGTCTCTAAAATGCTTGGTTCTCGAGATACAATCTGAACTGCTAACTTCACTGTGAAGGGAATACAAATGCAAACAAAAAAAAACAAAAATGCAAATTACTGCGTTGGTCCCGTTACTCTAGGTGAAAGTTGCCCTGATAACTTCGCAGACGTGTTGAAAAGAGCGATGGTGGGGTGACGTAAAGATCCCGAAATTCTGTAGCCCATCGCTTTACAAACCCATAAATTGAGTTGGCTTAATTGGTGACGGTCACTGATGGCAGATTAAATGCTTTTGAAAATGTTCATACCAATTTCAAAAATATTAATTTCACTAAAAAAGAAACATCATTAAAATGTAAAATAAAAAGAAGTGGTCCCAAGTGACTTCTCTGAGGAACCCCCGATTTGCCACTAAAAGTGTTGAAGAATTAGGGATGAGAGGAAACTCGAAACTATTGTTTTACTTTCCTCTGTTTTTAAATATTTATTTTTCACTTTCATAGAAAATTGTCTGCCTTAACGAGGGGACCCGGCCTTCTATAATTACACAAATGGGACTAAAATTTAATCAAATGTCTGCCGTAGAAACAAAATTATACTTTTCCGACTGCTTATAATGTCATGAATTCTCAAAATCTCAAAATTGTTGGATTTGCTTAGGTTTTTGACATATCATAGTCTTAAAGTGCAAAGAAATTGTTTTTTTTTTTTAATTTTTAAACCAAATAATTTGAATCCAGAAAACCTGTTACAGAATCAGAATGTTTATTGTGACCTGAATTCGGACCTCACCTCAGAATTGGCTCAGGCTTTCGAAACATCCTAGTCTAAAAACGCAAAAATCGTTTTTCGTTATTCTTCTACCTGGACTTTAAGAAAATGATGCATTACGTACAAAGGCGCCAACCCCGGCATGCCAGACCTTAATATTCGCATATTAATAGTATGGGCTTATCTTAAAACAAACAGAATGTTTGCTAGCGTTCACACCCAAAAATTTACATCAACAATATATATTTTTCCCACAAAAAGTTTTGTATGACATCTGAGACTTCTAATCTTCTCTTCAAACAATCAATTTGAATCGCTCAAAATGTTCGTTCTTCTTCCAGAAATCTAAAGTTAAAATGTATGAGTTCTTCATTATTTGGGAGGTAACTTTGGGGAGGTGGAGACCTTAACTAACTGATGATTTTTCAAAGAATAAAGAAAGTATTGCAAAGCAGAGGCGTATACAGCTTTAGTTCTTGGGGAGGGTCATGCCAAACAAAAATAACACAAACTAATATTTGTTAAAAGTCAATTGCCTTATATTTTTTCTTTTCATTTTTTACTGTGCGTATATGAGAAAAGGGAACAAATCTTAATTAACTCTACTAAAGGGTTTTCCAATAGGGACGGGTTGATTTTGACAGCTCGTAGCGACCATATTGTTTCTTTTATTTTCGGGCAAAATATCGTCGCAAGTGAAGTGAACCCTACTCCCACTGAGCTACCCGAAGTAACAATTTCCCGAATACGCACCGTACCCCCCAGTAAAGAAGAAATTATCACCGCCATCAAAGCACTGAAGAACAACAAAGCGGTTGGACTTGACGGTATTCCTGCAGAGCTCTTAGGAGCAGCCCCAACGACATCGAGCGAGCTACTGCACCCACTTATTAAGAGAGCTTGGGAAGCAGAGAGCTTTCCTGAAGAGTGGAAAAAAGGAATGATTGTCAAGCTCCCAAAGAAAGGAGATCTCACACAGTGCGAAAACTGGAGAGGAATATGCGTTCTGCCTGCAGTAGCCAAGATAATAGCAAGGATAATATTGGACCGAATTAAAGACCACCTCGAAGACACACTCGACGCCGAACAAGCAGGTTTCCGCACTGGATCTTCCTGTGTTGATCACATCAACACCTTGAGGATCATCATCGAACAGTGCGTTGAATATCGATCACCACTTCACCTGCTGTTCATCGATTTTGAAAAGGCGTTCGACAGTGTCAATAGAGAATTTATTTGGCTTGCTTTGCACAGGAGGGGCATCCCAGATAAATTGATTGCTATTATCAAGGCTACATATGATGGATCCAGGTGTCACGTTTTGCACAAAGGTAGGCTGTCAGAGGAGTTTGAAATCCAAAGTGGAGTTAGGCAAGGCTGTATACTGTCACCAATACTGTTCCTGTTGGTGATAAGTGACGTACTGCACGCAGCTTTGTCAAATGGAAATGGGGGAATTCAGTGGACTCTGCAATCTCACCTCAAACATCTGGACTACGCGGACGACGTATGCTTACTCTCTCATAGGATCATGGATCTCCATCAAATGACAACAAGGGTGGAGAGAGAAGCAGAAATCGTAGGGCTTAAGATCAACTCGGCAAAAACTAAAAGGATCAGCCTTGGAACTTCCTCATCAATCCAAGTAAATATTTCTGGACAACCGGTAGAGATGGTAGAGGATTTCCAATATCTTGGGAGTATTATCTCTACGGGTGGCGGAACTGAACTGGACGTAAACAGCCGAATCAGAAAAGCAAAGGCTGCGTTCGGAATGCTGTCCAAAATATGGAGAAACAACTCTTTTAGCTTAAAGACCAAGCTACGACTGTTCCGCTCCAATGTTGAATCCGTTCTGCTTTACGGCTGCAGCACTTGGAAAGTCACTGAAATTGTCACTAGAAAGCTGCAAACCTTCGTTAATAGATGTCTACGAAACATCTTGAGGATTTTCTGGCCCAACCGTATCTCCAATGCCGAACTTCATACGAGAACGGGTCAGGAGCCCATAGACTCCATTATACGAAGAAGAAAGTGGCAGTGGATTGGCCATACGCTTCGAAAAGGCGATCGGTGCATTGCATCTCAAGCAATGCAGTGGAACCCGCTCACACAGGACGGAAGACAAGTGGGCCGGCCTAGAAGTACATGGCGAAGAACGGTCGAACAGGAATCGGCACGACTGGGGAAAAGTTGGAGAGAGCTGAAATATATTTCAAGAAATCGTACACGATGGCGCGTAGGTGTAGTGGAGGCCCTATGTCCCGTAAGGGAAACATCACGGACGTAATAGGTCCGAGGACCTAAGTAAGTAAGTAAGTAAAATATCGTCTTTTAATCAGTTACTAAAGACAAATCGCTTCCCAGCCTCGTCCACCTAAAAACTTAAATGTTTTTTTTTTCAGGGCTACGGCGAGGAATTGACAAATCCTCCAAGAGTATCACTTGTCACGAATAAGTGCTTCTCGTCTAGCCGTTCGGATTTGGCATAAAATTGTAGGTCCCTTCCATTCCTGTCGACAGGTGCACACAGGAATGGTTGCGAGTTGTTAGTCACTAGGCCCTGGTTCTTCACGAGCCGTTGTCCACCCGATTTATTACAGCGTCGAGCAACACGTGCAAATGATGTTTTGGAGCAGTTGGAAGTTGATCTCAATTTTTGTCGTAAAATCATCTTTAGCGATGAGGCCCAACTTTGGATGAATGGGTACGTGAATAAGCAAAATTTCCGGATTTGGGACGACACTACTCCACGCAAGATTCACGAGGTGCCAATGCATCCAAATAAAGTAACTGTTTTGTGTGGATTTTGGGCTGGAGGCCTGGAGGCGTCATCGGTCCGTACTTTTTCGGAAATGATGCTGGCCATGCCATCACCGTCAACGGCGATCGCTATAGGTCGATGATCACCAACTTCTTGTGGCCTAAATTGGATGATATGGACACTGACGACATATGGTTTCAACAGGATGGCGCTACGTGCCACACAGCTTAAGACACAATCGATATTCTGCACGAACGGTTTCATGGCATGGTTATCTCGCACCGAGGCGACGTGAATTGGCCACCAAGATCGTGTGATTTGACCCCTTTGGGTTTTTTCTTCTTAAGTCACAGGTCTATGCGAATAAGCGCAAACCACCTCGACCCTCAAATACAACATAATCGATGCCATCGGTCAAATTCAACCTGATTTATGCGCCAAAGTCATCGAAAACTCGACCTTTCGAATCCGCGCCACCCAGCGAAGCCGGGGCGGCCATTTGAACGATGTTATACATATAACTATAATAGGACTCTCAAATAAAGATAAAACCTTATTGATATCTTATATAAAATTTGTTTTATTCAATTTTAAAATCGACCCGCCCTTAATGGGAAACCCTATAATACATTACCTTTGTTAAAAATAAGTTAAAATAATTTAAAATCGTTCATATCCTGGAAAGAGATATCGTACCTCAACTCATTTAATTGCAAGACAGTTAAGAATCAAAAGTCGGCAGACTACGTATGTAATACTACATTTTCACTACGCCAAGTTAGACAATTTCGTTGAAAATATATATTTCGAACTGACAAAGCCACAAAAAAAAATTAACAAATTTGAGACGAAAATACTTTTTTGGTATTTGCAAAGTTACCTCATTTTTGGTTCCAAAGAAAAGTAAAATAAACAACTGAGTCGAATGAACCTTTATTAGCTGGACCAGGAACGCGCTCTTCGTTTTTATTCCTGAATATAACATATTTTATTTCGGAGGGCCTCAGCAACAGCAATCTCCAGTTGCCTGAACAAAAAAACTCAGTTTAGCTGTCAAATACTGAGGAAACAATTTTTTGGGATCGCTTGATCATTCGTTTCGAATTTTATTCGGAATTTATTTTAATCCTATCAAAGTCTTTATTTCAGCGAATTGAAGTTGCAGGAAAAATTAGTAAAATATCATAGGTACTGTGCACTGTTTTCTGTTTCTGAAATTTAAGTTAATAGATATAAATATTCACTACTGAAAATGCTATTGATGACAATAGCTCTGATTTTCAAAAATGACCACTTGGGTAAATTGCTCTTCTAACAATAGTGGAAAAACTAAAATACATTATATATTCGTATTATAATTGAATACAAAGATTCGTTTTCGTTGCGTTTCAAGAAAAGTGTGAACAAAGTTCACAAGTGATTTTGATATGCCTCTGATTTGAAAAAAATCTATGTCTCTAAGACTGCCACCGACGGAAAAGTGAAAGGCACCTTCCAAAATAAATATGTACATCAAATATACCTAATCTTTTTAACTTTCTTACCAGTAAGCCTTTCTGATAAAAATAATGGACAAAGTTGTTAAATTCTACGAGCCTAGTCGCTTTTCGTCAATGATTCCATCCGACTGGTCAAACGGTTTACCGCAAGGAGTTCCCAAAAATCTCATTTACCATAGCTATTGGCTTTTGCATTATGGGATTCATAGGTTACTTTGTAAAAGTAATCCACATCCAAATCAATAACATTATTGTTTGATCGAATAAGTGCAAACAAAATCCTTTCATAATAGGTTTTCATCATAGTTTTATATACATATTTATGTCTTTTATCGTTAACATTAATATTTTTTGGTTAGAATAACTATAAACTATAAATAATCTCGCATACAGAAATCAAACAAAACAATTTCTGTATGTTTTTTTTTTTTTTTATTAAGATTTTTATATGAACTAAAGTTCATACAATGCAGTCACGCTGCGCAGAAATTCAGTCACAGTTGATGTCTTAAGTTCAATCCCCATGACGGGCAAAGCTTTTCAAATAAAAATGAACATATTAACCTTCAGCACCACACAAAGAAGTCTGATGATCGGGGTGGCACTCGTGAAATAGCTATAACTTCAGCCAAATAACTTGGTGGTAGAACACTTAGTTGTTGTTGTTTCATTCAAAATTTTCAAAATAATCTCGAGTTCTCGGGGGGGGGGGGGGGGAGCGACATGACCGAGGGGAAAATTAGTATACAAGGTTTTCCGAAACTTCCTCTGCATAAACGGTTTTTATACCCGATTACTGAACAACCGCGGTGTAGGGTGCAGGAATCCTAAGCTCGATTGTGTCATATCGCCTTACTTTGTAGGAAAAAAAGAGCTGTTAAACAACTGAGCATCTAAAATGTTTCATACCTATACTCAATGTGTATTTTCTTTTATCTGTTATGAATTGTTTTAGTTTTTATTTTCATCATTTTATCTCTTCCTTGCCTTATTTGTTTTAAAGGTTAAGTTTTTTTTCAAAATAGCTACATATAAAATAGCCTATCTTGGAAACCATCTCTATATTTTCATACAGTTTCTAGACACTCGCGGGGCTTTGCTGTACTTTGCATCTAATGCGAATTAAGCAACATGTAGTCCTAGGATAATGTTACCCCACTTTACCCTATTTTTTTTTGTCATTCCTTAAAATCGTTATGGGCTTACAATATTTTTTAAAGCAATGATTTCCTATACTTCCAAAAATGATTTACGAAAGTCTTAATAAAATGACATTGTATACAATCATGGTCGTTACAATTTTGATATCATTTTCTTAAAGTAATTTTTGGAAGCAGGGAGATTCATTGCTTATCACTATGTTTCTATTTTCTTCCATCTTCTTTCTTTCTTCTTCTATTTGCTTCCTAAAAAAATGACAAAATGAAACAGATAATTATTTGATTAAACTCGAAAATTCACCCAGAATTAGGTTCAAAAAAAGTTTTATGCCTACAATATAAAGATTCGAAAATGATTTACAAATCAATAGAAGCTTTTACTTCACAAAATTGAAAATCTTGACATTTCAGTGCTGCTTTATTATTTGCTACTTATTTATACTTTAAGTTGTGTGTTATATATTTCCAACACTTTAAGGAAACAGGGATACTAAGATTGATAAGCTTGTTTTCCCATATAGTTAGGTCTGAAGAGGTCACTAGGTCACAGAACTCAGTCATTTTTGATCTAATGATGAATTTTTGATACTGACCCTATTTTAATATTTAATAATACCTAAAAGCTCCTAACCCGTTGCACGGCTACCTACTACCAACTAGAAACAAAAACAAATATTTTTGTTGTTTTCCAGAATTTTTGCAGCCTAATCTCTGTCCGATTTAAATATTTATAAATCATCATCCTCTATAGAAAACTGTACCATCACAGAACACAATTATTATTTTAAAAAAAATGCCCTGGCAATTTATATATTTTCATATTCAGTTCTTTTGCTTTGGGTTTTTATACTTCACCCATTTCAAGCAGCTTTCTTATCCCAGTTGTTTTCTTTGTTCTGTCCTCTCCCCCTCCCGCCCTTCCCCTCACTTGGGGCATATTTCCGGACAAATATTCAAATCCCGAATGGACAAGCAAGCAAACAAACAATTTCTGAAGTGTTGCGTTGTCAAAGAAATTGCTTCTTCCTGCCGGCATGTCACCTAATATGTCCTCCTTTCCTTCTGTTACTCGAGAGTCCTCCTCTGCTGAAACAAAAAAAAAGGAAAATATTTGCTTTTCATTTTCATACATTGCAAACTTTTATTTCACTTAGTTTGAATGGATTTTCAGCGTTGGTTGGCTTGCTTGCTATGGGCTTTGTGAACGGAGTAGGTATATGGTATATTTATGAGCTAGAGCAGTTTAAGGCCTGTGGGAAAAATTCATAAGGACATCTCGTTAGCTCTCTTTTGCTCACTCTTTGTCCCTTGTTGTTTTTTGAGTTCCTCGAAGAAGGAGTATTTGCTAAGCTTTTCTTTTTAAGTCCTTTGTGTTGCGATACAGTGTCAAGAACCTCTTAAAATGGACACCCTATTAGGATACCGGAATTCTGTCTCAAGTCACCATACAATGCGCATATTCTTAAAGGAGCTCTGTTGTCATGATTGCAATGGAAAACAAATATTATAATGGATGCCATTGCAGCAGGACCTGATTGCCGTGAATGATGGTGCTGAATGGTGTATTCTTAGATGTACAGTAGAACGTGTATACGTAAGGACTTGTAATGTTTATGCATGGATCATAAATACCCAGTTGGTGCTCGGCGTGAATAATTAACAACATTTAAATGAGATTGGAAAAGAATATATTATCTAGGTATACCTATAACCGTATGACTTTTGCTTGGAAGTGTTGTGATAGCAGAAGAAAATACAAAGATTGCATCACACCAGGACATTCGTAAAAAGTGTAAAGAATATTTTTGTGTTTTTTAATCAATCTCGATATCTTATCTTTTCTTATCAACATCTTTCTAGCTGCAAACACAAGCTATTCAAAAATTATGTCCTTGCCTATATAGTTTTTCGGTCTGAGATGATCCTAGTTTCGGGATTAAACCCGTGATAACTCCTGTGAAATATGTTTTTCAGTCAATTTAGATCTTCAGTTAACCCGGAGTCAGCTAAACAAAGAGCGATTTATTTTGTTGGCAATTGTGCGTAGGGGAAGCTTGTTTTCCGCGTGTACTTCTATTTTGGCTTTTTCTGTTTTCCGTGGCCCATCTTTTCTTTGATAAAACAATTATTATTTTTAATCTAGACTTCCATTATTATAACAAAATTTTTTCTTCTTACCGTAATCTATAGAGACAAAACGCACACTGTTCCTATTCAAGTGGCGGAAAAAAAAAAACACTGTATTTCATGAAGTAATTAGAAAAGTGGTAAAAAATAACCTAATGGTAGATCCCTCTTTTAGGAACTAAAACCAAAAGGTGAATTTATAGTAAAAAAAAATAGTTTGTTTCTATTCAAGTGGGGCTGAGTGTTTCAGTTTTTCGCGTAAAACTTGGGAACGGTAAATGTTATCGAAAAGAGTGTATAAGGAGGGGTAGAACCACGGATAATGCAAAATTCGGATACGGATCTGCAAAATTGATTCAGAATAAAAAATTTACAGATTTCACTCATAGAGTAAGAATGGGAGCATTGAAAATGACTTGCATTTGGTAGATAAAACAAAAACATGACTAATTGCTTGCACTTATACAAAATTAATTTAATTAAAACTAAGTTGAAGCAAGATATGTAATATAATAAATTGTAATATTAATTGAACAAAAGAACTACTTATTTTAACATAAATACACAATAAAAGGTAATAATTCCATATCTTTTTGAATTTTGAAATGCTTGTAAGGAGGCGATGTTCACAACCTATCGTGATGCAATAATGTACATTATTATATATATTATTTCTGGTTGTCAAACTCCTTTTTTCTCATTTATAAAATAGTCAAATCCACTAAAATAGGTATCACTGAAAAGGAATTTACACATACTCATGACATTGCACAAAAACTTTATGTTATACCACACTATTTTCTATAAATTTCAGAAATTTAAAAAAATTCAATAAATGAAAAATTTGACATAAAGAATACCTCACTTTTAACTCATTGAATGAGTGAAAGAGACAAATATGTATTACTTCTTTTTTTTCGCTACACCTTGAGTGAGTAGGAGAGAAACATTATTTAGTTACATTTTGTTGGGTTTTCGTCTCCAAGTTTTGTTTTAATTATTATATTTTATTTATACTTAAATTAAAAATTATTAAAAAATAACAAATAAAAAAGTTTTTTATTAAGTTTAAATTTAAAAAACTATTATCACAACTTTTTGTATAGATATAGCATTATCAAATATATCTGTACAAAAATTTGTGATAATAGTTTTTTAAATTTAAATATAATAAAAAACTTTTTTATTTGTTGTTTTTTAATAATTTTTAATTTAAGTATAAATAAAATATAATAATTATTTAGCTACACCATGCATGAATGAAAGAAACATATTTATTACTTTTGTAATGTATAATCCTCTTTTTTCGCTTGCACATTGAGTGAGTGGTGGAGATGGAGAAGCATATTTGTTACCTACTTCTGTTGTTTGTTATCTTTTTTCTCACTATAAAAAGCCGAATGCATTCATTAGGTATCACCTAGATTGCATGAATGAAAGAAGTTTATTTTTTAATTCTTTAATTTAAAATCTTAGAAGAAGAAATAGAGGAACGGGCATATCGAGGAAAAAGTGAGGCTTTTTTCAAAATAGTGTGAGTTACACAAACACAAAGGCATTCACACAGGGTCGGAATGCAGTGAGATAGCTAAATGCTGGGGCCCCAAAAGAATTTTAAGCTGTGTTTTTGAGCGTTTTTTTTTTGAGATTTAAGTTCAATAGTAAAAAAGCTTATTATACTTACTAAAAAAGTGAATTAAATGTAAATATAGTGAATACATGCAATACTTCATAAATAAAATAATATATAACATATGCGGTGCTGCGTTAAATCCTGTAAAAACATTATGCGGAATATGAGACACAATCAGCCCGTGAGATGCAAAAATTAAAAACTCCATATTATAGGTGTTTTTACACGATTTAACGCATATTTTTTTAAATAAAGTATTGCAAATATTCACTATGTTAACTTTTATTTAACTTTATTATTTAGTGTTTTCACTTATTTAACGTTATTGCAAAACTCGAATCCACAAAAAAAAAGAATGTTGAAAAAAATACAAAATTAAAATAAAATGTCTGTTTGGTAACTTTTTGTTTCAACAAACTTCCCAAAACTGATTTTTTTTCTATGTGTTTTGACAGCAAATTGTGAAATTTTGTAAAAAAATTTGTGCAAATTCGCAAGAAATTTCACGATGCCAAACAGACAAAATTCAAATGATATGAACACATTTCAAAATACAGCTGCTTTTAAAAGAACAACATTTCAATTCATATCTAGGAGGTGAATTGAAGTGCGAAATTTCCGCACGGGTCTTCTGGTAATTATTTTAATTTGGTAAGCTTTTCATTTATGAAAGCTACACAAATAGTTGTAGTGCCCAACTTTGTGTCATTCCATACATTTCTTGCAACACTGCTTTTCACTGTTATCGTATCTTTTTTTTTGACAGTGATATACAGGCTTCATCCACAGCTACCTACACCATTAGGCTTAACCATTTCCCAATGTGATTGGAAGGTCGAAGATACAAGCGAATTAGGTACCTATTCCTATCATTACTAATTTTTTGGCAAATTTCAACTTGCCTGAATCTGTTATTCTACTTTTACTGACTAATGACTTTTTCTGACTTAATTGACTGCCTAACCTACCTGTAGAAAAAAGTTGAGTTTTCTCAATTTTATACTGCACTGAATTTTGTTTGATAAATTATAATCTGCAAGTAAC
Source organism: Melangyna quadrimaculata (assembly GCA_949320155.1). Lineage (NCBI taxonomy): Eukaryota > Metazoa > Arthropoda > Insecta > Diptera > Syrphidae > Melangyna > Melangyna quadrimaculata. The sequence goes on along the minus strand of OX439483.1, from coordinate 102,029,662 downwards.
ACTGGAACCTTTTTTTTGTTTGTTATCGTCATTTAATATTTTTTTCTGTGCTCCAAACCAAGTTTGTAGTCGGATAAAGGCACATTTTCTTATTTCAACTTCATATGGCTATGAACGGGCTCGACTGTATACTGTTTTCATCCTTTCGACTTCGTCAATTGTACTAGCTATATTCAACTACAAGTAAACCTACTGTTATTGGTGTTTAGCCAGTTAATTCTTCCCATAAGAATAGTTTTTGTTGATTGTTTCAGAGCGTTTGGAGCTTTCAATAAGTGCACAGCTTTGTTTGATTAACATAAGCGCTTAATTGCTGACAAGAGAAATAGAAGACTGAAATCCTTCAGTAAAAAATAAACGTAAGGAACTAATTTATCTGTCCGATTGAGTGTCACAATAGCTTGTCTTTAATAACCATAATTCGAAAAGCTTTAAATTTGAATTTTTTATTAGATTTCCAACTTTCTAAACTCTAATTAATGGACAGAATATGCCAACCAACGAATTTAAATTAATAATTTCTGAATAATTAAGTAAATTAGGTAGGTGAAAAAAAATATTAACTTAATTTGTTTTTAATTTTTTCGAAGTTTTCAAGAATTTGTAGATAGTTTTTTTTTTTGTAAATCTTAAGGGTAGTATTTTTAAACCTTAATCTGGAGGATCCGCTTAGAATTTTGTAAGTTACGAATTTATTTTACATTAATTCGTTTTGCTCTTATTAAATTAATCAACAATTTTTTTTTGACATAATCTTATACCTAAACGTAGGAGGTTTAAGTCAATAAGTCAATAAGAGCGTGGGTTTTGATTTACAAATTTGTAAAATTTTGTATCGACTTTTCAATAATATGCGCCAAAAATCGAAACGACTATTAACTCAATCACATTTTTACAATGGATTTGTACAACATTTTCCGATTGAGTTTGCATTCAAATTTAAGTCGTCCCTGCTTTATTTTTTCACCTCATTCATAGAGATCTGATTTTTTTTGTTTGGGACAAACCATGTTCAGAATTGGGTACAAGCACAGCCACATTTGTTGGCTCTCATCTTCTTGTGACTATAAGCGGCCTCTACTTTATAGTACTTCTATTTTTCCAGTGGTACGAGCTACAAAATAGATGCGGTGTTACGAAATGCTCATCTTTTTTAATCATAATTCAAAAAGTACTAAATTTTTAATTTTTTATTATATCTACAACTATTTAATCCTCTACTATATGTAGAGAATATGCTACCAAGAATCTTAAATTAAAACTCTTGTACCACATCAATTTTCTGTATAAAGTTTTTAATAATTAAGTCAATTAGGGAGGTACAAAAACATTAACTCAAATTGATTTTCATTTTTTTTTTTCAAAATTTTCATGCAATTGTAGATTGTTTTTTTATTTTTTTGAATTAATCTTTTATGTACTGTCGTGGCCACCTAATTAAGAACGATATTTTTATAAATTTATAAAATGCATAACTTTTGTTTGAGAAATCTGTTGAGGTTGAGTAGTGGTTTTAATAATAGCCCATGAACTACGGTACACTTTAAGTAATGTTTAAAAAATATAAGCATGAGAATATTAGAAGGAAAAAAATAAACATTAATTTAACTCTTATTTCGTCTGGCAATATAATTAAGAACAGAATCAAAATGTTGTCATCAAATTGAAAATCTTTGAAATTTCAATATATAAATGTGAATATATTGTAGGAAAACCTTAATTATTTATAATTTCAGACAAAATTCCTTGCATATTTTCGCGTAAGGCATGGAATCTTCATAGTGGTGTACTCTATCAGATTTCCTCAATATTTAAAACATTCTGATCAAAATGTTTCGAAAGAATTTAGGCCCGAGCTTTGGACGGTCTAATCTAAAAAATGACTTCTTGACTACGCAAACACCTTCTTAGCAATCCGTTGAGGACTTCTTGGATCATTATCGTCCTTAAAACAAATTTTATGGGCATGATTTCAAATGAATAAGACTCCATAACATGTTCCTCAATGCTTTTATAAACTTTCTGGTCAATTCGAGCATTTTTTTCTTACTTATCGAACATACTACGACAAGTCAATGCACCCCAAATTAAATTAAGTTTTATCCTGTACTCTGTACCGTCTTAAGAGTGTATTTTTGATTCAATTTCTTGTTCTAGGGGCTTCTTACATCAAATTTCCTTTTGACCTACAAAATAAGACATCCTCAGTAGTTGTTCTTGTTTCATTCAAAATTTTCAATGTTAATTGTTGTCTGCGCAGCGTGACTGCATTGTATGAACTTTAGTTCATACAAAAATCCTAATAAATTTTCAAATTAAACCCTTGACCAGCGTCAAATCTTTCACTACTCTCCGCCCTTGTATGACCAACGAATTGTTGGCATATGAATCGGGTACGGAGAAAAAAGAAAGAAACCGAATGTGACAACAGCAAGCTTGTGTGCTCTAATAAAAATGCTAGTCGTTCATTTGATAAGCAACAAAACCTGCGATGGGTAGGCCGTCGGCTTCCGAATTCCAGTCACAGTTGATGTCTTAAGTTCAATCCTCATGACGGGCAAACTTTTTCAAATAAAAATGAACATATGAAGACTTAGCACCACACAAAGAAGTCTGATGATCGGGGTGGCACTCGTGAAATAGCTATAACTTCAGCCAAATAACTTGGAGGTAGAACACTTAGTTGTTGTTGTTTCATTCAGAATTTTCAATGTTTATTTTTTTCCTTCTAATATTCTCATGCTTATATTTTTTACTCAAAGTGTACCGTAGTTCAAGGGCTATTATTAAAACCACTACTCAACCTCAACGGATTTTCCAAACAAAAGTTATGCATTTTATAAATTCATAAAAATATCGTTCTTAATTAGATGGCCACGACTGTATGCATGGCTTAATGAAGTATTTTAAAATCTTAATATCGGAGACTAGGCGCCTGTCGAACATAATTATGTTAGCCAGGGCTGAGCGCAAATATGTTAACAATTTAATTGACAAACTCACCGTTCACTTTCATAATAAAGTTAATTCCAGAAAATTGGCAACCCTAAACATTTTCGTTTAGGAGCAGGAGTGTTTTTTTTTTCTGATTTTACCATCATAGCAGCGTTACCCAGTCCGTGAGTCAGAAAAGAGCGTTAATAATATATGCATATTTTGTATGTATAATTTATAATACAAATATAAAACATAATTGAATAATTTCTCATCACTTTTGTTTAAGCAAGTAACCGAAGATATTTATTTTTATAAGAAATTTAGTTTAAAAAAGTTATTAATTTTTTTGTAAACAAATTTTTTTTTGTAAAAAAGGTTAATTTTTTTTTTGTAAAAACGTTTTTTTTTTTTTAAAAAACGTTATTTTTTTGTAAAAAAGTTTATTTGTTTTTGTAAAAAGTTATTTTTTTTTTTTTGTAAAAAAAGTTAATTTGTTTTTGTAAAGAAGTTTATTTTTTCTGTTAAAAAGTTACCTAATTTTTTTTTTTTGAATAAGTTATTATTTTTTTTTTTTTTTTTTTTGTAAAAAGGTTATTTTTTTTGTAAAAAAGTTACTATTTTCTTGTAAAAAGGTTATTTTAAATTTATTATTATATACATAATAATAAATAGGTTCAAAACTTTTGTAAATTCTACTGTGGTAAATTTTGCATGTATCCCTTTATCCTCCGTTCCTTTCCTACCCACAAACCTCTGTAAACACGCAATGGCCAGTGATGTCATTCTCTTCTTACTTCTTTGGTAGCACAAGCACAAGCAAATTGCACAAGCACGAAACACAGCCCAACCAACAATTCGATACGCTGCGATGTTCATCGCTTACAAAGATATGTTCATCTTAATTTTGTAGGTAGCTTCTGTGGTAACACCTAACAAATTTTTCGCAAAATGGCCCTACTACGCTTAAGTTCATTTTTATTTGTATTCATTTGTACTTTATTCATTTTGGTAACACCATAATTTGTGCAAAACGAGCCTATAAACATTTTCAATGTTAAAAAAAATCGCATTACTTTGTGTCCAATAGAAGGCTTTATTTGTCAGAATCGGTGGTTTGACAGATATGTATCAAAAAAATATTGAAATTTTTTTCTAATGGAAAACCCCATAAGAATCTTATTTGTAATTTTTGTTTCTAAATCATCTATTGATTATATTGATATTATATTGTTGGTAAAAATTTGAAGTCGATATCGTTGTTTGTTATCAAGATATTCGAGTTGAAAAACATTTTTGAAGAGTTTTTTAGTATTTTTGTTTTGCAGTTTTTGCTCGAAAAAAGTATTGAATTTTTATTCTCATTCTCATTTTTATTTTTATTGTATTTTATTTACATTTTGCAGCTCATTTTTGCTGTAGTTAAAAAACGTTAATTGAATTTGTTAGAAAACCTTTAAAAAAAAAACATGAATTTGGGCGAATTTTGTGTGTTTAAGCCAGCTTAAGCTCCAAACATTCAATACTTAAAAACCCGAGCACGCATTGTTCCTTTCTTCCTTTTATATTCTAGTATTTAATTAATATAAGTAAGCTAAACGAACAATCGGCAAAAAACACGCGATATGTCAGAAGGTAGGTCTCGAATATGCCTACTTTGGGTAAATTTTTAAGGGTTGTCACTTTTCTAGAAGTAACTTTTTTTGAAAGTGAAGGGTGAGGTTCTCAATTAAATTATATACATATTTACGCTCATCCCTGACTCATTCACTAACATAACATGTCCGGTGGGTGGCGGCCGGTGGCAACCGTCAAGTATTCAATAATTATTGAAATATTGTTGTTTAGTTTAAACTGGGTGCCAGATAACTTTAGTCTAATCTACTTTCTACAATTTAAGTGATGGGAAAAGTCCTAACAAGTGTTTCCGTCATGACGGCCGTTCGGGGCTTCTAGAATAATAATAATACAGAAATTTCCTTCTACTATTTTAATTTTGATATTTCCAAGATGGCTTAATAAAATGTTAAGCTATAATGCTTTAGAGTAATGGTAACAAAACCGCATTTCATTTAGATTTTTGACCGTTTTTCCAGTTTCCACACAATTGCCGATTTGTTTATACCTTGTAAATGACTTCTTAATTTTTTTTTTTTGACATTCGCAGGAGAAGTGTGTGAAGTGAAATATTGCTAAAATGATTAAAAATGGATAGGTTCATTATTTTATGCATTAAATTTAATGAATAGAATCGGAAAGTCCCTCAGCGTAGGGACAAAATGGCGTGGCCGTAAGTGCTGGCCTGCAGCCGCTATTTTGAAAAACGCATTTCAACTAATATCGTTAGAATGTGTTCTGAAGTGCAAAAGTAGACTTTTTTCAATTAATTTTAAATTGAACCAAAACACACCCGTGTTTTTTAAAAAGTATAATGTTATGAATTTTTGAAAATTTTTCTCTCTCCAACGAAAAAATAAGAGACGAAATAATTTTACAAAAAGGGGTTATGTTAATTTTGCAATCAAGGGTCACGGCCACAAATACTGCATTTTGTATAGGAAATTTAACTTATTTTCTAGATGAAAAGGGAAGAGCTTTTTTATACATATTTCCAAATCTAAAAGGTGACTTTTAAAATTTTTGAAAAATTACCTTATTGCACCCTCGCTGAATTTTTCCAAATATATTTATATCACGTTTGCAAGTAATTTCAAAGTTTTTGTGGGGTTGGGGTTGAAATTCTGACTGGGCCAAAATTCTTCTTTCAAAACTCTCCTTTCAAAATTCTGGTTTTCCAAAATTCAGCAATTAATAAAATGCATTATTTGCAGCATTTTACTTAATGGATTTGAAATGAATCTCCAGATTTGTTTTCTCTTTTTCATTGTTTTTTTTTTTCATTGTTTGGGACACAGAAATTCTTTTCTTGACATTTTTTTTTTAAATATTTTGCTTTATTTTTGCGGCCAAAACAAAACTTTGCTTTAAAGTGGCACTTCAGAAAGCAAGCCTTTTGTGAAGAAAGTGGAGCCAGCCTCTTAACTATAGTTTTTGGTTAAATTATTCAAGAGAGAATTCAATGTTGTAAGTTTTTAGTAGTTTTTTTCGTTTTTTTTTTTAAAGCGGTCTGAAAACGTGTAGAATTTAATACCAAATATAAAAACGATAATTTATGGAATACAATTTTAAACTTTAAGTCCCTGATTTTATAATTAAATTAAGTAACTAAAATTTACCTTATTCCTCTAAAACCAAGTTCCTTGACCTATTCAAATTAAAAATAAAGATTTTTTTAAATTTATGATCTAAGTAATAAAAAAAGAACTCCAATAAAATCATAGCCCAGTTTTTCTGATGATTTGTTAAATTATTAGTATTCCTTAAACACATCACGAAAAGAAGGAGTTACCCTCATCGACCGCAACGTGATCAATTTACTTGGCGCCATACGAATATACGATCAACAAGGTGATGTAATCAATGCTGGCGGCGCTGTTCCAGAGTATAGTTACCCAGGCAGGCATACTTATTTAATATTTATCTCTTTCGGGTCATCAAAAAGTGAATACTTAATTGTCGAGATTAAAATCTAATCATGTTTAAACTGTCACCACAAGTCAGAGATAGTCAATCATAAAACAAAAAAAAATCGCTTGCCTTTTTTTTTGTAATGTAAGCCCCAAACAACAATACTTAAGTGGGTTCCTTGATTCCAAAGTGTTTGAATATGGAGCTCATTATGTTCCGCCACACACGGCGCTGCGGTTCGACGCCGAATAGCAGCAGCTTCAGGTTGAGCACAGAACCATCATGTAGCTATATGATTACCTCTTTCGTCGCCCAAAAGCAACACAACTCAACTTAATAATTTTTGAAAATGTATTAATTAGACACTGACAGACGCGCACCGTAAATCATGACGGAAATCGACGCTCGGCTATATGGTGCTCATCCCCATAAGCTGTCCCCCCTCCCCGTTCCGACCTTTCTAATGCTCAATTGGGGAACCCACAATGATTATGCCAAAGGTATCATCAATAACTTTAATGTTCTTGTTGATTTTTGGTCGACGCCGAAAAAGAATGAAAAGATGAGCGGTCTCGTTCTCGTTGACGTCCCGTCCCGTTGCCCCTTCTCTTCTTCGGTCGTCGCGCCTGGGCCGTTTCGAAACACATCCCTCTTCATTGCTCACCAGCTAAAAACATAAAACCATTAAACTTGGTGCCTTGGTGGGTTCTCAATAAGCGACTCGACTATACCGAGACAACCAACAAAAAGGAATCTCTCATGGATCTGGTTATGGTGGAGATGGAGAGACTTGCGATGGGCGAAACCTTCCAGATATGTTGGGCAATTATCTGCGGGAGGTCTCTTGTTAGCAATGTGAGGCGGGAAACAAAACGACACGACTGTGGCTGAACGAACAACCTGCGCGGCGACGACGGCGGCGCGGCGGTTTACGTGTTTGTACAAAACGCTATATGTGTTTCCTTAGCCCGGCTCCAGCGCCAGCCACCATCAGCAGCTCCATCATAAGATAGAAGAACCCCCCAAATCGAATTAATTTCGTGTGGAGTTGCAGTATCTTCTTCGCGGCCCCAACTAACATGGTGGCATGCGATAATCAGCGAGAAGTAAATTCTTCCATCGCTCATATAAATGTTGCTTCCTCTCGTTTCTCAATCTCAAGACGAAAATTGGGATGTGACTCTCGTCGCACTTTGCTTGCGGACTCGCGCATCGCACTCATCATCATGGTTCAGCCGAATCACTTTTGGCTGCTGGAACACCATTAATGGGAAGTACTTTGAGTGGATTTTGCTAGATGTGTACGAGAAAAGGTACCTATATGATGTTTTTCTTTCAAGCATCAAGCATCACATCACATTCCATGCGAGATGAAGGTCTTACGTCTTAATTACTTATTTCGAGTTGATGGGTTGGGATTTGGGAAAGGGCGTCTTCTCACTAAACCAGAAAAACAAAACTAAACAAAATATCGATTAGCTATATGAATGCGTAGATGGTTAATTGTGATGCGCAATTATGTTTATGGCATTAAAATTTGTTTCGTCCAAAAGAAACTATGCATTCGATCAAAATGTAATTATTGTTATAAAATCTTTTAAGAAAAAAGCAGAAGGAATTAATTAGGTAGCTTGATGATGAGATGTGAAAAAGTCTAAGACTGAGTTTTGACTATCTAAAAAATACCATTAGGTACACTCATATACCTGTTTTATTTTTAAACAAAATGAAAATTCTCATTCAATTAAAATTACCCTAACGCCAAAATAACGACGATTAATTTAAAAGCTGGTTTTCTTACTAATCTTGTAAATTATAATTAAGTATTTTTTTTTGTAAACAAACAACAATGCTGTACCTACTACCTTCCATTTTTATATAAAATCTTATTTCCAAAACAAATTTTGAAGTGTTTAAGTTCGGCTAAGTTTTCGAGTTATATAAAACATTTTGAAAAATGACCATTTTCTCCGAAATGCATGGCTGAATTTTGTGTTTAAAGGAAGCTTATGTTCCACACAAACTTATTCCACAACCCTTGAATGCAATTTTTGTTCCTTCCTGAAAACTGTTTTCAATAGCTTAAAACACATTTCCTAATAAACAAATCTAATCAGAATATTAGAAACTTTGTTGTGCACTATCTTAGAAGATTTTTGACGACGGCGAGGCGACGTATGTACATAATGAAATTTAAATATACAAAAATTAAGGATATTGAATGTCTTTAATAAGTAACTTAATTGTTTTTTTTTTTTTGTTTGTTAGGATGGACATTAATGAGATAAACTTTAAAAAATCAATTTTTTAAATCGAAAATTTGAAAGTTTTTCGACAATTACTTTTTAATGAAAGTGTCGAAAGAAGTGTTTAGAAAAAATTTTAGAAAACATTTTTTCATACAAAAGTAAACAAATATAACTATTTTACGACTAATAACGGCCGAGAAAATCGATTAAACACTTTTCAAAGCTTTTTTTCAAAATGGCGGATGACACTGAGCGTTTTTTGTTCGCGTTTTGTGGTTTTAGAATTCCCAAAAGGTACTCTTTAAAATAAAACAATAAAAAAGCATATTATTAACACGAAGCGATGCCCGGGCTATATGAGCTTTTGTTCCTCAAAAATGTTTTTTTTAGAAAAATTATATATTTTTATAAAAAATCATTTTAAAAATTATGAACTTTTTAACATTCTACATTTTGAAGCCTCAAAAAAAAAAGGGGGTTTCGATGTTTCTTGAATAACCTCAGTATTCGAACCAAATTTATTTTCACCGAGCCATTTCTTCATATTTGGAAATAAGAGATAGTCGCAGGGGCCAAATCCCGAGAATAAGCTGGATGTGGGAGTAACTCGTTCCTTAATGCATGCAATTTCGTCATTGCGACTGCGGACTTGTCTTGATGCAAAAGACCTTTTTTCCCCGCCAAATTGGGTCTTTTTTCCTTAAGTCGGCCGCCGCGTACCGAATCTAACAGGTCAGCATAATAAGCTCCGGTAATGGTCTTACCTTTCTCAAGATAATCGATCCCAAAAAAATGTTGCCATTACCTTGTTTGCCTACAAAGCCAGTTTGGCTATTGCTGGCTTGGATTCACCTTGAGAAGTCCACTGTTTAGACTATTTTTTGGTCTCTGGTGTGTGGTGATGAATATGTGTCTCATCCACAGTGCATGGATGAGCTTAACCTTTTGCCTTCGGTCTGCGGACTTGCTTCATTCCATCGGAACCATTGGCTGGACTGTTGCCAAATAGAAAGCAGTGTTATTTTCGGATGAATCCAGAAGTTCAATCTGCAGGGTTCCAATAGAATGACACAAAAGTCTAAAATCACGATTCACAATAAGAGGCTCAATAAACGACGAAAAAGAAAATCTTATGATTTGAGGATGTTTTTCTAGTCAAGGAATCGGCCCAGTTCATAAGATAGATAGGGTATAATTGATCTTTTTGTGTATAATGACGTACTTCAAAACGTTTGCTCTCACACGCAAAAGAAGAAATACCCTTAAAAAGGATATTTTAATATGACATCGATCCAAATCATACCGCTAAAAAAGTTCAAAATTGTTTTTTGGAAAATAAAATCAACGTTTTGAAGTGGCTGACACAATCACCCGACCTGTTCATACAAAGCTACCTTTTTTAAGTGTATTTTTTTTTTAATTTCAAACATTTTCGCATTCTTCCGCGTTTAAGTTTTGACTATAAAAAGTTTTTTTTTTTAACAAAGATGATTTTTTTTCATAAAAAGAAATATTACAGTTTTTGAACAAAAAAGTAGCGACTTACTTTTAACTTAGGTATGTGAACTCTTAGAAAAAAAAAAAAAAAAAAATAGAAATGCAGTTGTATTACAAACACTTGAATAATTATTATGGGCATATATTAACCAAAATCCTTTCATTAGTTTTCGAGAAAATTCGAAAAAAAGGATTCAATACGTTATGTTTTAAGACTATAAGTCAAAAGTCTAAATAATTTTTTTTCCTCATATATATTCATTTTTATATTAAACATTTTGGAATCAAATAGTGTTGTACCTACTCTTAGAAAATATTTTGTTCGTGAAATTAAAAAATAATTGACATAGCCGCTTATGAGATATGGGGAATAACAAAAAAAAAATTAATTTTCTGGACAAAGAATCATCCTTGCTTCCATTTAATGAAATTTTTGTCAAAATCCTGCCACGCAAATTTGGTAAAATTACTTTGTGAACAATACGGATACAAAATGTAATCAGAATCATTGGAGTTGTTATCGAGATTTTTTTTTTAAGCCTGAAGTTTTTGTATCGCATATTGTTTAAGCTCATATAATATAACAGGTAGATCGGTAGATGCCCTGTTCTAAATGAGCTTGACAAAAATTCGGCCCACCCGTTTATGCTCTATCGCAATGTACAGTGGGCATACAGATGAATTTTTAACTTTTTATAATTTTTAAGTATCTAAGTATTAACAGAAAATTTTCAAAAATCCTTTATTTCTTAAAAGAATACGATCAAAATTTCATTTACATAATTATCTCGAAAGAAAAAAGAAAATACTGATTTTTGACGCCCATTTGGGCACATAGTTCGACATGCCGGTATAAGTGCAATATTAATGACATCAGATTTACAAGCATTTACACGAAGAACAGAATAATATTCAGAATTGTCAGAAACAATGGACTTTTATCAGTCGTGAAAATCTCACATATGGATTAAATTTATTCGAGTTGCCATTCAGGACCTTTGTTCTGTATCTTTTATTTGCTTATTTAAGTATAGTTTAAAACTGAGTTTTGTGTTTTTCTTTTCATGTAGGTTGCATTTTAAAAATAATATTTTTATTATAATTTTTTTTAAATAGGTACTATCGTTTAATTGAATTTTATATCGGTGTGTTAATCTGCTTTTCTGCAATTCTTTTTTGAAAACTTATAAATAAATATAAATATGATGCAATAATATAATGGAATTTATATACGTGTGTGTATAGCCAATTTTATAACATATGTAGTGAATTTACCTACAGTATAGGTACATACTTTACAATAACCATATCATAATGAACAATTTACAATTCCCGGCCGGCGATTTAAGTGCTTTTAATTTCATCGGTTGCTGAGCAGAGACTACCGTTGTCCGTCATATTGTCGTCGGTCGGTTATTTTACTTAATCGCATGTATCCTGAACGTTCATTTTGATGTTTATCTGGCATTTCCCTCTCAAACTATTCATTATTAAACCGACATCTTAAGAACAAAAGCAATTAAAAGAATTAGTAGACCATCGTCTCGTATCAGTCGATGATGTCTTGAGTCGTCTTGACCATGCACTTGAAGAACCTACTGCTACTGCTTGCTTCGATCCAAACAAACACGACAAAAGCGCAGATCCTGTATCTCCGCACATAGGTATTGTTATAGTGCTAGGGCAAATTTTGACAGTAAAAACAGCACGCCGATTATGTTAATGAATATACAATATAATAAAACAAAAGCAATAAAGGTATATATGCGAGTATGAATAGGTAGTTCAAGCGGCACTTGTGATCTTAATTAGATTGTCAACGCGCGGTTTTGAGTGCCGCCATGGCTTTTATGTATATAAATGAATAAGAAAAGGGAAGCAAGATTATTTTTCTTGAATTGGATCAGGATAGGATCATACCTACCTTTTATATTATTTACCCTACCTACCATAGCAGTTCCACGAATCAATATATCCTTTTGATATGGAAAATAATTTCGAAAAAGAGGTGGTAGGTACGTACCTACCTATGGGAGCAAAATATACGAGACTTAAACAAAAACAAAACATAAATCCTTCTATTTATTGAAACGATAGTGAATTAATAGGAAAAGCTAACAAATTTTTGATTGGACTTTATTGAAATATCAAGCAATCTCTGTTTTATTTGTTTTCTTAAAAAAACAATATAAATTTAATTGGCACTTTTGAAATATTGGATTGATAAATTTTTAAGTATCAGTTATATTTTTAAATATCAGTTTGATATTTTTAAAATATTGAATATACAGTGTCGGACAAAACAAAAGCACCTAGGGCCAGTTTCACAGTCATAAGAGTGGCACTTAAGTGCGAAATCTTGGGTACAAAATTTCAATTTTCGCAGTGTAAACTTACCTGAATAAGTTGCACTTAAGTCTCCCGTGTTGGGCACTTAAGTTTCACTAACCAAGTTTGCCAAAATTACTACAAAGTACCAATATGCTAAGTGGTAATTGTTTACTGTGTTACTGGCCCTTAATTTCACTTGGATACATTTTGCTTAGGTTAATTTCAAAACTTGAATATAATTAAATGAAATTTATTTGGTAATCACCTTCTCTGTCCCCATACAAACTGATATAAAATCATCCATATGTCCATTATTTTTCAAAACATCAACCATACGTCCCATGAATCATATTTGATACACGTGTTTTATATATGATACGTCCATGTATCATATATGATTTATAAACAAAAATATACTTCGCTGTCCCCATACAAACTGATTTTAAAACATCTCCACGTCCAATACCTTTTTTCAGAAAAAAGCATTATTGTTTAGTAAGATGCAACATAGAATGGGTTGGTTACGCGTGAATAATTGTTCACTGCTGTTAATAAAAGGATTTGATTTCGTGCTCATATATGATTCATGGACGTATGCTAGCTCATTTCATATCAAAACGTCCAATGAATCATATATGATTCATTGTAAAGTATGATAATCTTTATGCTTGAAACTTGAAAACGACTGGACCGAATTGGAAACGCGAAGGCTTAGGAAAAAAGGAATAGCCGAACACATCCCGGAAATTTCCAGGAAAATTAGAAATCCGGGAAGATCCTGGTTTCAGTGTATTTCTTCGCATTATTTAATCGAGAATTTGAGCGAGAAATGGATTTAGATCGAGTCGCATTGAGTCCTTATGTTCTATGAATGGATGCAAGCAGTGGAAAACGGAAATGGTGGCATTTTCTTCCTTGATACGTCCAGTAGAATTGGAAGAAACACATTCCGGTTGTCACTGTTTGTATGGCTACGATTCGTACGAGATCTGAGATCGCCTTGATTTTAGTCTCTTAGGGGATTGATGAGGATATGTTGTTATAAGAGGGTCGAACCATTCTGCATTTAAATTGCCATTGAATATGCAAGTGGATGAAGAACCTACATGCAACACATTTCAAAGAAGTCTGAAATGGCGAAAGAACGAGTGCACATTGGCTCAAAAACACGCATTGGTGGAAGCCTTGAATCGCACGTTAAAAGATATGCGAAGTGATTTATTTGTTGGTAATGCAATTACTATGCTGTCAGGCTCAAGCGCGGATCCAAGGGTGGGGGGGTCAAGGGGGTCATGACCCCCCCTGGGAGATTCAACTTTTGTTTTTCTATATGATTAAATTAGGAGCAAAATCTAGATCTGTTGTCCTTATGACCCCCCCCCCCCCTCCCCTTGAGTCGCATGTTCTATGCATAACTGCTCTCATTATTCGTAGAACATAAATATTTCGATGTGTAATAACCCAACGCCCAACATCAAGGCCCAAATATTGGCTCGTTAAGCTGCATGATCTTATCACTAACCATGCAGAGTCATGCAGAGTTATAAAAACTCATCCAAAGATGATGCTAACTGGTTATACATTTTGTAATGGTATTCTTTTATTGTGTTATTCATCTTTATTTATATGTATCTTTGCTCATAATTACAAAACCTTTTAATACACTTTAAAAACTAGGGCGCAAAATTTTAAACAGCCTATTAATAAGGATTTAGTATTAGAACGAGAGCCCACAGCAATTTTTGGGTGTGAACGATGACAAAAATTCCTTTTGTTTTAAGATAGGTCCATTCTATTCATATGCAAATATGAAAGTCTGGCATGTCGGGGTTGGGGCGTTTGTACGTAATGCTGCATTGAAAATGCATTTTTTCTTAAAGCCCAGGTACCAAGTGTAGGAACTTCAAAAGTGTATTTAATAAAAGAGCTGAGCGCCCTAGATATGAATATGGCGTTCAAGATCTTTTCTGTGGGTCCGAATGTCTGCAAGACGCACTCAAAGATTGAAGCTTTGAATGCGTCTTGCAGCCAATTGGCTCTTCGGAAAATATTTTGGACTCCATAGCCATGTCTAGGCCACTCAGCTCTTTTATTAAATATGATTTTGAAGTTCCTACACTGCATTTTCAATGCACTGCATTTTAAATGCAGTATTGCATACAAAGGCCCCAACCCCGACATGCCAGATTTTCATATTTATTTGTATATGAATAGTATGGACCTATCTTAAAACAAAAGGAATGTTTGCTATCGTTCACACCCAAAAACTGCTGTGGGCTCTAAGACTATATGATACTATTTAACATTTTACTAATTCCTTTAACAGTTTACTAAATTTTTCGAAATTTTAAATACTTTTTAACTAGTATCATACTAAACTAATTTCCTTTATAAAATTCAGCTGAACACGTACAAAAAAGTGACAGCTCGTGCAGAAAATTCACATACACCCCTGATTTTGACAATTTAAAACGTCAAAGTGTCATATGGATTTAGTACGATACTAAAAATATAAAATAGCCATTTGGTGATTTTAACTTTAGTAAAATGTTAGGAGATAGTATGATGCTAAACTCGTTTAAAATTAGCAAAATACACTTTTTAATATAGCATTATACTAAAAATGATTTAACATCGTACTAAATCGACTTAAATTTTGCGCTATGTATGTGTTTAAAATTTAAAATTAAGTTTCTCCAAGTAACTTGCAAATTTTCCCATATGAAATCTTCATACCAGCACCCAACAGGCAAGAAGCAACGTCAAAGTAAATAACAATTTTATTGGATCGGGAAATCGATATTTTTCATCATCTACGAGTATTTCTTAAATTTCTTTTTTGTATCGGGTATTATTGGCCAAACAGATTTAAACTCACAATCAAAATCATTTGGATATCTCTGACCGCAATGTAATAGCAAGTTTCTAAGTGCGATAAAACAACAAACTTAACAAGTGCTTTGAAGACGCGCTGAAAATCTTGACCTTTTATTTGTACATATTAAAAAATTGTTTTAGGGAATTAGGGTGATATTTGGAATGCAATATTTTAAGAAAGTTACATTATATGTAGGTACTTCATGTTTCCAAACGTCAAACAGCAATTTAATTATACTGGATAGGTAAATTATTAGTGTAGCCTCAGCAGAAGGTCGTTCTCTACGAGTCTTCCACTGATAATTTGCTTGCGGTCTTCAATGGTAGAAAACCACCTTACAGTTAGCCCTCTGTTAGGTGGTTTTCAACCATTCCTGCTTATTTCCACAAAGCCTTATAAGCTTTATCAACAAATTTATTGCGTACTTTTAGGAGATATAGATTAAACGCTTAGAAGCCAAAGACATACTTATGTATATGTACCTACATTTTTTTTTTACAACAGGTTTCACTAAAATAAAAAAAAATAGAAGTGTAAGGCCTTGGGTTTGTATGTTTTGCGTCGTGACTTCCCCCCTGGCTGAAAGTCTGGATCCGCCATTGGTCAGGCTATTATCTTCATAAGCTGCCTAGCATTGTAAGATCAACTCCGGCAAAAGAATTGAACACTTGCCTAAAAGCGTCGGAGATGTGTGAACAAATTGCAAACGAACACGCGAGTTACCTTACGAAATTACCAGTCCGCTGCAGATTTCTCCAGGCAATTGTTGGCGGTGGTCAATGGCGTGATTTCAGTCGACTTAGTCACCGTTTCATTCCCCTTACGAAAAAGCATGACGTCGTATACAAAAATTGCGATTGACCTGGATTTCAGCGCTACTACATCAGTTACATCAACTACATCATACAACTACTTTCTACAACTACACCAGCTACATTTTTCTGTTTCACATATCCCACATATATTGTATGATGTAGCTGGATGATGTAGACCTAGACCCCGATTACACCATTTGTTTTTTCGGTTGTTTCGTCTTTCGTCTTTATGGTGGATTTACATGTTTCTGCATTTGGTTTCTGCAAAAAAAGGGATGCCAAATACAAAATGTATAATTGTTAGATAGCGAGAAAAGATCAAAATGCAGAAGAACATCGTTACTGCATTAAAGGAAAGTGCCATAATGCAGAAATGAAGACGAACATGTTCATAGTGGATTTACATGTATCTGCGTCTGCATTATGCAGAAAAGTAGAGCAGGACAGATGTATACAAAATATCCGAGCGAGAGAAAGAGAACCATCAAGAAGATGAACATGTTCGTCTTCATTACTGCGTAACGGCACTTTCCTATAATGCAGAAACAAAGTTCTTCTGCATTTTGATCTTTTCTTTCTATCTAACAAGTATACATTTTGTATTTGGCATCTCTTTTTTTGTGCAGAAACCAAATGCAGATACATGTAAATTCGCCATAATGGTTCTCTTTAACTAGCTCGTTTTTTTTGTATGCATCTGTCCTGCTCTACTTTTCTGCATTATGAAGACGCCAAAAAATTTAAATCCACCATAAGTTAGCAAAACACGATTTGAATAAAAATGATTGAATTGGATAATAGTTTTTCGTAATTGAGTATAATTTATATACGAGTATATTTGAGAATAAAGTCATTAAAAAACTTTTTTTTTATAACAAAATAACCCCAAAATCCATTAACATCAAAATAACGAAAGAAAATTAATAATAAAAAAATAATGGATTTTGAGATTTTTAATATTTTTGATGATGATTTCGACTTCAATATAAAGGTTGATCTGAAGCGGAACTTCACTTCAGGCGGATTCGTATGAAATTGAATGAGATCAGTTGCCGCTTAGTGCAAAATAGTTCATACAATTTTATACAAATAATAATAATTTGCCACGTCGTGAAGTGTAGTTCCGCTAATGTTGAGTGCGGTCTGGCCTTAAGAGTTCAAAGAAGGTAAAATATTTATTTAGAACGTGTTAATTTTAATATGGAAGATCTATATTTTGTGGAACGTTTCAGAATACCAAGAGTTTGTTTGGAGTATTTAGTTAAATGCTTGGGTGCATTTTTTGCGCATCGAATTGAATGCAACCAATATAGACGATGTAAATTGAAAATACAAAAATAAACGATATAATATGTATAACTTATGTTTACTTTTACTTTTGTATACAAACATTGTTAATCCTTAAAAAATATATATTTATAAAACTGGAAACTGTTTTGCTTTGCGCTTCTTCATCAAAAATTTATATTGTATGAATGTAGCAATAATTGACAGTTATTTGTATTACATCAATGTAGCACAAAAAGCTATGAGACAGAATCATACATAACTTTTCCAGTAATTCCAATAGATTCTCCGTATCTACACTGATGTACTACAACTAAAAATCGAACGTACCTATGAAACAAAACTGATGTAATACAACAGTAAAAATGCGCTGAAATAGGCCCCTGATATTTCGGGTTGCAGTGGTAAATGCAAGATGCATATATAACCCTCACTCTCAATGTTGCAAGTGCAGAAAATGCTCTTGAGAGAGATGCTTGGTTCATCTGCAACAAGCTTCTCAAGGATTCCGCCATCTGCAGCCCTTATACGTCCATCAACACATTTCTTAACAGAAATACCACGTCAAAATGGCAAAGTTTTAAGTAAGCGATGCATTTTGCGCTATAAGAAAAAACAGTAATGCAGCCTTTTTTGAAGCAAGTTTCAACTGAGTGCAAACAATACAGCAAAGAATTCAGCTTGAAGTGCTTCAATGTGCAACACAATGTTGTAGAAATAAATTTCTAAAGTCTTTTAATTTGAATTGTTTTTTAAATTTTATGTTTTGTTGTTTAATTGTTATGTTTTTAATTCTTGTATGTCTATTATGTACATATTTATGTATATCACCTTAATAAAATATTTATTCCTATATATTCCAAAATGCAATTGTTCTGTTAATAAAAAAAAAAATTAAAATTTACTTGTGAAAAAGTTTTTTTTCTTAAACATTTTTCCATTTTTTGCAGTTTTATAAAGAACCGTGTTTCACCTACCAAGTTAGGTTCCTAGGCAAATTTTTTCATACAAAAAACTTGTTTTTAAAAATACATGTTTATGAATCAAATATGATACATGGACGTAGGCGACACAACACAAACAAAAAAATTGTGTATCAAATATGATACATGGGACTGGGACGTATAAAAAAAAAATAAATCGGGTGGCTCATGGCTCATGAAGAACCAGGGCCTAGTGACTAACAACTCGCAACTATTCCTGTGTGCACCTGTCGACAGGAATGGAAGGGACCTACAATTTTATGCCGAATCCGTACGACTAGACGAGAAGCACTTATTCGTGACAAGTGATACTCTTGGAGGATTTGTCAACTCCTCGCAAGAGGCAGTAGCCCTGAAAAAAAACTTTTTTAGTTTTTAGGTGGACGAGGCTGGGAAGCGAACCCCAAACCTCCAACGTGACAGTCGAACGCACTAACCATTACGCTACGGGCTACTACTGGGGACGTATATGGAACGTATAGTCGATGTTTTTTTTTGAGACAAAATAATGAACGTATTGATGTTTTAAAATCAGTTTGTATAAACCACGGAGAAGGAAATGTTTTGGCCTGTAGATGTTTTTCTAGTCAAAGAATCGGCCCAACTCATAAAATAGATGGTATAAAGGATCGTTTTGTGTATGATGACGTCCTTCAAAACATCATGCTGCCACACGCAGAAGTAGAAATGCCCTTCAAATGGACATTCCAATATCACATCGATCCAAATCATAAATAAGTGCAAAATTGTTTTTTGGAAAATAAAATTAACGTTTTGAAGTGGCCGGCACAGTCACCTGACCTCATCCCCATAAAAAAAAACTATTGGAGATTGAAGATCGCCAGATTCAACGTGATAGCTGCAAAAACAAGGATTTTCTTGATGTTCTAACAGAAATTACTTGGAAGTATCCCCCAAGAAAGCATAAATAACTTGATTGAGTCAATGCCTGGTAGTTGTCAAGCATCAGTTATCAAAAATAGTAGCTTCATAACAAAATATTGGAAAAACTACAGAATTTAATTTTTTGTTGTATTTCCTTTATTGTGCAAATAATATATTTTTTTTTTAATTACCAGTTTGATATTTTGAAAATGTACTAACTATAGTTAAGGTTTTAAACGCGAATACATATCAAACATTTTGATAAAAAAAAAATGCCCAAATCTCAATAAAATCGTTTTGTGAATTTGTAAAAAGCTGTTGAAAATATGAATTCAGAGTGAAAATGAGAAACATAACGTCAACCTAATGATTTCTTTTCTTACGAAAAATGGATTAACTTTGTTTGTTACACTTAAAATCTCATTATATTTTATAGGTAAATCTAAAAACTTAATTTTAATTTGTAAAGTCTTTGTGTGTTTCCATAAAACTGACGACTTCAAATATGCGTTCATCGACTGGTATTGAACACTTTTGAATTTTGGGTGCTGAATGAGTCATTTGATGGTCTTCCAACAACAAATTTTAGCGAATTCCACTAAAAAAATAAAATTCTCAGTATCTTCTTGCTGTGTTTTTATTAGAGTCGGTAAACATCGACCAAAATGTGTGTCTTAGTAGGGTATGACAGATTGACTGAAGAGCCCACTCTCATATCTTGGCGAAGCACATTAGTTACTGGAGTTGAAGTCACTTGAACTTTTTATTGAATTGTCTTCCAACAACGTTAGTTGCCATGACTGATCAAGCATGTGGAAGTGATACTTAATTCCGCTAGTTTTTCTACTGTTTCTTCCGTAAAAACCTTTTTTCAGATTATGTATAACGAGCATTAATAAAAAAAAATTACCGCGCGCTCCGTGCAAATGGATCAGAATTAAGGAACTATGCAAATTCATCGTCCGGTTCATGAGTAATGCGAGTTCATGCAAAAATCCAATAAAAAAGTTACCGAATTTCACAATTTTCTGGATAACTTTTCCAATTCTTCTTTCCGTAAAAATCTCATACCAACATTTTAAGAACAATTTTTGTTTTACTCCAACTTGGTTTTAATATGATTGAGACAAAAACCACAAAAATTCCAAGTTGATATTTTAAAAAAAATATGCACGACTGGATCCCACGAACTGGCTTGAAAAAAAAAAAAAAAAATACCCAAGAGAAGATCCTTAAATAAGCAAGGCACGTGAATCAAACAAATCGCAGCTGATTTCGGATCAAGTTAATCAAGGTTCCTGTTTTAGAATTTCTGTATACTTCTTAAAATACAATTACCCCTATTGCGATTGTCAATTACTGATTGATAGTTGATAGATATTGAAATTTTGAATTTTAGAAAGCAGTTTATTCAAAATCTAATCAACAATTCATCGATTTTTTTGCCCTACATCATTATCAATGTCCATAACTTTAACAGCCGTATTAAAAAAAAAACAGCGCTTAACTCAGCTGTAACTTTCGAGCTCTCGTGTAAACATGGATTAATAGATAACACGTGAGTTAAAATGTATATTTACTTTTCTTATTTAACCCTTCACTAAACCACCTTCTTTGTTGGTTTAGCTAACTTGTAAGTGCTAGAGATCTTACTCCTAATCCACTCGTTAACGATAACTCGTCGCTATCTCTGTTTATTAATATGGAGGTTAGACTGGCATTTCTTAATCAAAAATAACATTTCTGTTTGAAACTATCCAGGAAATAGAAAATAAAGACAGGGTGTGTCATATTTGCTTAAAAAAAATATTTAAAGATAATTCAAATGTATCGAATAATAACTTCATCATCTTAAGCAAAAATTCTTTGAGATTTTGGTAAAAAAACTTATAACCCCATGGGGATTTCATCGGGTTGGATTGTATCAGATTGAGATTTTTTGTCAGATTTAGATTTTTTTGGGGATAACGGGTGTTTCCCAAAAATGGTTCACACAAAATTTTAAGCAAATCCGTTTAACCGTTTAGGCTCTAGCTCGATGTGGATCAGGGCGCACAGAAAAAATAGACCATCTTGTGGAATATCACTTTCTTGGACTTCTCCATCATAGTAATGTTAGATTCGATTAAAACCTCAACTCGACAATTTTTGTCAAAATGTTTCGACCCGTCATATTCAAAGCTTGAGCTTCTAATTTGTTTTATTTAATTATGTCTTGCTCAAAAAAAAGTTATGAGCAATTTAGTAAACAAAATTAAAATCAGTGATTTTTCGATATTTTTAGCTCAGTTTTTTGTTAAATTTCCCTGCTTTAATTTTTTTTATAAATTATTTTGAAACACAAATTGATAGCAAATCTAATTTCCTGCAAAAAGTGTTTTGGGTTAAATGCTCAAATTCAGCTTAGTTTTCGAGTTATAACAAAAATATTGAAAAATAACCAGTGTGACCATTCTTTCAGAAATGCATGGGTGAATTTAAACGAATTTTGTGTTTTAAGTAAGCATTAGTCTTACACACAAATATTCAATAACAAAAAAGCCGTGAACGCAATTGTTCCTTTCTTCCCTTAAAATTCCAAGTAAAAATACTTTTTTTTCGCGAGACGCAAATTGTCTTTGTTTCTTTGTTCATTTGCGAGAACAAGAAATTGAGCTTTTTGTCAGATGTTCGTTAACAAGTTTAGAATTTTGGGTGACATTTTAAGACAGAGCATGTAGGAATACAAACATTAAAAACTAACAGCCCTATTCTGCTATTCATAGGGAAGGAATTTTGCTTAAATTTTCACTAGTTACTGGTCAATGGCAATTTCGGTAATACGGTGTTGTATTCTCTTATTCATGTGGACGGACTTATTCTATCCATTTCGATCCGCATATAATATGTTGCAGTTTTTCAATTGTTGGCTTGTGTGTCTGGTAAGAGCTTAGGAAAATGTGAGTAGAACAAAATTTGTTGCTAATTTAGAATATTTTGTTTTTATTTGGAAGTGGGAACAATGTCCAGAACTGTCTATATTTGTTTCTATTTCTTTTTTTTTTATATAAAATAATCAACCAAAACAATTTATTGAAACTTATTAAGATTTTCACATGCACAGGAGCACAGGGAACAGCTGTTTACGTGTATGTCAAATTGGCTTAGGATAATGTAGTTCACCCGACGCGACAGATAGCAGAATGGAAATACAGGGCGAAAGGAAATTGAATTGGTGAATCGAATCTATGGTTTTCGGGAATAGCAGAATAAGGCTGTATGTAAACCTGATCTTACTGGATCTTAGATTGCGATTTTTCTTTGAGTGTAAGTGCAGGTGCTATTATTCTCGGGCTAAAAATGTTAAACTGTTGAGCTCCCAAAAATGTAAACTATTATCAGCCTATTATACCAAATTGAAGGTTAAAGGCTTATCGGAATAAGTTGCACTTAAGTTTAGCATATTGGCACTTTTTGGTAATTTTCGCATTCTGAGTTTAGTGACACTTAAGTGCCCAACACGAGATACTTAAGTGGAACTTATTCAGGTAAGTATGCACTGCGAAAATTGGCATTTTGCTTCCCATATTTCGCCCTTAAGTGGTACTACTGTTACTGTGAAACTGACCCTAAGTTGTTTTTTAAGACATCTAACATTACATTACCTCGTGAAAACTAACCGCTCTTCATAATATTGTGTTTGAAATATGGGATTTTATAAAACCATTTTCTCACTTAAATCACAAGACCAATTTTATTTACACCAAAAATTACCTGCACTTATTGACATATTTGTATATAAAATTGAAACTAATCCCGTAAAAGTGCTTCTTGATTTCCTGCAATTATTTAGCTAATTTTTTGTTTTGATTCTGTTATGATTTTCCATTCATCAACCATCAACCCCCTGATGCCCTATGCAATGACTATATTATGACAATTCAAAGCTGCTAATCTTATATTTACACCATGTAAATATTTGCCCTAAGCAAAGAAGATGACAAAAATAATTTTGTAAAACATTATTTTACTCTAAAACCAATAAATAAGTCAGAACACAAAAACCACCCCTATCGTTCGTATACATATAAATCACCCTCCCATCATCCCACCCACTGCAGCTTTTAATTCTTTAAACACATTTTAAACCACACAGCCTCGAATAAAAAAAAAACGCTGTTGTCATTTAAATACCCGCATCCACACGCTTAACGCTGCCTTGCGTTGTCGCCACCGTGCGTCGCCGCTGCCACCCCGCCTCGCTGATACCACCTACATTCTACACCCCCGACCACATTAATCAGTGAAATCAGACTGTCATAGTATTTTGGAATACGAGTCGCTGCTCGTTGCTTTACACTAACTGTTAAGGACGATAAAAAGGAAACTCTTGTGGCTACACATTTTTGGGTGGTGGCTTTGGATCGTTTAATTTAATTCATTTTCACCCCTCCTGAACTATTATTTGTCGTTTGCTTTTTGCGGCGATTTTATTTATTTAATAAACTGAAGTTTTTTTTTCTGCAGCTTTTTTTGTATATGGTATTTCAACCAACCAGCCTGAGCTGGAAGCTTAAATGCCGAAGCCTGCGATCCAAAGGCAACCGACCGTCCAACTTTTGTGTCATGATTGTACTTCACACAAAAAAAAAAAAAATAAGCGACAGAGACAAGAAGAGTAAAGTAGACTTCACACTTTTATTTATTTATGGATTTTCATTTACATTGTGAACTGTTGTGTGGCAGCTTTTACGACCCATCAATATTTTGATTTTTAAATAAAAGTAATTTTTTTTTTATGGAGATATTAATTCTCAATTTATGTCCAAATATAAATAAAAAATAAATTATATTTTCCCCCAACAAAACTGAACCAAAAAAACAAAAACAAACATAGAACTGTCAAATCAAAAGTAAATTGTCAAACCATGACAAATGTCATTGGTGTCCTTACAAATATTTAATTTGCACCAAGTGTAGCGAATAGAATTTAAAACGGTTCATTATTCTCGGTGGTGTTGCGGTGGTAGCTGGTAGATAATCCTCCCCCAAATCAAAGAAACAGGAACACAAATCCTTAGGGTGTATCTACATGATGCTCTTACAGTGTCAAACGTATAACAAACGGAATTTTCAAATTGGATGCGGATTTTGAACCATACCAAATCTTAACTGGCATCTATTTCATACTTTATTCGAATTGTTTGTAATTTTATTACTGTCCAGGGGTTGCTGCCCTTCAATCGCTTCCATCACGTGGCCGAAAATTATTGGAGATATTGTTTAACGATATAACGATGCTTTAGCCACTTATAGATGTCTCTTGGGTATATGTTTCTAAAACAACTTCCCCACACCCCCTCCCTCTCCCTGCTAAAGCAAAGGACTGTCGCTATTTGCTCAACATGAGATTTCCACTTGTGATTTAAATTTTAAAACTCAATTCTATTAGATTTTCGGGTGATAAAAGTCTCGCTCGGGGGTTTGTTTATGACTTTTTCCAACCACAAACGAATACGAAATGACAAAAAAAAAACCAAAAAACAAACATGGTCTCCGCCTCTGAACGCGCAAATTCGTTAATTTGAAGTTTCAATTTACCTTTCACCGTCGCCGCCGTCACCCCGATAAGCTAAAGGCTCTATACGGAGATAGCGGATGTGTATACACACATCTACATATACCTATATATGGTCGCTGATGATGACATTGCGGGGCTTATTTGCATAAATGACTCGACTCCGACGCAGTTAAACAAATTTCCAACATGATAAGGGTGTAACCCGTAAGTCAATGTCTTTTCCTCGCTCTCGCTGAGCCTTTTCTGCTGGCCTGGCCGGGAGAAGAGTTTTATTTTATGTATAGTGTTCAGTAGATTTGTGTGTTTTTTGTTTGTTTTTGATTTCTTCATGGATTTAATTTAATTTTCAAATTTAAATATAACCTGAAGAGTGTGAGAGATAAACACAGATTAAAGTGAAAAACGGGAACGTAAAGGAGACAGTCGGTTGTTTTTTTTTTTTATGATTTAGCTTAAAATCGAATTATGCATGGATAAATTAAAGTATTCTTTTTGTTTTTAAAGATAGCTTATAGAGGTTGAATCACATAATCTTTGATTTGAAATGTAGTTTTCGTAAATTTTTTTCGACATTATGTAGGAACGAAGTTTTATCAAGCTAGTTGTTCATGCGTATTGCAACGTGTTGTGCCTTTCCGCGCAACTCCGCGTTGCAAGGAGTATGCGCGGAGGGCCAACATTAGCAATACGCATGCACAGTAGTCTTTAAAGGTTGTGTTTGCCAGTTCCACCATCTGAGCGCACCCGAAACCCAGTATTATTCATAATACTGGGTTGTGGAATGTGATCAGCTGGTGGACCGCAACCAACTTCACCTCGAATTTGCTTCCTTGTGAGCACTTCCTAATTTTTCAATTATTCCTTTTTTGCACTTGGCCCATTCGGCACTTTATAAAGTTTTTCTCTTCTTTTTTTATCTTAAAACTAATTGTTTTTTAAACTTATAAATTTAACGTTAAATTAACTTAATTATATTCCCTAAACTAAAACCTAAAGTTATAACTAAAAAAAACAAAAGAACAAACAAACATACAAAGTAATAAAACAAAACAACAAAATAAAACAAAACGAGGGTCGGCTTTTATTCAAAAGGATTGTTGCCGAGTTCTTTATGCTACAAGCTTGCTGCTGCTGCCAAACGACAAGTTGTTCCCCTTTTGGCCTTTTATACGTGCCGAAACAATCGTTAAAGCCGTTTTCAAAAAATTTTGAAAGAAATGGCAGGTTTCCATGTCGTTCTAACTGTACGACGACGACGCAACGTGACGTCTAATGAACGGACATGTGGACCGACAGACGACGCGGCCATCATGACAAAAAAACCCTTTTATTTTGACTTTTCCGTAACCGTAATATTAGATTTGATTTGAAATTTTTATTTTTTTTGTTAATACGAATCTTATACATAAATAGTTGCTTAATACATTCAAACTATATAATTCGCATCAGTTACATTTAGAACAGCCTAAACTTTGCATTTGATCGTTCCTCAAAGTCTAAAGTATACACACAAAATATTGGCGTATTCTCCCCCCTCATTTCCCCCCCATAATTGATGTTAGAAATAAAACATTTCAATTAGTATCGCTCAGTGACCGAAATTCCTCAATTTTTTGCCACCCGTTAATTTTTATTTGCCACCACGGCACTTATTTTGTCAACCCGGCACTCATTTTGCCACCCCGGCACTTATTTTGACAACCCGGTATTTTTTTTTTGCCACCCTGGTACTTTTTATGCCACCCAGGCTCTTTTTCTTGCCACCGGCACTTTTTTTTTGCCACCTGGCACTTTTTTTTTCCACCGGGTACTTTTTTTGCCACCCGGCATTTTTTGCCACCACAGCTTTTTTCTTGCCACCCCGGCATTTTTTTTTGCCACCCCGGCATATATTATACAGGGTGTCCCAAAAGTCAACGTCGAAACGAAAACGGGTGATAGAGTAGGTATAGTGACAGTTAGCAGAAAAATAATAAAAAAAATCGTAGCCATCCATTTTGTGAGTTATAGGCATTCGGAAAAAAATCGAAAAAATGGTTACCCTGCCTGTGACGCTCTCTGAAGTGCTGTGATTACATATCTTAATTTTTCTCAATATTTTACATGCGACATACGTAGTATAGGGCAAGTTTATTTTTTTTGTTATGTAACCTTGAATAACCCCGCTAACAAATGCATTACAAATTTAAACACACCTGCATTATTTAAAGAAAATATCACTTTGTTGCCCAACTCAAAATTTGTACATGACCCTAATTCAATGGACTGTAGTGTAAAAAAAAATGTACTAAGAAATTTTGGTAAGTTACCTTAAAAGTTGGCGTGTTCAATTCTCATTTCAAAATGGTATAACATTTTTGATAACATTCCATAAATATCGGAAACAAAAATGTTGTTTCTCAAGTAACCCGGTAACAATATGTAGAAAATACACATTTGATGCGGGATGATAAATCGCATTATCGTTTCAAAGTTGATATGTGGACCGGAGTTCTGAATGGTTAAATTATTGGACCATTCGAGCTACCAGAGAACTTGAACGTCGCGGTGTGCCGCGGCGAGGTGTATTTAGATTTTTACAATACCACTTACCAAATTTATTGGAAGATGTGCCGCTTAGTATTTATGGAAATATGTGGTTTCAACAAGACGGCTGCCGGCTGCCCAGCGCATTATGCTCGCCCCGTGAGACAATTCCTTGATGAAGAATACCCAAGCAGGTGGATTGGGCGGTCTGGTGCAATTTTGTGGACATCCTGTTTAGCTGACTTAAACCCGCTGAATTTCTTTCTTTGGTAAAACAAAAAGTCTACTCAAAACCGGTGCATTGCAATTTGAACATTTGTTATAGCTAATCTAAATAAACTTTTGATGTAATTTTTGTTGAAAAATTGAATTTTATTTAAAACTTGCACCAAAATAATAGAAACGAATCACTATCTGATCGCCCGCGGTATTCTGGACCTGGTAGTAGATACTTATAAATAACTGTTCACCCCCCTCAAACTTAAACGTAGACACGAGAAAGCCTGGAGTGTATTCAAAGTTTTTTTTTTTTAATAAATTAAAAGAATTATCTTAAAACCGAGTTACTTGAGAAAAGAATTTTTTTTTCAGTTATTTATGGAATATTCTCAAAAATGTTACACCGTTTTGAAATGAGAATTGAACACGCTATCTTTTAAGGTAACTTGACAGAATTTCGTAGTATATTTTTTTTACACTACCGTCCATTGAATTAGGGTCATGTAAAAATTTTAAGTTCTTAGTTGGGCAAAAAAGTGATATTTTCTTTAAAACTGATGCAGGTGTCTTTAAATTTTTGAATGCATTTGTTAGCGGGGTTATTCAAGGTTACATAACAAAAAAAAATAAACTTGCCCTATCAACTACGTATATCGCAAGTAAAATATTGAGAAAAGTTAAGATTTGTAATCACGACACTTGAAAGACCGCCACAGGTTGACGATTTTTTCGATTTTTTTTTTTCAAATGCACATAACTCACAAAATACTTGGCAACTATTTTTTTTTTTTTTTTAATATTTTTCTAATAAGTGTCACCACCTACCCTATCACCCGTTTTCGATTCGACGTTGACTTTACGGACACCCTGTATAGATTCCCGGTGCGATTTTGAATGCGTCTGGTTGATACTTGGCTCCAAAGAAAACGTCTTGGACCCCCTAATTAGTGCCTAAGTCGCTCGTCACTTATTCATGACAAGTACGCTTGTGTTGAAATGGGTCTTATGAAACGTACATATTTGTGTGTGTGTGTTAAGAAGTTATCCGTTCCTTAAATGCGAAATTAGTCGAGTTAAAAGTTATCCACTCACATTTTGGAAAACTGTTCGATTGAAATTTTTAAAAATACTAATTTAATACACCATTATCTTGAGTGGTAGATACAAAATATTCCTGTTTAAGATTTAAGAATTTTTGACCCTGCGCCAATTTTGATTGATCGGAGCGAAGCACTCGAATTCACTTAAAACTTAATTGCATATAATGTGAGTAACCCTTTTTTGTTTATAAACAACAAGGCGATGCTTCGATGTAAAAGAATTTATAATTTTTAGACAGGTTATTATATGTATATCTTGTGAGTCATTAAGTTACCCCGGCAATATTAGACTTTGATTTCTGTTAATGAGATTACAACAAAAATACCCTAATCAATTCTATTTGTCCCCTTGAGGCTGCCAATATTGATATAAGCTATAATATTTGGTGACAGTTAAGTGTGTTAGCTTAGGGACATTAACGAGTCCACACCGACTGATGCGATGCGACGACAAGACGATGTTATCTGCTTGTGGCTCAAAAGTGTCTCGCCAGATTGCAATGCACACTTTTCGTGAGCCTCTGTGAGGAACATTAAGAATTCACATCGTTCTGGCTGCCGCTGCAGTTTGTGCTGTGCTGTGCTTTGTCTCTCCATAGGTTTAATTAGCCACATTTCTTACCGCACATTGTGTGTCGAAGCTTACTTGCACATCTCCCCGACCTCAGTGCATCTACCTACAAAACCATCTTGACTTATGTAGATGCGGCGAGTATTTAAAACACAAAACAAGGACAAAACCTTCAGAAAACTGAAAATAAAACAAACGAAAAATAAAACTTTATACATCGCGCCCCCTGAATCTTATAAGCGAAGCGGCCAAAAAGCCCCACAATGTCGGATCGTAACAAACCTGTTGGTCGCAGAAACATCTCTTCTACATCTTCCGTTTGTACTCGTATACGACCAGTTTGTGTGTTCGTGTGGCTGTGCAACGTGTTCTCAACTATTGTTCTCCGGCTGGCGCCATGCCATCAATGCAGCCGCCAGGTTTCGGGCACCGTAGAACCCAACCGAACAGACAAAATTAAGGAAATCGACAATGATGCTCTGGCTTTGGAATGAATCCCAATCCCGCAATCCTTCCAGAATGCAGCAACAACAACCATCAGCGAAACCAAAAAGAAAACACATAAAGGAAGGTTCGCGCGCGCACGATAAAATGCCATCCAATATCATCCGTGTATCTGGGAGAGGATTGACGATGTCATGCCAAAGCGATGCGATGCGATGCGAAAGCCGGCCAAAAGTCGGACATGTTCGTTTATACCCTCAATCAATGACGGGTGCCTGGACGGCGTCGCTGCTGCTTCACGAATGGGCGACAATAATCCCAGTTAAAAGGCTGAAATCTCTTCGAGAGTCTCGACAAAGATCTTTCATTGGGACAAAACAAATTTGGATCCGTCGGATTGCCAAAACAAGTTAACATAAACGTTTAAAATATTATCGGACCCGTCCATCGCCGCCGTTGTTGCCAAACCATTTTTGGGGGGAATTGTTGTTGCCAACGACCAAAGCGACGCAGAGATGTCTCTTGATAAAGTTGCTATCGGTATCAGTGGGCCAAACACAAAACGGCAAACAAAAAATAAACAAACAAAATTGGATTTTACCGAAGCAAAAGGACATTTAACGTTCCGAGACGATTGCACCCAGATTGACACTAATTGAAGAGACACACACAGGTGGAGGAAGTTATTTGGTGGTGAGCTTTAGGCTTTTGTTTTCTTTTTTTGTATTTTTTAGTTTTTTTTTGTCATTTTTCTTCTGAGAATGACTTTATCGGGAATGGTAAATCGTTGAGAGTTTGTTTTTTTCTGTCAAAGATTTAGATGCGATAGAAGAAAGGTCAGAGTTAAAGGTGCTGTTGGTTAGAGATGCGCCAAAAAAACAGAATGTCATGTTAACATACATTTCTATGAGGTTTTTTGTTGTTAAAAAGTTTCTTTTCGTTCATTTTGTATAACTAAGTGAGGGCCTTCAACACAACATTCTAACTCACGTTTAAAATGCAACATTTGAAGTTTCATGTCTTGAGCCACTTAAAAATGTACAGGGTGTTTTTTTTAACAAATTTGAATTTTTCCAGTCTGATACTTACTTACTTACTTTACTTTTGATGGCGCTCACAGCCCAGGATGGTCTTCGGCCTCAACTAACAAGCCCCTCCAGTCAGCTCTGTCCCTAGCTAGCCGCTTCCAGTTGCGCACACCGAGTGCTTTGATGTCGTCATTCACTTGATTGCGCCACCTGTTACGGGTTCTTCCTCTGCTGCGTACCCCATCGGGGTTGGATTCGAAGACTCGTCGGGCAGGTGCGTTGCTGTCCATACGCTCCACGTGCCCCAGCCATATCAGCCGCTGTATTTTCAGCTTTTTGACCAGGTCAACGTCGCTGTATAGCCCGTATAGCTCGTCGTTGAATCTTCTCCTCCATACTCCTTCGATACACACCAGACCGAAAATCACACGAAGAATCTTCCTCTCAAAGCACCCTAGCAGATTTTTATCCGAATCTTTCAGTGTCCATGCTTCTGACCCATAAAGCAGGACCGGGATGATTAGGGTCTTGTATAAAGTCTCCTTGGTTCTCTGAGAGAGGGCCTTACTACTTAAATGCCTTCTTAGATCGAAGAAACAGCGGTTGGCAAGAGTAATTCTTCGCTTGATCTCTGCACTGATGTCATTCTGCGATGTAATAGTGGAGCCCAGGTAGTCCTTGACAACTTCGAAGTTATATCTGTCCATCGTGATATTTTGACCGAGTCGACGATGTTGAGATTCCTCTCTCGATGACAGCATATACTTCGTCTTGTCCTCATTAACCGCCAATCCCATTTTAGCCGCCTCAGATTCAATGCTCGCAAATGCCCCTGCGACAACTCGCTTCGTTCTGCCGACAATGTCTATGTCATCCGCATACGCAAGCAATTGAACGGACTTTTGATAGATTGTACCGCTGGTGTTGACATGTACGTTGCGTACATTGGCTTCAAGAACGATGTTGAATAGGTTGCGTGATAACGCGTCGCCTTGCCTCAATCCTTTCGGTCGGGTGGACGGAACTCTTGGCCATCATCGTCCAAGTTGAATAGAGCGTTCTGCCTATAAGCGGCATCTTGGCTGTCTTCGCCATTAAGCAGTTTAGAGAAGTGTTCTTTCCAGATCCTCAGCACTGACTGTGTGTCTACTACCATATTCCCACTCTCATCTCGGCAGGCTTCCGTTCTAGCCTTGTATCCTTTGGTGGATCGCTTCACCCTCTGATAAAATTTTCGAACATCTTCCCTACCGCTACAACCCTCAATAGACTCTACCGCCCGCTTCTCGTGCCCTCTGTCACTGTCACAGATCAGCGTAGTGTTCTTTAATTTGCCTTTGATGCGGATTGTGACCAGGCGCTCGCTTACACTTCGGAAGCCCAAGACTTCTCGCCTAAGTCTTCCCCTTATCACGAATCCACAACTAAAGAGCCGCTGACCCTGTTCCTTCAAGCACCCGCCGTAGTAGATGTCACACG
The DNA here is from genome assembly GCA_949320155.1 of Melangyna quadrimaculata. Classification (NCBI taxonomy): domain Eukaryota; kingdom Metazoa; phylum Arthropoda; class Insecta; order Diptera; family Syrphidae; genus Melangyna; species Melangyna quadrimaculata. Next base: position 101,997,348 of record OX439483.1, on the reverse strand, counting down.
ATTTCAGTCTCCGTATGCCCTCTCCATCCCACTTCCTGGATGGCTGTTACGTCAGCCTTTAACCTGTCCAGGTTCTCCACTAATTGTTGGGCTGCACGTGTTCTGTATAAGGACAGGACGTTCCACGTGCAGATCCGAAATTCATTGTCCTTGTTTCGTTTGCTGGGGTCGTTAACTTTAAGATCATCCATATCCGAGTTTTGTTGTTGTTTCGGAACAAACTTCTTGTCTGATAAGGATTTTCAAATACGCCGCGCCGGGAGGCAAACTGCACACTCAAATGGCGTTTGAGTTTTGAATCCGTGATTTATAATAAATTATTACTTTGCTGACCCCACCCCCCCCCCTCCACTCATCTATAGCCTTAGTTTTGACGCATCGCTTCTACTATCAACTCTGCAAGGAAAGTGTTTCCCAGATAGAATCAAAGCTGGCGTTACCAGTTCATTTAAGACCAAACTACAGTTAGGATTATCTTAGGGCGACTCTGGTGGAAAAGAAATGTTGACAGTCGAAGCATTTATGGGTCATCGGCAGTATTTATCCCGTAGTGTGTAATTGGTATCAGACTATCGGGCCTGATACTGGCTTAGGGTCAAATAAAGACCTAGCATTACGGGTCTGGGGGCTCTGACGTTCGGTTAACTTTCATACCTCGTATAATTATTACCCTCAAATGGCAACGAGGCAGGGAATATCAACGGCTTTCGACTTGAGAGTTTGATTGATTTTGATTTTAAAGATCAAGTCGAAACCACACACTACAGGCTTCAAACCAACCCCAAAAATAACTTGTGGTATGATGACTGTCACGCTTCCCAGGCTCGTCCACCTAAAAACTAAAAAGTTTTGTTGAGGGCTACTGCCTCTAGCGAGGAATTGACAATCACTCTTGTCTAATAAGAAAAAGTTCTTCTCGGTTAGCCGTTCGGATTCGGCATACAATTGTAGGCCCCTTCCATTCCTGTCGACACGCGCACACAGGAATGGTTGCGAGTTGTTAGTCACTTGGCCCTGGCTCTTGAGCCACCCAATTTATTTATTGTAAATGATGTCAAAAAAGTGGAAAAAACATTTATTACATGCAAATATTATGCTGCTGCCTCCAGCTCAAAACAAGATCATTGGAATAGAGTATCGAGCTAAATCAGTGTCATTAGTTTGAACCTAATAAAAAATATATCATTTGATATTTAGAACAACTATGAATTTATGTAAAAAAAAATTTAAAATAATTAAAAGCGGTTTAAAAAAAAAAATAAATTATTTTGTATACAATTTTGAAAACATTTTTAAAAACCAAATTTGAACGGCATTTTAAAGTAATTGATAGGCGGATAAAATTTTAATTTCAAAAAATTTCATCAACGTTTTGAAAAAAAAAAAAATTAAAAATAACAGGAAGACCTTAAAAGGTTTTAACAATTCTTTTTTCTACTTAATATTTGGTTCATAAATAAGTCGCCTGGAACCATTGTATTAAAAATTATGACGTTAGGGTAGTTTAAATATTGTTTTTAAATACCATTTTTTCAAAAATGTTCCAAACTTCAGAGCGCATGCGCGATTGGAAGATATGAACCAATCTCGAAAACAATTTTTTTTTGGCATATTCTACTATGCAGTTTTATTAAAACTGTTGTAGAATTTCCATGCACGAAGTTTAATCACAGTCTAACATACAACTAAATACAACCAAAATCGTTGCATGGCAGCTACCCGTTCTAAATGAGCTAAAACAAAAACTTGAATTTTCGCTCTAGAGAATCGCATAAAAAGGCGCGTCAAGCCGTTTATGTTTAAGTTCTGCTTGGTTGGCAAATATGTTCCGTTAAAAAATTGGTCAAAAGCCTTAAATTTTTGATGTCGAATATGCCCCACTTCTAGAAAATTAAAAATGAAACATCTGGAATATCTCAACCCATAAACTGGATGCTTATGGTTTGCAAGTGAAAGTGAATTGACAACTTTTGTTCTATATGATACAGGAACCTGCTGCATCTTTCTCCAAAGACAAAAAGAACAATCTCTGCAAATTCAGTAGTAAAATAGTCTTTACTCGTTTATATAAAAGTTTCCTCCAAGGGTACCTATAATGAAATAACAAAGTTCTCAAGCTCAAGGCACATAGGTGACCATTAATTAGACATCCGCAACATTAGACAGACACGATAATATGTTGTTGTGCGCGCGCTCAACACACCAAACCAAGTATGACTTTTCCGATATACATAGGCTTGTATTTAGACTGCCATAGGCATCGGCCGGCATCCCAGCAACCACAAGAGAATCGTGAGATCGTGTGTGGTGCTGGTGGCTTAAGCCACCTCTCTCTCTCGATTCATATTCGTTTGCTGTATCATGTGTGCCAGTTGCCAGTGCCATGGTGCCATCTATTGGCGCTGCAGTAAACACAAGGATAAATTGCCAAAGACATACAACTTGGCATGTTTACAAAATGTCAATTAATTTTTGAGTAGTTACCTGAGAGTTTGGTCACTATTATATTACAGCAGCGATCAGCGAACCGCTCCTCACCCTAGGTTCTTCGTCGCAACACCATTTCATCTTCTTATATGGGGATGAGTAGTTATAGTGAAAGTGTATCACTTTGGAAAATAAATTGACAAGGATGGCAGGCAGCGCCAAATGCCGGAGGGAAATATGTCATTTCTTTTCCTAATGACAGCTGGGATGATGCGAGGAAGGCAATAAAGTCCTCCCGTTCGACGAACGTGAAAGAAATCTTAAAACTTATGTAGAAATTATAAAGAAGACCTTGATTGCTTTGTAAAAAAAAAATAGGCGAAAGAAAATCTACATTCATAGTCGCAAATCAATTGATTTATTTCCTTTTCGGAGCAAAGATATGAACTGTCTTAAGAGATGCCGTTTGTCGACGATAGAGGGAGTTATTACACTCTCAAAAAAAAGTTTCTAGCTCCCAGGTTAGCAAATGCTAAAAAAATCAAATCGGCCGTTAGTCTTACTAAGTCTACAAATGGAGAGTTGGAAGAAACACTCGACAATGCCCACTTAGTAGATTGACAGACCAGACAGGTTTGCTAGACCAACGGCCTATTATTTTCGGCTTATCTATCATCATCGTAATGTCACATTTAATTAAAGTCTCGAGTTCGAATTATTTACCTACATAAAATACGCAGCATTGCAAATTAAAATTTAAACGCACATCCAGAAATCCTCAATCTTTTTTATGATAGTGTGTAGCTATCTATTTTTCAAACAATTTATTCAATCAGTTCTGCGTGTACTAGACATACACAAACCTACATAATTATATATCATATCATATATTGTGTGTGTGTGTTGTGTCTGTCTATATGACTTCCAAGGAGAAGATGTGTCTACGATATACTGATGCTGACGCGATGATGAAGATAATAAGTATTCTCTCCTAAGACCATTTATCTGATATTTATAGGTGACCGGTAGGCGTATACAAACAAAATATAGCAAATAAATAAACGTCTTTAGATGTTTAGATTTCCTCTTTTTGATTAGGTATTATGAACAACTTTAGCTTAGCGCAAACAGCGTTATTGCGATATGTGTGAATCTGAGAATATGTGTTATGTGAATGCGTGATGCAGTCTCAAAGGATGATGACGCCGATGACGCCGACTAAGCCGACGACGAAGACAGAAAGTATTGGGTGTGAGCCTTAAAAGCACTTTGGGCCTTTGGCGCGCGATTGGAAATTATGTCTTTTATAGTGAATGTGGGTTTTTCATTAAAAAAAAAAAAAAACAAATCTTAAGAAAACTGACAAATTATTTGTTTAATCAACTTTTGATTAAAATTGCCGTCATATTCGTCTGATGGCTGGTTGATGTTAGTGGAGTTAGTGCGTGTGGGATGGAGAGAAAGGATACTTCTGGGTTGATATACCTAGAGATATTTTATTGTCAATTTTATGAAAGACAGTCTTTTAGGGTTCCAGTTAGTTTTCTCTAGTGATGATTTAATTGAAATATGAAGTTCAAGTCGGCTAATTTTGGTCAATTGGACAAAATGATAGTCAATCTTAGAAGTCGAAACATCTTGCAAGGCTTGATTGCCGAACTATTGCCATCAAAATACTTAAAGCTTTCATTCAGAGAAAAGACGTTGTCAAAAACAAAAACTTAGTATTATAACAAACTAGCCGACCAGGTGAACTTAGTTCCGCCTAAATTGATTTATGTAAAGAAAATAATATTTCCGAGCATGTACAATGCTGTTTCATGTAATTCGGTCAATTAAATTTTTTTATTCTAAAGTTTTATTAAATACAATAAAAATAACTAAATTAACAATTTCGATGTGTTTCAATGATTGGCGTGTTGGTCAACCTTCCGCATTTTTAATGAAGAGCTTTATGGTACGCAACATTGTTTTATTTTCAGGCGCGTACACGTACAAACCGATAGGTTTGCCGATACGTGAGCACTCCACATACAATTGACCAAGTGAGAAACATGGGCGTTCAAGATTGATGCGACAAAAAATCCAGCAATTGTCCTTGCTACTTATTGATTGTCATAGCAAAAACGAAACGCACTGGAAATTGAAGGTGCTTTAATACGAAAGGCAGATCGGTCGGAATAAGCGGAATCTGTGGAATGAGAACATCTTCGCCTTTGAATTTTCCCCTCAAAATCATGTCTTGAATCAGATTTGATTTGATGCACTTCACAATCGAACGCGTTCCGTTACAAAGTTTTGGTGCATTGAGTTTGCGCAGCAAAACCGACTTTCAACTTTTAATTGTGTGGTGGAAAGCCCGGGATAGTTGGTGACTTTGTTTTCATCCATCACGGAGTCCACAGATTTGAATAAATGTAACTCACTGGCGGCGATTTGATTTTGAATGACGAAATTCAAATGATCGACATCCTAGTTTTTCGCAGCCAAAATCCCTCGTAAACTCAGCCAATCATGGTTAAAATAATTTTGAGCGATATTCGAGAAAACATACGTGATGAGCTGGAAATGAAATGCGGTGGAAATTCAATCAGGCCGGTGTCCATTGGTATCATGCCATTGGCCATCGCCAATAATTGCCTGGAGAACTCTGCTTACTCGTTACAAAATCGTGAAAATATAACGATCCGTTTTCGAGTTATACGTGCTCACACGGACGACATTTCTCTTCCTTTAGAACACTCGTTTTTTTTATAAAATAACTCTTTTTTTTTTAAAAAACCCATCACTATGTGGTTCAATAATAGAAATTTTTTTTATAGAAATAATTGTTTCTTTACTAAATGCTCTCTTAAACGCAAAGTTGTTTTCCAAAGAACTTAGTTGTGTTGTGCATTTTAATTTGATTTTTTTTTTTAATTGGAGTTCTGTTACTTTTAATTTTTGGAATATCAATTATTTTCCAGGATATTTTTTGTTGCCACGATGCTGAAACTTTTTTTAAGTATTTTAATCTTTTAGAGAACTAATTATTGAAAAACTGCAAGTTCAAATTTGCAAAAAAATAATTAGGAAAAAATCTTTACTTTTGACTTTAAATTGCTCTATAGGGGAAGTAATAGGCGTTTTTATTTTTAAACTTCGAGCAAAGCATGGAGCAGAGCTCGAGTGATCGGAGCTAGCTCTGAGTGGATTATGATCAGAGCTCTCCGATAGAATTTTAAAACACATCTAGCACTGAACTGGCATTGGGCATGCTTTGTCTAAACTCATTGTTAAAACAGAAAAAAAAGTGAAATTGGCTGCACCAAGCTCCGAGCTAACGCTGATTGAAAGAAGAAATACAAGTTGAGCTTTCTGAGTGCTCTGAGCTAAAAAGGAAACAAAGATCTTTTTTAACAACTCAGTGCTATGCTCTAAACTAAAAAAGAGAAAAACCTGTTGTTTCGTATCAACAACAAAATGTAGAGGTTTTGATCAAAACGAACGTTACATGATAGAGAAGTCCAAAAATTGATTTTCGACAAGCTCATCTAAGCTCATCCAGAACGTGTAGCTGTCATACAACCATTTTGGTTGTATCATAAGTTGTCCTGAAAACGGCTCGAACGATTTTGATTAAACTACGTTCATGTAATTTCTGGAACAGTTTTAATTACATATATACTGCATACCAGACTCTTGCAAATAGTCACTTTTTTGACCTGTTGCCGAATTTTTCTAAATATATACATGGATTTTGTCATAATTTTGTATTCCGGAAATTCTAAGCTAGCCAAATAATATTGCATTTAAAATTTGTATACATTAGTTTCTTACAAACAAATAAAATCAAAGATTTTTTTTTTAATTTTGGAATGTTTTTTTGCTTGTATTTAATAAAAAAATTTCAAAATTGTAATTTTAACTTCTTTTTGATATTTCCTCGTTAACGATATAATTATTAATATTAACCGTCAATGTCTGGCCATATTCTAGTTGAAAACTACAAGAGCAAGTTCGTCCGACCATTTTATTTACTTAACAAAATTTAACACGAAACAAACACAGTACCTACCTATTATACTATAATATTCTTATAATGGGTGATTTTTTAAGAGGTTTAGAACTTTAAAAAAAAAAAAACACAAACAATTCGAAAAAATGAATGAAATATTTATTTGAATCGATAGTTTGAATCTTGCAATTTAATGTTTAAAGATAATTTCATGCAAATGTTGACCGCGGCTGCGTCTCAGGTAGCCCATCCGCTGAGTCCAATTTTGGCATACTCTTTCACACATATCGGCCGGTATCTCACGAAAGAATGCATGGATGTTGGCTTCCAGTGCGTCAATCGAAGCGGGCTTGTCCCTATAGACATTAGCCTTGACATACCCCCACAAAAAATAGTCTAATGGTGTCAAATCGCACGATCTAGGCGGCCAATTGACCGGCCCGAAACGTGAAATTAACTGTTCACCAAACTCGCCTCGCAATTGCGTCATTGTTTCGCGTGCTGTGTGGCATGTGGCACCGTCTTGTTGAAACCACATATCATGCAAGTCAAGAACTTCCATTTCGGGCAAAAAAAAGTTTGTTATCATCGCTCGGTAGCGTTCACCATTGACAGTAACGCTGCGATTCACATCATCTTTGAAGAAATATGGCCCAATAATGCCGCCGGCCCATAAACCGCACCAAACAGTGGCTTTTTCGGGATGCATTGGTAGCTGTTGCAATGCTTCTGGCTGATCTTCACTCCAAATGCGGCAATTTTGCTTATTTACGTACCCATTCAACCAAAAACGAGCCTCATCGCTGAACACAATTTTTTGATAAAAAAGCGGATCCTCGGCCAGCTTTCCAAGAGCCCATTCACCAAAAATTCGGCGTTGTGGTAGGTCGGCTGGCTTTAGTTCTTGCACCAGCTGTATCTTAAAAGGCTTTACGCCCAAATCCTTCCGCAAAATTTTCCACGTAGTGCTGTAACAAAGGCCTAACTGCTGGGAACGGCGCCGAATCGACATTTCGCGGTCTTCTGTCACACTAGCTGATACGGCCGCAATATTTTCTTCACTACGCACAGTACGTAAACGTGTTGGTGGTTTAATGTCCAACAAAGTAAATTTGGTGCGAAATTTGGTCACAATCTTCCGAATAGACTGCTCAGAAGGTCGAGAATGCCGACCATAAAATGGAAGCAGCGCGCGATGAACATTTCGAACCGAGCACGAATTTTGATAGTAAAATTCAATAATTTGCAAGCGTTGTTCATTTGTAAGACGATCCATGGTTAAATTGCAAACCAAACTGAAGCTGTTTGACAGTGACACAAGGTACTAAACACACGTCAGCTGTCAAAACCAGTGTTGCCAAAACAAACCAGCTAAAAAATCACCCGTTATATATAAATGTATTTTCAAATACAACACCTACGCCTTAAGGATGGTATGATGCCAAGTGTCTGTCAGTTAATCGCACTTTCTAAATTTATAGTCAATTGACATGTCTTTCTCTTCATGCCTCTCATTTATTGCCTCTCGTCAGAATCAGACAAAAAAAAACTACACAGAACATAAAGTCCAGTAAAATACTTAATGGATAGTATACCATCTCATCGGACAAAACAGCACCCTATAGAGTATAGAGTATATACAATATAGGACACATTTTGAGCACATCTTGTCCCAGTCCAAAACCTATTCATAGTGATTTGTTGCTCTGGCTACTCAAAAGGACCCTTTGCTTGATACGAGGATAAAAACAAATCGACAACGCCAAATGGGCACATCTACTTGAATGCACAAAATGTTATATAGTGTGAATAGAAAATGTTAGTTCTTGTGCTGCTCTTGGTCCAGAGCCAACTTTTCTCCCTAAAAATTGTTCAATAGAAAGACTATTTTTCAACCTAAACAAAAACAATCCATAGATGGATAGATACTTGGTCGAGATAGCATAGTGCAATTTTGTTATTATGTCGCTTTAGAAAAGGGATGCCCTCACCGCTCTGATGCTAAGTCACAACAATTGAGAAATCAGGGGTTGTATGTTGTGTCTATATGTGCTGATGACTATCAGCTCTCCACTATCTGGCCGCTAAATAAACCATAACCAACGGGACAATTGATGTCATTTTTATAATTGTCACCCACCGAATAATTCCCATCAGAGTTATAGAGCAGTAACAGACAGAGAGAGGGTGAACCAAAGAATGACACAAGTTTGGAGCTTGATGTCATCCGGCACGTGATCAAATTTCGCATCGAAACTTCCTTCCTTCCTGGAAACATAACGCACTCATATATAGAACTATTTATTTTGATTTTCAGAACGAATCTTTATACAGTACCGCTGCCGGCCGCCACCGTCTCGTCGTCACACCGTATACTCGTCCAACCAGCCGACCGACCGACAATATAACAACAAAGAAGCACCCATATCCCCCGTGGCGCAATGTTTTGAATATTTATCTAGAATTTGTCCTAATTCACGGGTTTCCTTTGAAAATCATTTAAAGTGAATTCAATCAATAAAACAAGTCGCCCGCCGGAGTCGATTTAATCTGTCAGCACGTATTTGTGGTCAAACTGCTCGGGCTCGCTCTCCAATCAATGTTGTTGGAAGCGGACTTACGCGCTCAGAAAGGCGCACATTCGTCATACTTTTTTCCACCAGTCCTGAGCTGTGATGCATGGTTATGGTGGTGGTTGGTGGTGCTGGGGCTTAATTCATTCTTTTGTTTTTATTTTAATGGCAATTAATCTTTGGATCTCATCACTTAATTGGGGGTAATTAAAAGTAATGATTACTCATGAGCTTGGTTTGGAATAAATTGTCTCATTGGATTTTATTGAGTGTGAGATATATGGTGGCGCAGTGGGTTTGACATTTTGCAAATTGGATGCTTTTTGCAATTTTGATGTAGGAGGTAGAAGTAGCTACTTTGTGAAAGCGTGGTCTTTGATAATTAGAACATTTAAAAGTAGACGTGGGAACAATTTGTTGAAATTTTTTGCTTGCTCTAACTAGCTACATAATAAAATGTTAACATCCTATAGTCAGTAGGTGGCGGATATTTTAAAAGAGGCAAGCCAACCTTAAATTTTAAGTTTAATTTTAATTGTGATGTTCAGGGTAGTTCAGGAAATATTGATGTCAAAAGTTATTTTACTGAATTTTGACCTAAACCTTAAACCTTTGGATGGTAGTATTTCTGCAACCAAGCCTCGTTAGAGGTTGCGGTTTTCAGCCCCCAATAGTACAATTTCCATCGAAGTAAACCCGATTTTCATACGAGTCAAAAACCCCCACAGACTAAATTAAAGCGATCTTTTTCCAGGAAAATATCATCAACTTTTTTATCTTTTCAGGTAAACCTACATTTTCATCCTCACATTCAGCATTCACTACAATCAACAACATAAAAGTTGATCGTTCATACTGAAGATGTTCCTCACCTGGCCACGTTACGTTTATGTAACCATGAACCTAATGGTTTCACTAATTCAAAAAAATAAATAAATATCTTGGCGCAACAGCTCGTCAAGAACCAGGCCCTACTGACTTGAAACTGCTAACCATTCCGTTGTGCGCGTGTCGAAGGGAATGAAAGGGATCTGCAAATAAGCACTTTTTCAGAATAAGTGATGCTCTTAGAGGATTTGCCAATTCCTCGCAAGAGTGAAAATTAAACTCGTACCCCCAGCGTGACAGTCCAACGCACTAACCATTACGCTCCTGCTATTACTATTACTGCTACTAATTAAAAATACATTGAAACGACCTCGTGTCCTTACAAATTGCTTTGGCTACAATATATTCCACATGCTTAACAAAATTCAAACATCTATCCTGAAATGTCATCAAAATTTAGTGAATTGCTTTTAAGTATTAAAAAGATACAAATGCTGCATTCAAACCAATCTCGTTACTTCCATCAGGTAAGTTCAATTGATTTCATATAAAAAAAAATATTAACAAATTTTCTTCATCCCCTCAGATGCAACTGAACAGAAAGCATTACAATTTCTACAAGCATAAACACCTAAAATAAAATTCTGCATATCCTGAATTGTCATTGGAATTTCGTGAATTGCTTGTGAGTATTCTAAAGTTACAAAGAACGTACCAGGTAAATAATTTTTTTTCTATTACTTGCGTCATAAATATTATGTTAATAAGAGTGTCAGTATTTTCTTAAACTCTTTGTTTTTTATCAGACACACTTTAAAACAAATCATTTCAAAAAATAAATGTATTGACCAAAAAATATATTGTCCAAAATCGTTAAATTGTTGAAATGAAAAAAATATTTGACTTATCTACATAAGTACACATGATAACCTTGCACACAACTATGTAGTGTACCTAATCTAACTATACGACTTTAAGTTATGGAATTTTTTAAGTTAAGGGCTTGCCAATAGAAAAATAGTGATTTGCGAATGGCGCAACTGACATTCATGTGGTGTAAAATATTGCATGCAATTTATTAGTCATTCTTTCTGAACTTAAAAGTTAATGTTTTGATCTAGTACAGTAAAAATGTTAGTCTAAAATTATAACGACCAATTGTGTGACCAAGTATGAGTTTTATGGGATCAGGACTTAATCTGGAATCTCAAAATCCCAAATGGCAAATACTTAGAATCTCGAATTCCAAAATCCCAAATACCAAAACCTTGAATGCCAATATCCCGAGTCCCAAAATTCGAATTACAAAAACTCAAACGGCTTAGCATTTATTTGGTATAATAAATCGTTCGTGTACCTTAAAAAAATATACTCGGGGGCGTATGCGTACTTTTTTTCAATTAAGTTTCTAATACTTTTTATTTAATTTTTCTATGCCATTTTAAAAGTTATAAACTAATTTTAGTTTGTGCACTTTGTTCCAATTAATATGCACCGCAATGTACACACTACTTTATTTTACAAACTTAAGCGATTTTTCAAATTTTCTCTACCTGTTCGCAAATTTTATAAATAGATGTGAAATCGATGATGCAGACAAAAAAAAAATCGACAAATTAAGCTGGGAAATTTCTAAATCACTTATACTCCTTCTTAATATTATAATTGATTAGCACACTCAATGGATCTCAACATACGCAAAATTTCCATCAAGATGAAAGGAAACTTCTTCATACTTTTATATTGGCCTGGTAGAGAGTGCTTCTCGTTTTTACTTTTTTTTTATAAAGAAGGGCAAATCATTTCACTTTTGTGGCGGCATTTTATGCTTACCTCACTTATTCACCTGACAAAGGAATCTTTTCTACTCTGTTTATATAGAAGAGTTAAAAAAATCTGTTAAGATATGTGAATTTATAATCAACTGGTGACGACCGACCGACGACACGACGACGATGATGATGTTGGTTGAATAGCTGAAAGACAAGCGCATGTCTATAAGGACCGCGAGCCCTCTTGTTAAATACTTAAATTAATAAAACATGCACCATTTTTCCATTGGCACCCATAACTTTACCCAGCCAAATTCCACTCGCAAATACCCACTTGATGGAAAATAAGCGCGGAAAAAATTAACGAAAAAAAAAAAGAAAATTCAAAGATTCAACGCGCTCACTTGGATCAAAGGACCCACAGGTTTGGGGATTGAATGCCTGCCTCCCTACGAGCTCGGCACTTATTCTCGTGGAAAACAGCAGCAACAAACAAAAAAAAAGGACTTCTCTCTGGTTTTATATCTTTTCCGCTGACTTATCAAAGGATATTTGTATACCACAGCATGACATAGGGGCGAGGACGAAGACATCAGAACGATAGGACTATAGAAAAATGGTGGGCAATTATCTAGCTTGCTTGTGCAGATGCTGGGTTAACCCTCCTATTTTAGCTTCTTAGCTGACTTTCCACTGTTCTTATTTTGTGTCACCAAAGCAACTTTTCAATTGGGGCTCTTTTCTTATATGTATATCCTTTCTAAAGGATGGATGGATTTACCTAGCTCACTTGTGTTTTTTTTTTCTTTTTTTTTGGGACCGTATTTTTGTGGGTAGCATGCGTAATAATTGAAAATAATAGAATTATACGGTGGGAAGGTTTTTGAGTTATAAATAGTCCATCTTGTATAAAGTCTTTATTGTTGACACAAACAGTTTTCGAGATATTTTAGAGTTAAAGTAATGTTTAAGGACAGTATTTAAGATTTTTTGAAGTCATCATTTGTATATTGCCATAATTATTCGAAATTAAATGCACGACGAATAAAAGACACTTTTTTGGACTTTTCCACTATTTTTATGAATGAATTAATTTTGTGTCTAAATGCACTGCGACCTACGGATCTATAGTTTCCCCGAGTTTTGATTTAAACCTCGATTTTTTATTAATAGTCTTTATTTTTTTTTTTCTTAATGGTCTTTATTTTTTCTAATTCCCATGATTACAACTCCATGCCATGTTAAGCCTTCAGATAAGCAGCATGCGTAGGATGAAGATGTGGAGCAGGAATCATCTCATTTTCTTTATAAATGCAACAGGCTATAGTCGGAAAAAATCAGTCCTCCAAAAATACTTTATGGAAGAGTTAGGCAAAATCTCATCGTTTTCACTAAAAAGAAATCCAGAAGTTCATCCAGATCTCAGGATGGCGCAGGAAGGCAACACGTTCTTGTTTGTAATTTACTCACTTTTTTAAACGTACATAATATTCCCTATGCATCTTGGCGCTTTGATTGATATCCAAGTGAGTGATGCGACTTGTAGTATACGTATTCACATCTTTCCTAACCTTACCTTAATAAGGGTTAAACTATAGATTGACTTGGTTATAAAAAACAAACCTACCTATGTATGTATACGTATAGATATAGTCTCTTTTTAAAAATCTGTTGCTTTCTATTTCGGAGCATTCAGAAATTAAAAAGTGCAATTTTGTTCAAATGCCTATAATTCCTCTGATGGTAAAAGTTTTTATCAAACTTTTAGTTTTAAATCTAACACACCGCCATTTAAAACAATAGAGTCCATTCTAAGTGAAAATATCTTCTAGGAAAACCTCATTCCAGCTACTATATAGGCGCACATGTGTGTCAGGTTTTTATTTTATTTGCTCGCTCTCAAAGGCGTGCAATATTTTTTCGCAGAAATCTGTCATCGGCTGAAAGCGTCCGTGAAAAAGAAAAAAAAAAGTAAAAGAAATTTTGTTTTCTCAAACATCACAAACAAGGCAAAACAAAACAGCCACGTTATTATATCAAATATTTTGTCGCCACCACCACCGCCGCCGACGCCACTGCCATGCCGGCCGGCAGAATCTTCATATCAAATTTGAAATCAACGTTTGTCGGTTATCATCTAAGTAAAAATTTTAGCGGCTCAGAAATAAGAAAAACAAAAAAATAACCCCAACGAATAAAGGGAAGCGCCATCCAGCCCCATTACCCAGCATAACGAGAGCAACGCAGTCACACACAGTACCGCGCTGCCGATCCCTTTTAGCGACAACGCATCATTTAGGAACTTGAAGAGTTTTTTTTTTTGTTTGTTCTGGTTCTTCATAACAACAAGAAGACGCTGGATTTCTGTGGAGAGGAGGAGAGCTTAAGTGTGTGCCTCTATATAAGATGCGCACAGGAATCATCTGAAAGATTTATATTCATAATTTGTTGAAGCCTGGCGCTTTTCAGGGCCGGTTTATTTCTCATGCGTTTTGTGTGCGTTTTTTGTCTCAACTGTCAAATAAAACTTGAAAAAAAAAAAAAAAAAAATAAGTAAAACAAACGGAATCAACCCACTTCAGAAAAAAATCAAATATATAGGAGCTTCAGAAATATATAGGTTTACGAAACAATGGACCACAATAACCTCATACCTTTTCAAAATTAAGAGGTTAAATAGTTACTGGGCGCCCCGAAAACCCGAAGTCTTTTAGTTAGTTTCTTTTTTATTTATGATAGGACAGTTGATTGTGCATCGTTTATTGTGATGTTATAGGTACCTAAATTATTGGATAGTAATGTAGGTGGTCTAAAAAGGTATTCAAGTCCTTAAAACCTCCTAAATTGGATCATAAATATTTGCGAGTCAAAATAATATCATTTTTTTTGTCATGTCAAATTTAGTTAAGGTGTATTTCGTCTGGTCATGTGTGCATGTCTTTATGTATGTATTTGATTATATTAGTCTGGAAGCCAACAACAAATTTTGGAAGTTCAAGTAGGTACAGCCAAAATTCAGCATAAACTGTGTTAAGGTTTTAGTCCTGATATAGATATTTTAAAGTTTTATTCTGAACCTTTTGTGAGGTTGGATGGGTGAAAACCTATTATTCTCGTCTAAGTGAGGGAAATGTTCACGTACAGGACGTGACTACCATTAATATTCGGTTTCCTTGTAAACATTTTAGTAAAAATTTATTAGTTGGTTTTAAGTTGGGGCTTATTGCTATTCTATGTCTAGTATCGATATTTCAAAAAAAACTACTCGTTACTAATTTTCTGTCCGATGACTTTTAACTTATATGAATTTTTCTATTTGATAGAAAATTAAAATCGATCAAGAGTTTATAATCGACTTTTATCGACTAGATTTTTCAGAGTAAGCTCTCGTAATGAGAACCTAATAACCATTTTCAGCTAAATTTTACTTCCGAAACACAAATTTCGACTCGACTTAGGCCCCCTAGCGGAATCAAGTCGTTTCAAGCTAATTTCAACTCGATATCCCTTAACAAAGGACCAAAGCTCGCTTCAATACCTCATGTAAACGCAGTATTTTACACGGTGACGCTACAATCTTGATTCTTTTTGAAGATAAACACAGTTTTTGAAAAATATGAAAATATGCATTTATTATGAAAATAAGCATATATAATGATAATATGCATTTTGCATAAAATATTATTATAAGAACACAGTCTTGCGGAGGCACAAAGATGAATGAATTTTATTTATCATGAAATAAACATTTATATAAAATATTTACAAAACATAAAATATATGAGCTACTGTAAATAAATAAATAGAGGTACATAATAACATAATTTCAACACCCTCACTTATTAAGTATTTAAAATTATTGCATTATATAAGCTCTTAAAACAATATAACAATAACAACATATATAAACAATTAAACATAACAATTAAGATAATTTTAAAATCTTAATATAACCAACCATATTGTCTGTAGAAATGTACGAAATCTCGACCGTTTTATCTTCTATTTTTTCCCGCAGAAAATGGTATCTTATATCAATATGTTTTGATCTAGTTCGAAATCCGTCAGATTCAGCCAACTTAATTGCTTCCTGGTTGTCGCATATTAATTTAACTGGATGAATAGCTTTCCACCCGAGTTCATAAGCTAGCTGTTTTATCCAAATGGCTTCTTGTATGTTAGATGACATAGCCATATATTCAGCTTCAGTGCTCGATAAAGCTACTGTCGGTTGTCTCTTGCTAAACCAAGTAATTGCAGCATTTGACATTTTAAAGACAAATCCGGTGCATGATCTTCTTTTATAAATATCAGATGCCCAATCAGCATCACTATATCCGTGTAAATCTTGAGAATTAGACTTTTTATATGTTAGCTTCAAATCAATTGTGCCCTTCAGATATCGCATGATACGTTTAACAGCTTTCCAGTGAGCCAAACCAAAGTTTGAACTAAATCTGCTCACATCATTGACTGCAAATGCAATATCAGGCCTTGTACATTGAGCTAGAAACAATAAACATCCAACTGCTTCTTGAAACGGAATCTTCTCAAGTTTTTCATCATTTTCAGTTTTCTTAGAAACCATATTTATTGACAACTTCTGGTTAGAATCACTAGGTGTTGATATATGTCGACATTCTTCCATGTTGAATCGGTGCAATATTTTCTTAATATATCCAGCTTGATCTAATGGGATTTGACGATTGCATTGTTGAATGCGAATTCCCAAACACATCTTTGCAGATCCCATATCCTTCATCTTGAATGAAGAACTCAAAGCATCCTTCAGTTTCTTTAAAGTTGAAGTATCATTCCAAAATATAAGAAAATCAGCAACGTAAATCGATACTATCAAGTCCATTTGATCACTGAAGTAGATACAAGGATCCATTTTAGATTTTCGCAAGCCAAACTTCTTCAAGACACCTTCAAGTTTTATATTCCATTATCGTCCCGCTTGCTTGAGTCCATATAAAGCTTTCTTAAGTCGACATACTCGCCCTGTGCCATCATCGAAACCCTCGGGTTGTTGAATATAAATTTCTTCTTCAAGGTCACCCTGCAAGAATGCTGTGACAACATCCATTTGATCAACCTTCAAGTTTTTCTGAACGGCGAGTGCCATCAGGTATCTAATGGATGAGTATCGAACAACTGGAGAATACGTTTCGTTGTAGTCGATTCCATATTTTTGGTTACATACTTTGGCAACAAATCTTGCTTTATGTCGAACAATTTAACCTTCCTCATCTCGTTTTGTGACAAATACCCATTTTGTTTTTAATGTCTTACAATTTCTTGGAAGTTCAACTAAATCCCAGGTTAGATTTTCTTGAAGTGAATTCATTTCACTTTGGATAGCCTCTTTGTTGGAATCATCATGATCCATTGCTTCTTTGAAGGTAACTGGATCATCTTCTTCATCTATTCCACGTGACAAGTAAAAAACATATCCTTCAAACTTCCTAGCAATTGGTATACGCGATGTTCGCCGTAATTAAGATGTCTGTATATTTTCACTGCTGTTACCAACACAATCCGAATCTGTGATGTGGATTTCACTTAGGTCAGGTGTTTCATCGTCTGATATTTCTTGAACCCTCACTGAATCAAAATCACGTACAACATTGATTTCATTAACGTTTATTGATTCATAAAATATCACATCTCGACTAATCTTCCGTTTCTTGGAAATAGGATCGATGCAACGATAGCCTTTCGTATTGCTATCATACCCTACAAATATCATCTCACTTGATTTACGGTTTAGTTTCTTACGTTGCTGCTTTGGGATATGCATCATAACTTTTGACCCAAAGATTCGCAAATTTGACAAGTCAACTTTAAATCCTGACCATACCTCTTCTCGTGTTTTATCCTTCCAAGTGTAACATACTGTGCGATTGATTATGTATGCTGCCATGTTGCACGCTTCAGCCCAATACAAATCATCAACTTCAGCATCAAACAACATACATTTGGCCCGTTCCAATGATCGTGCGGTTCATTCGCTCAGCACATCCGTTCTGTTGTGGGGTATACACGTTCGTTAGTTGATGATGGATGCCATTGGTCTTGCAGAACATTTGGAATATGTTCGAGCAATATTCAGTGCCATTGTCAGTTCTTATCTTCTTTATTCTTTTCTCGGTTTGATTTTCAACGAAGGCTTTAAACTCCTTGAACTCCTTGTTGAAAACCTCAGATTTTTGTTTCAGGAAAAACACAAAAACTTTCCTTGAAAAGTCATCAATAAAGGTTAACAAGTACCTGGCACCTCCGATTGATTTAGTTTCCATTGGACCAACTAAATCCGAATGTACAAGTTCCAGTATTTGTGATGATTTACTATCGCTTGGTTTAAACGGCAGTCTGGTCTGCTTACCTTCGGCACATACCTTGCAGTTTTTCAAACCAACCTCTTGGTCCTTGAAATATATACCAGTCACGGCTCCATCCCTCATTTTACACAGACTTTGATAGTTCAAATGACCAAGTCTTCTATGCCATACAACTGCAGTTTCGTTGTCAGCCTTTGATAACATGCACATTGGTTCCTGGTTCCGAATCTTGTAAGTTCCATTTTCAGGTTTGCATTTTGTCACAATACTATCGTCTTCTTTATTATAAATGGTACATCCTTCCTTATCGAAAACTGTTTTGTTTTTCTGTACCAATTTGTAAACCGACAGCAAATTCGTTGACAGATCAGGAACATGCAACACATCTTTCACTTCGATATTTGTATCATTTAAGACAATGTTTGCATTTCCAGCATGTTTGACTTGCATTCTTGAGTTGTTTGCAGCTTTAATTTCATCAACATTTGATCTTTCACAATTAAACAACAAATGTTCATTTGGTGTCATGTGATTCGAGGCTCCACTATCTAAGTACCATTCATCGTATTGATTTTGCGTAGAAGAACAAGTTAGGGAGGCATCTTAAGTTTTTCTAGTCTTGCCTTTGTGTTCATAACTTCCTTTTGACTTAGTTGGACAATCAGGGCTTTTATGTCCATTAACACCACATGTATAGCATTTGAAAATTTTAGGTCGCCTTTTCTTTTCAACTCTTAATGCTTTTTTACCAATAAATGCATTTCCAGGTTCTGATTTTTCAAACTGAGTATCAAGCAGCTTCATCTTAATCTGATCAGCAGAAACTTTTTGCACATTTCCTTCAAAGCATAAAATTAGCGGTTTAAAATCGTCTGTTAAACCTGCCAGTAAGATCGCTGCCAACCAATCATCACCAATGTTAAAGCCAATGCATGTCAATTTGCTTGCTGTCGACATTATTTGATCCATATAACATTGCATGTTATCACATTGATCAAGTCGTATGGATATCAAAGTTCGCAAAAGACCAATTTTTCTTAATAACCCTCGATCTTCAAACATATTCTGGAATGTTCGCCAGATTTCTAATGCGGACTTGCAATGTCTGATATGAACATACAAATCAGGTGCCACAGATAAAGCGATCATTGTTTTGGCTTGACTTAAACACTGGGCATCTTTTTCTTTAGCATTTGATGAAACTTCATCTAAAGGTTCGATACAATCTTGAAGTTTCTTAAATTCTAAAAAAATTTGTATGGCAAAACTCCAATTGTGGAAATTTTCACCGCCCCGCAATTTTTCTACTGAAAAACATTCATTCTTGGATTTCATCTCAACTGATTTGATATTTTTCTTTAAGGATTTCTTGAATGTTCGAATTTGTTCACCCAGATCAAAATTCAATAATTCTTCTTCCAGAAAACCAATATAATAAAAAAATATTTTCAACAGATTTGATATGATCTTAAAAGATTTCTTGAATATTCGAATTTGTTCACCCAATTCAAAATTCAACTATTCTTCTTCCAAAAGAAAACAGTTTAAATACAAAATATTTTTCGCAACAGATAGTTCCAACAAGAATTTCTTTCTTCAAAAATAATTTTTTAGTTTCGTCCTGGGCCCATAACCTATTATAAGAACACCGTCTTGCGGAGGCATAAAGATGACTGAATTTTATTTATCATAAAATAAACATTTATATAAAATATTTACAAAACATAAAATATATGAGCTACTGTAAATAAATAAATAGAGGTACATTATTACATAATTTCAACAGATATGAATTTATAATGAAATAATGCATTATACATAAAATATGCAAAATATGCACTTACTATAGGACGCCATTTTAAATGAAATTTAATGATTTGAAAAGTCTTAAGCTTCTAAATGTTGTAAGAAAAAACATGCATTTGCATGAAAAACCGATATATTGGCAAGTTCTGGATTCATAAAGAAATGAACTTGAGATTTTAATCAAACTTGCTATGCTAAGCTTTTCGGTGATTTTTAGTTTAATAATTGTTACGTTCATTAAAAAAAAAAAGAAAAAATAATACAACGTTATTTTATGGAAAAAATTGGCTTAAAATACAAAAATTTAACATGGACAAGACAAATAGAACATGCTATAAACTGGATTTCTGAAGACTCCAACAAGAAACCAAACTTATTTAAACGCGTTTATAAAAAGGCTGGCATTTTTTCTAAAAAAATGAATGTCTTAACGAAGTTTCCGTCTTAAAGGTCAGGGTACACCAAAGTAAGCATTTTCTTAAATCCCCGATAAATGATGTCAACATTGAAGATGGCCGCTATTTGTTGAACCATTTGTTTCTTAAGCACGGTCCATATTATGTTGATTTGTGTAAATCAACAGTGCTGCTCAACAATGTTGATTTGATGTGGACGTGTAAATCAACAGAGTTTATCAACCTTCGTTGACCCAAACGTAACCCGAAACAAATGGATAGGAATCCACAATGTTGATCAACACAACTGTCGTGTCTACTGTGCATGCGCTGTCTGCGGTCAATGCAGGTATTTTGTTTTGTATTTTGATTTGTGTAATTAGAACGTAAATAAGTGTTTCCATGGATACATTAAGAGTTTACATTTCAACACTCACACACTTGCATGTCGATCGACAGTGTAAATACACAATGTTGATCAGCATAATATGAACAAATCATGTCCCAAATTATTATTGACGAATTAAGCGACACCCTTTATTAAAAAATATTTCTTTTTTAAACCGCTCAAACGATTTTTAAAAAATTGTTTTTATTAAAGCATATTTTTTCATATAATGCAACTAAAAAATATCATCAAATATGTGTCCAATGATATTTCTCGCATGATATATTTCTTTGCATGATATTTTTTCCATGACATTTTCCCACCGGATATATTTCTCACGTGCTATTTTCAAGGACATGTTTCTCCCATGATGTGCACTTAAAAATTATAAAATCTATTACTTTTGAATTATGTACTTAAATTTTTTTGTTTTTTTAATTACATACATACACGATTTTAACACCTTCATCAAAATAGCACTTCAATCCATCTAGCGATATTTAATTTCTATAAATTTTAAATTTTATTGAAAATGTCAAAATATTATCGCTATCACAATTCCACCAGTGCAACACCCCATTTATATAAAGGCAATTGTTGTGTAGAGTTATTACTCATTCCTGCTTTGCAAAAAATAAATTTATTGATACGTAATATCGAGAACAACATTTCAAGTGGCAATCGTCACGTTAATGCGAGGGTAACTAAACAACAGTTACAAACACTCATCCTCTCCCCTTGCTGATGCTTGCATGATGTGTCCTTTTTCCATTTATATAGAATCAGTTGCGTCTGTCACATATATTTGTATGTTTTCGTTCCTCGTCCCCTTTTTCATCATCTTAATTCTGCATTTTGTCCTATTTTAAGTGATTGATCAATACACAACATCCTACTGCAATAAAATTTATGGTCTAAAAATAATTTCTCTTGTACCACATACATATACACACAAAAAAATACAATAAATTAATGTCCCTTTTTGACGATAAGGATTGGATTAAACATTAATTGTTCTGGTTCGATTCGGGGGCGAGGGTGGTGATGCACAAGGCGAAATTGAAGAATTTTATCAGAACCAAAAAAAAAAATCTTGGGCAAAAATACTTCTCTGACAGGAAACAGACAATTAAAAATCTTCATTTATACCAATAAGTCCCTTTAAGGATATGAGATGAATTTAATCCTCTGGCTTGAAGTTATTTTCAATATACTCGTAGGATTTGGGATTTTCTCTCATGTCTCTCCAGGTGCTGCATTGCAAAAGTATCACTATCACTTTAAAGGATGTTTGTTTTATAAGACTAAGAAAACGTAGGTATAATCTTTTTCTTCGTGATGCTTTTTTTGTCTGCTGTAAAATTGAAGGTTTGCGGCGCCATGTTCTACGATTGTTAACCTTAATCCGGTGTTTTGTATTGATTTCAATATTGCTATTACCTTGTAATCGATATTGGTTTTGTTTTGTTGAAAAGAAAGGGAACACTTTTCATGCGTAAGAAGTATGGGAATATCGGAAGAAGTGATTCTTTTTTCGAATCCACTTCTTCGTTTAAAAACAAAAATAATTGTTGGACAGGTATACGGGCAGAAACTGAATTGAGATGTTAATCTTACTTTGTAGATTTTTCTTAGTCTTTGAAGTTTTCTTCGCTTCACTTTCATAAATGTGGAATATCGTGGAAATTCCCAACAAATGTTACAATATATATTTTTCGATCGAAAAGTTCTGTTGTATTTTCTCATCAATTACTCAATTACAAAAAACAATTATTATTATAATTTTCAATGATGGTTTTCAACGGAAGCTATAACTGACCTCTAAATGTCGAGTGTGAAGACGTGTAGTAGTAAATATTGTATGGTCTCAATACACGTCGCTTGTATTCCTTACATAACTAGCTGTGATTTATACATTTTGTGATGTAGATATCTGCCGAATTTTAAATATTTATGCTGTCACTACATATTTGACTGTAGCTGGTAAAATTGATATGTATTGATTACATATTGTTTGTATACAATACACGTCAGTATAGAACTAGAGCACGCCGCGCCGTCAATTGAACTTTGTAAATATCTTGCTGTGATGATTACATATTTAAATGTTGATGATTGTTTGTTGGTTTAAAATTGTATGTAATCATCACATATTTGGCTTTAGGCGGTTCAATAGGTGTGTATTGATTACGTATGGTTTGTATTCAATACGGGCCATTTCTTACTGTGATGAATACATACATTATTTATATATATTTGAATGGCTGGCAGTTTAAACATTTATGTAGTGATAACATGTTTAGCTGTAGCTCGTAAAATAGACATTTACTGAATAAATATCGTCTGTATTCAATACAGGTGAGTAAAGACTCAGAGCACGTCACATGTACTCAGCTCATAACTAGCTTTGATGAATGTACATATATATTTTCTTACTGCGATTGCAGGCTAAGTTCACTTATTTATGTAGTCACTACATTTTTGACTGTAGCTTGTCAAATGATTGAATATAGTGTGTTTGGCATAAACGTTGGTCTAAACTCAGTGCACGTAGCTTGTGTGCTGAGTACATAGCTTTCTGTAATAAATACATTTGTATTTGGGTGGCTGAAGATTTTAAATTTTAATTAGCTGGTCCATAGTTATTTTGTGCTAAGTACAATATAAAGTACACGTGATACATTTTCTATAGAATTACTGCATAAATATTTACTCAGTCACAAGCTACTCGTTGAAAGTGTGTTTTATTTGGTAAATCAATTGAAATGTAACCAGTACAGTACACGTTAAATATACCCAGTAACAAGGGCTTTCATGACAATTTAATGCAAACTTCAGCACAAATAATTCCCTGTACCTACTAAGTGCATACATTTTTTCCTCAGTGTGAACACAGAAAAACTATTGGAATTTGAAAAGTGAAGGGGAATTTAGTCCGCTATTTTCTTCACATTTTGACAAATGAACACTGAACAAAGTTTTGATTTCTAAACAATTGTATGTAATTTTTTTATTTAAAATTTGTTTCAATTGAAAAAGCTCTGTAGTGAAATAAAACGTCGATTCATATGTTCTTCTTCTCGGACTCCGCACTCAGCAACATTTGTCCATCAATGTCATCTGCAAATAGTTTATATACACCCAATATACTCTCTGCCTTTTCAATATTTAATTGATAATATTAATATTGATAGGCCATCAATGTGTGTTTTTATCGCCGTAGATAAAGATACCAAATTGAACTGAAGCTACTAACTACGCATAGAGGCACAGACCTAAATGTATAAAAAATCATTATCTATACTTTTTCCAATACAAAAACAAA
The DNA here is from genome assembly GCA_949320155.1 of Melangyna quadrimaculata. Taxonomy (NCBI): domain Eukaryota; kingdom Metazoa; phylum Arthropoda; class Insecta; order Diptera; family Syrphidae; genus Melangyna; species Melangyna quadrimaculata. The sequence goes on along the minus strand of OX439483.1, from coordinate 101,973,493 downwards.
TTTCCAAAATAAAGGATGCGCACTCAACAAAATCAAAATTGGATTATCCTTCTTTTGCAAATCCTGCTTTCAATTTCCAAACTAAAAAGTTGAAGTAAAAAAAAAATAAACATAACAGAAGCATATAATTCTCATCCGACTCCGACCAACTGACCTAGCTAATTGGTTAAGTAGGCAAGAAAAGAGTAGAATGTGTAGATATCTATGATAATAGAGCAAAAAAATACATATTTTTTTCGCAAGCATTCCTCCTTTGTCGGTCGGTCCTCTGTGGGTTATATAGGCAGTACAGATAAAAGATATAAATTCAGGTAAATCAGGTTCCTTGCCATACAAACAATCTCAAATCTTAATTGATCCTTTTTTTTGTTTAGCTTGTCTGATGCTCCTTCTGCTTCGTCTTCTTGTTGTTGTTCTTCGTCTTCTTTATAGACCACAAACATATGTTTTAAGAATGCTGAACGGTGTGGTGCCCCCTTCTGCTGCTTCTGTGTTTTGTGTCATCTTGAATGCGTAATTGCCCGTATCACGCATAGATCGCTAGAAAGATGTGACAATCGAGCGGCCGGGCACACAGCATCACGCATGGATTAATGACAATTATCCTTTTGTTGTGTATAGTGTGCTAGATATAGCTCTTTCTCTTTGGATATGTTCAGTATACATCAGGAACGGATACCTACCTATTCGAGAGTAAGTTGTCATTGCCGGCGGCAGAGGTAAATTTAATTGAATGGAAACAACAACAGACAATAGACATTTCAGAGGCCTCATCAGAGACTTGGAATAGAATACCCCTTATAGTTCTCACAAACCCACACACACATACAACACTCATATAAAGATCGCATATCTAAAGTGTGTCACAGATAACAATAAAGGCAATTTAAGATACAAATCGCATACATGTGTGCTAAAGAAAAGTTAAACACTTTATCCTGCAATCAAGACTATACCATAATCAAGAAACTACCCCAACAACATGCTGAGAGATACGAGTAGTTCAAAATTATTTTGTTTTTAAATGTTTTTTCTTTCAGTTCGGAAGGAAAAGTGTTTCTGGTTCCTTCTATTTGTTTTTTTTTTATTTTATTTTATGGGGATTGTGGAGAAAAGCGATCCCACTGAGCGAGAAACAGCAGCATCATTTTGCTGCACCGACAAACATGGTATCATCAGCATCAGGGAAGCCATTTTCTCTGGGGCTAAGGAAAAAGTGCAATTATTTTCTCAGATGAATCTCTGCGAGTGCGGAAAGTTTTTTTTTTTATATATATTTTCAAAGTGCTGTCAACTCGACAAGCTTTAAATAAAACTATTTCATTATAAAACAAAAAAAAAACATCCAATCAAATTGTCTTCTTTTGGTTCGTGCCAAACAACGGGTGGTTTTCTTATTAAACTTTGTGACAGTACTTAAGAATTCAGAATACTAAAAGTAGGACAGTTATAGGAAGGCATTGAATAAGAATGAAATCAAAAAACTAACTTGAAATCGATTTAAGAACATGCCAAAAATAAAATTTGAAAATGTAGTTTTGAACACAGTGAAAAAAATACGACAAATTAAAAAGAAATATAGAAAAAAAAACATATGTATGTAAGAAAGGTAACCTTCTTATACAATACATATCCAAAACATGAACGACGTTGTGTAAGTTATGTAACTGAATAAATCATTAAAATGTGTGATTGGGGTTAGCTCTGAACTTCAGAAAAAAGGGTCCCAAATAACTATTAATTGCAATGTATCATCTTTTTTTTTTTTCAAATATGAACTTTTTTTTCAAATATGTAAACTTTGTTCAAAATGATTTCGTTGATGAAAACCCATAATAAATAATAATTGGCTCTTAAATCTAATTTACATTATAGTCCAGTCATTTGGGCGAAAAAAAGTGGTTTGCCTGGAAAGTTTTGGAGTAGTTTTGAAAACTTTTCATTTTTATAGACTCCGAATTTTCATTTTGCCACCTCGCACCTTTGCCGCTAACGCCGCCATTCGAGGTTAAATGTCGAAAATATCAGGTTTTCGCATATAACTCCGAAATGGTAAATGCTATCGAAAAGTATTTCATGCGAAACTTGTAGATTTTGTGATCCCGAAGAAGAAAAGTTTTGATATTTTTTTTTCTACGACTCACCGTTAAGAAGATATCGACATTTCAAAAAACGTAAAATGTCGAAAATGTCACTTTTTCACGTATAACTCAACTCCTAAACGGTTCATATTTTTGAAAACATCTGAATGCAAGGTTTGTACATTATGTAACCCCCTACTGGAAAAGCTATTATTTTTTTTCTTAAAAACAACCGTTTTAAAGATATAATTATTTTACAAGTTTGACAAAAATCCTAAATTTCCAGTTTTTCGCTTTTTACTCTTAAACGACGAATTTGTTGAAAAAAAAACTTAGACTCAATTTGTAGACCATAAATATTCTCTACAAAATAGTGTTGACACTTTTTTCCATACAAGTCATAAGTCGCAAGATATTGGTACTTAAATAGCGTCAAATGTCAAAGAAATAGATTTTTGCATATATCTTTTAAACGGCACGTTTTATCGAAAAATTATCTATGCAAAATGTATACATAATATAACCCTATGTAAGCTTGCATTAACATTTTTTTTTCTAGCAGCCATAATTTTTACTATATCATTATTTCAAGAAATCACAAAAACTCAAAAATGTCGGTATTTAGCCATTTACTCTTAAATGACGAACGTGACGGAAAATATTTTGAACCTATTTGTTAGATTTTAATATTGCCTAGAAGAAATATTATGACACTTTTTTACATATAACACATCAGTTGCAAGATATTGCGACTTCAAAAATAGTCAAATTTCGAAAACATATGTTTTTTGAATACAAAAAATTAAAAAAAAATATTGTTTTGCCTGGAATTTTTTGAAGCAGTTTTGAAAACTTTTCATTTTTATAGATTTTGGGATGCTCTTTCCGCAATTTTTCATTTTGCTACCTCGCACCTTTGCCGCTAAGGCCGCCATGTTTTCAAAAATATGAACCGTTTAGGAGTTATACGTGAAAAAGTGAAATTTGTCGATATCTTCTTAACGGTGAGTCGTAGGAAACAAAATTGTCAAAAGTTTTTTTCTTCTGGATCACAAAATCTACAAGTTTTGCATGAAATACTTTTCGGTAGCATTTACCGTTTCAGAGTTATATGCGAAAACCTGATATTTTCGACATTTAACCTCGAATGGCGGCGTTAGCGGCAAAGGTGCAAGGTGGCAAAATGAAAATGAAAAGTTTTCAAAACTACTCAAAAACTTTCCAGGCAAAACTACCAAATGACTAGACTATTATATTACATTGATGTTTTAATTTGTTTTGTCACATAAGGGGCCTAATTTTATACATTGTTTTTTTATTTTATAAAAATTGTTTAAAAAATTGTCTTTGATTGTCTTATACTATTTTCATTGTTATGGATGGTTCATCTCGGGTTGTTCATGTTCATATCCGGTTGTCTTTGTGGTGGGATGCTGGGTTAGGGTGGCTACTAGCCACGGTCGTAGTTTGACGCTGCGTCGTCGTAGAATTGAATAGCTTCGTCGCCGTTGATAGGAATAATTCCTTTGTCCAGTATATTTCTGTTACATGCAGTTATCGTGTCTCGGGGTATCTCTCTCATTGCTTTTTAATATTCTCACTATTGGGTTCTGATGATTGCAAAGATTTCTCGTCAATCTTTTGTCAACATCGATCATGTATTTGTCCAGGGGTGTTATTCCGGAAGCTTCTCCGCGCAGAAAAACATTCTTGTTTTCGACATGGCACTAGAGAGTTTTAAAAAGATTCTGGCAAGGCCCTAGCATGGCTGAGTAATGGCCAAAACTAGGACCTTGTCGATTATGAACCCTTTTGCCTAGTCAGAAAAACCACTTTAGGCCCGGACAAGCAAAAACTAGATTTGTTCATATTAAAAAAGGGTATTTTAGTATCGGTTGTGATCCGATAGTTAAATAACTCAGATCAAAAATATAAACCTGAATAATAGAAATAAAAGCGCAGATTTTTATGATTTTAATACGATATTAAAGCAATTTTAGTATGATACTGGTCATTTTTGTAAAATACTCATATTATCATATTATTTGATTTAGTATCGTGTACAAAAATGCGTTTAATCTAAACTACATGCCACCACAAAAACAACCGATATGAACCACTTGAGATGAACCATCTGGAATAAAGTAAATATAGTTTAAGACAGTTAATTATAATTTTTGATTAATTTTAATGAAAAGTTCAAAAAGTCTTTGGCGGTGGTGTGAAAATAGGGATTCTCGAAAGTAAATACCTATATGATTATTTTGCCCGATTTTGTTTACCATTTTTATTGACGATGTCTCTAGGGTTTTGCCTGGTGGTGCTTAGATGGGTGATTTGACTATTAGCGTCTTACTGTACGCTGATGATCTTGTTTTGTTTACAGATAACCCCTCAACAATGCAACTCCAGATAAATCGCCTTAAAGATTATTGCAACACATGGGATCTACAAATCAACGTCTCTAAGTCAAAAATAATGGTTTTTGAATCCAATAATAGGAGAAGGCTGCCCTCAGAAAATTGGTTTTTGGGTTCAGATCCCATTGAAATTGTAAAAGAATATAAATATCTTGGTTTTTTAATATCAAAAAAATTGGACTTACATAAGAGAAAAATACTCAGTTGCCAAAACAGCTATTAATCTCATGTGGAGCAGATTTTTTTTGTAACCAACACGTTGACACTTCCTCTAAAATTAGAGTTCTAGATGCCACAATAAACACCTGGCTTTGCTATGCCAATCAAGTTTTCGGTTGTCAATTCATCGAGGAATTCGAAATAGTTCAGCGATTTTCTTTTCAAGAGAATCTCCAGACTACCATCGACAACACCAACACATGATGTATGTATAATCAGGAGTCCCACAAATATATATTAAGAACTTGAAGGCTAGTGCAGATTATATTATTAGGGTAATGCAAAGGTATAATCTACAACTGCAAATAATGAAGCATGCGCTGAGATATAGACAAACGCCATTTAGGGAATGGTTTGGTATTGCGGGTATCCACGGGGTGGTTCTGGACCTGTCAACTCAATCGGTTGATAGTTGGCGGAATGAATTCTACAAATGTATTGCGAAAGTAGATGAATCCTTCTATCTGCATTGTATTCTTAGTGCCCAGATATCGTCTAGTCGACTAATATACAGAGAACTGAACCACTCCTTGGGTGCTGGCAACTACTTTACCAATGTGTTAAGCTATTGTAATCTCTGCAATAGAAACGAAAACTAAAATATTTACCACTTTCTAGCTATATGTCCAATTCTACAAGAACTGCGAAGATTGTACTTTTCAAAGAGTTCTTTATCTCGCATAGAAGCTATAGATATCTTGAATGGTAAATATGGTTGGAGAACACTTTTTAGATACTGCGATGATGCTTTTAAATACAGAAATTGTTTTGTAATATAAAAATTAAAAAAATGGTGTCAATTATTGTTTATAAATTGCACTTATGTACAAATATATTTTAAATAATATGACAAAAAAAAAAAAATAATAAAAATCTATTAATTTAATTCCAAAAACTTCCATAAATATATAATAATGTCTTAACAACTTATTATTTCAAATGTTTTTTATAAATTAAATCTTTAATGTAATCCAAAAAAAAAATTTTTGTAAATTTAAAACTGGTTTAAAATATGCTAACTTTTTTTTTTACTTAATAATTATTATAAGAATTTGTCAATTATTTCGACAGACGGTATCTCATGCCATTGTTCTATTTTCTTAAAATACTCAGTTTTTATTGCAAACATCAATAAAGAATTTTATAATAATAATAATAATATATGATTATTTTGGCAGGATTTGCAAGAGCGTGAAATTTCTAACTTTTTTTTGAAACCAAACTGATCAATTATAATAAAAGTTAAAATTTGTATTTTTCGATTCATCGATTCAATTTATTTAGTTAAAATTTTGAATATGTATCAATAACGATAGTGCTTAGTCTGATTGGATGCCGAAAACCTCCAACAAGTTCTTACTAGCGAGAACCTCACGAGAGCATGAAACATTTTCCTCGTCTTAATTTTGCTTACTGAAAACTTGCAAGAGCTTGACGTCTATTTGACAAGTTTTCCTCGTCTAGATTTTTCCTAAAGAAACTGACTAGTGCCATGTTCAAACTAGACAGAAACTGGGCATTTTTCCAGCCGGTTCGTAGAGTCGCTTGTTGCTGTAATGCTTTTCTCGTTGTTGGTCGAAGTATAGTCCCGTGCAGATCCGCAGGATTTTCCTCTCAAACATTCCAAGCTTTCTGATGCTGGTTTTGGAAATAGTAAACCATGTGGGAAAGCCGTATATGTGATGATCGGTCTGAGAAGTTGCTTATAGAGAAGCAACTTTGTGCTCTGGTTAAGTCCATTCCTTTTCCGCTTTAGAGGGTGGATTCGGTGGAAAGCGTAATTATCTTTTTTCAGAGTAGCTGTTACGTGCGGGATGAAAACCCATCACCGTTTTGTATTAGACTTTTACGCTTTGTATTAGTAAATTTCCAAAATTCCTTATGGATTTGCTTTAACCCGACTGGAAGAATTCAGAATTTCTGTATAGTTTGGGCAAGGCCCTAGTAAGTTTTGTAGTAGGGAAAATCTAGCTGAGAAAACATCGTTAGATACTTGGCAAGCCCTTGCTAGATTTCAGTACCCAACATTTGGACGAGGGAATATTTTCAAACACTCGTGAGGCTCTCCCTAGTAAAAACTTGGTTAACATGTTTCGGTTCCCCATCAGTAATGTCACACCAAACAAACATTTTATAACCACCATGCAATTTCAGTATCACACGAAACTATTTTCTCTCTTTCCTTTGCCTTCGTTTTCATATCACACTTTTTACTATGGGTGTGAGACATTTGTATATTATAGAATTGTTCAGTGAGAGTAAAGTCAGAACAGAACAGCACCGATTTGTGAGAAAAGTCAGACAAGTTAGAACAGAAAACCTGTTTCAAGTTGTTCTACCTAAAATCAGGTACATAAAGTCCTGTTCTATTTTGTATGTATTTGCAAAGCAGTATCGTTTGAAACATTAGAGTATGAAACTTATTCACTTTTTACATTGAATTTTTGTATAGCATTGGACTGACAAACGGAAGATCGTGGGATCAAGTGCACATAAGCCAGCTTTTTTTTTGTTTTTGCCTGACGAGACAAAAGGGTTCATAATCGTCAAGGCCCTTGTTCTAGCCTTTGCTAACCGTTGCTATCCCCTTGCCAGAAACTCTCAAATGCCTTGTCGAAAACTTGGGAGCTTATTTCAAACGGTTGAGGAAAAGTACTATACAAAAATTTAGACAAAAAATAAATTCTTTTATTGGAAGACAAAAAAGTTCATAATCATAAAACGAATTAAATTTTTAAAATTTGTGTGAGCATAATTTTTTCGCATTTTTGTTTAATTTTTTGTTATACCACGGTGGATGATTATCTAATCTCTTTTTAACTTTTGGAATGAAAAGATGTAAGCCCTCAGGAAACAATTCTAAAAAGATGTTGAAATAAATATTAATTTGATTTTTACTAAACTTAGGGGTTGTCAAAAAATTCCGGGACGAGCACGGCATTTTGTTTGCCACCCCGGAAATTTTTTCCCACCCCGACTATTCTTTGTCATCCCGGCATTTTGTTTTTTGCGACCACGACAATTTTTTGCCACCCCGGAACTTTTTGTTTTGCCACCCCGGCACTTTGTTTTTTCCACCTGGCATTTTATTTTGCCAACCTGTCATTTTTTTCCCCCCTTGGGCAATTTTTTTGCCACCCCGAACTTAGATCAATGTTCAATGACTTGATCTCTTTCCTCAATGTGAGGAAATTGCACTAGGATTGACTTTGGTATCTTTTGAACCATTTGCTCGTTCGAAATCCTGAGACTACGAGCAAGTAGACTACGGGCTCTTGAAGGGAGATCATGGTGGGGATCACGGGAGACGATCAAACAATTCGTTTGGTTTTGCTTTAGTAACAGTGAACAAGATGGAACAGTGCGATTCAACTGTGTGAGCATTCTAAGGCCCGTGTACAATACTTACACCATGTCTTCCACAACCCATATTCGACGAAATTAATCCACGGAAGATATCTGAATACATGAGGTCAAAAAACAGACGTATGCATTCCCACTGGAAAGTCACTTCCGAACATGTGACTAGATAAACCCCCAGAGGTATCAGATCGTATTCGAGTTCGAGTTCTCGGGAAAGTCAGCTATTTGCCTAGCTTGTCATGTTGTAGTCCAACTCGAATGAATGCTTTTCTCAAATCCTAAATCTAATCGAGCATTAGCCAGGCGTGCATTACAGTTTTGTTACATAACCTCAAAATAGTGAAATAAATGTTTTTCGTCTTTACTTTCCCACCACACGACTATTTCGAAAACCTGCCGTGATGAAACAATTCTTAGGTAGGATTAAAATTCAGCACACTAGATGTTTTTAAAAATTCAGTCGTAGTTTCTGAAACAAGAACCTTGTTGACCAAAAGTATCGATACGGCCATTTTGTGTTTCGTAAGAAACCCCATCATTATTTATCTCCTCGGACTATTCTTCCCAAATCTCTCTAGACAAATCTCACGTACTCCATCATTATTGCATCTATTAAACACCTTGATAAATGTTTGCAATTATTCAAACAACGCCTGTTTCCCATTGCCCTATTACAACTATCAAGCAGTTATAGAGTTGCAAAAAGGTGATAAGTTGTCAATTTTTGCTATCGGTGCTTACAGTTCCGGTTACTATACTTTTGCCGCCACCACAGCCAGCGTACATAACTTCAAGAGGGAATCGCGTGATTATTGAATCTTGTCCGACTCGTCCATCGTCGTCGTCACCTCAAAAGCTATGTTCCATCATAATCGACAATTAGTCAAATGGAATCTGAAAATCTGGCAAAAGATACAAAGTTGGGGTAATAATGAAGTACACAACTACTCTGCATCATGCGAGAGTCACCATCACTTGGTATGGCAGAGATGCATTAATTGCATAAATACGAGCATACTATCGAAACGCGGATCGTACGAGTTCTGCATGAGCTGATTTCTAATTACTCGTCGCTCCAAATGATTTTTTTTCCTTCTCTTGGCAGAAAGGTGGGGGGTGGAGTAGTTCGGGCTATCGACAAGTCTTGACAGAATATCAGTGCCTTTTGTATAGACCTAAAGTTTTCACTGGCTCAGAAGGGCTTTGTTTGGTTGCATCACTGCTGTGTGCTGAATGTTTTGTCGCGCATCATTGTTTTTGTGTCGCAGACGCGCATCATCATCTCCAGCTACTGATGGATGCTTCTCCGGCCAGAGGCCACACGAGATAACATCAACGCTATTAAAATCACTGAATGTGACATTTTGTACGCTAACATGCGGCGCACGGTGCTTCGCATCGCGTCCGTCTGCTTCATAATTTCCGTAACTTTTTCTTATATATTTTTTTTTGTTAATTTATTTCTTTTTGTTTATTTATTTCTTTTTTTTTTCAAACTTATAAATATCACATTTTTGAAATTATTCAGTCGAAGTAAAGAAGCTGCTGACTGCTAGCTATATGCGGCTGCCGTGTGTGCGATCCATGCAATCATCCTTATTGAATGTATTCATAGACATTGAGGTTTTCCTTAAACCAAACAAACAAACAAAAAAAAAAAAAAAATATAGAAAGATTCAATCACGACCTTAAGGTACGAGTTTATACGAAGATGAAGTCTACGACAAAGACGGAGATGATGACGGACGGTGGCGGTGGTCGGGTGGTGGTGGCGCAGTGGAGCTTAATTCAGGCAAATCCCCGAGCTCATCCAAGCAAGGAGCAATGCCAATTGTTGCGCCAGTGACAGGATACCTATCTACCGCTGCTGGCTGCCTTCTTCACGAATTAAGAATAAAAATGGCTTAATATAAATCTTTCAGATTCAGATACTTTTAGCGCGATTTTTTGTCTCTGTTGCTGTTTTGCTGTTTGCTGCACTGTACCTTGGTTGATTTAGCACGAAAAACGAGGCGCACATTTTTACCAGAAATAGCTTGCCTTTCTCGCGTCGCCTCGGTCGCATCATCATCGTCTTTTTTAGTCGGTTGGGTTATGTATTTGTTTTGGGGCCCTTCGTACAACAGCTTATGCACCAGATACTCCACAAGCTCGATCTATACACACGCATATGGAATGGGAATGGGCCAGGGAGGGGCACATGCACAAGCAAGGAAATATTTTTCTGTGGTCCAAGCGCCGGCGCCAGACGCCAGCGCGCTCTTCTCAATCGATTGGTTGGCGAATTCCTTTGCTTTTTCGAGCACAAATTTCTTTCTTTTACTGCGATTTGCTGCTGTTTGCAAACCTACCAAGAGAGCGCACTTTATTATTGCTGTCGGCATTCGGCCCAATTATGTTTTTGGGCCTTGGGTGAGTCTTTGGGGGATTTTACATTGAAAAAAAAAAAAATATATATTTTGTTTGTCCTCAAAATTGTACCCGACGCGGCTTGGCGCTCGAAGCGCTACGTTAATTAAAAATTGAAGGTAGATCAAAGTGTTAGGCTTAATACCTTCTATAAACTTTTTAACTTAGTATCAAGTACTAATGTATCTACCAGAATGTATAAGGTATTCAATAACTTAGTACCTAGTCTCTTAAATCGCAGTATCTTATAGGCAGCGAAAGCTATTCTATTTCGCACGGTTTCATGACTAAAATTCTTGTTCTAATAGATACTTAAAGTCGAGATTCCAAAAAATATTTTTGCCAGCTAGCACAGGAAAGATAGAATATTTATTTGGAACGAAATATAGGACGGCTGAAGTTTGTATACCTGAAAGAGGGCTATTAAAAAAGCTTAAAGCCCGATTCACAATGACACGAGTAAACGCGACGAGAGCGTGACGTGATTCGCTGTAATTTTGTTCTAGTTATAAAATCTTTGCCCAATTCACAATGCGACGAGTTTCTTGTCGACGAGTTTTTTTGACAACGTTAAATTTAGAGCTTAAAATCAGTTCCGGATCGTCAAACTATAAGGATTTCCGGATCGGATCCGAAAATGCGAATCAGATCCAGATCCGGGATCCGATATCCGGATAGTGTCGGATCCTGAGATCCAGATCCGGATCCAGTGTCGGATCCTCGGGTCCAGATCCGGATCTGGATCTGGATAGTGGATCTGATTCGCATTTTCGGATCCGATCCGGATATCCGAAATATCCGGATACTTTCAAGCACTCTTAAATTATGTGTTTGTTCTTGCTGTGCAGTGTGCGGCCAAAATGATGGAAAAATCAAACTGAAGTTACTTTTATTATTAATTATTATTTAAACATAAAAATTGTATTTGTCTTTAGCTGATTTTGTGTTCTATTCCTCGTGCTGGCGTAATGATTTTCGACTAAAAAAAGCATAGAAATTAAAACAATACAACATTATAATATCCAGGGGCGAACGCAGGCGGTGTTAGGGGGTCGAACCTCTCCCCCCCCCGAAATGTCAGTTAGAAAATTAAAAAATATTTATAATATAATAAAGGGTTTTCCAATAAGAGGTGTTATTTTGAATAGCTGTTGTTGTGTAAGCGCATCCGTGGCGGCCATTTGGCTGATATTGTTTTCCATTACTAATAGGATCGCTTCCCAGCCTCGTCCACCTAAAAACTAAAAAGTTTTTTTTCAGGGCTACTGCCTCTTGCGAGGAATTGACAAATCCTCCAAGAGTATCACTTGTCACGAATAAGTGCTTCTCGTCTAGCCGTTCGGATTCGGCATACAATTGTAGGTCCCTTTCATTCCTGTCAAAAGGCGCACCCGATTGTGCCACCCGATTTATTTTTATATTTTTACTTATAGCATACTCACCCTTTACATTGAAATTAACATCCGATGATTTATCTCGAAAAGTGGCATTTTCAAAATAACACCTCTTATTGGAGAACCCTATATAGCCCAGTCAAATTAGACATTGACCCGGACAAAATTTTTTACAGGTAACTATATTTTTTAGTGGAAATGTTCAGAACAGAGTCCTTAATCAACTGTTAAAATGCAGCCATCTTGCACTCTTTGTTTGTGGCTATATCTCTGGAATTTGTTGCCCTAAAAAAAACATTCAAATGTCAAATTGACAGGCTAAGATTGACAATATCAGGGAAGTAAATACAAATTAGTTACAGGTATTGCATGGCCACTGTTTTGAATCAAATTAATTTAATAGAGTAAATTGCACTGGAAATTCGAAAACAATACCCATATCCCATAAATATATATTAAGAAGCTGAAATTTAGTGAACATGTTCAGAACATACCAACAATCATTTGTGGTAATAAGTTACCAAAAAATTCCGGTTGGGATTAGACCACCATTTAATTAAAAAGTACTATCATCTGAATTTGTCGGCTTTTTGCTACTCTGGCTATCTTATTGTTCTAGAAAGACCATGCAAGCGTTAAATGGACAGATTTTGACTTCAAAATCAGCGAAGCATACACAAAATTAGTAACAGGTGTTTTATGGCTACACTGTTTTGAATGAAACTACTAAAAAAGAGTAAATAATTGCAGTGCATTGCAAAATCGAAAAAAATGTCCATGTCCAAGAAATATTTATTAAAAAGCTGTAATTTTGTGGACATGTTCAAAACAGTACCAATAAAAAATCCCAAACAAAAAAAAGCTAGGAGCAGCTTTTTTAAGTATATTAATTATGACAAACAAAAATAAAGGAACCCTTGAACATGTTATTAGTAAAATGATTACAGAGAGAAATACAACGTTTGTCTAAAGAAGAAAAAAATGCGTGTTTTATTAATAAAACCATCCATAGTACAGTACGATTTTACACGCATACAAAATACAACATCGCTAAGTAGCTCTACGCCCTATAAGAAACTAAAGTAGAATTCTGCTGTGGATGAATTTTTGACATGTATACGATTCTCGAATTGGATATTTAGGATTAATATTGTGAGAAGAACTTAAAAATTTGTTCAGCAGATTCGGTTGAGACATAAAAGGGAACTCTAAAACACTTAATTTGCGCAAATATGTATAACAATCATTACCTTCGTATTGAACCATATCGTTTTCGTCGATGCCTTCTGGTCAATTAAAACAACCATGACCGGACGGCGCAATAACCACAGATTGCAATGCAGCTAAAACTACTTCGTGGGCAAACACAGCTACGCTCGCATTAACATTCGCAGTTGCATGATATAATTTTTAGAATATTCTCTGGAGCAGGATCAGCTGTAGAAGGGACTGCTATTAAGAGTCTATTCTTTAACGCCCATCCCCACAGCATGTTCATTTTACGTTTGAGTTATCTTTCTAGGACACAAATTTACCCCTAGCAAAAAGCCAACAAATATAAATGATAGTACTCTTTTATAAATGGCAGTTTACCACAAAAGGGATTTTTTTGGGAACTTACACATATGGTTATTGGTACTGTTGTGAACATGTCCTCTTATTTACAGCTCTTTAGTAAATATTTATGGGACTTTCTTAATTTTTTCGAATTTGCACTGCAATTTACTCTGTTAAATTCATTTAATTCAAAACAGTAGCCATGTAATACCTGTAACTAATTTGTATTTAATTCCCTGATTTTGTCAATCTAAGCTTGTTTATTTGACATTTGAATGGTCTTTTTAGGGCAACAAGTTCCAGAAATATAGCCACAAACAAAGAGTACAAGATGGCTGCATTTTTTCAAGATTGTGGTTGTACGCCAACGCGGATTGCTTGGGACTTTTAACAGTTGATTTATTTTTTAAATAAATTAATACGTAATTTTTGATAAATAACTAAGTTCTTAAGAATTGGATCCTAGCAGTCTTTCATTACATACCAGTCCTAAATATTTAAAATTTGTTCATAAAAGGACCACGAAACATATAGTCCGGGAGGCGACCTATCTCATCGCGGCTTCAGAAAAGAATGATGCCAATTCATAGCTTTAGTCTTAACATTAATAAAACCGCTGGTCGGACAAGGTCCTGAAAAACCTTGCCCGACCAGCGCAGCGGACGGGAGGCAACCGTAGGTTTACCTATCTCATTCTTCAGAAAAGAATGATGCCAATTCATAGCTTTAGTCTTAACATTAACAAAACCGCTTGTCGGACAAGGTTTTTCAGGTGCCAATGGGTAGAAAACGCACTTTTTCGGTTGCATTTTTGGCTTAGGGTACCTAAACCATGATGGATTTTTATAAATGTGGTATCAAATGAAAGCTTAGACTGCCCTCTTTACACAACCAGTGGTCGGACAGACCACCGATCACTTTTGTAAAAACTGCTATTTTTGTATATATTGCGTTTAACAGGTGGACAACTATGCAAAACTGTTTTATATAGCCTAGAAAAACGCTTTTACCACTTAAATGCATTTTAAATTCAAAGGTTAAAAAAATAGCTCTTTTTACAAAAGTGGTCGGACTCGCCGCAACAACCAACAAAAGTTTGTCCGACCCCTGGTTTTGTAAAGAGGCCAGTCTAAGCTTTCATTTGATACCACATTTATAAAAATCGATCATGGTTTAGGTACCCTAAGCCAAAAATGCAACCGAAAAAGTGCGTTTTCTACCCATTGGCACCTAAAAAACCTTGTCCGACCAGCGGTTTTGTTAATGTTAAGACTAAAGCTATGAATTGGCATCATTCTTTTGTGAAGCCGCGATGAGATAGGTAAACCTACGGTCTTAAAACGAATTTTTCAGTTGCCTAACTGCACACCTAATTATATGCTACATTTGGAAACAACTGAACCGCCATTGTTTTTAAGCTCACTTAATCTTCATTTTGAGTAAAGGTGATGGATATGGATGATAGAAGATTGCCAAAAAAAGTTCTTACGAAGCTGCTTTCTTCTAGGGGAGGTCTAGTAAAAGAGTGGGAGGAGCTGGCGAATAGTCTAGGTGAAAACTTCCGCGTTCACCTGATATAAGTTTAACGGACTTAAGAAAAGTATTCACTGCGATATTAGAGAAAGTCGGTAACTCCACATTATGCAAGATATAAACTAGTAGCGCAAACCTCACAACATATAATGATCTACAGTCAACTTAATACAGACCTCCAAGAAAACACATACTTCCTTAACCACTACTCCCTGCATATGATAAACATTATATTTAAAGTACGAGGAGAATTATTAAATTTAAATTTCATTCCTCATCGACCTAATCTGCCGATTTTATGCGACCTATGTAATCTTAAGGAA
Source organism: Melangyna quadrimaculata (assembly GCA_949320155.1). Taxonomy (NCBI): domain Eukaryota; kingdom Metazoa; phylum Arthropoda; class Insecta; order Diptera; family Syrphidae; genus Melangyna; species Melangyna quadrimaculata. The sequence continues at coordinate 101,958,194 of OX439483.1, read as the reverse complement.
AGGGAAGATACTTATCACTTTATATCCAGGTGTCTCATCTTAAAAGAGTTTCGAGTGAGGTATTTTGGGGTGGCATCGATGGATTGGAATAAAACCATGGAAGTTTTGAATGGAAAAGTAAGCTGGGATATTCTATGTAAATACACGTCAAACGCACTGTGCTATAGAAAGCGTATTCTCGAAGAAGACTTCTTAGTGGATGCTAGATAGCATTTGATTCAAGAACCCGGGGAAACTGCTCCGATTTGGATGATTTTTTTTTTTTTTTTTAAGTACAGGGAATCGAAATTAGAAAAAAGTTTACAATTCAAAAATCGACGCTATCCACAGACATTTTTTAAAACTCAAAAATCGCAAATTAAAAAAAAAATAAAATATTTTTGTATTCTGTTTTCAAAGTATATTTAAAATAAAAAAAAAAACACTCCAAAGGTAAATTTTTTTTTTTTCATTTGTATTTAATACTAAAGTTCAAAACCAATTACAGTAAAACTCGCTTATATTCACATGCGATGAAATATTAGCTAAATATTTTAAATTTAATTCAAAATAAATATTTTTATATGTTATTTTAAATATAAAAGTTCAAAATCAAGTACAGTAAAACCAGCTTATATGCACACATTTTTGTTTTTAATTTTATTTAAAATAATTAATAGTTCTTTTATTTTTTAATTACGAGGAAATATTTTATAATACACAGCATTAAGAACATAATATTTAATATTGTTATATTTAAGAACACTGTTATTGTTAACATTTATATTTTATTTGGAAAATCAACAAAATAAAGAATTTGTTTCTGTTTAGGTACATAGTAAGGCACCTAGGCACATATTCAGTAGCGGATCTAGGATTTGGCTGTGGGGGGGGCTTGGAGTTTGGAGATCCAATTGGTTCATATGAAAACATATGAAACAGAAAATGAATTTTGACATTATCACTTTTCCTTTAATAATAGCCGTGTTTTGTTTGCCTTATATCCGCTCCTATCACGCTTTAAAATGTTTTTAATATAGTTCAATAACAAGAATTTGGAATTGATATTGTGTTAAACACGGGAATTATTTTTAAGCGGAGCTAGAAGCCAATTTAATTGCTCAGCAAAACATGGTTGTATAACTAATTTTATCACTTAAATTTTCAGCCACGTTACAGCCTCAAACCACACGAGCAAATTAGTTTATTTATATTCCTTAATAATTGATTAGGTACCAGGTTTGTTTAAATTAGATGAAGGTATGCTTTCAACTTCGCCTTTTTGAAAAAAATTAAAAACTGTTTGTAGTTGTCTAGCTCAGAAAAATGATATTTAAGTGGTCTTGCTGGCAAAAGCTCATTTGTGCTTTGAGAGTATCAGTCCTCTGAGTTCTCATTTTCTTGAATTAGAAAGAAACAGCTGCTCTAAAAAATAACCACGACGGCCCATTTCTGCAAGTGTGAATGAATTTCACTTTCTATTCCTGTTCAAAATATGTCTCACAGGGATTGTAAATATTCAAACCTGCCAGAGTTTTCTGAGTTCACAGAGTTTCTCACGCTTAAGGAATTTGGCTCCTTGACTAGAGAATTTGTATTTCATTGCTTAGCCCAAAAATGTTTTGTATGTACAATTGCCTTTGACCTTTGTAAGTTTGAAAACTAAGCCCCAAAATTCTCTAAGCCCAGACAAGGTCGTAAGAAACAATTCTTGTTGTATTAAACATTTACACTAAGCTTATCACCCCGTTGTTTTCAAATTGTTTTAGCCCCAATTGCGTTTATTTCCTAAAATTAGCTAATTTTTTAGTCTAATCAGTTGTTGCATTTGACTTTCAGTTGTTGCATTATCCCCAAATTTGGACTTTGAGAGTCCTTAGACTAAAGCCCCAAAAGCTCTCTGGAATAAGGTTAGTTTTTAAGGAATTAGTTGTTTAACCCTGATTACGTTTTTGTCAAATTTCTCAGACATTATTAGTCCCAAGCTGTTTTTTTTTTTTCAATTCTCTGGATTGTTTTTACAGAAAATTGGTCGTTGCATAAAACATGTCCATTATTCATAGCCCCCACTCGGCTTTTTGTCCAATTCGTTACAGGGTTTAGTTCCAACCTTTGGGCATAGAAAAAAAGTTACATTGCATGTAAATTGTTCAGCCCCAACCAGGTTTTTTTTCCAACAAATTTCACATCTCAACAATATTTTAGACGAATATAAAACTCTACACTTTGTAATGTATTGCTTTCTATATCTCAAATTATTTTATTTTATGCAAGCAAGCATAAAGTCGAACTGCGAAAATCTAGAAAAAAAATGCAAAAATCTAGAAAAAATATTAATTGTTGAGAAAATGAATGGTTACAATTCGCTCGCGCGAATTGTTCTACTAAAAGGCATCTACCACTACCATTATTAACAGTAACCTTATAGGGTTTACCACGATATCTAGAAACCAATAATCCAGAAAGCAAAAATCCCGAAAGTAAAAATCTAGAAAAAAAAATCTAGAATTGAAAAAATCTCGAAAACAAAAATCTAGAAAGCATAATCTCGAACTGCAAAATTCTAGAAAAAAATGCAAAAATCTAGAAAACATATTAATTGTTGAGACAATGAATTGTAACCATTCATTGTCTCAACAATTAATATTAATTCTCGATTAGGAAAGTCTCCTTAAGAGAATCAGTACACTGCACAGCACATGCACCCATCAAACTATAAAAGTAGGGGACTAAATTTAGTGTTGCTAGGGAAAGGGACGGTCTCTTATAACAACGTAAGTTTTCTTATTAAAAAAAAGTGCAATGAAAGTTAATGAAATCGTTACAAACAAAAGTTCCATCAAAATTGAAATTGATGGGTTTATTTATTATTTAAATAAATCTGTAAAAAATAAGTTTTACTGGCTGTCTGAACTGAATAAATCTCATTTTTGTAGTGCCAGGGTAACAACATTCAAGCATAATGATAATGATTAATGATAAACATGGTTCAGGTTAGTTGTGTGGTTCAAAAAATTCAGATTGGTCAAGAAACTAAGGTAAAAAGGGAGTATTTAAAAAAAAGAAAAGCAAATCTTAAAAATACTGGACGAAAAAGAAGAAAAAAGTTATGTAAGCTACCTTAAGAGTCTTGCATATAACTCCAGTTTATAGAAGTTATTTAGTTATTATAGCAGGAGTTATTTGTTTAATTTTGTTATATTTTGACAATTTATTTTCGTTTATATTGAATAATTATTGTACTTTTTCAATATTTGATATGTTGTGGTACGAGTATACATATACGTATATATGCATATCTTATAAAATATTTGATTTTTTTTAAAACATTTCGATTGTTGTTCTTTTTTGACCAGAAAAATAAAGTTTTCGATAAATTGAACATATTATGCGTTTTATTTTCGTTTAAACTATTGAAAAAGGTACAAAAAAAAATCTCGAATAAATTTTTTTTTCTAGATATAGTCTTTCGTTCTAGATTTTTGTACATTCGGGATTTTTGCATTCGAGATATTTTGTTGTTTTTTTTAGAGATTTTTGCCATTCGAGATTTTTGTCATTCAAGAAAACGTCATGATCCCAACCTTATATTTGGCTGATTTATTTCAGTAGCTATATAATATTATTTAAAACAAAAAAATTATATTCGAAATATTTTATACATTTGCATTAAGTATATTTACATTATTTTTGTTTTTAAATCAGTTTTTTTTTTTTCTAGAAAAATAAGATTTTCTTTATATGTTTAAATTGTTAAAGGTATCTGATTTGTTGTAATACCCTTTTTAATGGGTACTTAAAAAAATAAATGTTTGTTGTAGAACTAAAACTAACGGTACCTACCTACCGCCTACGATACAAATGTTGGAAACGAGCTTCAACGATTTTTATAACAAAACATAACAATATTTCCCATAGAAACATTTTCAACTGAATGAACCCGATTCAAAATAATTTTTGTATGCAGAGCTTTTAAAAACTTTAAATAATATTGCATACCAAAATCAAAAAAAAACTTTTCAATTATTTTTTTTTTTCTGAAAATGATTCCAAATTTCAAAAATAATTTGAAAAAGAAACCGCTCTTACGAATTTTATTTTATTTGTTGTGCATAACTTAAAATTATTCACGAATTTAAGAAATTAAAAAAAAATATTTTCATTCTTCTGAATTTTTTTTATTAACATCTGTGTTTTCAAATAATACTTGACTAAGCAAAAAGGCTATTGAAAAGTATTTCATGCAAAACTTGTAGATTATGTCATCCGCCAAAAAAAAAAGTTACAACAATTTTTTTCTTACGACCCACCGATAAGAAGATAGCGACATTTCAAAAAACGTAAAATGTCAAAAATGGTCGTTTTTCACCTATAACTCCTAAACGTTTCAAATTTTTGCCAACATCTGAAAACAAAGTTTGTACATTATGTGAACCCACACAAGAAAGAATTATCTTTTTTTCTTAAAAACAACCGTTTTAAGGATATAATTTTTTTTTTTAAGTTTGACAATAAGTTAAAATTTCATTTTTTTTTAATTTTTACTCTTAAAAGCATACGTTGTCGAAAAAAAAATTACACCCAGTTTATATACCATAATATTCTCTTCAAAAAAATATGAAACTTTTTTCCATACGTGTCATAAGTCGCAAGATATTGTGACTTCAATAGTGTCAACTGTAAAAAAAAAAACGGTTTTTCGCATATATCTTTAAACCCTAAGTAGCCCTACTTAGACTGCCAGACGTCCCGACTTTGGCGGGACAGTCCCGATATTTGAACCCTGTCCCGATATCTGTCCCGATATCTGTCCCGATATCTGTCCCGATATACAATATATCCTGATATTGTCCCGAATTTCCACGTTTACTTACTATATAGGTTTTGTGTCAAAAACAAAATTCGAGATTTCAATCAAAACTAACGTTACGATAATGTAGAAGTCTGATTTTCGACAAAAGATGTCCGTCGGTTTGTTTGCCTGTGCGTCCCGATTTATATCGAACTAGAGCCTAAGCGAAAATTTGGTGTGAACCATTCTATTTTATTCCCTAGGAGTTTTCTTACTTGATATTCCCGAACTCACGCGGAACGCACACGTAACGCAAGACTTTTCAAGAACTCAAGACCGTGCAAGATCTCAAGACCGTTCAAGATCTCAAGACCGTTCAGGATCTCAAGGCCGATCAAGATCTCAAGGCCGTTCAAATTATCAAGACTTTTCAAGAACTCAAGACCGTGCAAGATCTCAAGACCGTTCAAGATCTCAAGACCGTTCAGGATCTCAAGGCACGCGTGCACGCATAGGTTTGCGTGCACGCATACCTTTGCGTGCACGCATACGTTTGCGTGCACTCATACGTTTGCGTGCACGCATACCTTTGCGTGCACGCATACCTTTGCGTGCACGCATTCGTTTGCGTGCACGCACACGTTTGCGTGCACGCATAACTTTGCGTGCACGCATACCTTTGCGTGCACGCATACCTTTGCGTGCACGCATACCATTGCGTGCACGCAAAGGTATGCGTGCACGCAAACGTATGCGTGCACGCAAACGTATGCGTGCACGCAAAGGTATGCGTGCACGCAAAGGTGTGCACGCAAACGTGTGCGTGCACGCAAACGTATGCGTGCACGCAAACGTATGCGTGCACGCAAACGTATGCGTGCACGCAAACGTATGCAAACGTATGCGTGCACGCACACGTATGCGTGCACGCAAACGTATGCGTGCACGCAAAGGTATGCGTGCACGCAAAGGTATGCGTGCACGCAAACGTATGAGTGCACGCATACCTTTGCGTGCACGCACACGTTTGCGTGCACGCATACCTTTGCGTGCATGCATTCGTTTGCGTGCACGCATACGTTTGCGTGCACGCATACGTTTGCGTGCACGCATACCTTTGCGTGCACGCATACGTTTGCGTGCACGCATACGTTTGCGTGCACGCATACCTTTGCGTGCACGCATACGTTTGCGTGCACGCACACGTTGGCGTGCAAAGGTTTGCGTGCACGCTTACGTTTGCGTGCACGCAAACGTATGCGTGCACGCAAACGTATGCGTGCACGCATACGTTTGCGTGCACGCATACCTTTGCGTGCACGCATACCTTTGCGTGCACGCATACCTTTGCGTGCACGCAAAGGTATGCGTGCACGCAAAGGTAGGCGTGCACGCAAACGTATGCGTGCACGCAAACGTATGCGTGCACGCAAATGTATGCGTGCACGCAAACGTGTGCGTGCACGCAAACGTATGCGTGCACGTAAAGGTATGCGTGCACGCAAACGTATGCGTGCACGCAAAGGTATGCGTGCACGCAAACGTATGCGTTCACGCAAAGGTATGCGTGCACGCAAAGGTATGCGTGCACGCAAAGGTATGCGTGCACACAAACGTATGCGTGCACGCAAACGTATGCGTGCACGCAAAGGTATGGGTGTACGCAAACGTGTGCGTGCACGCAAACGTATGCGTGCACGCAAACGTATGCGTGCACGCAAACGAATGCGTGCACGCAAACGTATGCGTGCACGCAAACGAATGCGTGCACGCAAACGTATGCGTGCACGCAAACGTATGCTTGCACGCAAAGGTATGCGTGCACGCAAGGGTATGCGTGCACGCAAAGGTATGCGTGCACGCAAAGGTATGCGTGCACGCAAACGTGTGCGTGCACGCAAATGTATGCGTGCACGCAAACGTGTGCGTGCACGCAAACGTATGCGTGCACGCAAACGTATGCGTGCACGCAAAGGTATGCGTGCACGCAAACGTATGCGTGCACGCAAACGTATGCGTGCACGCAAACGTATGCGTGCACGCAAACGTATGCGTGCACGCAAACGTATGCGTTCACGCAAAGGTATGCGTGCACGCAAAGGTATGCGTGCACGCAAAGGTATGCGTGCACGCAAACGTATGCGTGCACGCAAACGTATGCGTGCACGCAAACGTATGCGTGCACGCAAACGTATGCGTGCACGCAAAGGTATGCGTGTACGCAAACGTGTGCGTGCACGCAAACGTATGCGTGCACGCAAACGTATGCGTGCACGCAAACGTATGCGTGCACGCAAACGTATGCGTGCACGCAAACGAATGCGTGCACGCAAGGGTATGCGTGCACGCAAACGTGTGCGTGCACGCAAAGGTATGCGTGCACGCAAAGGTATGCGTGCACGCAAAGGTATGCGTGCACGCAAAGGTATGCGTGCACGCAAAGGTATGCGTTGACGCAAACGTATGCGTGCACGCAAACCTATGCGTGCACGCAAACGTGTGCGTGCACGCAAACGTATGCGTGCACGCAAAGGTATGCGTGCACGCAAACGTATGCGTGCACGCAAACGTATGCGTGCACGCAAACGTATGCGTGCACGCAAACGAATGCGTGCACGCAAAGGTATGCGTGCACGCCAACGTGTGCGTGCACGCAAACGTATGCGTGCACGCAAAGGTATGCGTGCACGCAAACGTATGCGTGCACGCAAACGTATGCGTGCACGCAAAGGTATGCGTGCACGCAAACGTGTGCGTGCACGCAAACGTATGCGTGCACGCAAACGTATGCGTGCACGCACAGGTATGCGTGCACGCACACGTATGCGTGCACGCACACGTATGCGTGCACGCACACGTATGCATGCACGCAAACGTATGCGTGCACGCAAAGGTATGCGTGCACGCAAACGTGTGCGTGCACGCAAACGTATGCGTGCACGCAAAGGTATGCGTGCACGCAAACGTATGTGTGCACGCAAACGTATGCGTGCACGCAAACGTATGCGTGCACGCAAACGAATGCGTGCACGCAAAGGTATGCGTGCACGCAAACGTGTGCGTGCACGCAAACGTATGCGTGCACGCAAAGGTATGCGTGCACGCAAAGGTATGCGTGCACGCAAAGGTATGCGTGCACGCAAAGGTATGCGTGCACGCAAACGTGTGCGTGCACGCAAAGGTATGCGTGCACGCAAACGTATGCGTGCACGCAAAGGTATGCGTGCACGCAAAGGTATGCGTGCACGCAAACCTATGCGTGCACGCAAAGGTATGCGTGCACGCAAACGTGTGCGTGCACGCAAAGGTATGCGTGCACGCAAACGTATGCGTGCACGCAAAGGTATGCGTGCACGCAAAGGTATGCGTGCACGCAAACGTGTGCGTGCACGCAAAGGTATGCGTGCACGCAAACCTATGCGTGCACGCAAACCTTTGCGTGCACGCATACGTTTGCGTGCACGCACACGTTTGCGTGCACGCATACCTTTGCGTGCACGCACACGTTTGCGTGCACGCATACCTTTGCGTGCACGCATAGGTTTGCGTGCACGCAAACCTATGCGTGCACGCAAACCTTTGCGTGCACGCATACGTTTGCGTGCACGCACACGTTTGCGTGCACGCATAGGTTTGCGTGCACGCATACCTTTGCGTGCACGCACACGTTTGCGTGCACGCATACCTTTGCGTGCACGCATACCTTTGCGTGCACGCATACGTTTGCGTGCACGCATACCTTTGCGTGCACGCACACGTTTGCGTGCACGCATACCTTTGCGTGCACGCATAGGTTTGCGTGCACGCATACCTTTGCGTGCACGCACACGTTTGCGTGCACGCATACCTTTGCGTGCACGCATACCTTTGCGTGCACGCATACCTTTGCGTGCACGCATACCTTTGCGTGCACGCACACGTTTGCGTGCACGCATACCTTTGCGTGCACGCATACCTTTGCGTGCACGCATACCTTTGCGTGCACGCATACCTTTGCGTGCACGCATACCTTTGCGTGCACGCATACCTTTGCGTGCACGCATACGTTTGCGTGCACGCACACGTTTGCGTGCACGCATACCTTTGCGTGCACGCATTCGTTTGCGTGCACGCATACGTTTGCGTGCACGCATACGTTTGCGTGCACACATACGTTTGCGTGCACGCATACCTTTGCGTGCACGCATACGTTTGCGTGCACGCACACGTTTGCGTGCACGCATACCTTTGCGTGCACGCATACGTTTGCGTGCATGCATACGTGTGCGTGCACGCATACGTGTGCGTGCACGCATACGTGTGCGTGCACGCATACCTGTGCGTGCACGCATACGTTTGCGTGCACGCATACGTTTGCGTGCACGCACACGTTTGCGTGCACGCATACCTTTGCGTGCACGCACACGTTTGCGTGCACGCATACCTTTGCGTGCACGCATTCGTTTGCGTGCACGCATACGTTTGCGTGCACGCATACGTTTGCGTGCACGCATACGTTTGCGTGCACGCATACCTTTGCGTGCACGCATACGTTTGCGTGCACGCACACGTTGGCGTGCACGCATACCTTTGCGTGCACGCATTCGTTTGCGTGCACGCATACGTTTGCGTGCACGCATACGTTTGCGTGCACGCATACGTTTGCGTGCACGCATACCTTTGCGTGCACGCATACGTTTGCGTGCACGCACACGTTTGCGTGCACGCATAGGTTTGCGTGCACGCATACGTTTGCGTCAACGCATACCTTTGCGTGCACGCATACCTTTGCGTGCACGCATACCTTTGCGTGCACGCATACCTTTGCGTGCACGCATACCTTTGCGTGCACGCACACGTTTGCGTGCACGCATACCCTTGCGTGCACGCATACGTTTGCGTGCACGCATACGTTTGCGTGCACGCATACGTTTGCGTGCACGCATACGTTTGCGTGCACGCATACGTTTGCGTGCACGCACACGTTTGCGTACACGCATACCTTTGCGTGCACGCATACGTTTGCGTGCACGCATACGTTTGCGTGCACGCATACGTTTGCGTGCACGCATACGTTTGCGTGCACGCATACCTTTGCGTGCACGCATACCTTTGCGTGCACGCATACCTTTGCGTGAACGCATACGTTTGCGTGCACGCATACCTTTGCGTGCACGCATACGTTTGCGTGCACGCATACCTTTGCGTGCACGCATACGATTGCGTGCACGCATACGTTTGCGTGCACGCATACCTTTGCGTGCACGCATAGGTTTGCGTGCACGCATACCTTTGCGTGCACGCACACGTTTGCGTGCACGCATACCTTTGCGTGCACGCATACCATTGCGTGCACGCATACCTTTGCGTGCACGCATAGGTTTGCGTGCACGCATACCTTTGCGTGCACGCACACGTTTGCGTGCACGCATACCTTTGCGTGCACGCATACCTTTGCGTGCACGCATACCTTTGCGTGCACGCATACCTTTGCGTGCACGCATAGGTTTGCGTGCACGCATACGTTTGCGTGCACGCATACGTTTGCGTGCACGCATACGTTTGCGTGCACGCACACGCTTGCGTGCACGCATACCTTTGCGTGCACGCATTCGTTTGCGTGCACGCATACGTTTGCGTGCACGCATACGTTTGCGTGCACGCATACGTTTGCGTGCACGCATACCTTTGCGTGCACGCATACGTTTGCGTGCACGCACACGTTTGCGTGCACGCATACCTTTGCGTGCACGCATACATTTGCGTGCACGCATACGTGTGCGTGCACGCATACGTGTGCGTGCACGCATACCTGTGCGTGCACGCATACGTTTGCGTGCACGCATACGTTTGCGTGCACGCATACGTTTGCGTGCACGCATACGTTTGCGTGCACGCACACGTTTGCGTGCACGCATACCTTTGCGTGCACGCACACGTTTGCGTGCACGCATACCTTTGCGTGCACGCATTCGTTTGCGTGCACGCATACGTTTGCGTGCACGCATACCTTTGCGTGCACGCATACGTTTGCGTGCACGCACACGTTGGCGTGCACGCATACCTTTGCGTGCACGCATTCGTTTGCGTGCACGCATACGTTTGCGTCAACGCATACCTTTGCGTGCACGCATACCTTTGCGTGCACGCACACGTTTGCGTGCACGCATACCCTTGCGTGCACGCATACGTTTGCGTGCACGCATACGTTTGCGTGCACGCATACCTTTGCGTGCACGCATACCTTTGCGTGCACGCATACGTTTGCGTGCACGCATACGTTTGCGTGCACGCATACCTTTGCGTGCACGCATACCTTTGCGTGCACGCATACGTTTGCGTGCACGCATACGTGTGCGTGCACGCATACGTGTGCGTGCACGCATACCTGTGCGTGCACGCATACGTTTGCGTGCACGCATACGTTTGCGTGCACGCATACGTTTGCGTGCACGCATACGTTTGCGTGCACGCACACGTTTGCGTGCACGCATACCTTTGCGTGCACGCACACGTTTGCGTGCACGCATACCTTTGCGTGCACGCATTCGTTTGCGTGCACGCATACGTTTGCGTGCACGCATACGTTTGCGTGCACGCATACCTTTGCGTGCACGCATACGTTTGCGTGCACGCACACGTTGGCGTGCACGCATACCTTTGCGTGCACGCATTCGTTTGCGTGCACGCATACGTTTGCGTGCACGCATACCTTTGCGTGCACGCATACGTTTGCGTGCACGCATAGGTTTGCGTGCACGCATACGTTTGCGTCAACGCATACCTTTGCGTGCACGCATACCTTTGCGTGCACGCACACGTTTGCGTGCACGCCTACCCTTGCGTGCACGCATTCGTTTGCGTGCACGCATACGTTTGCGTGCACGCATACGTTTGCGTGCACGCATACGTTTGCGTGCACGCATACGTTTGCGTGCACGCACACGTTTGCGTACACGCATACCTTTGCGTGCACGCATACGTTTGCGTGCACGCATACCTTTGCGTGCACGCATACCTTTGCGTGCACGCATACGTTTGCGTGCACGCATACCTTTGCGTGCACGCATACCTTGGCGTGCACGCATACGTTTGCGTGCACGCATACCTTTGCGTGCACGCATACGTTTGCGTGCACGCACACGTTTGCGTGCACGCATACATTTGCGTGCACGCACACGTTTGCGTGCACGCATACCTTTGCGTGCACGCATACCTTTGCGTGCACGCATACCCTTGCGTGCACGCATACCTTTGCGTGCACGCATACGTTTGCGTGCACGCATACCTTTGCGTGCACGCATTCGTTTGCGTGCACGCATTCGTTTGCGTGCACGCATTCGTTTGCGTGCACGCATACGTTTGCGTGCACGCATACGTTTGCGTGCACGCATACGTTTGCGTGCACGCATACGTTTGCGTGCACGCATACGTTTGCGTGCACGCCTACCTTTGCGTGCACGCATACGTTTGCGTGCACGCATACGTTTGCGTGCACGCATACCTTTGCGTGCACGCATACGTTTGCGTGCACGCATACCTTTGCGTGCACGCATACGTTTGCGTGCACGCACACGTTTGCGTGCACGCATACGTTTGCGTGCACGCATACCTTTGCGTGCACGCATACGTTTGCGTGCACGCATACGTTTGCGCGCACGCATACGTTTGCGTGCACGCATACCTTTGCGTGCACGCATACCCTTGCGTGCACGCATACGTTTGCGTGCACGCATACGTTTGCGTGCACGCACACGTTTGCGTGCACGCATACCTTTGCCTGCACGCATAACTTTGCGTGCACGCATAACTTTGCGTGCACGCACACGTTTGCGTGCACGCATACGTTTGCGTGCACGCATACGTTTGCGTGCACGCAAACGTATGCGTGCACGCAAACGTGTGCGTGCACGCAAAGGTATGCGTGCACGCAAAGGTATGCGTGCACGCATACGTTTGCGTGCAAGCATACGTTTGCGTGCACGCATACGTTTGCGTGCACGCATACCTTTGCGTGCACGCATACCTTTGCGTGCATGCATACCTTTGCGTGCACGCATACGTTTGCGTGCACGCATACCTTTGCGTGCACTTATACGTTTGCGTGCACGCATACGTTTGCGTGCACGCATACGTTTGCGTGCACGCACACGTTTGCGTGCACGCATAGGTTTGCGTGCACGTTTGCGTGCACGCACACGTTTGCGTGCACGCATACGTTTGCGTGCAAGCATACGTTTGCGTGCACGCATACGTTTGCGTGCACGCATACCTTTGCGTGCACGCATACCTTTGCGTGCATGCATACCTTTGCGTGCACGCATACGTTTGCGTGCACGCATACCTTTGCGTGCACTTATACGTTTGCGTGCACGCATACGTTTGCGTGCACGCATACGTTTGCGTGCACGCACACGTTTGCGTGCACGCATAGGTTTGCGTGCACGCATAGGTTTGCGTGCACGCATACGTTTGCGTCAACGCATACCTTTGCGTGCACGCATACCTTTGCGTGCACGCATACCTTTGCGTGCACGCATACCTTTGCGTGCACGCATACGTTTGCGTGCACGCATACCTTTGCGTGCACGCATACGTTTGCGTGCACGCACACGTTTGCGTGCACGCATACCTTTGCGTGCACGCATACGTTTGCGTGCACGCATACGTTTGCGTGCACGCACACGTTTGCGTGCACGCATAGGTTTGCGTGCACGCATAGGTTTGCGTCAACGCATACCTTTGCGTGCACGCATACGTTTGCGTGCACGCACACGTTTGCGTACACGCATACCTTTGCGTGCACGCATACCTTTGCGTGCACGCACACGTTTGCGTGCACGCATACCTTTGCTTGCACGCATTCGTTTGCGTGCACGCATACCTTTGCCTGCACGCATACCTTTGCGTGCACGCATACCTTTGCGTGCACGCATACGTTTGCGTGCACGCATACCTTTGCGTGCACGCACACGTTTGCGTGCACGCATACGTTTGCGTGCAAGCATACGTTTGCGTGCACGCATACGTTTGCGTGCACGCATACGTTTGCGTGCACGCATACCTTTGCGTGCATGCATACCTTTGCGTGCACGCATACGTTTGCGTGCACGCATACCTTTGCGTGCACGCATACCTTTGCGTGCACGCATACGTTTGCGTGCACGCATACGTTTGCGTGCACGCACACCTTTGCGTGCACGCATAGGTTTGCGTGCACGCATACGTTTGCGTGCACGCATACCTTTGCGTGCACGCATACCTTTGCGTGCACGCATACCTTTGCGTGCACGCATACCTTTGCGTGCACGCATACCTTTGCGTGCACGCACACGTTTGCGTGCACGCATACCTTTGCGTGCACGCATGCACGCATACCTTTGCGTGCACACATACCTTTGCGTGCACGCATACCTTTGCGTGCACGCATACCTTTGCGTGCACGCATACCTTTGCGTGCACGCATACCTTTGCGTGCACGCACACGTTTGCGTGCACGCATACGTTTGCGTGCACGCATACCTTTGCGTGCACGCACCGTTTAGGATCTCAAGAACGTTCAGGATCTCAAGGCCGTTCAAGATCTCAAGGCCGTTCAAAATATCAAGACTTTTTAAGATCTCAAGACCGTTCAAGATCTCAAGACCGTTCAGGATCTCAAGGCCGTTCAAGATCTCAAGGCCGCTCAGGATCTCAAGGCCGATCAAGATCTCAACGCCGATCAAGATCTCAAGGCCTTTCAAAATATCAACACCATTCAGGATCTCAAGGCCGTTCAGGATCTCAAGGCCGTTCAAGATATCAAGACTGTTCGAGATCTCAAGACCGTTCAGGATCTGAAGACCGTTCAAGATCTCACGACTGTTCGAGATCTCAAGGCCGCTCAGGATCTCAAGGCCGATCAAGATTTCAAGGCCGTTCAAAATATCAACACCATTCAAGATCTAAAGACCGTTCAAGATCTCAAGGCCGTTCAGGATCTCAAGGCCTTTCAAGATCTCAAGGCCGTTCAAAATAGCAAGACTGTTCAAGATCTCAAGACCGTTGAAGATCTCAAGGCCGCTCAGGATCTTGATCGGCCTTGAGATCCTGAGCGGCCTTGAGATCTTGAACGGCCTTGAGATCCTGAACGGTTTTAGATCTTGAACGCATGCGTTACACATGCGTTCCGCGTGCGTTACGCTTGCGTTACGCGTGCGATACGTGTTCAAGATCTCAAGGCCTTGAGATCCTGTACAGCCTTGAGATCCTGAACGGTCTTTTGATCTTGAATGGTGTTGATATTTTGAACGGCCTTGATATCTTGATCAGCCTTTAGATCCTGAGCGGCCTTGAGATCTTGAACGGCCTTGAGATCCTGAACGGTCTTCAGATCCTGAACGGTCTTGAGATCTTGAACGGTCTTGAAATCTTGAACAGTCTTGATATTTTGAACGGCCTTGAGATCTTGATCGGCTTCATTTTTTACAGACAAACATTTATAACAAAAAAAATTCAATTTTTTTATTGGATTGGATAAGAAAAAAAGAGGGTGTAGGGGTTTCCTTCCGTTTAAGCAGGAATTTGTAAAAAAAAAGACTTAACAAATATTAATTTAATTATTTAAGAACAACGGCAGCACTTGTTAGGTCAAATTATAATTTTTTTTTTTAACTTTCTTCTTCTTCAAAGTTTTTCAAGGGTGTTTTTCTGAAAAATTATTTTTTTTGGAATATTAATTTTGAAGCTTAAAAAAATTTTGTGAAATAAAATTTTTACTATATAAATAGTACAGGAAAATTAACAAAAAAACAATCGTTTTATGGAACGAAATATAGGACGGCTTTTTATACCTGAAAGAGAGCTATTAGGAAAGCTTATGCCCAGTTTTTCGGGATGCCATCACCCTGGGGAAATCCGCCATTTTGGAAAACGGGGATTTCATGGATTTTTATTAATGGCGTAGTTTCTTCTTGTCAAATGACAAAAATTACAGCTTAAAAAGTGCCAACTACCGAAATAACGGGCTATTCAAAATAACACCTCTTAGGAAAACCCTTTACATACAAAAAAGAATAGGATTTTGTGTACTTGCTTTTTAGGTAAAACAACTAAGAACAGGGTTTCTGTTCTAATTTGTCTGACTTTTCTCATAAATCTGTGCTGTTCTGTTCTGTTTTGGATCTGACTTTTTCCTCATTATACAACCCAATAATAAACAGATGTCTTACACTCACAATAAAAAGTGTGATATGAACAAAAGACAAAGGTTATAAAATGTTTGATTTTGGTATCCACAATAGACATTCCTGATGGGGTACCAAAACATGTCCAACAATTTTTTACTAGGGAGGGCCTCAGGAGTGTTTGAAAAGCTTCCTCGTCCAAATTGTTGGTACTGAAATCCAGCAAGAGCTTGTCATGTATCTGACAAGATTTCCCCGTCTAGATTTTCCCTACTAAAAACTAACTAGGGCCTTGACAGAAACTTGAATTTTTCGATATGGGCTGTTTAAAAAAATTGCTCAAAAAATGCAGGATTAATTGAAGTTCCCAGGATGTAAACTTGGATTTCTAGTAATAAAATGAATAAATGATCATCTTCCTTTCAACAAAGTTGCAAACCTTGATGAAATATTGCAAGCGGTTAAGAAAGTCAACGAAGAAGATTAGGGAAGAAAAAGTAGGCACAAAATGGGACGAAACTTATATATCACCAAAAATAACATTTGATTGGAGACGTACTCAAGCCAATATTAGAACTAAACAAGCTGGTTTAATGCGAGTTAGTTTTCCCTAAATAAAATTAAAATGACTCCAATTTAAAAACAAAAAATACAGAAAAATTGTTTATACCTATTTTTTTATTCATTTTAAACTCGATTTAAAAATATCACAAAGTCACTTTTTCTAATGACGTCTCAAACGGAAACGCTTGACGGTCTTGTAACGGTAACCATCATCAGCCAAAACGGTTTGGATCTCTGGCTGGGGTTCTGGAAGAGCAAGTTTAGCTGCTTCAACTGGAGGCAAGTATTCGTTGGATGGGAGCTCGTTGCCATCACGACGATGCCTCAAACGGAAACGCTTGACGGTCTTGTAACGGTATCCATCATCAGCCAAAACGGTTTGGATCTCGGGCTGGGGTTCTGGAAGAGCAAGTTGAGCTGCTTGAACTGGAGGCAAGTATTCGTTGGACGGGAGCTCGTTGACATCACGACGATGCCTCAAACGGAAACGCTTGACGGTCTTGTAACGGTAACCATCATCAGCTAGAATGGTGGGTTCCTCAGAAGCAATAGCAACTGGAGCAGCTACTGGGGGCAAGTATTCGTTTGAAGGAATAACACCTTCCTGAACTGGAGGAAGGTATTCAGTTGAAACTGCAGCTGATGCAGCTGTAGCAATAACAGCGAAGAGGACCATAAAGTATTTCTGGAAAAATAAATAGATTAATGAAGATTTATTTTTAGGGACCTTCCAATCAATTAATTTTATTTTAAAAAATAATAAATTCGACCAACCATTCTTCTGTTTTAGATAATTCGCAGTATTTGAATTGATTTAAGTGAATGATGATTGTTCTTTGTATTTTTCTCTATTTATATGATATTCTATTTTTAAAATTCTGATTTCATCGTTTTGTTAAGATCTAATGAATGCTCCATTTGTTAAACGCCTTTCACAATTAATTCATTGATTAATATTGTGAGTGAGCTATTGCGCTGGCTGAGTCTTGTTAATTGCTTTTTACCTTGAAAATTTGCATACATTAAATGAGGGCTACTCAAATTTGAATTAATAAGTTTTCATCTAATTTTTGTAGATTTATAGTTTAGTCATGTTAACGAATCTATTATATTTCTAAACCATATTTATACTCACTGTAAAAAAGCTATTAATCGTTCAATTTAAATCAATAAACAATGAATTTGGAATTTTAAAAATGAGTCTCGATTTTGATTGTATCGTAGTTCTCTATATTAAAAATTTAAAATGACGTATGAAAGGAATATGGAAGGTGTTCAACAAAAATCTAATTAAGGAATGCTCCATAATACTCAGCCTTATCGGCTATAATGACACATTAAAAATCTTCCATTTCTACGTAAATCATGAAAGTTGAAGCCATCTGGTCCATCTTAATTATAATTCTTTTTATTCACAAAGACAACCATTAACCAATAATTTTGAATTTAGCTCTCTTGGCTATTATTTCAAGCCACGTGATTTTTCGTAAATTTAAACCAAAGCTCCTCGCACGGCATTCAGGGTTTTCTCAACTTTAACCTCTCTATAGTCTAGGAAAATAAGATAAAAAATGTCCTTACTTCGAAAAAGATTCCGACAAAGCTGAATTTTTGTGGAGAGCTTCATATTTTTGCCCTAAACATTTCTAGGGCTGGCCACGAGACCAGACACTGCAAGACTTTTGTAAGTCTCTTCTCAGTCTCGTTAAATTCGAAAATTTTCAGTCTCTTCTCCGTCTCGTAAAAATTAAGTCTCGTCTCGGCCTCGTCTCCGAAAAATACGATTTCCGGACAAACTGTTGAATATTGGAAGATTGGAACCAAATATTTTCGATTATCGTTTGATTATGTGCAGAAGAAAATAAATATTTAACTGAAATTGGATTTTGTAATTTATTAGACTCTCTGTTTCGGTCCCAATATACAGTCTCGTCCCGATTTCGTCTTGGTTGCTTAAAAGACAGTCTCGTCTCGTCTCGGTCTCGTCATGCGAGACCGAGATCGAGACTTTTCTCGTCTCGTGGCCAGCCCTAAACATTTCCTTAGGGGGGTAAAATGCACTTTTTTATAAACTACCCGAAAACTAAAGGCTTTTTTTAAAAAAAAAAGTTATAGCTACACATTGTAGGTCATAAAATTCTACACAAAAAAGATTGTAACACTTTTTTTCGTATAATTTTGTTCGTATGAATTTGGAGGAAAACGGTCTGAAAACATTTGGGTGCAGTATATTTATTTAGTCAAAAAAGAAGTTTATTTTTTCACAAAACGATCCATAAACATCTTGTAGACAGAACAATTTTCTAAAAAATGACATATTGCCGACTTCTGTATAGCAATCCGTTCTTAAGTTATGAGGGTCCAAAGATCAATTCGCAATTTGTAAAAGCAGAGAAATAGTTGCATCATCAACCAAAACTTCTGGTTTCTCAAAAATAACTGTGAAACTTCGAGGTTTTCATTTGATTATTTCATTACTTGCGAGCAAAAATATGGAATCACTCAAGTTTGCCTTCTAAAAACAACAATCGCGATGGATACAATACCTATAATTAATTGTTCATAGGCTCGTTTTAAAGCTTGAACTTAAAACTTTAAATTGAGGTTAAAATACTAGTTACATTTTGCAAGACTTTGAAACACTGATAGCCAATAAATACGCCCATAGTTGGTCTTTGGTTTTGAGTGTGCTGTTAAAAGTAAATTGCAACACATCTTAAGCTTGGCCTATTTTGCCTCCTTATTTTTGAAAAAAATGGATACCACACCTGTAGATTTAAGTCAAGTTCAGTAGTGGATCTAGGATTTGGCTGTGGGGGGGGCTTGGAAATCCAGTTTGTAAATTTGAGATTCTATATCAGAAAACGAATTTTGACATCACTTTTCCTTTAATAATAGCCGTGTTTTTTGTGCCCTTATATCCGCTCCTATCACGCTTTATAATTTTTTTCAAAACGAAGCACAATAAGAAGAATTTGGGATTGATGTGTTAGGCATGGGAATTTTTTTTAAAGCCAATATTAAGGCTCAGCAAAACATGGTAGGATAACTAATTTTATAACTTTAAGTTCTAGCCACGTTACCACACGAACAAATTCGTTTATTTAAATGTATATTGCTTAATAATTGATTAGGTATCAAGTGCCCACCTTTGTACATTATGTAAGTGTTTGTTTAAATAAGCTGAAGGTATGCTTTGAACTTCACCTTTTTAACAAAATTTAAAAACTGTTTGTAATGCTAGTTCAGAAAAATGATATTTAAGCAGTGTTGCCGTTTTGACCTGTTTCATGTCAAATTTGACAAGATTTCACCGCTGTTGACAGGAAATGAAATACAAATCTTGTCAAAAGTGTTTTGACCTGTTTTTTGACTTTATTCAATAATTCAATGTTCAACTTAACTTTTTGTTAAAATATTTTAAAATACATTTCAAATTCAGTGTAGGCCGAGTGTAGTGTGTTATACTATGAACTGCAATCAATGAAGTTACCTTTGAATATATATAATATGGAGTACAGCCTAACAAAATCCATTAGCTACAAGCTGCACAAAACAACTGGTTTCGGTTTACAAACTAATCCTTATTTGGGAGCAGAGTGCAAGGAAAAACTTATCGGAAGTGAGCGACGAAAAAATTCATATTTGTAGAAAAAACTGCAAAAATTTTATTATGAAAATAAAAATGTATGTACCTTAACTTAAGTACCTATGTACCTATTTTTATATAATAATAATTTATGAAATATTATTTATTTTAACTAACACGTTGAATTGAATTTGAAATACTTTATGTTTTGTTTATAATTAATAAAATGTGTTTATGTTATCATTAATATTTGGTTTTTGATATTTGACATTTTTTTGACTGGAAACTAAATCTTCAAATATTTGACTTGATTTGAAAAAGACAAATAAAGTCATCAAGTCAGATTTGACTTTATTTGGAATTTCGACTTGGCAACACTGTATTTAACTGGTCTTTCTGGCAAAAGCTCATATGTGTTTTGACAGTATCAGTCCTCTGAGATCTCATTTTCTTTAATTAGTCAAAGCAACGAACCTACCTGTTTTCTTCAAATTGTCACTGGAAAGCACGAAAATAAGATTTTGTGGATCGAAAAATAAAATATCAAAATTTCAAGACTTTTTGTCGGGCATAAGAAACAGCTGCTCTAAGAAATAAGCTGCACGGCTCAATTTTGCAAGTGTCAATGAATTTTCGTCTACACTGCACCTACATACACTTTCTATTCCTGCTCAAAAAATGTGTCGATACATTTTTAAGCCACTCAAGATCTCTATAGAGATTGTAAATATTCATGTCCACCTGCAAGATTTTTCTGAGTTCACAGAGTTTCTCACGCTTTTGGAATTTGGCTCCTCGACTAGAGAATTTGTATTGAATTGCTTAGTCCAAAAATATTTTGTATGTATTGTATTGGACCTTTGAAATTTTAAAAACTAAGCCTCAAAATGATCTAAACCCAGCCAAGGCCGTAAGAAACAATTCCTGTTGTATTAAACATTTGCACTAAGCTTTACACCCCGGTGTTCTCAATTAGCCTCAATTGCGTTTCTTTCGTTAAATTAGCTAAGTTTTTAGTGTAGGTAAATAGTTGTTGCTTTTGATATGTAAATGTTAAGCCCCAACCACGTTTTTTTTAAATTATATCTTCAAGCTTTAGTTCCAACTTCGGACTTTGAAAATCCTTAGACCTATGCCCCAAAAGCTCTCTGGAATAAGGTTAGTTTTTAGGGAGTTAGTTGTTTAACCCTGACTACGTTTTTTGTCCAATATTCTCAGACCTTATTTTTTTTTCAATTTTCTGGGTTTTGTTTTAAGGGGAAATTGTCGTTAAATGAAACATGTCCATTTTTCATAGCCCCCAATTGTTTTTTTTTCAATTCACTTCATAGGCTTTAGCCCCAACCTTAGGGCTTAGAAAAGAAGTTGCAGAACATGTAAATTGTTCAGCCCCAACCACGTTATTTTGTCCATCAAAATTCTCATCTTAACAATATTTTAGACGAATATACAATTTAGCACGTTGTAATGTATTGCTTTCTTTATTTCAAATTATTTTAGCAATCGGCTTTGGGGGGGGGCTTTAGCCCCTAAAGCCACCCCCTGGATCCGCCACTGCACATATTCAATACATTATTTACATAATATGTCTTCCTCTTCTATTTAATTTTTTTCGAAATTTATATTAGGCTGACGGTAACTACAGCTATCACCACTACATTCTGTACAGTGTACAAGCTTGCGTACAGAAAAGCGCTGTTTTTAGACAACCGCAATTCCCTCCACAGCCAGATATATATCGACAGAATATTATTTTTTATACGTTTTCCGGAGCAGGTGACTGGTTCATGGGATTTGGTATTAGAACGTTATTAACTTCCATCCCCATTCGACTGGTGATGAACAATTACCTAGCTATAATTGAATCTGAAGATATACATTTTTTAAATGCTCCATCGCTGCATCCGCTGTGCACGGTAAACTGTTCAATTGCACAAGGACGCCATGAACAATTGTTTAAGTAAAAAAATGATGTCAGATTTATATCAACCGCAGATTTTGGAACACCATATAAAGCTAAAATAAATCTCTCACCGGCTTGATAAATGGTGTCTTTGTCTTGATTCGGTAGCTTGAATATGTTTGCAGCCTCCTTTAAATGTTTTCGATCTTCGAATTTTGTAGCAAATGTGATTTTTCCTTTATTGGATGTAGTATCACATCCTGCATGTAAAAATAGCACATGTTCTTCGCACAAAGGCATCTTGTTCAGACTATGCGAAGAATATATAGATAGATATATGATATGGATAGATATACATAGGTTAAATTTAAAGCCTTCTATTGCACGTGTACATGTGATATACCTACGTATGTACAATTGAATTGATCGTGTATTTACACGTGTAGGGTCTTAGTTTTGCAAGTTTTTTTAGTACTACAGGGGTATTTAGTATTACATTATCATAGACATAGTGTTATATTTAAAACGATTGTTGACCTAAATTGCAGCTAGTACCCATTGCCAGCAAGCAGCAAATAATTATCTAAACAAAACTAGCCTTATTTGCCACCAAGGGTCTAATATCCG
Source organism: Melangyna quadrimaculata (assembly GCA_949320155.1). Classification (NCBI taxonomy): domain Eukaryota; kingdom Metazoa; phylum Arthropoda; class Insecta; order Diptera; family Syrphidae; genus Melangyna; species Melangyna quadrimaculata. Next base: position 101,935,596 of record OX439483.1, on the reverse strand, counting down.
TTTGGTAGGTTCAATTGGGAACAAAATACACACAGGTTTTTAGTTACACGTGTACTATGTATATACATGTATTCTAATTATACATGTGTTCTGATAACACGTGTATTTTGATTACAAGTGTATTTAAAAGTTATACCATGTAAATAATTTGTTATCACTCGTGACACGAAAACAAGAGTAATTAAACACACGTTTGAACCGAGATCTTTATTACAAATGTACAAGTGTACATTCATGATACGAACCTATGTACCTATATAATGTACCTATGAGCAAAAAAGTTAATTAAAATAACTATTTTTTATAAAAATTGACGATTTTTTTTTATTTAATAATGCACTAAAATTTCATATAAAACAATTGCGTCCGAAAACTAAAATTAATTCTTCCGGACACTAAATTTTGCTGTCCGGACACTAGCGAAAATCGAACTTTTTTTTTTAATAATTATGCAAATGTTAAATCTATAAATTAATTAAATGTAATAATATCAACAAATATCTAATTTTTAAGAAAAACCATAACTTTTTAGTAAAACTTTAAAGTAAGACATACAGTGCGGTTCACTTGCTTAGACGCATCAATTTTTTAAGTTTATTTTTTTCTTTCGTATATGTTTTAATTATCACACCATTGCATTTATGAGAAAGATTATTTAGTTCTCAATGAAAAAAATCACAAATGCATGCTTGGTGAGAGACAGTTAACGGGTTTTTTACTCTTTTTCTTCTCAGTCATGTAAAAACAACACAATTTTGTTGGTTCACATGATGACTCATAGGTGAATTCGGTTAGTTGGTAATTATCTGTTGCGCGGACTTGAACTAATTTTAAACCTTAAGCTCTGAGAAGTGTCTGTTTTTTATTTTAAGCAAAAAATGGGCAAAAAAAAACAAATAGATATGGAAGAAAGAGAAAAAATGGACGCGTACCATTCGGAAGGCGTTAATGAGGAATAATGCGAGGAAAATAGGAAGAAGTGAACATGCAGTTCGAAATTATTCAAAAAATACTGCCTTTTATGGAAATAACCAAAAAAGAAGGACCAAAACAGCTTTGACACCCCAAGAAAAAAGAAAAATAATAAGAATGGCATCGAATTCGGCTCATTCCACGAGCAAAATCAAGGAATTGGGGATGGTTACTGCCTGTAAATCTACAGTTCGGCGGGCTATTTTAAGTGCTCAGCACCTGCAATTAAAAAAGCTACAAAAAAAAACACCACTTAGTACAGCCAGGAATTAACAGCGCTTGGAATTCGCGCGCATTCATATGAAATGGCCCCCCACACCACCCTTGAATGATGCCGGTTTAAATGCAATTCTTCTTTTCGGAGATCGTGGAAATAGTAGTTGTACCCATCTGGGCCATCGAAATTGAATTTTTTTTCATCTGAAAAGACGCCAATTTGAATCGCTTCCAACTTGTGTATCTTATTTCATATGAAGGCGCACGAATTCTAAGCGCTGTTGCTTCCTGGCTGTATTAAGTGGTGGCTTTTTTTTAGCTTTTTTAATTGCAGGTGCTGATCACTTAAAATAGCCCGACGAATTGTTGATTTACAGGCAATAACCATCGCCAATTCCTTGAGTTTGCTCGTGGAGTGAGCCCAATTCGATGCCATGCTTATTATTTTTCTTTTTTCTTGGGGTGGCAAAGCTGTTCACTTCATGCATGTTCACTTCTTCCTATTATCCTCCCAATATTCCTCATTGAAACGCCTTCCCAATGGTAGGCGTCCATTTTTCCTCTTTCTTCCATATCTAACTGTTTTTTTGCCCATTTATTGCTTAAAATAAAATGCAGACACTTCTCAGAGCTTAAGGTTTAAAATTAGTTCAAATCCGCACAACTGATAATTACTAACGAACAAAATTCACCAATGCGTCTAATCATGTGAACCAACAAAATTGTGTTGTTTTAACATGACTGAGAAGAAAAAGAGTAAAAAACCGTTAACTGTCTCTCACCAAGCATGCATTTGTGATTTTTTTCATTGAAAACTAAATAATCTTTCTCATAAATGCAATTGTGTGATAATTAATACATAAACGAAAGAAAAAAATAAACTTAAAAAAAAAAAATTGGTGCGTCTAAACAAGTGAACCGCACTGTATAATTATGAGCAAAGTGAAGAAATATGTTCAGTATCCGGATACTAGTGCGTTTACCTTATAAGCAGGTTTAACTGTGGGTTTTTGGTTTTTGACTTTTATAATATAACTTCAAAAAACCTTTCTATAATCTATGGCAGTGTTATTAGTTTAAGATTATTTCACAAATAAACAAATTTTTTTTTTTTTTTTGAAAATTTTGTATTTTTGAATTTAAAAAAAAACCTGTCGATAGCGTCGATGTTTGAATTATAAACTTTTTTCTAATTTCAATTCCCTACATTAAAAAAAAAAAAAATCATCAAAATCGAAGCAGTTTCTCCGGGTTCTTGAATAATGGCCTTTTTTAGGCTGTCTAGAAAAACTACAATGTCCAATATTTATTTAAAATTATTAAAAAAAAATGTCAATCTGGAAGACGGCCATTGGCCAAGCCATATTAATCTTAAAGTTAAAATTGTAAATATAAGCTATTTTGTTTAAATAAAGTTTTAAAACTAACTAACTTATGGAAATTAACAGAGCATCATAATAGATTTTTTTTAACAATTTAGATTGATTTTATTATTAATATTATAAAAATATCAGTATTATAATAATACAACATAAAATTATTAACAAAAATCATTTTGACATGGCTTTTGCCGTCTGCCAGATTGACAATTAAAACATCCTTTTACATTTTATAACCTAACATTTTCCTATAATTTTTTGAATAAACAGTTTTTTGTTTTTTTAATCACGTTTTTAATCAAATCAAAATAATGCATCACATCAGAAAAACCCTTGCAAAATTCTATCGCGATATCTCAAGGCAATTTTACAGTCCTGGAACAATTTGGGAACATTCATCTCATTCAACTGGGAAGGACTTCGTCGACAGCTAAGAAATCCTTTCCGAAAATGCATCTCCTCGTTCCCTTAAAGTTGGACACTTTCCTAAGAAATGCACCACGTCTTCTCTCTCCATCATTTTGCATATATTGCAGATCACCGGAAGGTCTCCTCTGTGCGGTAGATAATTAAGGTTGATAATCTTCCCTCGCAGCCTTAGCATCATGGATATTTCTTCAACGCTAAGCTCATCACGGAAGTAATTTGCCAGTTGCTCGAAGCCTTCTCCATAAACTTGTTTCTTGCTTCTTCATCAACCTTCGCAATGAGCTGATACATATCCGTTTTTAATTTCCTACAATCATTCACGTTACAGTTCGAATCCATTCGACAATTTACTGTCAATTCAAGCCAATCACTGTACCATCCACTCTTTGTATGGATTGCTCTCAGAGCCACCTTTTTTTGGCAAGCTATTGTCCTCTAAGCCCATAACTCTAGTAATATAATCCACCTGTATTTTAAATGTTTTAACAAAGAGTAGGAAAAGTCCTGTTTCCAGCATTATCAAATAATTCGGTGTGTTCCTTGGTAAACGAAATGATCTTTTAATAAAGAACCGAAGTAACTTTTCAACCGTCTCGTAATGCTTGCTTCCCCAAGTTTGTACAGCGTAAAACATAACAGATTCAGCTACTGACTCAAATATTTTGTATTTGCTGCTGTGAAATCCGAATTTGTTACTAAAACAACTCTTCCACATAAGATTTATCGCCATTTTTGTCTTATTGAGCTTTGTATAAAGGTGGGTTTTTCGAAAAAACAACACCTAGGTATTTAAACTCCGTAACCACCTTAATCAGCTCCCCATTGAATTTCCACCTCTCATTCCAAGAATGCCTACCTACTCCTCTTTTGAAAATCATCACTTTGGACTTTTCAAGATTGACAATCAATCCCCAAAGTATGCAATTCTTATGTAGACGATTAATCACTAATTGAAGTGACTCAGGAGAATATGCGAACAACACAATATCGTCCGCAAAAAGCAAAGTGATTTTATAAGCGTCTCAGCATATTCAATACCTCCAGGCAGCCAATCGCTCAAATCCTCAATGAAGAGCGCAAATAGAAGTAGACTTAGTGAGCATCCTTGCCTCAGACCCGATGTGGATTGGAAGATTGGAACCAATTTGATTTTTGTTCACCATCCCACACTGCTGCTTGTGTGCGCTCGTAGAGTCTCTATTATTCTGGCAAACTTCAGAGACATTCCTGTATTGCACAGCTTATAAGTTAACGATTTACGATCCACCGTATCGAACGCAGGTTTGAAGTCGACGAAGAACACGTAGTTTCTTTTTTTGCATAGGAACGAGTCTGCAATACTCCTCACAACAGAACAAATATATGATCAACGGTTGAGTACCCCTTCCTAAAGCCGGCCTGGAATTCCTTCAGCAGCTCATTTTCACTGATCCATGTTGATAATCGACATTGTAATATTGCAGTGAAAATTTTGTACGATGCACTGAGAAAAGAAATTCCTCTATAATTTGCAGGGTCTGATGCACATCCTATTTTTATAAATAGGGAAAATCAATGCTTCCTTAAACTGTTAAGGTACAATGCCTGATTAAAAAACATAAGCTAGTAAGCTTAGTTAACCCTTCATACAAACAGTTGTTGGCATATTTGTAAAACTCTGTTGGTATTCTATCCGATCCAGCTGCTTTTTCATCTTTAAGACTCCCCATAGCCAGTATAACTTCATCTGTAGTTATTTGCCGATCTAAAACTTGGTTTTGTACTCCTGGGTGAGCATAGCTAAAAAGACTCGGTGGACTTCAGGATTGAGCAGGCTCTTAAAGTGATTAAATAAAATATCAGAATTTAGTTGTCCACTTATTGTAAATTGTTTGCCATTTAACTTCCATGCTAGTTTCCAAAATTCAGAGGAGTTCTTACAGCTTGCTTATCTCTGCGCTACTATTTTGAAGTACTTTTTCTTTTTATTATTGCACATCTCTTTGAATCGCTTATTTGCTTCACGGTATTGTTTTTTTATGGTAGATATTATAAGTAGTCTTGAAACTTCTCAACCAGGAAAAGGATTGTTGCCTTGCACTTTGACACTCTCTGTCAAACCACGGTTTCATAAAAGGTTTTGGTCCTCCTTTTTTTCGATTTTAGGTTTGCTGCTTTAGTAACCTTTTCCAATTGATCAAAGTTCACTATTTGTTGGTTCTGTAAGGATTGTTCGAGTTGTCTGTGGTACCTACTCATTTATTTTTGGTTCAGACCATACTAATCTAGGAAGCAGTGTCATAACTTGTTCGTTCTCGCTCGCAGAAGCATCGAGTTGAAATTATACAATAATTTGAAGGTGATCCGAATAAGGTAATTGACCTATTTCCAAATCCGTAATGTATTTTTCCCAATCGCCACCAATCAGACTGTAATCAATCACAGATGTTCCTTGTTGTCCAACAAAAGTAAAGTCACCATCTTTGTCCATAATGCTAGTTCCATTTGGTATCCGCAGATTAAAACAGTTGCAAAGTTCCAATAGCTTTTTACCACGAGGATTGCACATTTTGTCCTTAGAGGTTCTCACAATCCCTGCTAACTGATTTGCATTACCTTGTTCTTCACCCATTCCCGCATTCATATCACCTTCAACGATCACATTTGGATTATTCCTTGCCACAATCATATCGTAAAGCTTCTCAAAATCCGAATCCCAGGAAGTACAACTTATATACGTGGGGAGTATCCAAAAGCTTTTCTTATCGAATAGTAGACTAAGGGCCTTATTACGTAAAACGATAACGATCAAACGATATCGTTTTGGAGATACCTGTCCCTTTCTTTGTCTACTTATATGATAGGGATAGCTATTGCGAAAACGATATCGTTTGATCGTTATCGTTTTACGTAATAAGGCCCTAAGGTACGTTACTCCTGTATCCGTTATAAATTCACATTTTAGATTTGTAAGTCTTTTTTTATAGAGGAAATAACAGCCTCTAGCTCTTCCCGTTGAATGAATTTTCGTTGCAGGAATCCAGACGAATTCATTTTTTATTAATTTGTTTTCACATAAGGCGTAGTTTTGTTCAGTTAAAAACGTTTCATATAGGAAAATAAAATCAAAATCATTTACGAAATTATAAAATTCTACACATAAAGACACATTAAGCCAGATACCAGGGATTGTTTTAAGTGGCTCTCACGTTTCTGGTAGTTGTAATTAAACACTCCGCCCTTTTTTCGACCAGTTCAACAAAAAGTACTTCTACGAATGTCAATTTTCAATCACAGTGAAGGTTCGAATACTTGCTGCCTATTTTAATTTCGAATGAAAAGAAAACATGTTCAACTTTTATCTGATCTCAAAATTGTTTAGGGATATAACGTATTACCCGCACAGAAAAAGCGCACTTGATTGTGTTCCCTCAACGACTTCATTTGCAATTTCAATTGAAAGTCAAACAGAAACCTAAATTTTTGAGCGTCGTATTTATGATTTTTCAATTTTTTTTTTTTTTTCAATTACTCAACTGCGACAAAAAATTGTTAAGCAAGCAAATCAAACAAATTTCACAATCAGCCATTTGACACCAATTTTAGAAACAACAAAATTGACAACAAAATTAAGAAAGTGTCGATAAAATAGCCAACCGATAAACGGGCTACGTCCAAGAAAAAATCGAAACGAACATTTTCTGTATAATTTTGTTCAATAATGATTTGTTGGTAGTTCTGATTTTTTCTTAAAACAGTCCCTGCCAGATACATTATATGATAATACTTTAAAATGCCTAACAATACTATTTTTACAAAAAGATCTTTTATTTAAACTAATCTAATAATATAGTTTCAAAAAATTGATGAAAGTGATAATACCCCTGATAAGAAATTTAGAAAAGCTCTATTTTCAACCCCCCGCCAAAATGCTGAACAAACAACCTGCCAGACTTTCTATTTCGATATCACAAAATATGCACCTATAAACCATCATACTCAGATTTTGGTTATACATCCACTCCCAAAATTTACTGTCGGCTCTTAGACTATTAGCCCAGTCCAATTCGACAATAAATTCGCAAAGCGCGATTTAGTTCTGCATTTTTGATATGTTGTTGGGGCATGTTACAGTAAGTCTGTAGCTAAGTTTGCAACTTAGAAAAACCTGTGCTCGCTGCAGGAAAAATGCAACAGTGAAAAAACGCTTCAATCACCCCATTTTTCCGATCTAAGTGCAACAAGCAATGTTTGCATCATTGCACAAAAACCCACCCCAGTTAAGAAGGAGGAGACATTTGTTTTTTAATTTTACGTTATTGCAGTTCTTGTGTTTAATATTTAGTTCTTGGACAAAATAATGCGAACAGATTAATATTAATTAAAAAAATTATTTAAAGGAATTCATATTACCATTCATTTGTGACAATTTCGAATTTGACTATTTAACGACTAATTAACGGCAAATTATCCATTTTTCGATTCGTGAATGTTGTTTTGCTAACTTGACACACATGCAAAAGTTTGTTCTTTTATGCTCAGATATTAAACTTAAAATATTAATTTGAAAATTCAAACGTGCGGTGCACCAGTGTTTTTATGGAGGTTATTTTTTTTTTCATTTTTTAATACGAACACATACCTACGATTAGGATTTCTTTTATATTTTGTGTTTGTACTGTTATTTCTTTTTGTTTTTTTTTTAGGGCTGAGTTTTCCACTTATCCAAAATTTTAGCCCATCAAAATCTATTTAACCACTAGCGTATCTCTTACGAACCACCAGTTCCGGTTACCAATTCATTCATCACTTTTGTTCTCTATGATTGTTAGAGAAGAAAAAAATAAAAACAACAAATACGTATTATATAAATAAATATCCTTCCCTCTTGCTTGCGCACAAGGATATCAAATTACCAACGGGGAGGACCCCGATACACCCGCCTATATATTTAACTGTGGTTTTTGCATCATCATCAGCATCAAAATCATGATCTGATTCTATATCTCCTTTAACAAAAAAAACTACATATACATAGTATAAAAGTTCATTGTCGGAGATTAGTTTTACTTCAAAGTCCTTACAAAATAGGTCTATCTCTCGCTCTCCTGATAGCAAACCCCTCAGACTTTGTTTATCTTACCGTATATACCTACTTAAGACGGTATATACACACCTAAATGGGCAAGAGATGCAAATTTTAGATCTCTTGCCGTGATCGCGTCTGACAGCGCTTCCAAAATCAATTTGCGGGAAAAGATATCTCGCTTAGCCTTCTTATAAGTCTCTATTCAACAAAAATTCTGATCCTCGCTTGCTCTGTATACTCAACACACGGATTCGATTGTTATCTTTTCAGTCATCTTGTAGTTTCTTTTCAAATTATAGTGACGACAACGACGACTATACGACATCAGTGGCGATGGCGGCATGAAATAAAATACCCTTGAGTCTAGTTAGCTTCTTTGAAGATTCCATTCATCAGCCGGTGATGGCTGATGGATTTGAAAGGTATAGAGCAGCAGAACCAAACAAAAAAACTTTATTTAAATCTCTGAGACGGACACCTGAGCAAGGACGACAGTAAATTAGCTCCTCCTGATTACTCTCAGCGGCTGCTATAATTAGCTAGGAAGTGTTTGTCAAGAGAATACCTTTTTTTTGTTTGTCCATACATAGGTAGGTACCCTATAACCCTTCCCGTTCTCTCTGTCGTCGTCGTTTGTCGTCAGACAAGAGGATTTTGGATCAATTTACTCTTCCGGTTGGCTTGGTTATATTCCTTTTTTCCAAAAAAAAGCTCTCAATCTTTGAGTGATGGGACATGAATAACATGGATTCTGAGGGCTTGACGCTTACCACAATAATATGAACAGAACAGAGAAAAAAACGAATTTCTTTTCTAAAGAATCTCCTTTCAAGAACTTTAATGGATTTTTGTGTCGTTCATTAGCCTTATCCATGACACATTCATCTAGCTGGGGTATATGTATATGCACCTATGCTGTATTCAGTGCGGTGAGTGTTTCCGAGAGCTGCTAATCAGCTTCGAAGCCTTTACCTATAGCTCTCGCTCTCGTCCTAAGTGCAAGGCTGGGTAGTTACTTCCTTCCTCATCTTATTTTTTTCTGCTAAATTTTTTTCTTTTTTTTTCATAGAAAATCTAGGAAAATACAGCTTCCTTTCGTCGTCTCCGCCGCGTCTCTGTCACAGTTACAGTTCGCGTTGATGTTGCTATTGCCGCCGCCATTACTCAAAGTGACTGTTGTTTTCCAGCCGTTAAAAATCTCTGTATAGTCACACCAGCCATGTTCATTTTTTCAACTTGAGTTTTTGCCAGTAAAAACACAGTCTTCATCGTCGTCGTATAGCTCGTAGGTAGCAATTGCATGAAAACGAAAAAACGTCATAAGCTGCGATGTATTTATGGTTGATGTAGGTACATCATCATCCCTCTCCAGTGCAGAGTGTGTTAAGCTGCGACAGGACTCTTGAACTGTGATTTCCTCCAGTGCAATGGTATTTGTTAGGATAATGTGTTTTTCAAGGCCCACAATTTAACAACGCGCTACATAAAAAAAAAATACAAAAAAGTAAAAAACAGAAAATCATGTACAATACCTACTTACTAGAGAGAGAGAGTGCCCCCTACCCTCGTTATTTTCGCTTGTCGCCACACCGCGTCGCTAGTAAACCCTTTAATTAGGTTTGCAAAGCTCGTAGTCCTCGTTGTACACCATCATCTCATACACATATTGGCACTGTGTGTATGTGCATTAAGGCGCAGTGCGTGTTTATGTGAGACCAAGCACTCGTTTGTTCAATGGTACACCTCCGTTAAAAAAAAAAAACAAAAAATTGCCATCATCATACCGTAGGTACATATATGCGACTGTGAGTATACACGGAGTAATAAGCCTAATTCTGGAACTCTCCATCATGAGTAGGTATATGGAGGAGTCAGGAGTGTTGTCGCAGGAAACTAACAGCCAGCGCGACACACAGCAAATATAGGCAGGAACCGCACTAGCACCCGTACGGTGTATTAGCTCTCAGCTCAGCTATAGAGCTCAACTCAACGAGCAACGACCACGATGAGGCAACCAACAAACAACTAACCTCTCTCTGTGTGGCAGAGGACGAATCTTAAATGTTGCACACGTATTGTATTTGTGTTTTGTTTAAGTGCCTTAATTAGCTGGCGAACGATCACACACTTTTATCCTTAGAGCTTTGTTTAGTAAAAGGCAGCGAAAGAAAACAAGGACTTATATGAGTGGGTTACATTTGCATATAATGTATACATACTCGGTAGTCAGTACAGATTTGCACGTATGTATACATATGTAGGTACACATCACCTTTAGTACCTGATGTGCCTAGAAATAACAACTAGCGCTAGAAATATGTATTGCAAATTGTGGTGCGATATGCCTATGGAGAACTGGTTTTTAATTCAGATTTTTTTTAAAGAATTTAATTTGAATTTAATGACGATTTTTCTAATATATTGATCCCTGCTTTGTTTTACCTGTTTTTTTTTTTATATTTTATCTAACCAAATCCCACCTGACACTTCTCTAAGGCGTAATTCTTATCAAATTTGAAGAGCTTAACTGCTGTTAAATGGAGTATAACACCATAGACAAATTCATCAAGTAGGCGAACAGCTCCGATTGCAATTTTGCGAAGAAAAGTGAAGCAAAATGAAACATTGGAAGTTTAGATTAAAAGTTATTACCAATTGAATTTTAGCCAGTCATTAAACAATGAAAGACACTTAATTGAAAGCTATAAAGTTGAAATTGAAAAGACATTTTTTTTAAATTGATGTAAGTTTTTGTAATTTGGCGGGTAAACGAAAATTAATACAAATAAAATAATTCCGTAAAACCAGACCAGAATATGAGTAATCCCAATTCAGAAAATGATAATATTTCAGAAGCTTACAAAATAAAAAAGAAGTCTACTCTTCGAGTGTACAACGGAGATGACCCAATCTTTAATTTAAAAACTGCAGCAATAAGTCGCCGGAGAGTGCGCAAGAAATTTTAAATGGTTGGAATGAAAAAACGTTTCAGGTGCAATACACTAATTTTTGATTTTAGTGCAGGAATCAGTTACTAGAACATTGATTAAAATTTGGTTTTAGTTAATATTTTTTTTTTTTTTAAATCATTTTCATTTCCAATTTTTTTAATGCAGGTGTAGTTAATGCCCAACTAACAATTTAACCTGTATAAGGTCCAATTTTCAAAATTGGATAGGCTATTGCTGACACAGAATAATTTTAAGTCTAAATAATGCAAGTCAAGCATTTAACGATTTATTTATTTCAAAATAGCTTGTTTAGTGCCTTTAAATTTTTTCCTATATGAGACTTCATGTAATGAGTTCTACGGAGACCTCTTCAAGGCCTGCCGAAATTGGTTACATAAGCTATAAAAATAATAGCTTTTATAGAACATTCAGCTGAAAGTCATTACAGACAACTCCTTTACGGCTTGTTTAAGAAAGTAATCGCGCATCATGAAAATGACAGATAGATGTTTAAATAGTTTGATTATAGTCAGTGTTGTTATATTGTTTTGAAGAACGGATTTTTTATAAATTTATAAAGCATATTATAAATGCTTGAACATACGCTTACCTAAATTTTTAAACATGAATCAAATAAAAACTATAATCTGCTTCTGCAATTTTGTGCATACAAATATCTTCGTTTGAGTTTCTCAAAAGTGAAGTCTTGCAAGAAATTTGTTTAAAGTATTTAAAACTCCAACAAGTTTAAAAAAAGTTTTTCTCATGTTTTACTTAATAGCCTCAATTCGTTTTAAGAGTAAACTATTATCCTTCGTTTTCATTGACCACTTCACCAAAATTAAACCAAAAAAAAAAACCAGATTCATTTTTGAAATCGGTGTATAACAAGACTGATGACGGTAATCAAATATTTTGCCCGAGTGGGACTTGCACTTTTCTTGTAATAGATATTGACTAACGTAAGGGAACATTATAGCTTTTGCATTTTGTTAATAGCAAACTTAAACAAATCAAGAATTTATATTTGTGACAGATATTGCCATTCATTTGAAATGTATAGCTTTTGCATTTTGTTAATAGCTTGCCTACAGAAATCAAAAATGAAAGCTAAGAAAAAAGAGGAATTTTTTTTTTTATATTTATTGCCTTCCTTAATTATATCTTTAGTATTTTGATAAAACAAACTTAGGTATATCGGAAAATGAAACATTATACATACCTAATTGTACCCTTAGGTGAGACTTTGGTATAATTAAGCAACTTAATTACACTACTGCATCGAACATACATATCTGTTTGCTTGAAAAAAAAACTAAGAACTTTTTTCAAACATATGGTACGATAAAAATGGTCATGCATACCTTATGTTAATGTAAGTTTAAAATATATACTTAACTTATGGTATATATATTTCAAATACTTAAATAATTTAATGATTGGTACTTCAAATTCAATCTTCTAAAACCCTGTTATGGGGTACCAATGTTTAATGAAAATTTAGTTTGATTTCTTTGGGCTTGAAGTATCAACTCATTAAAATTTTTACACGCGTATGGTATATTCAGTGTTGCCAGAAACACCGATTTATCGTAATTCTCCCGATTTTTAGACCTATTTCTGATACACCGATTTTTGATCTTAATATGACACTTTTTCCCGATTTTCAATGTTTCATAGTATCTGCAATTTACTTTATTTATAATTTTACTAAAAATTTGAACACTTCTTAATCTGGCTTTGTCTAACTTAAAATATCAGATCATCCCAGAGCCATTCCAATTTTTAAAAACTCAAAATTTTAAATTTTTTTTGTGCCAATCGTTTGTGATTCGTTTGTGACTGTTTGTGATAGCAATAAAAAGTGTTGTGACTCGCTAGTTATTAAGTTATTAACAAATAAAAAAAATGTCCCAGTTAGCCATTTTTTTTTTTTTTGAAAACTGTAGTAGTATAGACTTTTTTACACTCAATCGATCAGGAATCGTTTGTGACTTCTGAATATATCAATAAAATCGTTTGTGACAATGTAGTTTTCGAGAAAAATTAGAAAAACTGATTTCAGTTCACCACACTTTCATTTTGCTTATTGCTATGGGCGGATATATGCATAGGTTAGTGCTGGTGTATGTGTACCGTGATTCATGATGCCGAGGTAAGTTATTATGCTTTGAGGTGAGCAACATGCTGCAATGATAACTAAGTATAAAAGATTAATTTTAAAAATAAAACAGTGTTGTTTCCACTTCAAAGATGGGAAATGGATTTTGAATTATGAATTTATTAACAAAAAAAAAAAGGCTCTAGCCATAGAGCTTGTATAATGTTTTACTTCATTAGATTGAAATTTTTTTAACAAATTTCGAATTTACCAATAAAATCGTTTGTGGCTACCTAGTTTGTTTGTGACAGCCTATTTTCCGAAAACTCGTTTTTCAATGGAATTATTATAAATTTAAACCAGCCATTACGAGTTTTTGGAAAATAGTCTGTCACAAACAAACTTGGTTGTCCCAAACGATTTCCTTGGTAAATTCCAATTAAATAAACAATTTTCAAGATAATGATTACAAATTTAAACCAGCCATTATTTTTTTTTTTAATTTCCTTAGATTATAGTGGTTCATATGAAAATATCTGAAAATCCTAGAAACTTCCTTTTTTTGTATTTATGCAAAAATAAAAAAAATACGAGTATGTAACTGTTTAGGTATGTAAAATCTGATGTAAAAATAAAAAAAAAACCAAAAAGGAGACAAATAAAAGTACATATTACAGTAATGACAGAGTATTCTGGCTGGCAGGCTGGCGCTTTGCAAACTGTTGATTTGCAAACCCATGATTTCATTTTATTGTATGATGTTGGATCTGGATGATGACTTATATAAAGGTTGAAAAACATTTACGAATACCAACAAGTTTTCAACCTTTATGAAAATATCGTTGTATGGCAGCTATCCGCTATAGATATGGTCCAGTGCATTTCAAAGCAGTTTGTTACACGATACAATTTATAAAGAAAAATAATCGCAGACCATATCATGGACATGGTCATGGACTGGACATGAACATGCAATATGCACCATGATACATGGATGCAAGAAGCCAGAAGCATTATCAACATGCCAAATGTAACACGCAAAATGCAACATGCAACATGCTATATACAACATGCACCATGCCATGTGCAACATGACACATAAAACATTGTTACACGATACAATGTGCACGCAAACGTATGCGTCCACGCAAACGTGTGCGTGCACGCAAACGTGTGCGTGCACGCATACGTTTTATGTGCACGCAAACGTTTGCGTGCACGTATACGTTTGCGTGCACGCATTCGTTTGCGTGCACGCACACGTTTGCGTGGACGCATTCCTTTGCGTGCACGCATACGTTTGCGTGCACGTACACGTTTGCGTGGACGAATACGTTTGCGTGCACGCACACGTTTAAGTGGACGCATACGTTTGCGTGCGCGCATACGTTTATGCTTGCACGCATACGTTTGCGTGCACGCATACGTTTGCGTGCACGCACACGTAACACCAACCACATTTTTGGCAAAATGCCCCTACTACGCTTAAGTTCATTTTCATTTGTATTCATTTGTACTTTATTTATTTTGGTAACACCATAATTTGTGCAATATAATAATTTGTCATGAGTTCTAAGGTTAAAAAAATGTCCCCGATTTACACCGATTTCTAATGTGGTAATCTCCCGATTTCAGAAAATATTTTCTGGCAACACTGGGTATATTGCCAATTGGCCTGGTGTGTTGCGTGGTGGCCTACTAATCGAGAAGAGCTGAGTTCGATCCCTGGGTTCTGAAATTTAATTTGAGTAAAAGTTGAATTTTTTCAAAAGCGGTTCTTACTCCCTAACGTAATGGAAAAATGAAAGGAACAATAAAAACAATAATAATAATAAAATTTAAAGCAACGATTTTTGTTTTTAAATAATACACGGCTCTACTAGGCCTTTGTAAGGCCTTACAATGTGAGTTATTTGATTTATGCGTCCTGCAAGTGAATTTCTTATAAAAGTCAGATAACTTGTTTAGTGGAGCAATAACACTGTTTTGCTTTGTTTATTTTATCAATAAGACTTTCCATGGAAAACTATTTAATTATATAGAACTTCTGGTGAAAGGTCTTAAAGGAAATGAAATAGCTTGAATAATGTGCGCTAAACTGATTTGCATAAGGTCTTTATTAATTACTATACAAACTAGAAAATAGCTTGTATAGACACTTAAATAAGTTAAATTGTTAGTTGGGCGGATGTGATAGTAAGTTTTTGAAAAACTGCAAATAGCTTTTTTCCGTATGAATCCTAAGCTGTCTTATAAAAAACAAACCTTTCCTTATTCGCACAAATTTCATTGATTATGGCGGTCAGCTGCAATAATTTGTTGATTGGCTATGAAAGTCACTTCGGAAAAGACGATCCTAGTAGAAATACTTGTCAATGAGAAAATTAACTGGCAATAGTGTCGTTCAAAACCCAAATTGATAGCTGTCAAAATGTGTCAATTTAATTACAAGTAGATACCTAGCATTATTTTCAGTTTTAAATATACATCGTGCATTTCGAATTTAATCGACCCTCTATAGTTTTTGAACAAGTTTTACAAAATTCTGTATTCCTGCAAATCCAAAATTCTGTATTTTAAAATTCTGTAGGAATTTAAAAATTTGTAAAGGTGCTATTACATTATCTATATATGACAGACTTGCCACATAAATACGTTCCACAAGCGACATATGAATGTAAATATGTAACACCGTTATAATGTCGCTTGTGGAACTTATTTATATCGCAAGTTTGCCACATTTATATGACAATGTAATAGCTTAAGTCTATAAATCTGCGTATTCCAAAATTCTGTATTTAAAAATTCTGTAAGTGTAACAGTATTTTAAAGGACAGAACTTAGAAATATTGAATACAGAAAAAAATGCTAGATCATGGACTCATATTCATACGGATTTGTTTTGTTCATTCACAAATTTGAGTTTTTACATGTTTATTTCTCACAGAGTTATGGAATATAGAATAACAACTCATTCCTTTTTCAAAATACAAACCTCACACTTTCAAATGCTTGTAAGATTATTTGTTTCCAAAAATGTTAAAAAAAACTGGCGCAACAATTTACGGGTTAATAGGGAAATGCGCCAAAAAACTGGAATTATGTATCTCAAGAAACGTCAAAGTTCAACTTCTTTTTAATGAATTTTTTTGACAGAAACCTGATATACTGAATATTAAACTTTACAGTCAACTTTTTGACAAAATTTTAATCAAGTCAAAATATTTTATTGAATTTTTATTATAATTCAACAAGAATATGAATAATGAGAAAAAAACAAAAATGCAAATTTATCCTAAAGGAATTAATACAGACTAGTATCATTCTTTGGTCGATAATAGTAGTCAGCAAAAAGTGACTCACATCATCCCTTTTGCAAAAGCGGGAGAAATACAAAATAAACGACAAACGTACGTTCGTTGGTTACTCAACTTGTTGTTTTTATATGAGGTTGTGATTAGTGAAAAAGTAAGTAACCCACTTTTTAAAATTGATTGTAAGACGACCCGTGCTTTTAAAATAATATGTCTGTTCCTTTACTCTGAATTTCTGTTATTTTCTGTGCATTTTGGCCCCAAGTTCTGTTAATTCCATTTTTTTTATATATATGTATGAACTTGACATGACTTCGGACTAAAAATCACAGAAACTCAAAGTAAAGGAACACCCCTATTAATTTTATTCCTTTTTTAAAATGTTAGTTAAGCAAAATGAAAAAAAGAGACAACAGTCCATAGAAAGGGCTACGCAACTTTTCCTCTCACGGCATTATGGCGTTCGTAAGAAAATGTATGAGAAACCTTTGCCAGATGCCTACGGTGGTGCTCAACAAGACACCTAAAAGTTGTTTCAACAACACTACAACATTCTAACAGAGACCGAATGAGTGAACAATAGATTGATTTTGTAATGTAAGGGTCGTCAAATTCTCTAGATCTTCGTTTTACAAATTCTAGCATACACATGCTTTTAGGGTGTATTTTGTCTACATGGTGCTTAAAAGTAAGTTTTCTGTCAAGAATAACTCCTAAGTCGTTTATAATGTCCTTTCTAATTAATTTTTGCGCGTCAATGGTATACTCAAAATTAATAGCACTTTTTTTCTTAAGAAGGAATTTATATTGGATTTATCCACATTTAGCTTCATTCCATTTACTGTACACCAGCTTACAAGCGCGTTCAAACATTGTTGCAAAGAATATCCATCCGTTGAATTATTAACATTTTGAAACAATTTTATGTCATCTGCGTATAAAAGATATCTGCACCCTGTGAACAATAAGGGCAAGTCATTTATAAATTTTAAAAATAAGAGGGGACCAAGATGGCTTCCTTGGGGAACCCCGGAAGTGATATATATTTTACAGGAAATAACATTACAAAACCTTACACACTGTGCTATCCACCTTAATAAAGTAGAATGAATGCCATACTTTTCAAGTTTGAAAAGAAGCAGGCCGTGGTCAACTTTGTCGAAGGCCTTACTAAAGTCAGTGTAGATCGCATCAACCTGGTTTCCTTTATCCATTTCTTGAAGAATATAAGAGTTATAATCAACAAGATTAGTAGTTATGGATCTACCCCTAAAGAAACCATGCTGATGCTCACTTATGACCAACTTCAGTTCAACACTTAACTTATCAGTCACCATTTTTTTCAAATAACTTGGGAATAGCTGACTAAATGGCAATTACCCGGTAATTATTAATATTTGATCTATCCTGTTTTTGAAAATTAGTATTAAACAAGAATTACGCAATGCACCCGGAAAAATACCATTGGATAGAGAAAGATTAAAAAGTTCTAGCAATAGTTTCTGCCGTTTTCTCAGGAATAATGGTGGCACACGATCGGGACCACTACCTTTATTAATATCAATGGATTTTAGTCCATGAACTAGGTCGAACATTTTTATTGTCAGAGAACTCAAATTAATCCTAGTTTCCATAATATGAGTGAAATCATTATACTATCAAAAATTATGGAATCAGCCCGCGACCGCTTCGCTGGTCGTTAATAAAAACTCAAAGTTCTCTTCAAAATGTGTATCTATTGTAACGCTCTTTGGTATAAAACATTTTTTGTCTTTCTATTTGTGGAATATATAAATAACGCTGATGGTTTGCCTACTCTGGAGCATGCAACATATAACTGCCCATGTGAAAATACTGGGTATTCTAAGTCTCTGCCACAAACTTCTAAAGACTGGAATTGTAACACCAAGGCGAATTAGAAATTGAAGCCTTTTGAAATTGAATGGTAAATCAGATGGGATTAGCGAAATTCAGGGGTCTTCTCCCTTATGTTTTCCTTTTAAAATTGTGACTTCGATTACATTATTCATTAAGCGCTCAATAGCAAGTCAAGTTCCGTTGCAAGGTTTTTGTTGATTTATATTCCGAAGCATGGATTGCCATGCAAATCTAGTGAATTAAGAAATTCTGTTGGATAGTTCACTACGTCATCTTCGTCTATAATAGTATCGATTGACTTATGTATATGATACTAATTCACCAATTATTCCATTTTGAATATCCCAATTAAAATCGCTAACATCTTTATTTTTTCCTGCCAATATTGCTCGTTCGCTCAACCAAGCATTATCTTTGTTCGCTGTCCAATATTTCGAAAAACTTTTTTAATCAATTCTTCTTTAGTTTGGGTAATCTCACAAACATTTTCCGACAGTGTTATTAAACCATCATCAATGAGCATTTTTGCCATCTCCAATATTCAACAACTGCTTTGAAAACTAAACGGCCGAAGAATCGTTTTGCAATTGGACACTCATAGCTATTTATTATCAATCTGATTGTGTTGACATTTCTCTACAAATAAGGTGATTTCAAGCATGCACTAATTTCATCCCCTGGAGTTTATTGTGGAACTACGGGCAATGTCTGTCGTTAATCACCGGCCAATAATATAAAGACACCACCAAATAAATTTTGATTGTTTTGAAGATCTTTCAATGTTCTATTCAAAGCTTTCTAATGACTTCTTATGAGCCATCGAGCATTTATCCCACACAATAATCTTACATTGTTGTAATACCTGTGCTGTTCGCAAGTTCTTTGGAATGTTACATGTGGGTGTTTCATTAATGTGAATGTTCAATATGGTAACTTCAGAAGGCCGATTCTGAAAAGCGAGGCAGATCGTATTGAATCGTACCAAGGAGGTGCGTTATTAGATGAAATTACTCTTTTCGGAATGAAATTTTCAAACACAAAAACCGATGATAGGTCAATAGACCAATTAAAACTTTTCAAAAACAAATTTATTTGGTCGTAATTGGCATTTTTAAAATCAAAGACTAATTTGTTCTCACAAGCCTTTGGTTGAGTTCTATCACGATGAAAAAAGCTAAGCTTAAAAGACTTATGAAAAATACTTGTTTTGTTCGTAATAATAGATAAAGTCTCTTTTAAGACAAAGTTATCAAAAATATTTGTAAATACAAGATCAAGAACATTTTTAAAATTATTTTGTAAGCTACAAATTTGGTTATATCCATTTTTATAAAAAAAATTCAATAACGGAAGATTGCTGCTCAGTCGTTATATTAATAAGATCAAAAATTAAATCGTTGTCATCGCAGGGAATCCAGGTCAATCCTGGGAGATTGAAATCACCAAAGAAGGAAAAGTCATCAGCATCATTGAGTGAAGATAAAACGTTAGAAACATTTCTGGTTGCAGTATCGTAAGTTGCAATGGTTTGACATGGGTGGTAGCAGCACCCGATATAAATATTTGTATCTTCAACAGCGATCTTAGCCCAAACTTGTTGGATTAAATTATTATCAGATGATAAAGGCTGTATAGTTGGAGGGAAACAAGGCAATGAAGTATGAATGGCAAGTAAAACACCGCCTCCTTTATTTTGAGTCGAGTCCGATCACATCTGAAGACTTGCCAGGATGAGTCAAAGATATCTGCATCAAGATGATAACTTTTCAGCCAGGTTTCAACAAGTACAATAATATTTATTGTATTCACAAGAACTGTGTCTAATTGAGTTCGAATAGTATTAAAATTTGCTGGGTGAGTCGTATACTTTTTATAAATTCTTTAAAAAATACTAAATATTTATGTCATTTAAAAAACTATAAATTTATCTGATTTAATTTGACCATCATAATCTTGGCCCTGATGTGGTTCTTAAGAAATTTCAAACCTCACCCTAACATTGTAGCCCCCACAGTATTTTACAATCCATCATCACCTACGCCATTTCAGTTCATACAAAAAATCAAAAGCGACATAACTTCCTACTTTCTTTGCCGAAATGCTCTAATAAATACTTGTTATTTCAAAACGTACAAATTTAATGGTTGGTCGTCAGAATCACATTATAAATTATCCAATATATGAAGCTCGTTGGCCACCACCATCGTCAACCACCATAATCATCAGCGGTGGGCCACTCTATCTCCATCTTCGGGCTGTTTTTTTTTTTTTTTTTCAATTAAACCGAATAAATGAATTTTCTTGTCGAGTTCAAATTCTTCGTAGCGCCCATCATGCCAATGAGCATTGACGTCGAGATCACTTAGAAGCTGTGCACTGTGTCTTGTTTTACAAGCTACGAACGATATTGTTCAAAAAATATAAAACACACAAACGTCTAAATCTAATTGGAGACCACCATCACGCTACTTATGCCGTATGATGCTGTTGAGATTGAGAAAGATTATGTGAAACCCCAAAAGACGCGAAAGTGGTCCGATTGTAGCTAGCTAGCTACCCGGTTCTCTGATGATGGGCTTGATGCGGTCATATATACCTACGGTTGATTTCTATCTCTGTCTTTCACTTTGGCTTATCACAGTAGGAATACGAGTACAGAGAGTTCTTGAAGCTTGTTTCGAGGACTGCAATAACGACGCGATGCCGACATCAACAACGTCGCGTCGCCAGCGAAACCTAATATCGTGGGTGAGCTCGTTGTCTCTCTCGTTGGGCTGCTTAAAAACGTCAATCACTCAATTAAAGCCAATTATTATGATGGAACGTGATTTCCCAGGCCGAAAAGCACGCCAGCAAAAAATTATCCTCAAGAGAGGGATAATAGTGCAGCCAAACCAACCCCTCCTCGCCTTGTCCGATGACCGACGAAGGCGAGTGACCATTACACCATAATCTGTGCATATGACGAGCGAGGGAGCTAAGAGCAAAAATGTGCAATTAGAAAATGAAAAAAAAAAAATGGAAAATTTCGAAAATTGAGCCGCAAACGAGATCACTTGGTGATGGACTGCCTGCATGATGGTGGGTTGCTGCATTTGCATTATTTTCCTTGTTGGTAAGGTGATGTGAAAGACTCGGTTCGGTCGTCGGTATGGTTTGGTCATTCGCCCTATGTAATTTGATTGCACATCATTATCATCATTGTCGTTCGGCTTTCTCTAGGAAGACCCTCCTCCCATCAAGTTTGGCTTTATTGTCTCCTTTCGTGTGACATAGCTCCTCATCCGTCCCATCGTGTTCGTTTGAGTATAGAGTCAAACATAGTCATTTGCATGTGCACTCTTTCCGTGTGTTTCTGTTGCAATCATTTACGCTTTTTCCATGCAACAGACACACAACATGAAACAATGGCTGATGGAGTCGCTAGCAGGCCACAGCGACAGCGATCGAATCCCATCTCTTGCGATGCGTGATACAAAAGACATCGATGCTCAGTTGACTTGAAAGTGATCATTAATTTAATGACATAGTTGGGTATGATCTATCATAGACAGCCACTGTCATAGTCTCAAAGAGAATAAGGGAAGAATTGCTTCAAAAAGGGGCGTTTGAATAAAGGGAAATCAAGCAAATATAGGTAGGTATAAGAAAAAGAGTTTCACCACTTTCAACCATAGTTTAGTTAAACTCATTTTCTGTGCTAACCACTGTTTTTATTTTTCTTATACTTAAATAATTTGTATCTTTAAAAATTGAAGATGCAGCTCTTTTCACAAAATCCTGGATTGTTTTTTTTTTTTTTTGAAACCGGAAAGTTGTTTAATATTTTCAATATAATGATTTCCTGCCATAATTTATTACATGGTCGTATCGTTTCTGCTTGGAACAAAGGGTTGTAAGTCAGTTAAGAGTTTGCTAACGTGTCTCTTTCGAATTCTGACCAAATGCATGCTCATGAAGATTCCCAATATTTTTCTCCTAAAAGTTGAATTATTCACTAACCGATGCGTTTAATGAATGATCATAAATCATTTTTGTTAGCTTCTTCGACGTTAATCACATAAATTAATTTTTTCATGTTCACAGATTTTCCATATTTTAAGCATACATTTAAGCTAAGTTAATATGTATTAAAAAATAAAAAGAAATTTTAGTCCGATTAAATTTTAAATTCTCTTCAAATTATCTAAAAAAAAAAATCTGTGGAAGAACTGATAATAATTAAGTAGTAATAAAAAAGAACATTGAGGTTAAATCGGAGTCCATTGAAATCTAAACGGTAGGTAGGAGAAATTTCCACAACACTTTATGTTAGTTTTGCCCCAAAAATTTCCACAATGTTTGTCAAATGAATAATTTCTTCATATAATCAATTTAATCGTTTCCTCACCTGGCAATTTAATTTTTGAAAGGCCAATTGTTACCGAGACTTAACCTAAGGCGCATAAAATTCAAGATGGTATTCACTTTTGGGTAAAATAAAGTGAAAAAAATTCTGGTAAAGCCGCCTACGTACCAACATTTTAAATTTTAATGGACCTCGTTTGAACGCTAACTACCGCAAGGTTCGGAGAACGAACAAATTTCATTCGTTCCCTCGTGAATCTTTTAAAAGGAGTTTTAATTTGTATTCGATTGCTTTTTTATTTGTTGGCACCTTTAAAAAAGTTATGTTTTCACGAACAAATCAAATCTGCTGCTATAATAATTTTAACTTTCAGAAAAATATGATCCGCTCGCGAATTTATCACTCGGGAATCATCGAAGAACCATTCTATTCCAAGAGCTGGTGAACATTTTCTCAAAGTGTTGTACACCGTCTGCTTACATGTCATTTGCAATTCATGCAATCGATCTTGCAGTCTGATAGATGGATTCAGTTAGTAAAGGTAAAGGTTTGTAATTTTGTTTGTTGCATTTTGAAAGTGCATTTATTTAGGGGCGCGACATCGCTGCCAGACCGATGCGGCATGTAGTTGGCACTGATACAAATGAAATGCCCCGAAAATTTGGAGCGGTATAAAGCACTTTGAGTAAAGCTCTCGGATTATTCGCGAACTGATCAAATATTAAATAAACTTGTTTTTTTTCACAATTATTAAACTAAATAAACTAATTTGTTTTTTATTTGTATTTTCATAACCAACATTTTTGAATAAATGTTGGTTTACGTTTACCTACTAACTAAAGATTTTTTTCATTAGAATGCTTAAAAAATAATTTTTCTGCGTCATTTACATCAAATTAGATTTACCTACTTTAGTTTATAAATAACAACATTGTAATTGGTTTTTCTTTCATTTTGTTTTGTTCAGACAAACAAGTCCATGCATCAGTCTTTGAATAATAAGTCTCACATTAAATCAGCTTCTAATATGCCATTGTTTTTTCCATTTCAACAAAAAAATATATCTTAAAATAAAACACTTTACAACCGAAGTGAATGTATACTTCATAAAAAATGATTTCTTACGGATCTTTTCGCTTCCTTCTAGCGATTGAATTTTATTTTTCGGTTCACTCACGATCGTGAGATACAGAGAAACTAAAAATTTGTTCGTGAGCGAATCATTCATTTTTATGGATCGCAGATTCTTTCGTTCGCGAACTATATTTTGTATGGTTGAAAAGAATGAAATGAATCGTTTACGATTAGCAAGTGATATTGTACGAAAGTCCATGAGTGTTCTTTGAATTCTCAATAAAAAAATTTCAAATTTGCTCGGTTTTAAAATATGTTGTAATACATTTTAGTAGGTCTTAAAAGTAGTACGTTCGTGATACCTTTCGATGTGAGATACATTTCATTCAGACTTCAACGGTTTTCAAAACAATTTCAAGTGACAATATCTTACAGCAATTAAATCAAAATTTAATATTTCATTCGTCTGTTTTTCGGCTCGAAAATTTCGTGAACAAACATCGACCCCAAATTAATTTGATTATACACACAATGTTGTAACTAAAAATGGATATGGTTTGTAAAAAACCAATTGATATTTGTTTTTAATCAAAAATACTTCTACCAAAAATTACTAAAAATATTTAATTTTCGATTTTCTTACAAAAAAAAATACCAAGGGCACCAGTTTGAGAAGTTACTAGAGTTGGTCGCATACTTTATTGTGTTAAATATTTTTGTATTTATTCCTATTTTCGTGACCTTTTGGAAACCAAAAATATTATATTCTATTTATTTTCAACTGCGACGTTTCGTTCGTGTTAACGTATTTCTTGTGGATTGATCTTAAGAGCTTTATTTTATAATTTCATCAATTGCCTAAATAATTACGTAAGCACCTACGAAACGTCGAAATTGTAAATAAATATATTAAAGGAAATAATAAAGACCAACAGTCTACTTAATAATTAACAATAATATTTTCTATTGACTTTACTCACTAATTTAGTCATTTTTGACACTTTTGAAGTATTAGTTAAATAATGCATTCAAAGAGTCGTGCAAAATGTATGGTGCAAATTGCAACCATGAACTTACAAACTGTAGCATGTGCATGTATTCCGATGATGAACGGCGATAATTCAGTTGAAAATAAACTTAACTAGATCATTTTGTACAAAAATAAACTTCTCGGGCGCTATTGAGCAAAGTAAAAGAAATAAAATATTTCAAGATGGCGGCATTTCCCTTCCGGTACTACTCTTAAAACTTGGTTCTTTAATAGAAAACATGTTTCTCAACATAATCTCAGAAAAAAAAAATCCCCATCCAAAAATACAATAAATATCCTTCAATATTACATGTTGTTGACTAAATGCACTGCACCCAAATGTTTTTGACCGTTTTTCTCCAAATCTATCACTTATACGAAAAAAAAACGCGTGTGGCAGTGGCACAGTGGATATAGTGTTTGAATGCTAACCTGGACGTGTGGGTTCGAGCCCCAGTCTAGGAAGCATTCTTTTCTATATTCCCCAATTCCAACTGGATGCCACCCGTGGAATTTCATGAGATAATAAACATCTAATTCTCAATCCTCTGTGCCAACAAAAATCTTTCCTTTCCTTCTATTCCTTCTAACTGGTGCCGGGCATTGCATTTAAAAAAAGACCTGAGGTCTTACAGGCATATAGTTAAAATTATTATTATCATCTTTTTTGTGTTGAATTTTATGAGCTACAGTACCTTCAACTTTTGCAAAGAAACCTATTGTTTTCGATTAATTCAGAAAAAAAATGTGAAGTTTTCCCCCTTTTCAGGAAATGTTTAGGACAAAAAAATGAAGCTCTTCACCAAAATTAAACCTTGTCGGAATTTGTTCGAAGTGAATATCTCATTTTCCTGTACTATTAGGCGATTTCGAATTCAAGCCGACGACGAAACATTAAAGCCAACCTAGAACTATGGCTGTTATTATTTCCCCCTTGCTTCAAAATAAATCAGGCTTTTTTATATATATTTTTCATAAAGAACTTTGAAGATTCCACTTTTCTGCTTAAAATCAAATATCAAACTTTAACTGCTAAAGATGCCGACAAGATAAAAAAAGGCTGACAGAATTGTATCAATTCACCTACCCACAGGATCCAACAATCCTTTTTCATCTTTGTAAATAAATATTGCATTTATCGTTTTTACACACAAAATAAAAAAATGTTTCTTAGGCTAGGCGCATATTGAAACGCGTTCGACGCGAGTGACGCGACACAGCACAGCACAGGTTTTTGTAAACAATATAAATCAATAGCACAACGCATATAGATCGAGCGGCACGACACGACCTGACGCGCGTTTTCCTTAAATCGCTTGACCGAAACACAGTTTTCCAAATGAGACCGGCGCGTGTTTGCTTTTTTTTAGTCAAATAATTAAATAATAAACTGTCGTTGGTTTTGAAAATAAAAATCGTTTGCTCTTTTTTAGAAATTGCTTGTTTTTTTTAAAGTTTATTTCAATTATCAATATATCAGACGATTTTTTCTTCAATTAACTTTTATTTTGACACGAGACACGCGAATCAATATGCGGAGAACGGCATGACACGTTTCTATAATCGTGTCATGAGACGTTTGTCAGGTCACGTCACACGCTTCGGACGCGGCTCATTATGCTCCTAGCCTTACAGCATACATCCCATCAACACCCCATTACAAATTCTATTTTTAAAAACTTATTTTTTTACAACGAAATTAGTAAAACAGTGAAACAGTAGAAATTCCATCTATTTTTTTCGATTTTTATATTTGATTATGCGAATCAAAAAACAGGTCTTCTTAGCTTTTTGATAGCAAAGTGATAAACTTTGCTGAGCAATTACGTTCAGATCACTGAGATCTCGGAGATTTTACTTGAGAAATATAATGCATTGGGTAATTAACTTTGGAATTCTGTCTTCCAAAAAAATGCTGCTTCTTAAAATTAAGTTTTCTTTTATTCGTTTTGCAAAATGTTATGACAACAAATGTGTCAAATATGTTGTTTTTTTTTCAAATATTCTAAGCGATGCAAAATTTTCAGGGAAAAAGTTCAACTTTCAAAACTATAGGTATAGGTACCTATATACCTACAATCACAGTTTTAAAGTATTTAATGCTTATCATTTTTTTTTTTTTTCCTACAAAGCAGAAGTCTTCAGTGGCGAAACCTTTTGCGATAGGTTAGTAATTATAATATGAATTAGTTTTTGGTCTAGTGGAGTTGTGAAAGGTTGAGACACTTTAATGATAGTGCCATCATCTACCCACCTAGAGTGTGGTCATGCAATAATTTGTATAAATATATTTTCCCCATTGAATGGGAGAACTTCTTCTATTTTGTTTTTTTGCATTTTTCTGGTTTCACTTTGTTTAGCTATTCATCCTGTTATTAGTTTTGTTATTGAAAAAATGCGGTGACACATTACACACGGAAATTTCTCGCTTGAGTAATATAGCAAAAGGGCAATATTCCGACTGACGCTCTCTCTATTATATTGAAGGCACGCAATTTATGCTCATTTTCATCATAAACCGACACATACCTATTTATTTCTACCTATTCGTCGTTGAGCGCAACAGCCGGCCGTTTTAACTGTGAACGTTTTCCGTGTTAAAATTTAAACTTATTGTTGCATGTGGTAAAAAGTGAGCAATTTGCTTAGGCGATCACCTGGAAAGTTCATATATTTTAAAATTAAGTTGAACTGAAAAAAATGCAACAATTACGCATTTTCCATCAATTGTGTTTGACGTCAATAAACCCCCCATGATGAACACTTTGATTTAGAGTAAGGAACTTTTAGTGTATAAGGCATAGTTAGCTCCTAAAAATCTTCCAACAAGTCAGTTAATAGCTAAAAATTTATTTTTCAAGCCAAGTCAGTGAATATTATCATGACTTCCACATTTGCTTATCAGTGGCGTACGCAGGGGGGTTCATATATCATCGAAGAAAGTTTTTTTTTATTATTTTTAGTTCAAATTTTATTTTAATAATTTTGAAATTTAGCAGTATTTTCAATTTTAATTTAAAAAAAAATCTATAGACATGGATGTCGTATTGAAATCTTTAGTTCATACCACACGTAATATTGAAACCCAAAAAAAAAAATCCCTTGCAATCAGTCAAATTTCGCAAAATGATTTCACACATATAATTTTTTCCTTCTTTTCCCATTTAAAAAAAAGCCGGAATGAAGTAACGAATGAAGCGCACTAATTAACATAATAGATTTCCTTGATATCTTCTCTTTTTTATTGCTTTTTAGTGGTCAAATGCTTTAGTTATACTTTAACCAGTATCTTCGCGCTCAGTGAACGTATCAAATAGTCAAAAAATATTTTTAAATATCTGTAAACTGTATACTTTTTTGCCGAATGTTATTTCTAATTCTACGAAATAAGGCATCATAAGAAAGCTGTAGTCAATTGATGACATTTCGAAAAACTGCCTTTAATTTGTATCAGAGGTAGATAATCTTCTCAAAGTTTTTTAAGTTAATGGACCATATTCATTGTCGTTTTAAACTATTATGATTAGTTAAAACTAAAAAGATAACCTAATCATTTATTTTAGTTTTTGTCAATGTTGTATTTTTGGCGTTAAATAGTTTAATAAACTTTTATTTTGATAAGTACAGAAATCGAATTGGAATAAATTTTTATAATTGATCTTGTTTAAACTGTACTTAAGTAAAACATGATAATGAGAATACCTTTGAAAAATGTTACCATTTTTTTCATTGTATTTGTATAGCTACTGCTTCTGCTATTTTAAACTATAATAATGTCTGTTCCTTTACTCTAAATTTCTATGATTTTCTAAGCATTTTGTTCCCAAGTTCTGTCAATTTCATTTCTATTATATGAACTTGACAGGACTTTGGACTAAAAATCACAGAAACTCCAAGGAAAGGAACAGACTTAATAAATGCATTAAAAGACATAAAGGACTTGTAATAGTAACGTTATACGAGCGTTTTTGGTTGTGCATGTTGTCAGTTGGTGTACTTTTAGTTTATGTGCAATAAACAGTACCTTGGCTATGAGCTTATTTTAAAAAAAAACGGACATTTTATTTATTAAAATGTGAATACACTTTTCGCCTGTACCCCCATTACCGTTGACTATGTTTAAATCGAGTCCAAAAAGTGGATTTTTACAAAAAATATTTGTTTACAAAGAAAGAAAGGTAAAATTCATTTCATAACTATAGGGAGTATTTTGCGCGTTTTTCCTTTTGTTTTTTTTTTCTATTGAAATTTAACTTCTGGTGGTTGATAATACGAAAGGCTTTAATTTTGTTTGCTATTTTGTGATCCCTTAAAAAAATTCACCAAAATTGAGACTGAGTCCCCCCCCAAAACAAAATCCTGCGTACGCTACTGTTGCTTATGTACACTGTACGATCGAACTCGCGATAAGGAAATCCTTGAAATTAACGATACCAAAAACCATGAATGTGTTATCTTTAAGTGTTTTATTTTCATAATTTGGTTTACAGTAGGTACCTATTCCCTTTTGGGTTCTCTGTCGCGGTCACACAACTCCGTTGCTTTGCTTCACTAAGGAGATGTTCTGTCGTCAGTGAGGTAACAACCTCAACAGTTTCCTTGAACAACAGTGAGTTCATGGTGGACGGTGTTAAAAGTCCTGTGGTAAATCATTTTAAGGGTAGCAAAAATTCCTTTAGCGCCCGCTTAGTACCTATAACAACAAAAAAAAAAATGAATTATGAAAACAAAACATTTTTGTTTTTTACCAAATGTTGGTGAAATGTTCTTCAACGACACACTTGCTGGGAGTTTGCAAAATAAAGCCAATTTGTTCTTGAGAGCTTAAATGATTTTATAGGACAAATCTTCTTTCGCACTCGTGCAGTTGCTAGAGATCTGAAAGGCCTCGATTAACACAAATCCGCTGGCCCGGATAGTATCCCTTCCATTGTTCTGAAGAGGTGTTCTTCAACCAAAACCACTACGTAAACTTTTCCATCTGTCCTATACTACTGGTCTTTTTCCGAGTGGATGGAAAGTGGCATTTGTCTAGACAGTACTTAAAAAGGACGTATCTTCTTCTTCCTCAACAGCAGTGTATGATAAGCTAATTCTGATCTTGACGGCATTGTCCAATGGGGAATCAAAAACCGCATAGAACTTAATGCTTTAAAACGCAGCTGGCAACTGTCGCTCAAACGTAACCCGTCGCCGATGACGCTATCCATGAGCGGTACTTCCATTAAGGAAACCGAATTTATTCGTGCACTAAAACAATTCAACCGTAATACTCGTACTTCTAGAAATGTATATACATTTACCCTTGAGCCCAATATCGGTCGTACTATAATGCTTTACCCGGCCATTTTTATATTCAGAGGTTCAAAACCAATCGGTATCTCCTTTTAAATCCTCCATATTTTCTTAAAGCTCGCACAATGTTTAATCATTTAAAGGGTAGTGAAACCCGCTCTATTGCAGATAAAAGTTTTACCGGTAAAATAAAGAATTTACATAGGCAATTTACAGTGGCAAAGAAGTGTGCCTATACCTAGGTTCATTTTTTAAATGATATCTTATCGATAAGCTTATCAACCAAATTGACCAATACCTAGTTAGTTATTGTAGAATCAACTTATTTTATCAACCCTTATTCGAGAAATCTTCACAAGCAACACCACAAAGCCAGCGATTACTTATATGGCTTTTTCGAGTGGTATCTAATGCGGAAGAACAATTGGAAAAATGAATTCGGAAGCAATTTTCTCTTTTCAAAAGAAGAACTTTCATTAGGCGTTTTTTATTGGGCATTTCTATAGGCAGCGCAGCATATGTTACATGAAAAAGAATAGTGTGGATAAATAACGCAGTAAAAATAGTGCTGATAATAGTGTATATAAAGTTTTGGAATGTTTGGAATGGAACAAGAGTCTCTATTAATAGTGATTACATGTTTTATTCATCACTCATCACTACGCTTGCTATAGATTACCAATAAAAAACGCATATTGACACTAATCGAAAAGGAATTACACAATTTTCTTGTTGGGCTAACCAGGCGCGAACGCATGAACGCTCGAAATGTATGAATTTAACTTCCTCGCCATACAATTTCACTCTTAATTTTGAATTTTCAGTTTAAACCCCCTCCCCCCCGAAATTGGTTCAACCCCACCCGAAATTTTTTCCTGCGTTCGCGCCTGGGTCTAACTGCTCCGACACTGAGTAAAGCTTATATTTGCTATCTAATTAATCTTATAGTCCGGAAAAACAATTCGATACTTTCGTGTTAACGCTTTTGGTTTCTATACTGAAATCGAATTCAGAAGAAGAACTATCATTCTGACACCAATCGAAAAGGCCATTCAACAATCACTTTCTTTCTAAATACGTTGGTAGCAAACTATGCGTGACCAGAATAACAGAACTCACGTTTGTTGCCTATAACTAACCTAAATCTAATTATATTTAAATCTACATTTCAAGTTCCATTATTTCACTGCTACTCGCCTGCACATCACGACTGTCAAATTTTTGAATTCAAACCCAGTTGATTTGACATTTCCTCATAATCAAAAACAAAACAACAACAAAAAAAGTGATTTATCCATAATAGGTTACATTTTGAAAATCACACAAATAATATTCATTCATTCAATCGAGAACGTAACCATTGCTCAAAAAACCATTTTCTCAAAATGACTGACATTTCACTAAAAAAGCAGAAGATACATACATACCAACATAAATATTATCGAATAGATGGGGGAGGAGGGATATATCGTGTCCAAGCATATAATTCATTTAAATTTCCAAACCAATCACATATTGGGCCCACTGTTGTGTATCACCCAAAAGAAAGAAACACCTCGCGGACCTGTCAAAGCAAAAGAGCAAAACGTCAACGGCAAACAAAAACAAAAACATATTTTATAATTTTATTTTTTTTATTTTCCCAGTGGTGGGGAAAGAGAACTAAAATATCCCCACAAAACTACCATCTGACTCCTCCTTGAAATACGATCGTACAGTTTGCAGTCGTCCATCACAAAAATTTCATTTTCTTTTATTATTCCCTTTTGCGGTGTTTTTCTTTAAGTTTTTATTTCATTATCTCAGTTGTTCTCCCTCTTTATGGGGCAAATTCACACACACACACACAAATACATTCACATATTCATAGTTACATGGTGGGTTTCGTTTTTTTTTGACATTCTTTCTGGTTTTCGGACTAAACAAAAATGACAGACTCCGAAAAATGATTTTTAAGGGGTACTACGGATAGGTGTGGTGAGTTTAAAAGGTGGATTTGCGTAATGATATTTCGACGGAGAAATATGTTTATAAAAAAATCAACGAGGGGCGGTACCTAGAAAATCTTGTGCAGATTTTTTTCCCCAAATGTGTTAGAATTGGTGTTAATTAACGCTTTGACCTGTCGATGTAGGTATGGTTGTAGAGATAGTAATAATAAGAAAATGTTGCTCACTTTTTTTTTCGCCGTAGCCCGTAGGTAATGGTGTCTCTAAAAGAAAGGTGTATATGTAGGTATTAATTTTTGTGGTGAGATTTAAAATAATTATTTATGAAGGATTAATTTCAGATCATGAACTCAAAATTACGTACAGCAACAGCTGATGTAACTTATATAAGTATAGATAGGTTTGTTTTCATTTTTGGTGCGGGTATGTTAGATGGTATAAAAACAGAGCCACAACGCATGCATTGTGACTTACTGACTCTAAGTACATAGATTCATTTTTCGCGTGTTGTTATTTGTGTTTTGAGTTGGAAAACCTCTAAGTCGTCGGTCGGTTAAAGAGTTAATTCACTAACGTCCTTTTTGTTTGAACATTCAGTCACTCCTTTTTCACACTTTTGACTTTGATCGCTGCAGTTTGCTCAAGGCTTTATTATTTAAATACAAATTTACAAATTATGGAAAATGAATTTGTATCACCTAATTTATTTAAAAGTTAAGTTACACTTAATTTGCAAACACGATATGGTAACAGGTATGTAGTTTGTTCTCACTGAGCCTGAAGTTGCGCAATTTTATGAACTTTATGTCAAAATTATAACCAGCGCCTACACTGTAACTTAGAACCTTTTGATTGGTCCTACTTAAGCTTTGATTCTGATATTGTTTGAGAAATATTCAAATTGATTTAAAAAATATAAGCAGATAAACAGATAGGTACAAAAATAAAAATGGCAAAATAAAATAATTTTTAAAGCTTAACACAAAATGACAGCTAAAAATATTTGCTCATAGTTTTGCCACTTTATCAAAAAACTGGTATAACTGTTATAAAACGCAATTTCATTGACATTGCGTGTATATGAATTTGTGCAAATAAGATTATTTCGGCAAATAGACGAGGTGAATTAGGTTTTGACCACCTTGAAAGAATTATTTACAGGCTGAATTTTGTAGAAAAATTCAGAATAATGTTTTTTAGATCCTATATAGCCGCTAGCTGTTTATCTTAGTGGGATAACCCCAGTGTGGATTTTTGGGAACTTGTTTATACAGGGTGTCGCACAGTCAACGGACTTGACGAAAACCATGGTTTCCTCCGATAATTTTAAGTCGAGAAACTTGAAGTAATTTGCTCGTTTTTGCTTCATTTTGGAGTTACCTATAAAAGATTTTATGACTTCTTGGTTTTTTTGTTTGTGTTTACACAAGAGCGATTATAGAAGTTTTCATCCGCCCTATAACTTTTTTCTATGCAGAGAACGGAACATTTTAAATGCGTTTTTTGACTTTAAAACAATTTTTTTAGAGAACACGTTCATAAACGTTAATGAAGCTGTTCACCAAACAACGAATTTTCGTTAAGTCAATGAAATATTCAGGTATATTAGGTTACGTAAAAGGCCATTTATGAAATTTTTCGTCGATTCAGTGAATTTATTTCATTAATTAATGATATATTTCGTTAAGATCAACGGTGGCGTTAGGCAATAACGCACAAGTAAAAAGAAATCAAATCGAATTAAAAATATCGCCCAAATATAATAAATTGGAAATATTACACAAAATTACTTTTGCTCCAAATTATAAAATGGAAATGTCACCCAAATATTTTGAATGTAAATTGTGGTTGTAAAGTTTTCGCTTTCTTTCCTCGATTTTGGACTACTTTTCCAAACAAAATTTCAACGGAATTTATTGATACATTTTACCCAGGCATAAATTTCAATAGTTTCATTCATCAAGAGTACCTTGCGTGGCATGCTTTCCGGCTTCAAAAAATGTTAACTCCCTTTTTGGGATCTCTGTTCCGCTCACGCGATTCCGACGCTCCGCTAAGGCTAGGGCCATATTGAAGCGCGTTCGACGCGAGTAACGCGATACAGCACAGCACGAGTTTTTGTAAACCATATAAATACGTAGAGCGACGCATATTGATAGAGCGGCACGACATGACCTGACGCGCGTTTTCTGAAAATCGCGTGACACAGTGATCGAAACACAGTTTTCCTTGCGAGACCGGCGCGTGTTTGTTTTTTTTTCCGTCAAAAAAATAAAATAATAAACTGTCGTTCGTTTTGAAAATAAAATATTGTTTACTATTTTAGAAATTACTTGTTTATTACTTTTTTTAGACGATTTTTGCTTCAATTAATATGTATTTTGGTACGAGACACGCGAGTCAATATGCGGAGAACGGCGTGACACGTTTCTAAAATCGTGTCGTGCGACACTCGTCAGGTCACGTCATACGCTTTGGACGTGCCTCAATATGCGCCTAGCCTAAGGGTATGTTAAGAAGCAAGGCAGGCGTCTATGTCAACAGTATTCTGGACAACAGTATTTTTTCAGAAATAGACGAATGCAATAGTATTCAAATTTTCCTAATCGTGTAGCTTTATCAAAATAGTTTCAGTAAAATACCAACTCGCAGTATTTTGGTTTTGGGTGATATTCCCTTGCATTTGAGCGTTTTTCATTAGTTTGTAATTGATTTTACAATATTTCCTTTTTTGGCCTTGTTTGTGTATTTAAACTTAAAATTTTGTTCTAAAAAATAAAAATTTACAAAAAAATGGAAATAATGCCCTAAACAGAAAAAAAAAATCACCTACAACAAACATTTGTTCAGAGTTCAGAGTTTTTTGGGCGATATTTCCAAATCGGCTTGGGTGTTATTGCCTAGCGCCAAGATAAATATGACCCGAGAGTGAATAATATTGTTTAAACTCTTTGATGACATGCTATTGTTATTGTCTTAAACATCTATCTACTCTCGAATCTTTTATCTAAATTTTAGGAAAAGTTGACCTGATGAGTTAAAGTCAATCAAAGAAATGTGCAAAAAAATATCAACTACAAATTATATATATTTTCGGAAATACTCTGATAACTTTAGGATACATAAAATATGTTCTGTTACTTCCAGCAATTGTTTCTTTTAAAACATATAAGAAATGAAAGCATCCAAAAAACTATTGATGCTCTGTTTGCTCAGTTAATGATGCAAATCAACTGTTTCGATTGCGTTTGGGGACTTGCTAGCTTGACCAACATTTTCTCATCTGAGGTTTGAAACTTATGGCTTCGCATCAAATAAGCCTCCGATGGATTTCAGAACTCAACCTCATATATTGTGTCTTCTGAGAAAACCCTTTGTTATAAAGATTATTCCATATTCTTTACCAATTTCAGCTGAAAATGGGGAGATAGACCTCCTTCTACAGAACAAAATGCTTTTATTTTGTTCGTCTAAAAGACTCCGTTATTTAATTGTGTTGGCAAAATTATCATAGGAACACTTGTGAAGCATTAGTCGCGAACGCGTGAATGTTATTGTTTCGGACGCAATTCATGGTGTTATAAAAGTTGTTCTTTGTTAAAGATTTTTTTTTCAAAATGTAGTACCTACCTTCCTGGGTATCATATACCTACCTATTCTATAATATTTGATGCTCTTTTCAAATTAGTTTTCAATAGTTTCCTCTGCGAAGAATTATATTCGAGGAGAGCTCAAATTGACCCCATTAAATGTCTGTTTCAGTTTGTGTTGGAATCTTTACGTCATCAAATGCATCAGCGCCATCGGTTCAACAATTGAGTTCATTGAGCAGATAACCAATTCGTGATTTGAGTATATTGGTATTCCACCTATTGAAGTTCACTCTCATTCACACAACTAATGGCTTTCAAAATATCTAATTTAAAAGCAGACATTAAAAAACTTTTAAAAGGATTTATGCAAATCTCCTCTTAATTTTTCCAAGGCAAATAATGTTTGAAGCATTATTTGCTGGATTTTGACGTTTGATGTCGATTTGACGTACGTTTGATGTATTCGAGTAAATATCATATAACACGAATTAAACATAATATTTTCTGTATATGTATATGCGCCTACTTTGAATAAAGCTTTTAGTAAGTTCGGCGTTCTGTCTACGCTGCTAATACGAAGGAACAATATAATACCTATGGAAACGGAAAATTGACCCTAATAAAGAAGATGGTATCGGCTTTGATTTTCAGCTGTTTTATTTACCAGAAATTCAAATAAATACCTAGATACTTCTTATTTGTCCGCAAACAATTACTTTATCGTTTGGGCAATCATTCCTGACTGGCTACATCAATTTTGATTGTCGAAAATCTTATCTACAGGCATTGCAAAACAAAATATTTGGTCTGATTTCTTTTCGTCATTTTTGTATTGGATTTTCGTTGCGAATCAGGAGCTTCTATAGACTTTAATAAAAACAAAAATACTATCTACCTCTATCAAAACCCTTAACCATCCGACGGCAATCGGGGTGACCCACCACCCCACTACTTAGAAAAACCGTAATATCTTTTGTTTCTGTTATTGTTTCTTCCCCTCGTTCGATCTATTCTCTAATTACATTGTAGGTAGTTAGTTGCTTGTATTAGCTTGTCGAGGTAAGTCATAATTTTTGTTTCTTTTAATTTTAAAATTTTACGTGGGGTTACCAGTAACCCCGTTTACTGTTTACGTGTACCTACTTTTTTTTTCTTGGACTAACTTTGATTTTTGGTAACTTTTCGATGGTGCTTTATGTTGATGCTAAGCACTCGAATGCCCCGATAAACAAGTTTCGAAGTAATTATTTGAAGAATTTGGCATTAAAACTGGCAGAGCCCCATATTAAAAAGGTCGATTGACTACAAATTTGCCGCGAGAATTACGATGCGCTTTACACGATACTCTAAATATGACGGAAGGACCTCCTGCAAATGAACCCCCGGCGAAATTACAGAAGCAGGCAAGGTGTGCACTGTGTCCAAGAAAACGGTACAAAAAAGTTAAAACTTCTTGCATAAAATGCCAAGTTCCCGCTTGCTCTGAACATCGCAGAGATATTTGCCTTAACTGCATATGATGTAAAAAATTATGTACCTAGATTTTAAAAAATCTCAAAAAAAAACTTTTCTCAGTTTCCTTTTAATGTCGATCTTATAATAAATAAGAATTTATTTTCAATAGGCACCTTTATCTACCTATTGAAACCTACAATACACAATTACTACAAGACCTCTAGAATAATCTAATTTTCATGACAAATTTGATCTATCAAAGCCGTTGGCATTAAACCTAACCAAAACCCATTAAAGGACAAACCCAAATAATGAACGCTTACAAATATACCTACTTACAACTTCGTCCATGCACATTGCACATACCTTCCTTATGGACTTAACTAACCACCATTTGCATTTCGTATACATATCTTTACCTTTGTCTGTTCAGCCATTTCCGTTCTTTTCATACCTATACCATCTACTACCAACATCGAGCATCTTCAGCTCCCGTCAAAATTGAGTGAGATCCCATCAAACTTCTAAACGTAATGACTTTGCTAAAACTTCCTAAAGTGTAGATTACCATTTATTGGATTATGGACATTATTCCGCATTTAACCACACCTCATCGGTGATAAATATAATCAAAATCAACCCTCAAACTGACACCCGTCGCCGCCGTTGTCATTCGATTTAACTCACCACAAGCCGTTTACTGCGCATTCCCACCTTTAAATGGTGTTTTTCGGAGTTAAAAAAAAAACAATCCACAGAGGGGCGCTTGCTCTGAGGTGAGAAATTGTCGTATGAAAATCTCACCAACGATTCTATAGCAACTACTCACCTCACCATACACACATGTGTACAGAAAATGGGAATTGGAAGAAGAATTTGTGGCTGAGCATGGAATTGCTGTAGGTATACGTACATATACCTATGCATACAACGTAAGCCGATGATGATGAGTTGCTCCAAGTATAGCGCGAGTGAGAATAACTTGTGGGCGCCGTACGTTACGATTACGAGACGCGAACGTGCCACTGTCCCTCTACTCTACAGCACTCACTTTACGTGTCCGTATTTTCGCGAGATATCTACTTTTTTATCGCAGGGCGAGTTAAATCTCAAATAGAATACCTAGAGTGGACTGGTACTGGTGGTGTTGGTTGCTGGCTGGTTTGCCGCGTCATATCGACTTTTTTCTTTTCCTCCACCATACGATCCACCATCATCATCCGTCGTTTTCATTTTGTGTGGTGTCAGTGGTGCTGTTGCGACGAGGACGAGTCCAGATTTTCCACTGAACTGACAGATCATTATCCACGTCGGCTCACAGACTCAGACCGAGTGAGAGTGCTGGTGCTCTAGAGTGTTGGGGATTTCATCTTTTATTTCGCCAGTTGTTTTTTTTTTTGTTTTTGTTTGTTGGTGTTGTCTTGTTGTTGTTTTGCTGTTTTTGGATAAAGCAGCGCATCTCATCGTGTCGGTTCGGTCGTCGGAGTCGCCTGCCTTCATTATCAACAAACGCGCCAATGTTTTACATAAGCGAATTTGGTTTCATGCGACAAAGTTTGTTTCCATTGACGGGTTATGTGTGATTTTTCTTCTTCGTTTTTGTTTTTAATAATTCGCTCCTTCTTCTACCAACAACTACTGTGACTGTAATGCGATTGTTTTTGGCGACGGCCTTTATTGATATTCATTTTCGTGAGATGCTGTTACATTTTATTAAGGATTTGTACTAGATTTATTAAAATACAAATTTTATCATCATAAACCGTCGCGTTTTATAGAATCTCTAAAAATTGTATTCGTGATTGAGTGAACAAATTGTATGTGTTTTTTTTTTGTCCAATTGTGATTTTGTGAGAATCAAAAATGTGGAATATCTTTCCGAGTGAGAACTCAAATAGTAAATGTTGTATATACCTATGTGAATTCGTGTATCTATTAAATAGATAGTTTCATTCATTTACCTAGATATACCTATAACTTGATATACCTACCTGCATATATAGGTTGAATATATAAACAAAAGTGTGAAAAAGGTAAATTCATTGGAATTTTAAGCTTTTACCGACAAAATACTCACATATCATTGGGATTTATTGGCGTTTAATTGCAGTTTCGTGGAACTAGTAGGTATCTACCTATCTTATTGGTACCTGTGTAGGTACATTAACATGCATATGTGTTATTTCACTCTGTTTTTTATGTGTAGACCTGACAGATAAAATCAATGATAGACAGCAGACACCTAATTTAACTTTAAGCTGATGTCTAGCCTGTTTGTGGTGTGTTTCCCTTATCAAAGTAAATGGGACTAGGTATTAGAAAAGTGTTTTTCGTATGAATTTTTTACATTTATATAGTAAAGTTAGGTATTGGTCT
The DNA here is from genome assembly GCA_949320155.1 of Melangyna quadrimaculata. Lineage (NCBI taxonomy): Eukaryota > Metazoa > Arthropoda > Insecta > Diptera > Syrphidae > Melangyna > Melangyna quadrimaculata. The sequence continues at coordinate 101,896,168 of OX439483.1, read as the reverse complement.
GTTTGGGAACTTGAAATTTTTAACAAGTGATTTTTCCTATGCAGTCTGACAGCAAATTGCGAAAAGGCGTAAAATTATAAGAAATGTCAAGTTACCAAACAAACTGCTTAGTCTACTCGAAGTAAGGGTATTTTATTCGTTGCTTTCTGTCCTTTTCCAAAAGTCGACACACCGCATTATTCTCCTTCACAAACTTCCTCATCTAAATAATTTGTCCGAAATTTACTTGTTACTGTAAACCTATGTTAAACTTAGCACATATACGTCTTAATATCTTCGTATAAAAACGTAGTCAATTTTACCTATCTAAAGCTTCACCTACATTTAAAAGATTTAAAGTTTTTTCTTAACAACGTTAAACATTCGGAACGATAACGAATTTTTCGCCTGTCAAAATTTATTGCATTGCATGACTTTAAACGATAAACGAGGGCGTCCACATTTTCAAGATACGACGTCGCCATGTTGAACCGTTGAAAATGATGTCAACTGCGGACGTTTCGCAGTGGCTCCGAATGTTTCGCGTTGGTTTGGGGAAACACCTATAAGGCCGTGTGTCGAAAGATTGACATTTCGATACTTTTACGTTTTTCAACGTATTTATCTAGGTCATTAGTATCAAAAATTAAATTTGGGATCAAATTGTATCCTAAGGTTCCACTTTTGACTTTTCATTTACTACGACTGGCGAAGGACTCATTTGACAAGATACAAAAATTAAAAAAAAATAGTTATTGGTTGTTAATTTATTTATATCAGCCACAGTCAAATGCGCATAATAAAAATGAAGAGTGGAAACCTAGCATATACTTATATGCTCTAATGGCGTGACTTTATACGTGTAAACACGACAAATTAAAGAAATTCCAATCCAATTGACACATGGTCGCAGGCTTTCCCAAACCAATGCTAAACATTCGAAGCGACAACGAAACTTTCACCCTATTGCAGATGTCAATTGTCAAAACGAAAACAGAAGATTTTGACGTTTTTCAACCAAATTGATTAATTTGTTTCGCAAACGTCAAAATTCTTACTGGCAATTAACATCTGTTTGGAAACTTGATTTTTTTCGCAACTAAAACTGTCTCAATTCATAAAAGACAATTGTTGCAAAAAGTTTCAAAAATTAAAAAGATTAATGAACTGAATTTATATCAGTAATCAATCAAATTGTTATTATGTTTTTTTAATTTATTTGTTTATTTCTAACTTAGCATTTTATTTACCTATCGAAATAGAATATTTCCATTTCTTCGCGTTGGTTTGGGAAATCCTGTTGGACAATTGTGACAAAATTTGTTCGTACTGAAGAATGTTTGCTACAACTACTTTATTTTACGGTTCTATTTTGAGGCAAATATTAATTCACAGATTATGATTAACAATTTCTTCAATATTCCCAATAAAAGCAAAATGTATCAAAACGACTTTTCGCCTCATATAAATAGATTTTTTTAATGAATTTTTTCTGACAGAAAAGAACAGAAACAGTCAAAAAAGTACAGGATTGTATGTAGGTGCGTGTTCCATGAGCTGTTCTTAGGCCTATCGCTTTGTGTTCAATGAACTCTGAATTGCTGTGCTTATTAGTTTTAAGTTTGTCAATTTCATTTTTTTACATGAACTTAATAGGACTTCGGACTAAAAATCACAGAAACTCAAATTAAAGGAAGAGACCAATAATTGTCTTCATCCACTTTTAAAGTAGAGTAAGTAAAGGAGAACTGTTAAAAATTATTGAATTTAAAATTTCTCAGGTGACACAATATCCAACATGAAGTTGTACTTTTCTGTTCTTACTTTTTCTGCAAGCTTTCACACATTTGTGCTGTTTTGTTCTGATATCGAATTTCTTCATTTAAATGAACTAAATACGAGTTTATTCAAAAGCATCAAAATCTTTACTTTTATAAAACTCAAATTTCTTTCGGTATTTATTTTTGAAAGCAAATCCATTTTGAGGTAATTTTCAATTACTTTCCCACACAAATCGGCTACTATCAACAGTTTTCAATAGCTCAAGAGTTTAAGGACTATCAGAGTGAGCACGTTCTATCAGATTAGTTTATCTTGAAGAAGTTCAACGACGCGACGCCCGACGCTTAAAATCTCATTATTTCGGCGCCCAATTGACTTCAGCAAAAATTCTGGGCTTGGGCAACTATTCGTACAATTAAGCCAGACAATTGGTAGTGAAGTGACACACATCCTTGTGACGCTGTTAAGCTGTTAAACCACATATCTCTCAGATCGATATTTTCAATTTCTGGTCAAACATAAAATCGATTAGCATTCGCACAAAGCGTCAGTGTATGAGAACCCTGAAAAATCGATGAATTTGGGTCTCAAACACGCTTGCATTGATTTGTTCAACGAGCGACTGCTCCGATGATGCCAATTGCACGTGTCTTACAACATTCATTGCCTCGCTAATTGCCCAAAAAGGTGAACGTCAAAATTTATTGATTCAATGATAGAAAGCAATATAGTTGCTTTTCATTTACCGGACAATATTGCCCTTGCCAAAGCCATTGGCGAAATTCAAAGAAATGTTAATAGAAAATAACAATTTATTGCATCAAATCCAGTCTCTTTGAAATTGTGCAATCAGAAAAATCTTTGATTATCGAACTGATAAATCACCAAATGTGTTTGTTTAACATTTCCAAATTCAAATTTTGCGCTGTTAATGGTGGGAATCGCTAATTAGCTGATTTTAATTACTACATGTGAAAGTTAAATCAAAAATTTAACCCGATGTAACCGGCCAAAACGCGAGATGTGAAGGTGATATTTGCAACACTGTTTTGTGCACTATAGTTAAGCGATCTGAATTTTAAAATTATAAACTTTAAACGAAAAATACAGGTTGAATGATATTTAAGTTTGACAGCTGTCAAAATTATATAGCTATATTTTCCGAACCACGAAATGGATAACCCTACATTTACCTGGTTAATATAACCAATAGCGCGATGAGTAATGCAAAAGTTCCAACTGTCACTGAATATTCGTCGGTATTTATTAAAGGTGAGAATATTTCTATAATTGAAATAACTCGAGACATGTCAATTTATTGAAGTTCAGACTAAACAAGTCTTGTTTATGCTGAACCTCCGCCGGGATTGTAGGCATACTTCGGGAAGGAACCTAGATTTGTGTCCAAAGCCAAAAGAAGCACTCATCATTTGGATGGCGAAAAAGTATTACAAATGTCATAAATTAGCATTTGTCCAGTCTCGTTCTTTTAAAAAAGTGTCTTTAAACGAGAATTTATAAAGCATTTTTCTCCACAAATACCAAAAGGTAGTCATTATCTCCATCAGTTGCACAAATATTTGTACGCAGATAAAAAATGTGAACTCGATGATTTTGGCGTACAAACCCGAGGTGTAACAATGGTCAAAATAAGGAATTGGATAATATCCAATGGCCTACCTGAACCTGAAGTAGAGGTTTAGCGTGAGTTAATTCTCCATAATTGGTGAATCCAAATCATAAACCGAAGCTAATCCACGTTTGTACATCTGGCTCTTACGGCCAGTTGTGTAGAAAAGTGGTTCAGCATTTTCAGCGGAGATAAAATATTTTTTACTCACCCATTTCGGCGGATTAACTTCGGTTAAACAATAATAGTTCAGAGTTCAACTGTCTAATAATAACCAACACCGTACTTTTTTTTTTATATTTAGCGCGCACAAAAGGGGTTATGAATACCCTTGAAATGTTTTTAGCATAGCACGAGCGATTAGGTAAGTAGGAGAGGATTTAAAAGGAGATACCGATGCACATTGGTTTTGAATGTTTGCACATCGAAATGTTGGGCCGGGTAAAGCATTCCACATTCGTGTGGTGCGACTGAAGAAAAAATCTCTGTATTTTACAGTACGTCCGCAGTTGGGCTCAAGGGTAAACTGATGGGCATTCCTAGAAGCGCGAGTATTACGGTTGAATTGTTTAAGGGGAGCGAATTCATTCCTGTCGACACGCGCACACAGGAATGGTTGCGAGTTCTTAGTCACTAGGCCCAGGTTCTTCACGAGCCCTTGTGCCACGCAATTTATTTAATTTATTTCATTTATATGTACCTGAATCGTGGTTGAACGGCTGTTAATCCGCTGAGGAACAGTTTGTTCAAAGCTAATCATATTAACACATGATTTTTGGTATCGAAGATTTTGCTCCATCAAAACCTGAGAAAGCGGATCCAAACCTTTTTTTGGTAAGTATTTTGAAAACAAAACTGAGATTTTTTACTGAGGAATTCTGTTTCTGCTGAGGCCCTCTGAAATCTCTTTATCATGCCAACACGCCTAATGGCATAAACCAAGGAATAGTAGCTTTCCGAACCGTCAAAAGAAGAAGTCACTCATATTGTACTGAAATAAAATGCATCGTCCTTCTCTTTTATTTCATTTCTTCTTCACCAAATGTCAGTTTCACTTTCGTAGGGAGCGCTCAACCAGCGCTGTTCTCATAAAGCAAAAGTGGATGAAACTAAACAAATCGAAATTATGTACGATTTTGATTTCCATGTATTCTCCGACAATTATATAGTTGTACCTTAATTCTCAGTGGTGACCCCACCTACCAATTTTAAAGTAAATAACATCGGGATAGTTTATAACAGTATAAGATTCTGCCATTATTAAATAAAACATTTTGATCTAAAGAAAATCATTTTAACTCTTAAATCAGTAGATATTGCTTTTTTATGCTCCTTCACATTTCTAGATTCACTTCTAACAAGCCTTTGTAGTAGCCCGTAGCGTAATGGTTAGTGCGTTCGACTGTCATGCTGGAGGTCTGGGATCGCTTCCCAGCCTCGTCCACCTAAAAACTAAAAAGTTTTTTTTCAGGGCTACTGCCTCTTGCGAGGAATTGACAAATCCTCCAAGAGTATCACTTATCACGAATAAGTGCTTCTCGTCTAGCCGTTCGGACTCGGCATAAAATTGTAGGTCCCTTCCATTCCTATCGAAAGGCGTACACAGGAATGCTTGCGAGTTGTTAGTCACTAGGCCCTGGTTCTTCATGAGCCGTTGTGCCACGCGATTTATTTATTTATTTTTATCTAACAAGCCTTTTGTTCCATGAAAAATATCGGACATTGAAAATTTAGAGCTATAAAGAGTGAAAATGAAATTACAAAGTTTTACTAAACTTTTCTATCACACCCACAAAAATTATTGAAAACAATACGGACTTTGTAAATACGTAAGTGTTAAAGGGCTTTTATTGTTTAGAAAATGTAGGTAATTAAGGACAAGAGTTTTTGTTTTGGCTGAACTTTCAAAGAGTTATTTATGAATTTTTGGTATTGGATGACTGCGACAATCTAAAATTAGACCAATAAATACGACGACTGTCATTGTTTTGCTTCATTTCCACAAAGCGGATCTTATGCCGTTAGAGGTGTTTAAAAAAATTCGGCCCACACTTCTTTAAAAATGAAAGGTGTCAATTATGTTTGCAATTTCCATCATGCATCTATCAGTATCAATAGTGAATAATGCTCTTTAGCAAATAGCATTACGTATCGCTCTCTCGTTTATTCACAAGCGTTTATTCATCACTTTGTTAGGATATTCTTATATAATTGAGAATAGCGACAAAGTGCTAGCTGTCACTTTTGAGAGATTGACAGATTCGTAAAGAGCTCTATTGGCTGTCACTTTTGACGTTAATAGATTTGGAATTTCAAGCGACTGCTATTACACTTCACTTCAAAGACTCTATTTAGAAATTTTCTTTGGAAAATTACATTCTGTGAGGCTTTAATTTAATGCGAAATTAGAAACAAAAGCCCCATACAGAAAAAGATTATGCAAGGCAACTGAATAAAAAGTCATGAGATAAATGAGCGAAAAATGCAGATTTCTTGAGTCGCTGTTAAAAAATCCACGACTATTTTCCAAATTCGAAAATATCCAAGGCTATTTTCCTAGTTCGAAAAGAGTCAAGTTCGGAGAGTCTTCGTGTAAATGCAGCATTATTGGTTCGAAACGCCATTTTCGACTGACTTCGACTTCGAATATACCTCTAATCCAATTGTTTTTGAAATTAAAGTCAAAATCAATATTAAATACAATAGTCTTGGTTAAGATGTTCCGATATTCTAATACAATTTTTTTTGTTCATAATTGTTTCACGTTACTTTCCCCTCATTTTTTATTCGACCTTCAACAACAAAAAATCTGCATTGGAAAATCAGGCAATGTAAATGCAGACAATTATCTATACGACTCGTTACGCAGTTCGACTGAAGTTATTTTATAACAGTGACGTGACAAAAAAAAAAAAAAAAAATAGAAACAATCATTATCAACTCTGTGCTTTTATACAATGATACAGAGATATTTTTATATGACACATAGATCCCTTATCGCCAATTAATTCCGACAATCCCTACACTTTTACAGTCAGCAGCTATCATTCATGCATACTACATACCAATGTAAACGTGTTGTTTATGGAACGAGTTGGCAACCCATCCAAATCATCACACACATAAAAGTATTCCCCAAACCGTTAAATACAGTGCAACTGATTTATCAATTGTTCTTTATGCTGAAGTCACATGTCGCATTGCACTTAAGCGTGAAATTCATTTTATTTCGTATGAAATAAAAAAAACAAATACAAAAAAAAAAAAAAAATCGAATCCTGTTTATCCACGATATCCTTATCACACATACATATTCCTACCCTTGTTATAACTTATATTGATAAATTTCAATTTAAATCGAAAATTCCTTCATTACACCCCCAACAAACCGAATCAGCAGAGCAGTTTTGGCTGGCTGACTGGCTGTTGTAGGTATAGGAATAGCTGTTCTGTGTTCGCCACCTACATTTGATGGTGGCACTCTGGCGTCAAGAGTAAGTAATTGATTCTCGTGGATTCCTCAACCTCAAGTATCTTCAAAAAATTTCTCGGAATGGGATTAAAACACGTCCATCACCATTATTCCGATACCATGCGGCGGAAAAAATAGAGGGAGAAACGAAAACAAAAACAATAAAAGATGAAACTGCTTTATGTGTTCGGCTTGCGTACATATAAAAATGCTTTGTCTGGGTGGGGTGATGTGTGAGCGGGCATTTAATAAGGACGAACACCCACGCACAGGGCCGCACTTTTGTCAAATGTCAAAGGCCGAGTCTATTGATATGAACTCTCAAAACTCAGGTGATGTTAAATTCTCCCCGAAGTTTAATTTTGACACTAATGAGGTGAATTTATACGTTGATACGTCAAAATTTAATTTCAGATGAAATTTAATCGTATTTATGTCGTTTTCGATTGGATTTCGGAACAGTACTTATCCTTTTTGATTCCAATCGAATTAATTTCTATTGTTCCGAAACTAATTTGTGAAATATTTATGTGTGTGGACGTAAATTGTCTGATATGTATGTATATTTTGCACGTTCAGTCGAGTAAAATTAATTTGACAAATAATCCGATGAAAGGGTTTATATGTATTTGTGTGTTCTGGGTCTACTCCTTTATTAATTCCGGAACAGAAAAATACTCCGAAAACATTACTCGGAACAGCCAATCGAATTACTTTGGAGTAATCGGAGTCAGAAAGGAGTAACTCCGAACCTCCAACCGAAATCGATATTAATTTCAATCGAAATCAAAAACGGCCTCAGAAGCTAGTTATAAAACAAACGTTGACGTGAAAAAGCTCATCAGATGGGATAGGCAGCATGTGTCCATTTTCTGTTTAATTCCTATTACACCGATAGGGCGTTTTTAGTGTCTGATGTCAAACTCAAAAATGACAGCCGCAGATGAAATTGCAAAGTGAAAATAATAAGCGAGTTTTTCTTTTTCTTTATATGACTTTGTGCTCAATTTTGATAAATTTTAGTGTAATTTTAATAACAATATCTTTCTTAATTTCCATGAACATTATCGCACAAAATGCTTTTAAAAATATTACAAACAAATGTCAGTCTCAACAAAATTAAGACTTTGACGTTTGCCATGAATACATTAAGGACATTGCAATTTGCCGTAAAAGAAGAATTATAATTTTCAGTGAGGGGCACTGAAGTGGGGGTACGTAGGCAAACGAATAGAATTACTTTTCGCTTAGTTTCGTTGACTTTTGCCATTGTAATGAAACGTGACATTTGGTGAAGTAGACATGAAAAAAAGATAATTCATTTCACTTGACTGGCAATAAATTGTCGGCTTGGGATGGAAGCTAAAGTCAAAAAGCAATGAAAAATAGCTTTTCCAACAGTCAGAAGGAGAAGCCATGTTGCACTCAAGTGAAATGATTCATCTCTGTTTTTGTTTCATTCCTACTTCATCCAGATGTCATTTTTCCTTAAGTGAGGTTGGGCTCTCAAACGTTCTTCCCCTCTGAAAACAATCGACATCGAAACTAAACGAAACACAACAAACCGCAATTATAGACGCATCATATGGTTTTTGTCCAACCACTTAAGTAATTATAGTGGTATAGTTGTAGCTTAAGTCCTCCAATTGATTTGACTGTAATCAATAAAAAAATCAGTTTCGTTAAGTTTTCCGTTCCTTGCGCTTACTAGCAAAAAACTAGTACAGATGTTATTCGCCTTTCCTGTTTGACAGCTGCGCAATGTTTTTAATCGGTTGCAATTTTATTCCAGGAAAATTAGACTTTTACTTCGGAAAAGAATTGGAGAAAGCTGAATTTTGGGATACACGTTATGTGATCCTTCCTTAATAAGCCCAGAAAGTTCCGCCAAGATATGTTATGTGCTAGCTTTTTTATAACGGTAAAAAAAAACAAAAGAAAAATCGTTTTTTTTTTTTTCCAAAAAAAATCTAGAACACATGCGTATAACACATTAGTTGCAAGATATTGAGACTTCAAAAATGGTCAAATTTCGAACATTTTTGAATCCAAAAAATGATATTTTTTAAAATGACGTTATAAATATTATATGACTAAAAATACATACATCATACCAACATAAATATGACAGGTAAGGTGTATGTATTTTTATTTATATAATATTTATAACGTCCGTCATTTTAAACAATATCATTTTTTTTTTTTTATTTTTTTGTATTCAAAAATGTTCGAAATTTTACCATGTTTGAAGTTGTAATATCTTGCAACTGATGTGTTATACGCAAAAAAGTGTCATAATATTTTCTCTAGGGAATGTTAAAATTACAAGATAAGTATAAAATATTTTTCCGAAAAATTCGTCATTTAAGAGAAAAGAGTCAAAAAACAGTATTTTCGACTTTTGGTGATTTTTTTTTAAATACAAAAAAAAAAAAAAATCGCGTGGCACAACGGCTCATGAAGAACCAGGGCCTAGTGACTAACAACTCGCAACCATTCCTGTGTGCGCCTTTCAACAGGAATGGAAGGGACCTACAATTTTATGCCGAATCCGAACGGCTAGACGAGAAGCACTTATTCGTGACAAGTGATACTCTTGGAAGATTTGTCAATTCCTCGCAAGAGGCAGTAGACCTGAAAAAAAACTTTTTTAGTTTTTTTTTAGATGGACGAGGCTGGGAAGCGATCCCAGACCTCCAGCGTTACAGTCGAACGCACTAACCATTACGCTACGGGCTACTACCTTTTTTTTTTAAATAATGGTATCGTAAAAATGATGGCTTCTAGAAAAAAAAACTGTTAATGCATGCTTATATAAAGGTTCATAATGTACACATTTTGCAAACATAATTTTTCGATTAAGCTTACAGTTTTAAAGATATATCCAAAAAACTGTTTTTTTTTGGCAGTTCACTTTATCAAAAAAAAAAAACTCAGAAACTGTTATAGCTATAAGTAAAGTTGTACGGACTTTTTTACTGTAAATTGTATGCTCTTTAATTTTGAACATAAGTTTTTTGGACGAAAAACCGTTAGAAATGGAGATATACTGATTTTTTGAAAAAAAAAAAAAAAAAAACTATTATTTTTGTCTTTACCGTTTTAAAAACGCTAGCACCCAACAACTCTTGGCGGAACTTTCTGGGCTAAGGGAAGGTTCATAGAACGTGTATACCAAAATTCAGCTTTCTCCGATTTTTTCCGAAAAAATATGTACCTTATTTTGGCCCCAATAACTCACAATTCTAATTCGATGCACATTTTTGAAGCCAAATAATATTTTTGAACGTTCCTTTTTGGGTAGAATAAAGTTATTTTAGATATTCTTTGAACTTTAAGGCTAAGGGGCTATTCACATTGGGTTGATTTTAAATGTGATTTCCATAGGTTCTGATTAAATGGCACTCATCAACCAACCAAAGTCAACTGATTAGCGATTTCGATGGTTATCAACCCATTTCAGTAGGTAGCTATGTACTTATTCAAGTTACCGTTAAAAGTTCCAAAAACCAATGACGTACAGTTTGAGCTTAGTATAAGCTGCTGGGAGCAATTAATTATGTGCGAAAAAAAAATGGAGACTTCTCCAAAAGTCTAGAATAATTGTCGATTTCGTCTGACAGATAAATGCTCAAGTGGAGATATTTCTAAAATCAGAGCGTGCTTAGCATTTTTAAGCTCTGTTGAAAAAAAGGAAACCCTCGAATATGTAGGAATTAATGCTACTTTCCACCGTATTATTATCTTTCTTTAGATTCAATAAATCGATGAGGCGTTTCATCCGCATAAAAAGATTGAACATCGTATTAACTTTTACAGCACCTTTCAAAATTCAGTGTTTCTTTCTTTTTTTTTATAACGTGAAAGTGTGTTAAATTAACATTATTGTCAAATGGCAATAGTACAGTTGGAATCATGGACCTGTATATTCTATAAAGATTTTACAAGACTTAATTTTAATCTACTAGATTAACGAATCTTTTGAGTCAGGACCTTTTTTTTTAATGAAATGAGTGTAAGCTGATTTGATTTCGAAAACAAATCATGGCTTAAAATATCGCAGTATAATAATAAATGTTTTGTTATAAATCTTTCAGATTTCCAAAAAAAATCTCATTTAATCTCGGGTTAATAGTCGGTGGAAACGTATTATAAAAAAAAAACACAAATTTTAATTTTGTAGTCTCGACGGTTAACTATTTCCATGTGTGTTTCTTATGCAATTTTTCATCCACCAAATATTAATCTCGAAAAGATTAAATAAATGTGTGTATGATTTTAACCGCGCAATAAGATTTATAAGTTAGAGATACATTTTGGTAGCACACGTCAAAAACAAAGACTTCTTGTGTCATTTATTCCTATGAAGTGAAAGAAAGTTGTAAATTTTGTAAAGAAGGATTAATGTGTTTTAAAAGAAAGGATGCAAATGGCGATGTTTTAGTTCAGCGCTTTATATGGTTCGGCACCTAAGTACGATTTAGAATCTATTGGATTAATGAGTATTTTATACAAGAATAGATTTTATTCACCAGATTAGTCATAAATATTAACAGTTAAGTGTAGATTTTCAGTTATCTTGGTCAAGTGAGCGATGAAACTAATGCTAGGTTTCCACTTGTCATTGAAAAGACGCAAATTGACAAACTTTCCAGGACAGGGTGGCTTTTATCAACACAAAAAACAAAGAAAGTATTAGTAGCGAGCAACTTAACTTACCCTGTCAATTTGCGTCTTTTCAATGACAAGTGGAAACCTAGTATAAGGGCCAGCTATAAAAACAATGTTTAGTCTTGGAACAAGCATTTAACCCACTTATTTCGGAGGAATAACTCTCAGATTCAATCAGAGTTCAGATATGTTATATGGCTGTAATCCGATACTTGAACCTTGGATGAAACTCAGTTAAACCACCGAAATCGGTGAGTTTAATTCTTGATCTATCCAACATGCGGGCACTTTACCTTTTCCAATAAATTCACTATACCATCTTTGTTGATAAAAATCTTTAAATCCGCTCCTGTATTATCATTTAAATTCACTTCCATCCAATATCTTTCAATGTAAGTAAAAGTTGACTTTTTAAATTGATACGCAAGCAATATTGTTCGACCGTAGAAGAAGTCTTGAATTTAGGGCGTTATAAGGAGGAAGGAAGCACTAGTCGTTTCTCGACGCTGGCTGAACGCATTTGATTTTGCGTGTGTACGGAAAAAGCTCTGATGGTGGGGGCTCTTTGAGCTATTTCATTTTATAGCCGGCAATTGTATAGTCAGTCGCCCCTTTTCGCGTGCAATGCGATGTGTTACGCAATCTGTGTCTGGACTGAGGCTGTGTGGGGTGGATTGGGTTGGTGGTTGGGCACCTACCAAACCCATAAGGATAAAAAGGACTTTACTCCAAATCTCATTTCATATTTCTGTATCTCCTCGTCCCCAGGTCCCAGGGTAGTTTAGGTTTGTTATTTTTTTTCGTTTGAGGATTTTTCTTCGTCACTCTTGCCGTTGTTGTTGTGCTTTGTGGCCTTGTGGGTGTATATTTTTTTTGTTTCTTCTTCTTCATTTCTCATTCAAAGCAATTACCAAGAGAGGACTCCTTCAGCTCCTTTATGCGGCGTAGATATCTGCTATAAGAAGATACAGGTATATAATCTTAGTTTTTTTATTTTCTTTTTCTTCTTTGGTGTATGGTTATGGAGCCAAAAGTCACCCTAAAAGTGTCCAAACAGAGTATAAGGACAGGACACAAATCCGCCTAACGTGACTCTTTGAATTTGCACACAAAGCCAAGCAAGCAAGGATATTCGGGTGAGTCTTGAGTTTGGGGATGGTTGGGGGACTATGTCCTGATGTGGGTGTTCTGGACAATTTCTTTTTCTTTTCTTTATTTTTTTTTTTGTTTCCCCAAATCGATTTATCTTTCTTGCTGCTGCCTTTTTGTTTTGTATGTCACACTGCTGCCCAAGATGAGATGGTTCACTATCTTTGCCGACCTTTTGTGCCTTTCTGTGCTGTTTTCATCATCCCCTCCCCTTCATACCCCTCCCACCATCCGACGGTGTCATTTGGGTGGAATAACAAATTCTTTCTTTTATATACTAACTTATAATATTTTTTTTTGTCTTTTTTATTGGAATTGGGCTACCAGGAGAGTATTATAGTTTTTCGTATCTACAATTCTTAAGATTTTTTTGTTTGTGTTCTGTCATTTTCTTATATTTGATAGTGTTCGCCATCTTTTTTTGTCCGTTTCTGCCGTCCGCCGTCGTCGTCATCTAGAAAAGAAAAAAATCGATTTTATTACTTGTTTTTTTGTTGTTGTTTCTGGAAAAACGGTGGCGTTATAGGAAGCAGAATCCAGGATGAAGGAATGCAAAAAAAAAAAAAATTGGCAATCGTAAAAGAGTTCTTTTATTTACATATACATTGGATACGGGCTTAGTTTTTACTAAGCGTGTTTGATACATAGTATGCTTACTATCTTCTTTATATAGAGAGTGTATAGAGAGTGCAGGGAAAATTTATTTGTTCATTACTCTTATTTGTCAAGCCTTTTTGCTGTCCTTAAGGATATACGTACATATATCTACTCTGATGCAAAGATAAGAAAAATCTCAAATGTCCACTCTGATGGGTCGTTGATCAAACAAATTTTTGTGATTGGTCTTCTGTAATTCGCAACTTATACAAAAAAAAAAAAAAGAGATCTCACGACAAAAGATGATTTTTTTTATTTTGGAATACGTGTTTGGTAGGTATCTGTATAAATCACACCAGTAAACAGTTTCTTCAATTTTTCCACTGGAAGAAATTTACAAAACTTTTTGGGAAATGTTTATAAAAAACTTTTTAGGTAGTGTTAACATTTTCTAGAAAATCTTTGCTGAAATTTCGTTTTATACGGTTTATGAAATGTGGGGGAGACCGGGATACGTTGCTATGACAGGGATGATTTCACTTACTACATGTGCATCAATGTTATCCAATTCCGTGATTAGCTTTCAAATCTTTCCCGTCGCAACTTTTTTATTTTAAGTCATACATAGGAGTTGATTTCCTCACTCGCTTGTTTTTTTTTTTTTGTTTTTAAATATTAATTTCGATTAAGCTAGCCCCAATCTCCACTAAACTCATGCAAGCTTAAAGCTTAGCTCGCTTCTGGTGCCAAACTATTAAGCCTTTATTCGTTCAAAACTCGAGTAGGTACAATTCTCACAATTGGGCAGGTGCTCCAATAACTTACCTCAGTCTATTGGATAGAATTCAAAGAAGAGCTATGAAAATGACAGGCGATAGAAATATCAAGGAAACATTTGCATCCCTCTAACACCACCGTAATGTTTCTTGTCTTTCATTATTTTACCCTTATTAAAAAAAAAACAGTGTTCCAGTGAAATAGCTGTTTGCAATGCTCCTTTAAAACAATTCAATTGTAATACTCGTACTTCTCGAAATGCACATCAATTTACCCTCGAGCCCAATTTCGGACGTACTATGAATTAGATGCAGAAATTCTTTTTTCAGCCGCACTACCCGAATGAGGAATATTTAACCCAGCTCTATTTGTCCCTTCCATTTTGATATTTAGAGATTTTAAAGGTTAACAAAAAACCCTTGAGTGCGCGTACATTATACAAAAAAATCCCTTACACAAATTATAGAACTATAATTTGATTCCTTAGTGGGGTATAGGTCTTTATTTTTATTTCCTTATTGCAATTGCGACGTTTCGGACGTGTTTACGTCCTTCTTCAGGCCTGTTAAAATTGTTTTGATATTTTGCCATTTATTTTATGGAAATGGTTAAACTCTCCATGAATATATTACACACCTAAAATTAAAAGTGGGACAAAATTTCATCATGTTACTGCCAAATTTGTGCGAAAGAAATATTTTACTCCAACACAAAGCCTCGAAAACATCAGTCCCGAAATAACCAAAAACACTCAAATGTGTGAAGTTATTAGAATCAATCCTAAAAACAATAATTCATATATATATGTAGGTTTGTATTAACAAAACTAATCAAATTGTTTAAGATGTGGATTTCAGATCACGTGTAAGCAATTTTGCTATATGGTTTCCCCTCTGTTAAACATATACAGCCGTATTAATACAAAATGCTTATTCCACCTTTATTCCATGAGCTTAGTCCATGGAATTAAATTCCTATTAATAAAAACAAAACGAAAATCTACTTCAATAAGTAGATCAAGTTACCGAACACTCCTAATAATTCTGTCCAAGTTATTATCATTTGTTTGACACGTCTGATTTGTATTCCTTCCCTAAACCACCATGTTCGGTGGTTTAACTTAGTAAACGTCAATTTCAATTTCAATTTCAATTTATTTAATTACCAATGTACAAATAAGACTTAGTCTTTTATAGTACCTTAACAATACGGATAAAACATACTATTTTGTTATAAAATACCTAAAAATAAAATATTTACAAATTCTTATACATACTTTCATATATACCTATAATACTTTTTTTTTTATTTTTTTTTATTGGTTTTATTGTTTTTTTTCAATATTATTCAATATTACTTACTCATTCAAAATTAATATTAATAACCTGTTTAAAATTATGAATTTTGACATTATACCTAGCAAAAATGAGAAGAGATTGCAATCTTAAAGTTTGTCACTCCAATAATTCGTTTTATTGTAACTGGGAGAGAGTTCCATAACTTGGTTGCATATACAATAAAGAGCCGTGAAGAATTCAGGTAGTTGAAAGCCGGTACTAATAGATTGGTAGTTCTAAGGGACTGCGCAAATTCTAATTTTTCATATATGTATTGTGGTGTTTTGTTTTGTATAATTTTGTGTAAAAATATACAGCATCTAGAATCTAGAAATTGCTGTAGTGAACATCCAAGGACTAGTTTGTGATAATGCGAGATGTGGTCATGTCTCCTGAGACCATAAACGTATCTAATCATGTCATTGAAAGCCACAAGCAGTTTATGTTTAGAGTGCGAATCCGGCTTACAATAAACGACGTTAGCGTAGTCAATCAATGGTACCAGTAATGTTTTTATAAGTCTCAGTTTGGTATTTACTGGAGTGATGGTAGAGAATGGCCAAAGTCTACGTAGCCCGGAATAGATTCTTCCAACTATACAGTTAATATGGTCATTTGCTGAAAGCGACCGATTAATTTTAAAACCAAGACTAGAAACAGTGTCTTTAAAATGAAGCTGGATTTGGGCTAGATAAACTGGAGGGAAGTGTGAGGTATCAAACAGTTTCTTAGATATCGCAATAAGTTGAGACTTAACCGGATTTAAAGTTAGACCATTGTCAACGGACCACTTGGAGATTGCCATGAGATCTTCATTAATCCTACATATCAAGTCTTCCTGTAGACCAAGCGGCCTGGATAAATAAATTTGAACGTCATCTGCATATAGATGTAGCATTACATTTGAGCACACATTAGGGAGGTCATTTATAAATATGCAAAATAACAAAGGGCCTAGAATAGATCCTTGTGGTACACCCATATGCAAATACAAAGAATCTGATTCTACTTCACCAAACCTTACTTTTTGGGAGCGATTGTACAAATAACTCTCAATTAGACGCACAGCTCTATCATGAAAGCCAAAATAGTACTTAAGTTTTTTGCAGAGTATTTTATGGTTTACACTGTCAAAAGCCTTTGAGAAATCCAGCAGGCAAAGAACTGTTATATTGTTCAAATCATATTCAAGCCTTATATCATCGAGTACTTTAATCAATGCAGTTTGACCGCTGTGATTTGCACGAAACCCAGACTGAAATGGTGATAGTAATTTAAACCTATTTATATAATTCGTGATTTGTAAAGCCAGAATTTTCTCAAAGACCTTTGGCAGGCAAGGAAGAATACTGATGGGCCGAAAATCTGAGCAAGAAAGAGGGTTAGGCTTTTTGGCCACAGGGATAACTTTAGCTATTTTCCAGTTTAATGGGAACGTTGAGGACATCATGCAGAAATTGATCAAATGTGTCAGAGTGCTCAAAATATACGGCAATATAATTTTTACGAAGCATATTGGCACCCCATCTACTCCTAAAGCTTCAGATTTAACTGAACGAATTGTATCTAAAACCTCAAATTCTGAGACAGAAATAAATTCAAATTCCGTGGATGGTTCATAAAGGGCTTGACCATTAGGCCCAAAATCCAGATTTTGAGAGGTTCTTTATTTAATTCATTTAGATCAGGCAAATTTTGAACAGCTTCCTTTTTACCGATTCCAATAGCTCGAAGATTATTCCAGAGCTTGCGAGATGATTGATTTGTATCCAACTTTGACATGAAAAATCGCTTTTTGGCTCTGCGAGTCACAAATGTTGCATCATTTCTCGCACGGCAAAATAAGTTCCAATTTTCATTGGTAGGACTAAGCTTCCATTTCATATATAACTTTCTACGATTCTTAATTGACCTAACAACATCTGAAGTAAACCAGGGGCAATTTTTGCTGCGAATCGATACCGTTTTAAGAGGAACATGCTTTTCAAATAGTTCGAGAACCAATGATTGAAAATATTCAACTTTGTCGGCTGAATTGGAGAAATTTTGACATAAATGCCAAGGGAACTCCATGGCATCAGCTTGTAGCGCAAAGTTGTCCACTGATTTAAAATCTCTAAAATGAAAACTCGATGGAGTTGGCACACGTGAGAAATCAATGTTGTAGGTGCAGTAAATAAGGTCATGATCAGAGATACCATCCAAAGGCAATTGGTCTTGCAGGAAAACATTCGAAAGATCAGAGACAATCATAAGATCAAGAAGACTAGGTGTTGAGTTTGGGGCGAAACGAGTGGCATAACAATTTGAAACATAAAGTCCATTAGTTGCAATCACATCTCTTAGTTGATTGGCTCGAGTATCCGATAGTAAAAGATCTGCATTAAAATCACCACATAGAATAATGTGTTCATATGAGGCAGAGAACTGTTGTAGAGCTGAGAATAAGGATTCAGGAGAAACACTTTTATTAGGATTATAACCCACACCTAAGACACACTTGGTATTGCCATCAGTGATCTCTAGTATTAAAAACTCTATACCGCCATTCTCTGATTTAGCAATAACTTTATTTCTAAGGGATGTGCTGCAATAAATTGCCACACCACCACCAATTGTGTCTGTGACTCTGTCATTTCGAATTAAATTATAGTTTTTAATCTCATATGCACTACTTGGAATATCTGGTCTAAACCAGGTCTCAGTAATGCAGATGATATCTACTCCTGATGAGTCAAATATATAATTAAAAAAATCCAATTTATGTCTGTTAAGGCTTCGTGCATTAATGCAACATACCTTGAAACCTTCACGGGCACCTGAAAGTATTTTTACAACCGATCTTACTGATATAACATCCATTTTAAACAAACAAACAATAAAAAAGCAATCAGTTTCCGAACCAAAAGAAAGAATAAAACAAAAATAAAAATAAACAGGCTTTACAACAAAAAACAGAAAAAAGCGAAATAAAAAGTTAAATAAAACGAAGGAAAGAAAAAAGAAAGAAAAAAATATTTTTTAAATGTTGAAGTACCTAAATAAAATTAATTAATTTGATGGCAAAATCCGCTCCTGGTGACATTCAGAGCTGCGACGTCGGGGGGTCTGCTTCTGCTATACTCATAGATGTAGTTGTAGTTGAGAGTGCACTCGAATCAATTTTCATCTCAGTATCATCACTACTCTTTTTCACAAAAATGAAACCGTTTTTCGATCTGACAGAGAACAAGATCCCTTCTCTGTCACTTAGACGAAATTTGGTTTTTTAAATAACATTTTGTACTTAGTCCATGGAAAAAGGTTAACCCTTCCCTATTCCACGTTTATAAATTCGGCTGATATTGTTTACATTTCTTAAAACGTTTTTAGTGCAAAAATTGGTCAATGTTAATCCGGACGTACTAGCGTCAAGTTGAAATAGGCTGTTTCCAACTGAGAGTCCAACTACTTAAGCGTTATCTTACCTATACATTTCCGAAATAAGACTCAACCTTTTAAAGGTGAAGAGTAGTATTGTTTTCACTCAAAATGAAAACCTTCGAACGTTTGTGGGTTATTCTATTCGTATTATTACGATTCTCAAGTGATATTTTTGCAAATTATATTTCCGCACCCAACGTAAAAGTAAACATTTTTGAAGTTTATTATTTTTACAATGATCCTAAAATCGATATCTTATAAAATAGTTCATTTTATAAACTTGCAATCTCCATTGTTTTATATTGCAAGAAGGACTTGAAGCATTATGTCTTGAGAAACGGGTAAGCGTACCTACAGAAAGTAAAAACATCAGGTTCTACGATTTTTCTCGAGACTTTTTTTCCAATTCCCATATATGTGATGTGGAAACGAGAGAAAAAGGTTATTTAGCTTCGGATACACTTTTCTTTTTCTACTTGGCCGTTGGGAAAAATCCCAGTTTTCCAAATCACTTATCACCGCGTGCGCCTCCATCTTGAAAAAAGGGTAAATGTTTGTTCTTGTGCGGTTTTTTTTTTACAAATATCTCCTTAAGTCTGACAAAAAATTGTGGCATACACTTGGTTTACTAATTCAAATTATCCAATTCTTGAGACCGATCCGTAGTTGTTCACAGTTATAATTTTCACGATAGAGCTCTTTGAGTTGTACCTACATCCTACATATATAATTTTATAAAAAAAAGTGTGAAAAGTTCACATTTTCTGTTAGTTTCGCAGTAGGGTCGAGCCCTTATCCCACTTAGAAATTTACGCCAATTTCGTACCTAATTCCACATTTTTGAAACAAAAATTCAGTTCATATTTGTTTTTATTTTTTCAAGCTGTTTTAGAAAACAAAATATTCACAAACATTTTGTTTTCTAAAATATTGACTAAAACAACTCGATTTAAAAACTAAATCAAAGAATATCTCGACAAATAAATCATTCTTTAACATCAAGTGTTTCCGTTCCAACCTTTTTCACAGCCTAACCCTGTCGGACCTAAAATATCTCAACCGATTTTTGCTATCAGCTTAGGTTTTCAAGATATTCACCTTTGAGAAAGAGAACAAAAACATTGTTTTCGCTTTTTTTTAGGTTATTTTAAACAAGCCCAAGCAATTTTTTTTATACAGGGTGTCCGCCGGGAAAGTTTACTACTTTGTTTGAAAGAGAATGGATCATATATTGATAAATGTTTTATTTAATGTCGGCAATTATGTATGGAATACAATATCAGGTAAATTTCCGCCTCTGTTAGTCTCACAAATGCGAGACCTTTTGAGCACATTTTTCACATTTTTTACATTCTATCACGATATCGCTCCCATTCACAGTTACCGTTACGTCGTTTTCATTTTCAAAGAAGTAAGGTCCAAATTCCTCCTGACCAAATTGTTCACCAGACGGTAACTTTTAATGGATGCAAAGGTGACTGATGAATAATTTGAGGATTTTCCATTGCCCATAACTGACTTTTCTGTTTATTTACATATCCATTCAAATGAAAATGTGCCTTTTCACTCATTATGATTTTTTCATGAAAATCGGGGTTGTCATGGGCTAGCTGTAACATCCTATTGGCATATGTACGGCGGCGTAAATGGTCTTGTGGAAGAAGCTCTTGTGTCAACTGAATCTTAAATGGAAACAAATGCAAATCCTTGTGCAAAATGGTGGCCATGTTGTTCTTTGAAGACCAAGCTCCTTCACACGGCGGCGTCGAATTGAGGTTGATGGATTGTTTTGAACACTTCCTTGAGCAGCAGTAATGTTTTCAGTCGATCTTGGAGTACGTTGTGGTCCATGCTTGGGCCTATCACCTACAGACCCTCTTTCTTCGAAATCATTCACTACACGATAAATAGTACGTTTTGTTGGCACGTTGTTTTTGTCCCAAAAATTTCACGTAACTTTCTCATCGTCACAGTAATCGATGATTGATTTTGATAAAATGTTTTAACGATTAAAACACGTTGGTTTATCGAATATTTTTCCATAATAAATTTGCCACATGTCTACTTCACGACTGTCAAATATGAACTGCGAGACTAATGTTTACCAAAATGGCGTCAAAAGAAAGTAATATACCTTCCCGGCGGACACCCTTTAAAAGCATCTTCTAATATTGGTTTAAGTAAATCCAATATCTGTGTAATTTCCGAGAAATCTTTAGTTAAATGTTAGTATTCAACATTTGTTCACCATATTTGAGGTAATGTAAAAACGCCATGTAATTTTTTTCGGCAAAGATTGACACGATTTCTGAAACATAGATATTCTTCAATAATGAAGATGAAGAAATTTAAATATTAATATATCGAAATTACTTCTGTTTTAAGTTGATTGAATTAATAGATTATAGATATAATTCAATTTAAAAAAAAGTGCAAGTAACCTCAACTCCAGAAATTAATGTGTTTCGCCCAGATAGGACACTGGGCTATAAAAACTAAGATAATTTATTTATAAGTATCTATAAATTATCAAACCTTGGGCTTTTCAGTTGGGCTGTCATACCCTACTAAGACACAAATATTGGTCTATGTTTACCGATTCTTATAAAAATCACAGTAAGAATATACTGAAGATACTGTTTTTTGTAACTTTTTAAGAATATTAACGGCAATTTGGCTTGACAATTTCAAAAACCATCACAAAACATAAATAATTAATCTAAGTAAAGTGTGTATCTACGAATCTTCCGCATTTTTCTTACCTGTGTCGTATAACAAAGGAACAGCAGCATTTCAGTGATTAGGCCAATCTCGTACCTAGGCGAAACGGATTTCGATAGATTAGATCACTAAAAGTTGTAATTGAATTATATTTCAATCTGTCCGCTTAAATAAAAGAAATTACCTGATTTTAATTTAAAACTACTTGCACCAGTCTTTCATTAAAACGTCTAACGCACTCCGAAAGTTCGTGTCTTTTATTCTTAAAAAAACTAGCTAAGAGAAACACGGTTATAAGACTCTTCTTTACGCAATTACTAATTTTAAGAATAAGAACGAAGAAGTACACAAATAAGAAATTTTCTTCAGCAAATCTTAGTTTGCCTTTTCCAAAATTTGTTTGTATACCCGAAAATATTTTCATTTTTAATTACACTTTCTTACTTTCCTATTTGATTGCAACAGTTTGGAAGCACTTGAATAATTGTTGAATGTTTTTACATTTTGATTTTATGTGTTATTGCTTGATTTTGTTTCGCTTTTATGTCTGAGTATGGAATTTTCTTTCTTATATCCGATGTTTGCATTTAAAAAAAAACTTGGATATAAGAAAGCAATTTCTTGAATTTTCAGAGTTTCTTATATCCATGTTGTACTGTATATTAACATAAGGATACAATTATTTAACTATTGGATTACTTTTTTCAACAAATAAATTAAAAATGTAGAATGTTCCCTTGTTTATCCAAATTAAAAGCCATCATCCATATTTTATTCAAGAGTCGGGACTTACTTATCATGTAGAATGTGCTGCATGCTAAACCACACATTCTGCTCTCCATTTTGCCATTGCTGTCGAAAACATTATTAAAGTAGCAATATTTTAAAATATGTGCGAAGCATAGTTTACACATTTCCAAGGAAAATTACACGATAGAGAAGGGCACACTCTCTTTTGAGAACGACTTTGATTTCAGAGATAAGCGCCTTACATTTAAGTACTAATGTGTATAGTATCCGTCAAACGTAGGTCTTGATCGAAGTAAGACGGATCACGTCAGTGTGGATGCATTCGTTTATCAACATGCAAAAGTATTTTAACAAGAGAAACATTCGTTGTTGTTCCAATTGTTTTACTCTGGTTTTGGATTGCCGTAGTTCGAGTGTTACGTCCTGGGATTTTTTGACAGATTGATATTTTTTGTACCTACGGAATAAATTTACTTTTTTAATGAGTTCCCGCCTTTGAAATACCTCTACAACGTGGCAGAACGTAGTGGAATTCTTCCAAGTTATTGCCTCGAACCTGGGTGCTGCGGGATTCAAAGAATTTCATTAGTGGAGTATTGATTTTCCTTAACTTGATGTGTGCGACTGCTGAGCCAATGTAGCCAACTTGTTTTTACATTTTGGAATTAAACCACATTTTGGTCCTTCTCATAGAATTCATGGTTTAAAAATATCCGCTGTTCACCTTCTTGGGAAACAAGACCAAATATAGGTCGATATTGATCTGTTGAAGATAGTGTCTTCCGTGTTAATTCCGAATGCCGAAAATGAGATTGAAGAAGTTACGTAGTGCCGAAAACAGGCACTCACATTTTTAAAAAATCTATTTTCTAATTGCACATATTGCACCGTGTATTTTCTAGTGTCACGCGGCACAACTGGATCAGTTTTCACTAGTTCGCCTATCATCGCCATTAAGGCAGAGCGCCTGACGATACATGCTATATGGGGCTAAAGGGTAGACTTGAAAGAGGCTTCTTCGTTGTCTTTACCAGGATTCAGTGTAAAGATTCGGTCTATGGTCCTTCGCCTGCCATCCTAAGAACCACACTGACAAAAAATGAATGTAAAATTAAGCATGGTTCTTTTTGAAATGAGTTTGTGACTTCCCGCTTTCATTTCCCTTTATTCGCAATTCTCCGAAATCATCCCAAACTAGTCCTTAAAAAAATAAAAATAAATTGGGTGGCACAACGGCTCGTGAAGAACCAGGGCTTAGTGACTAACAACTCGCAACCATTCCTGTGTGCGCCTGTCGACAGGAATGGAAGGGACCTACAATTTTATGCCAAATCCGAACGGCTAGACGAGAAGCACTTATTCGTGACAAGTGATACTCTTGGAGTATTTTTCAATTCCTCGCAAGAGGCAGTAGCTCTGAAAAAAAAAAACTTTTTAGTTTTTAGGTGGACGAGGCTGGGAAGCGAACCCAGACCTCCAGCGTGACAGTCGAACGCACTAACTATTACGCTACGGGCAACTAATATGTCCTTGATCTTTTAATAAAATTAAGCCATTTATTGTCCTATGTGTTATTAAAAAATACCTTTGTCCAAGTTAAAAATGTCAAATAAACCTTATTTCATAAGTTTAAGTCGACAGTCATATTTACCTACATTTTTTTTTTTAAGTTTTTGAATAGGTTACCTTTATTTACAACCATAGGTGATACATTTACTGACAGCCAACGATCACTTAGGTTTTTGTTTATAATCAAAACAACATTTCCACCAAATATCTAAACATAAACTGCTTACCTGTATACCTAGTAGAATCTAACACCTAACCTACCTTTCGATTCTCTTATCGGCATCAACACCATTATTTTCCGTTTTCCTAAAAAAACACGCCATCTATACAAAAGAATTTACAAACAATTAAACACACAGACCCAAAAGTAAAGCAAATGAAGAAGAAACAAAAATCACAGTCTCAGCTCGAAGCGTTACAGCCAGCTTTAAAAAAAAGCTCAAAATTCCTCCTCTCACACATGTGTGAAGACAATGAGCAAATATTAAAAAAAAAAAACTTAAAAAAGATGACCAACAAAAATAACCAAGTAAACGAAACGGACGGACACACAGAGAAGAATAGGAAACAAATAGCAACAAAAAAAAAAAAAACACATCACAGCTCTCGCACAGCATACAGCAACACCATTTATATTTCACCCAACACCATTCCGAAGGCGCGCACAACAAAGAAGCGAAGAAAATAAAAAAGGAACGCCAGATATTTACTCAAGTGATTGGCTGAGGGTTGCCAATCGGTCGCTTCGCTAACCGTACCCGTGCACCGTATACACAAAAACGAAGGAGTGGCTTAAAGTACACACAATTCACACCACTTCAGACCAGTCAATCGTCATCATCGTCGTCGTCGTCGTTGTCCTCATCCTCTCATCCTCCTTTGCTGGAAGTTGTCGTCCTCTTCATTGTCGGCCGTTGCCGTCATCGCCATCGCCACCATGCTCTTTGGTGTCGCTGTCGTCGCCTGGTGTTGTTTAGAGACGACTTGGCTAGATTTTCACTTGTCCTTTTGTCAATGTGTGCAGTTTAATACACTTTCTTGTTCGTTCATAGTCTAGAAAGAGATATATCCATCCAAGGACCTATATGGACACGACACAGCACTGGCATCTCGCCTTAGTTAGCTATAGCCATAGATCCAGAACGAGAACCTGGAGCCGAAGCCAGAACTCATAGTCACACAAATAAAAAAGGTCTTCCACCCACCGAAAATGACAAAAACTTTATATGACACCTCTGGTGTGTGTGAGCAGCATCAGCAAACACACATCTTCTTACAAATTCTCACACGGTGACAGTTGTTGTTTGAATAGGTACCTATGTGATTGAGGACTTGAGGCTATACCCAGATAGAAATATCTATAGGTTTACAGGGTAGCTGTAAAGATTTTCAAAATTTCAATGACCCTCTCTTCACCGCCCCGGCCGCCGCCATTAGTTATCTTTCCGATTTTATGTGCAAAAGATGACACCGATTAAGGGAGGAATTTTTACACAAACAAAACGCTTGCCCAACACACACGCTTAAGCCACTGCTTTTACCACTGCCGTCGCTACTTTGACAGACCTACCCATCTGCTTTTGCTGTTTTTTCCCCCCGAAAACACCAACTCTCATTTCAACACCGAAGAATGGATGAATGATAACAAATTCTATTACTCTTCTACTACTACTATCTACCACTACCACCACCATCATCGTAATCAATAGGAAGAATGAACTCGAAATCACAGTCGAAGTGTATAAGTGCATAAACTACTCTCGTCGACGACTATGATGAGGTTGATAGCGGTAGTGGTAGTGGTGGTACCGGCGCTGGTGGTGAACAGTTGGTGGTTTGGAAACTGGGGGTAGGGTCGTCGCTAAAAGAATATGGGGCGGAATAGGCGCTAGTCAAACACCAGATCAACACCGTAGGTGCGATGGTAAACACGACACTTCCAAAAGTACACCAACGAGAGAGAAAAAAAGGGCTCAATTCACTGAATACACAAAAGAGATTGTAGTGTGTATCTCTATATACCTTACTACCTACTCACCAGAGTTATGGCGGTAGGTTTGGGGGCTCGAGGGGTGGGTACATGGTTCCTACTTTGAATTCGACAAAAAAGTCAAATAAATAATTTAGACGAGAGGATGCTCAAATGAAGTGAAGTGGAGCTCTTGTGATGAGTTTTAATTGAATTTTCTTCGAATTCACCACGAAATGAGGTGAAATTTTAGGTTTCTTGTAAATATTTTCTGTGATGACACAGAAAACCCTAAAGACTATTTTAACAAAATATAACTCAAAATGCGACACAGCATATTATCCCACCCCATTACACGCGCCGGTGGCAAAGTTCCAGCCCAGCACCTCTATCTAGGGTCACACAACTACACAAACCACACACACATAGCAAAGAAAAACGTCAAAGTTAGCCATATTTGCGCTGTGCCAAACGATGACACCAACAACGCCGACGAAGACGGCGACGGTCGGTGGTGGTGTGGTAGCACAACAGTACAAGAATACGACGGCGACAACGACACAATCTTCATTCCGATTCTCTATTGCCGTCTCGTACACTTCTTTTGGCAGCGATTTCATGTGACATCCATGGTGTAGATGTTTGATTTTTTGGAGAGGGAGGGGTGTAAAACTAAACCCGGTTGGTCACCATTTTTGTATCTATTCTTAGGATTTATCGTGTTGGTTGCTTCTCTTTTTTTCTCGTATTTTCGATCTCTGTCGACCAGTTGGTTGGGTTTTATGCATGCCATGTTTTTGTGTGTGTGTGGATCTGTGGTTAAACTTGTCGCCTCGCACACATAGCCACCCACCTAGCTAGCAAGAGCAACAAACACACAAACTGGTCAGAGACAGAAGTGGTTTTTCTGGTTTGCGTGTCATTATCTTGCTCGGTCATACCTTTGTCGAAGAGTAGGGCAGCTAGAGTTATTGCAATAAACAAACGATGCTTGACACCATCGAGGTGAGAATGTGTTAGTGAGGATAATCCGTGGCGGCTTGGTGTCAAGTCTTATTAGAATTCTCTTGAGTGGATTCTTGTTCGAATTCGTTGTTGTTTTTTTTATTTCTAGTTGGTTCATGTGACAATTGTGTGTCGCGCAATCTTTTTCACCTCTCTTCTTCACATGGGGGAGGAACAGAGATGGCATTATGGGATTTGTAGCTCCATCTATCGGAGTGTAATTGCTTAAACTGCTTTTTGTTTGCCTGTGCGCGTTGCAAGTCAACGACGACGGTGTTAGTCTTATTGGGAATATTTTCTGGTTTGGGTTTACTTTTCTTGAGTGGTGGGTAATGCGACTGTGTGCGAACTGTGATTGTGTGGGTGGTTTTTTGGTGAAAACAGGGGGGTTGCTTTGTATTGGAGATTGTATGTATTAACCAGTTCGTAAGCGACCGGCGTTAAGTTCGTATCGTGTGTGTTTACCTTTTTTTCTCTCTCAGCGACGGCGACGTTTGTTTTTTCCTTTCTTCACCCCTTTCAACCGCACCATACTGCTGCACACACCGTCTGTACAAATAATGCTGGCTGTTAATCCGCGAAGGGTATTTTTTGTGTGTACGTTGTTTATTGGGGGCAGGAAGAAAAGTTCGCATAATTGTTTTTTGAAAGCTTTTGACACCTTCGCTGCTTGTTAGAGGTAAATGTGTGTGATGTTGTTCACGTCTCGAGTTAAAGGTAAACGTTTTGTTGTGAGTATTTTGTCGGTTTGCGAGGTAAACACACAAAAAATCAAAGAAAATTATACCTTCCCTCTATATCCACAGAAGAAAAGTGTGAAATAATTGACAAACGTCATTCAAAGTGCAATCAATCCTCTCCTATCTATAAAAGTTTTCATCGGGTTTTTTTTAACCAACAGAAAAAAGAATACCTTTCTATTTATTTAAGTGTGTAACTTTTGTTAAACAAATCAAATAGTTTAAGAAAATTTAATCAAAATAAAAAAAAGTGAAGAAAACAAAACGAATATAAAAAGTGTACGAAAAAAAAGCGAGAGAGGTGAATTTTAAATCGAAGAAAAATAAAAAAAAGAGAAAATAAATTGTGTTTCCGACTTTGGTGTGTTAAATTGTAATGTAATGAGATACGACGTTCAAGAATTCATTCAGCAATCTGAAGATCAAATCAGTAGGTTTGCAAATGGGATGGCATATCATCCATTCCTGCAGCTTTCCCGACCCACTGACTTCAGCGTGTCATCGCTGTTGACGGCGGGTAATCAACAGCAATCAGCGACGGCCGCTGGGGCAACAATCTCACCAACATCGCCACTACTACACCAGCAGCAGCATCAACAAACGTCTCTAACGCCTGCAATAGCCGCCGCCCAGCAGCAATTACAGTGCGGCGGGCAGTCCTCACCTGTCGGTGGGCAACAGCCCCAGCTGTCACCGAACGTTGCCAGCAACAATAATAACACAACTAGTAATAATAATAATAACAATAACAACAGTAGTAATAATAGCTCTACCAATAATAGCAATAGTAACAATAATAACAACAACTCCGCAGCAACGCATCAAGCGCTGGCCGCTGCTGCGGCCGCCTCTAGCCTAGGACATCACCCGCATCACTCGCACCACTCAACGGTACCCGGCCATCCGGCGTTGGGGCATTTGCCACAACAACCGTATTTTCCCGCGGCTGCCCTTGCTGCGCTTGCCGGCAGTCCGGCAGGTCCTCATCCTAGTCTGTATCCGGGCGGTTTGTTGCACAAATTTCCGCCGCACCACCCGCACGCGCATCATCCATTGGGGACGCCGTATACGACGGCGGAAGACGTTGTGCTAGCGTCAGTGGCAGCACATCAATTGCATCCAGGCATGAGACCGTTACGAGCGTTACAACCGGAAGACGATGGAGTGGTTGACGATCCAAAAGTGACGTTAGAGGGCAAGGATTTGTGGGAGAAATTTCACAAACTTGGAACGGAGATGGTGATAACCAAAAGTGGAAGGTGAGTGTTTTTATTTTTTTATTAAAAAATCAAATATTTTTCTAAATTTTCATTTGCCGTCGGCAAAATGATGGGTTACTTTGCCATGATTGTTTCATTCAAACTGCGAATGTTAGGTTGAGGATTAATGTGTAGGTTTGTTCGCGTACTCAAATTATTTATCTAAGTTAGTGCAGGATTGATTGTATACGTTTGCATGTTCCCGAAAAGAGTCAACATAGCGATAGACGTGTAGTTAGAATGTTAAAAAAGTTTCGTTATATTTTTGTCCATTTATTTGCGGAATCTTAGCCTAAGGTACATGTCTAGTTATACCGTCAAGGCAAGATGCTTAATAGGGACTTTAGCCACATATTAATTGATGTGTTCAGGAAAATGAGATTACAAAGGTTTTGCTCCGTCAAAAGCTGAGCAAGCGAATCCAAAACTTTTTCCTCAGTATCTTGACAGCCAAACTCAGAATTTTTGCTGAGAAATCCAGTTGAAGCAACTGCGATTGCTGATACCGCTTATAGGTCCTGTTAAAGCATCTGCGACTGCTGATTCTTCTGATGTTTCCTTTTCCCCAATATACATCTCAAGCTTATTCATAAACGTCAAAATCTTCACTCTGTTGAAACTGACGTTTGTCTTTAATATCTATCTTGAAAAAAAAACCTGACATCGTGTGCTATGCATAAATAAACCCAATTCTTTAAAATAAAGTAACGCTATGGAAAGTTTCATTTCCATCTGTCAGTTTCATCAATGATGGCCGCCATTATATGACATTGACACCTTCTTAATAGTTTGCGCGATCATGGCATCAAATTGAAGCCCTGTTTTATTTAGATTTATGAATTTTACGAGCTTCTAATTAGCAATTAGCTGCCGTAAAAAGTTAGATGACTTTCACTAACTTTAGTTAGTTTTTTTTTCCTAAATGTTCATTTGAAAATTCAGGTGGCATCTTTTATAGATAAAATCTAGGTTTTTCCGTACAAAACTGAAATTTTACTTAATTTTCCGGTTTTTCCTTAAAACATATCCAGTCTCTATTACTTTTTATTTAGGCGCGTTCAAGAAACAAGAGATATCGGAGATTTGTCTCCATCAAAAGCTGAGCAAGCGAATCCAAGTATTTTCTTCCTCAGTACTTTGACAGCCAACCTAAGATTTCTTTGCGAGGGAATCCTGTTCATGTAACTAAGAATGCTGAGGCCCTCCGAAATCTCCTTTTCCTGAACTCGCCAATTTTCCCAGCTTAGTTCGACAGTTCAAAAAGTATGATTTTCCTTACTCATTCTTAGTAGTCTATAACCCTATTATTGAAAGTTATATTTGGATGCACCTAAGTGTACTGTTACGTTAATATTCTTGTAATTCCCTTTTAATACGTCAAAGAGATTTTCATACGATTTAGAAAAGTTTGCCTCAGGAGCCACACATGTTGATCCATTAAGAATTGTACAAAAGAATCCAATTTTTTTTTTTCTTCAATATTTGACAGCGAAATTGAGAACTAAAAAATGATGGTGTTTTCAAATAAATGAGATTTTGTTCTGTTGAAAGGTTAGAAAACCGGAATTTTCGCTGAGGAATCTTGTTCAGGCGATTGAGATTGCTGAGTCTTCTGCGGTCTCTTTTACTGAAATGGGCTCTCACTGTCAAAACACATGAGCCAATAAAATTTAGCTTTCACTTGTTTATGTATTTTGACAGTAAGAACTCTGATATCTTATTTCTCTGATCTAGTTAAGGCTGGCCACGAGACGAGACTCTGCGAGACTTTTGTAAGTCTCGTCTCGGTCTCGTTAAAATCGAAAATTTTCAGTCTCGTCTCGGTCTCGTGTCGGTCTCGTATAATTAAGTCTCGTTTCGGGCTCGTCTCCGAAAAATACGATTTCCGGACAACCTGTTGATTTTAAAACGAAATATTTTCGATTATAGTTTGAATACACGCAAAAGAAAGTCGGCCTTATTACAGGTCCCGTCGTAATAGTTTCGTACTACGAATACCGAAAAAAAAAAGTATTAAACCAGGCGTCGTAACAAAAATATTTCCAAACCAATTCAGGGGACGTGAAAAGTTATATCGATAGCCCACAAAATCTTGTCAATATTTTTCTTATGACGACGGTTCCATGGTACTTGTTTTCAAGCTTAATAGTACGAATCTTTTACGACGGGGCCTGTGATAAGGCCGAATAAATATTTAACTGAAATTTGATTTTTTTAATTTATTAGACTCTCTGTAAATTTCGGTCCAAATATACAGTCTCGTCTCGTAATAATTTGAGACATCATAACCGTCACTAATTCGGAAATCAATCATTATTTATATCAATTTCTGTGTTTTTTTTATTTCTTTGACTGTCAAATCTTGAATATAAGAAACTTACAACGTTGTTTTCTAATCTTACAACAAATCGTATTAAGTACCTAGATCCGGGTTTCTTCAACACTGGCTTAAACCCTTGCTCAGATTTATTTTGATGTTCTCCCGGCGCGCCGGTATACATCTTTTCATTGTATTTCTTTTCTACTGTCAGTCAAAAATAAAATAGGTGATGTAATGTATTCTGTGCACTTTATGTTAGCTTAGAAGTAATTTCCATGTAAACTACAATATTAATTCTACTTAGTTCGTGGCGACAGACATCTTCGCTATATAAGCTTAAATAATTTGAACAAAAAACTTCTATGCATATATGTTTAATACTCAGTAAAACTGTAAAATTTCGGTGTCAATTCGGTTTTGAGAAAAATAAATCGTAAAGCTTCCTCAGCTTCGATATCTTCCTTTAATTTAGCTTTTGCACAAAAGGTAATAGGCTATAATTTTGCCGATCGCTATGCGTCCGAACTTCTCGCACAATTCATTAAAATATTTGCTTAACATAAAATACGTTTCTGCAATCCATTTGATAAAGCTCGAAAAACTAGGTATTCAATAAGTTTTTTTCAGTTAGTAACCAACAAGCAACTAGTTTCATTTTCCTAAGAACGAGTTATATAATAAAGTTAGATGCATCGAAAGCAACATCAGCTTGCAAGTAGTAAAGTCAATATAAAAAAGTAAAAGGTCCTATTTTTTTAACCTTTAAAGCTATAATACGCATCAGCTTGCGCTTAATTTGAGCTCCTGCATACAAAAATTCTTAAGCCAAGCTCAAATTATACGGCTAACTCTTCGAATTTGGTGAGTTAACTCGAGTTGAACTTCAATCTTGTCACTAAATTACCTTGAGTATAAACATGTTACAACAGAAGTTTTTTTTGTCCAAGGTTGCAGGGAATTGTGTGAATAAAACGATGTCGGACTTAACAATTTATTTTCTTAAATGCAACAAAAACAAATCATTTTCAGTCTAAGTGCGGCTAAAAACTAACCGGAACTTATAAAATTATATTTTATCGATAATTTATACAGAAACTTCAAATATTTCCTGTAATGTCGTCGCTAAGCCCCAAACCTCATTTTTGTCGTTCAATCACAGTTCCCGGACACGGGTTTGCATAAAAACACGACAAACTTTCATTTCTTACTGTCGGTAGATCACTTATCTGTCAAAATTATACGCAAGGGCTTAAACTTATGTCAACTTTTATTTTAAGTATTGTAACTTAGGGGCTTATTGCGAGAGTCTATTCGACTTAAGTATATTCGACTTTTTTCGATTCTATCAAATTTGAAATTAGTATCGCCTTGCTCAGTAGACTTTTTGAATAGAATCGATTTTCGAAAATAGAATATTAAAAGCTCCCGACTAGAGCTTTAGACTGAAATGTCAAATTTGCGGACATCCATATAAATATCAATAAATACATCAGCATCAACTATTAAGACTTTTGGAAAAAAGTGCATTTTATGATGCATTTTAAAAATGCATAATTTCTAAAGAATGTATAAGAAGTATATAAAAATCTTTAAAAACAATGTATTACTGTAGCAAATTTTATATTGCAGCACATGTTAAGATGATTGAGCATCTTGAAGGAAGGACAGCAAACATGGATGACGATATGAAAGTTCATATTGTCCCAGAAGATATTCTTTTCCACTAAAATACATTCTTATTATAGGTTTAAACAAAAATGTACACAAAAGTCGATCAGAAATTCTTGATCGAAAAAAAATTCTATTTAGTAGAAAAAAATTGATTCTAATAGAAATTCGCAATACCGATGATAGACTATAAGTCTATTCGACTTTAAGTCTATTCTGAATAGACTCTCGCAATAAGCCCCTTACATTCAAAAAAATTATTAAAACACTTTGTTGATTACGCATTTTTTTTGGAAAATTGACCCTAAAGTCAAAAAATTATCATCGGCAGGAAAAATGGAACAGGCTAAAAACTGAATATCTTAAGACTGAGAAAAGGCATCAAATTTATTCAAACGCAGTTACAAAGGCTTAAAAAAATAAAGGCGTAAACGAAGTTTCTATCATTATTTTTTTACTTACAGCGCAATTACCTTTAACATGGGTCAGGGTTCACCAAAGTAAGACTTTTCTTAAATCCCCGATAAATGATATCAACATTAGAGATATCCCCTCACTGTACAACAATTTTTTTCTTAGAATACACCCAATAATCATGCGTTAAAATACTATTGACAATTAAGGGACACCCTGTATAGTTTTGAAGAATGCGCTGGAACAATTTAGAACATTAAAAGAACAATTTGTTCCACATGGTTTTCTTTGAAATTTGTTTACTAAGCGTTACATAATTATAAACAAAACAAGATCATAAACAAATGTCTACTTTTATTAAATTCTGTTTTAAACGCAACTTTCGTTAGAAAAAAGATGATCTAAATTTTTTTTGTTGGAAGAGCTAGCATATGATGAAAAACTTAATAAAATTACGATGGCGGATGAATAAAAAATCTTTACCATTGAAACAGTTCCTGGTTGTACAAAGGAATTTGTTTATTATTCATAGTTCGACTTTTAGCCTGAATCCGTTTCAATTGCAAAAATAAGTTCTTTAAATAACCACAAAATAAACCAAAATATAGTATCATTGACGACTAAAAACATTTTCGAATTAACATTATACAGTATAGGTATTCACTACCCTATAGCTTGTAAAACTATATACATTTTTTTTATTAATTAAATAAAGCCTTATCAAATAATTGAAAATCCATGTATGATTCAATGATTTAAATGTAAGACAGCCATTTTGTAAGACCTTAGTTTGAACTACAAGTAGGTAAAGCCGCCTATTGATTTTTACCGACAAATGAATTGATTCTTTACTTACTATGTGCAAGATTTTAAGAAAATAATAACAGAATTGATCTCAATTTCATGTTTAAATTAATTTAATCGACAAATGATGGTTTGATTAATTTGCTTTGATCTGTGAGTGCCGACATTATTCATTACACGGCCAGATGGCGCTATACGGCGACGCGGCGGCGGTGCGCGTTAGTAGCTTTGCAGTTTGCGCACCTAATTTTTATTTTTATTGAAATTGAATACATTCATTTTTTTTTTGTTATTGGACAAAATGTTGTATTTCATTAAGTCATATTTTATGAATGTGCACCGTTAGGCAATAGCGCCAAGGAAAAAACGCCCAAATCGAATTAGAATTATAACCCAAATATTTTTTGTCGCCCAAAAATCAAAATAAGAAATTGAACACATGGTCAAAAATCACTTTTGCTCCAAATTATAAAATGGAAATGTCAACCAAATATTTTGAATGTTAATTGTTTTTGTAAAATTTGCGCGTTCTTTTCTCGATTTTGTGCTATTTATCCAAACAAAATTTTAACGCAATTTATTAAAACATACTGCCCAGGCATAAATTTCAATAGATTAAATTTCAATAATTTTCTTTCAAAGGGTTCAAAGGATTTAAATTCCATTTTTGGTGCTTCTGTCCCGTTCACGCTACTCAGTCGCTCCGCTTAGGGTGTGCTCATTCACCCGGTAAGCGCCTATGTCAACAGTTTTCTTCGACAACATTATTTTTTTTTTTTCAAAAATAGACGAATGCAATAGTATTAAAATTTTCTCATAGTTTAGCTGCACCAAAATAAATTCAGTAAAATGCTCACTCACAAGTTTTTGGTTTTTGGCGATATTTCCTTGCATTTGGGCATAACTTGTTTGTTTTGTAATTGTTATTGACAATACTTCCTTTTTTTTGGGGCCCTATTACCAGTTTTTCTTTTTCAACTTAAAATCTTAGGCGCTGTTGTTAAAAATTACAAACAAAAATGAGAAGAATGCCCAATACTGAAAACATAATGACAACAACGATTTGTTCATAGCGATATTTCCAAATTGATTAAAGCATTTTTACCCTAAACGTTATTGCCTAAGGACGAAAATATGACCTTATACAATTTTTTAACATTCGAAATAGGGACCATTCAATTTTTTGTTTTGTGATCGAGGCATTGCCGTCGGAGAAAACATTTAAAAATCTATTAGATTGTATTGCGCATTTATATGCATTTTGTTACGCGTTTGCTTTTTATCAAATTATTATTTTGTCGGTATCAAACTTTAGGCTAAGAACAAAATGGCGTCGAATAAACTGAAAACAAAATGGCGTCAAAAAAAAAACTGTCCAAGCAACTGCGACTGCTGATTCCTCTGAGGTCTCCTAATCCTAAATATAATTCTCTAGTTTATTTATAAACATCCAAATCATGACTGTTGAAACTGACATTTTACTTCAATATCTATTTTGAAAACAGAAACTTACATCGTGTGCAATAATACATAAATAAATCTAATTCTTCAAAATAGAGAAACGCTTTTACTTTCGCTATGCAAAGTTTCCATTTGTCAGTTTCATCAAATATGGCCGCCTTTTTGACATTAAATAGTTTTAAATAATTTGAGTGATCATCACATCAAGTAGGGCCAAATAGCGATATGTGTAGCTCTCTTGTTTATTCACAAGGGTTTGTTCATCACTTTGTGGGGATATTCCTGGGTGTTTGACAGATTCGTAAAAAGCTCTAAAAGCACTGGTTTACTAAGATGTCTGAATTTTTGGAGCTTCTGTTTGGCACGTATCGTCATTAAGGCATGTTCTTAAGTGGTAAAAGAACTTGAATCAAAAAATTCGTAGGAGTAAGTACAATGCTGAAGAATTTATATGTATGTATGTACTTGTGCCTACATAATATGTAGTTTAGAAATCATTGAAAAGCTTTATTTGTCATTAACTGAAATTTTCTGTTGTACAAAATAAAGTTTTGATTTCATTTCAAAGAAATAATCTAACACAACCAGTATCTACATATTTGCTCCCAAAAATGTAAAAAAAACATGGCTTGACAACTTCACCAAAGTGACGATTTTGACGTTTGTAAATAAACGAGACAGGGATATATTGCTATTTGTGAAAATGTTTTATGTGTTTCTCAGGGATAAAAAAAAATATAACGGTGCATCCAAAAAACTTGAAAAATACATCAAACCGTTGTGCCGCCCGATTTATTTATTTATTTTTATTCTGGAGCTGATGGCAGATCTGTTGTAACAGGAATTAATCCGCATTTGACGGATTTCCACCCCAATCGGTTGGTTCCAAAGCATTTCTCAGCCAAGCTTGAACAGTTGGAGGAAGACAAGCTAAATAAAATTTAGAATGTAACTGCAGATTAGCAATTACCCTGTAAACACGGTACCGTACTTCATCAAGTGGTGTCTTTCGTGGAATATTGTACAGTCCACGGTTCCCTAAAAGGGTGCAGGCTATTGTTTTTTTTGTATTAGTCTACGTTAAAACCAAATTAAACCTGGATGTTGACTTTTTTTTTTACAAAAAAATTAAATTTTGTGTATTTTTAAAAAGTTTTGCGCATGAATATATTTTGTTTTATATTTTATAATTCAATAACTAACAATTTCTAAACATTTCATGTATCAAACTTATTCCTACATCAATAATACCCAAAGATATAGCCATTTTAATTAATCGAAAAATTGCCAAAAATTAAAAAAAAAAATCACAATTAAATACCGTTATTTTTTCCTCAACAAGCAGGTGGGTATATGTCTGAAAAGTTATATGGTATTAGGTACAATATAAGTAAGTATCAAAACTATTACCGAAATTTAGAATTTTGTATGGAGGCATGTCTCCATCGGAATTTTGTGAAAAAAGGGTGCGGTTAAAATCGTCTTAAACACAGTTAAACAAATTTCTTATGTTATTCTAAAAATTAAGTTTTCTGCACAATTGAATGCTTAAAACTGGACAATTTTGTTTTTTTTTTTTTGTTATTAAGTTATGATTAAACAAAACTAAACCAACCTCCATTACGACTTTTTTCCAAAAATTTGACTTTTAGTGTATTTTAAAAAAAAATTTAAGGTATATATATTTCGTATTATTTTTATTATTTAAGAAAAAACAATTGTCGATCATTTGACGTACCAATCTTGTTTCTTAACCAATTATATCCAAAGATATAGCCATTTTAATGAAACAAATAATTCCCAAAAATTAAAAAAAAAATCACATTAAAATACCGTTTTTTTTTTTTTTTTTTTTTTTGCTCAACAGCTACAGTCAAGAATATTTCTGAAAATTTGTATAATAGTATTAGGTTCAATATATGTAAGGATCGAAGCTATTACCAAAAAGTTTTTGTTTCCTGGGCTATTAGTAACTATTTTATCAAATTTCATATAGAAAAGAGACAGTTTCAGATTATTATTTATTCAAGTTTTTGAATATATTATAATATATGCCTACCAATAACCTAGTTCTAAAAAGGTCTGATAGCTTCTTCTGATGATGATTCAATTCTCATACCTTCATTACCAAATAAATTGTTATGCAAACATAAAATATTCACGCAATTTGCAACTTTTCATTTTTTTCTCTGCTACCTATCTTTTCTCCAATTTGCATATCTACTAAAATTTCACGCTTCATGGTTGTTTAATAGATACATGAGTTGAGTGTGCTGCGTTATGATTTACACAATATAAAAGAATTTTTAAAAAAACTATAGAAATGATTTATACATTCGATGAAAAATGTGTGTAAACTTGTATAAATCTTCGGGAGAAGATTGAATTTCTTAAGATAATTTTATTTAATCAGGTTTGGGTGGATGTTAAAAAATAAGAATAATAAGGGTGTAATTGGTAAATATTGAGATTCTCTGTATTTTTTAAATGCAAAAGACGCCATTCATTGGCTACTTTATCGTCTTGAAGATCTCTTTTAAATTACTCACATATATGTATACGGTTACATATGTATATGTAAATTAAAAATTTTTAAAACTTTATCGTCGCATCAGAAGAAAGTTGTAAATTTAACGACAGTTTTTAAGATAATAATCTTGTTTTAATTTAAATGTGTTGCGTTTAATTAATTAGAACTTTTTAAAATTAAAAAAAAATATATATAATTTGGTAATTAATTAAATTCTACCACAGAAAATAATATAAATAACACATTCGGGACTTAGGTATAACTCGATTTATTATGCAAATAAATAATCAAAATCCCAAAATAGATGAATGTTGGTATGTGTTTGAGGGCTCAGATATAGACATCATTTGT
Organism: Melangyna quadrimaculata; assembly: GCA_949320155.1. Taxonomy (NCBI): domain Eukaryota; kingdom Metazoa; phylum Arthropoda; class Insecta; order Diptera; family Syrphidae; genus Melangyna; species Melangyna quadrimaculata. The sequence goes on along the minus strand of OX439483.1, from coordinate 101,857,790 downwards.
ATTTCTGAAACATGGTACAATGCAAATTTATCTGACATTCTGTGTAGTTTAAAGGGGTATCAATTGTTTCGTTCTGATAGAAGTGATCCTAGAGGTGGAGGGGTAGCTATTTATGTCCGCAGCTGCATCAAGCACAGCTTCATCGTTAGATCAGATACCTCTTCTCCAGTCGAATACTGTTTTATAGAAATTTATAATGCTCTAAACAAATGCTTAGTTGGTGTAGTTTATCGTCCAAACAAAAACATTGATTTTGATCCCCTGTTCACAGCATTAGAAAATATATCTTCTATTTACTCTGAAATAATTCTCAAAGGTTCTAGAAAAACTTTTGCATTGCCAGATTTCTAGCTTTATAAAAAATAACAATCTTTTATATGTAAACCAATCGGGTTTTAGGAAGAATCATAGTTGCGTTTCAGCTATACTTAAAGTAACTGATGATTTAAGGTATGCAATTGATGAGGATAAGGTTTCATTTTTAGGATTGCTTGATTTTTCTAAGGCCTTTGATACGGTTAGCCATAATATTCTTATTTCAAAAATGCATAGACAGTTCTGGATTTCGAAATCAGCTTCCAAGTTAATGCTTTCTTACCTTTCTGGGAGAAGACAAGTTGTAGTGGTGTTAAAACATGTCTCCGGTTTACTGGAACTTTTTTCTGGAGTTCCACAGGGGTCGATTCTTGGGCCGCTGCTATTCTCAATGTGTATAAATGACCTTCCAGCGCAAGTTAAAAATTCATCCATTGATTTATATGCAGATGATGTGCAGATTCGGCCTAGTTGCAAACTGGGGATGATTGAGAATGGTGTGTACCAGTTGAATAATGATCTTGACAGAATTTTGCATTGGTCTGAGGAGAATAACTTGAGATTAAACCCAACTAAATCAAAATGTTTAGTAATTTACAAACAAAAGCTTGATATCAGTTTTCCTCCAATAAATATTAAATTCCAGCGGAAAGAATACCAGGAAAGAGCCAGGAATCTAGGGATATGGTTTAACTCCACCCTTTCCTGGGACTGCCATATACAACGCATAATAGGGAATAGTTATGGATGTCTCCGCAGTCTCTCATTTTCAAAGCTTTATACACCACAACACATACGACTCCATTTGGCAAAAACTCGTAATTATCCCAATAATTACATACATACGCGTTACGTATACAACTTTAAACGTTATGACCATGTGTCTCCATTTAAAAAAGGATTGCTGGGATGCTCCTTAAATGCATATCTAATTTACCTCTCTCTGAAGACTCTGAACAACATTATAACTAAGAAAGAGCTATTGTATCTGTATAACAAAATTGTTTTCTCAAGTTCTATTCGGTCTTTTGTATATATTCAACCAAGATTTAGTTGTACCATTTCTGAGCGCCAGTTCTTTTTTTGTGCTGTCAAACTCTGGAACTCCCTACCCATAGACGTAATTTTGATCGCGCTCTGAAAATGTTAAAATTTTTAAAATCTTTAAAAATTCTTAAAAATAAAACTTGCAATTTTTTTTTGATATTAATAAATTAATGTTAATAATTTTCTTTTTTTTTAAACTAAATTAATTCCTAATGTTAAACATAATTGTTAAATTTAAATAATTTAAATATTTAACCAAGATTAACATCTTAAATTATAATCTAGTTTGTTATATCCACTAATGTTATGTATCTTAACTTTTGCTATAAAAGACTTTAGTCTATTGTAAAAGATGAAATAAAATAAATAAATGAAAATGAAAAAATATTTATTTATCTATAATTTGCATCTTTTGAGTTCGAATATAATTTTTCATATAATTTAGTTGTTTTTTTTTCGTTCTTGATTCTTGAGAAGATGAAGTAAAATCAAAATGAGGTTGTGAGTGCAAAATTTGCGTAACTCTATTTTGGAAAATTGGCTTTTTTTCTCATTTTTTGTGTTACCTACATAAATTCCAAAAACTGTACAAAAGTGGTTGAAAGGTTTTGAAAGTGGTTTTTACTCAACGTTTTACAGAAAACACACATTTTTAGATTTCAGCGCCCTTATATTGAAATTAAAAAAAATGAATTGGGGACGATATCTCGAATGCCCGAAATCTCAAATTAACACTTCGTATCGTATCCAATCCGATATGTAAAAAATTTTTCAATTTGCTTAAAAACCTGAAGATGTGAAGGTATTCTCGAAAACGTTAGTTTCAAATAAAGCTATATTTGTATGAGAATAAGAGGTTATTCAGTTTCTATTATTTATCTATAAAAGAACTCATACAGTGCCAAAAAAGTAATTTAGTACTATATTTAATTTATGTTAGGGTTAGTAAAATGATTTAGCTAATTTTAAAGTTATAAGGTTATAATCACCAAAAAAACACTGACGTTTATAAATGTCAAAATTAGAATTTTTTGTGAATTTTTTCGCCAGAGCTGTCGTTGTTTTGGCCGTGTTCATCTGGAGTTTGTTAGGGAAATTGTTCTAATATGATACAAGTCAAAAAGTGTTTTTAAAATTCATCAAATTTTAGTAAGATGATTTTAAATTAAAAAAATGCTAAGGAGTATCATACTCACATTAACATTAGGCCGTTTAAAATTTGGCGCCAATATTTTTATGAAAAAATCGTTGTTTTAGTACGAGCAATGTTACTTGTGTGAACAAAATGTTATAGTAAAAATGTTCTATAAAATCCTTTTGAAAATACAATACAGAAGCCACGTTTGTATGCTGGACCGGGGATAATAAACGCTGTTACAGAAATTACTTGAAATTTCCATACAAACTATCGGTAGAAAGTATGTAGTACGCGTCGGTATCACAGTTTTTCTCCACTTTTAATTAAAAGATCGAAATTTCTATGCACTAAAATAAGTACATAGGCCATAGGGTTTTGTTCTTGCGTTTAACATTGTTTAGCGAAATAATGTTTTTTTTTTTCATAGAATTCCGCGCAACGGCTCGTGAAGAACCAGGGCCTAGTGACTAACAACTCGCAACCATTCCTGTGTGCGCGTGTCGACAGGAATGGAATAGACCTTCAAATTGTCGAACCCGAACGGCTTGACGAGAAGCACTTTTTCATTACAAGTCTGGAGGATTTGTCAATTCCTCACAAGAGGCAGTAGCCCTGACAAAAAAAACCTTTTTTTAGTTTTTAGGTGGACGAGGCTGGGAAGTGAACCCAACCTGACAGACTGACGCACTAACCATTTGGTACGCTAAAAATAAAATCCTATCCAAAAATGTATTCCTTGTTGGAAAAATGCCAAGTTTCTGTCTAGTTTGGGCAAGGCCCGAGTAAGATTTCAGTAGGAAAAATCAAGACAAGGAAAACTTGTCAGATATTTGGCAAGCCTTTGCTGGATTTCAGTACCAAAAAACTACCTAGTAAAAACTTGTAGGACATGTATCGGTACCCCATCAGGAATGTCTCCTGTACACCAAAAACACACATTTTATAAGCACCATGCAATTTCAGCCTCATACGAAACTTTTTTCTCTCTTTCCTTTGTCTTCTTTTTGTATCACACTTTACTATGGGTGTGAGACATACATATGTATGTATAGGATTGTTCAATGCGGAAAAACCTGTTATATTATAAGTTGTTCTTCCTAAAAAGCAAGTACATAAAATCCGGTTCTATTCTCTATGTATTTGTTATGCAATATCGAACGAAACGTATTCACTTTCGACATTGAAGTTTTGTTAAGGGAGTTAGTCGAGTGGGTCCCACATAAGCCAGCTTTTTTTTTGCCTAACGAAGCAATAATCGCCAAAGCCCGTGTTTTAGCCTTTGCTAAATCTTGCAAGAATCTATGTATGTTAAACTCTCTAGTGCCTTGTCGAAAACTAGATTATTTTTCCTTCGCGAGTTTATTCATCGATATTGGTTGTGCTAAATGTACCTACATGTTTTTTCCACATAATGTGCTTGCACGTACAAGTCATCACCAGTATTCCATAAAATGTGTCTTAAAATATTTTATTTCTATGCAGACACAAAAATCGGCAATTTTTTTGCGTGCGGAAAAAAAATAATGTGGTGAATTACAAAGATTTTTCAATGCTAACAAAATAAAATTGTCTATCGATTGAGTAGAGTGGTCGAATTCATAAATGTTACTTCGGTAACACTGCAAAGTTTACTTTTAACTTCTGGAGACAAATATGGGCCATTAGAAGATTTTTGTATTTATTAAAGAATTATTGTTTCTTTTCAACATTGACATTAATTTATTTCCAAAAATATTTCATAAATAATAACAATAAACACTTTTTAGTACATTTTAAACAATTCTTATACATAGCCTGACATTTTTAATCTTAGGGGTGTGAGACTTTTTCGACAGAATTTTCCTAGAATTTAAGAATTGACCCCTAGATATTTTTTTCTTTCTTCGTCTGCTCCGAAATTTTAATTTTGGGGTCCAAATGCCAATTTTTACAGGAACTAATAACAATTACCAACCCGAGTAATATTGAATGAGCAAAACTTGCAAGATCAAATTGAATCAACAAGAAAATAATACAAAAAAGGTAAAAACTAAATAAGGTAATAACTGCCCACATAAATCAAGTTTTAATCATTAATTATTTACTCCAACCATCTTAGCTACCAAATAAAATTATTGGAATAAATAACTATATTTATGGGTGATAAAATATTAAGAATGTTAATTCTATTCATAATTTATAATAAAAGTCAATTTCCTATAAAAGAATTAATTTATTTATTTTAACATATTGATGTGGGAGCGTGCATGTTGCACTAAATTAACTATTTTCTTTTATTAATTTTAAGTTCCTTATTTGGTTTGATAATAACTTAAAAAAAAATTTTATTACTAATATAAAATTTATTTTTGAAACAGAATTTTGTATTTACCTCCGTTAAAATGGCTCCATTTTGATTGAGAACATGGATACGCGCATGATATCCACGCAATAAACGACTAATAGTTCAGATTGTAATGTGGTAAAGTTAAAACTTAAATTTAATATTGTTATGGCTATTTGTCCACTCATCAAAATATTCAAAATTGTTTCTATAGAAATGAGGCTTATGTGGACAAGTTCTTTAATTTGTCTTTTAGATTTATCAAAGTTTGGCTTTAGTTTATAATACCTACTATCTAGTTTTGTCCACATTAAATTCACCCTTTGCAAATCAAATTAATCTTTTTCAAATTTATATTCACCTTTTTGCATATCAAATTCACCCTTTTGCAAGTCAAATTCACCCTTTTGCAAAACAATTACATAGCTTTACACCAGGTTAATTTGACTCGCTAAAAGATGAATTTCACATGTAAATGGTTGAATTTAAATAGCAAAAGGTTAAATTTCATTTGCAAAAAGGTTAATCCAATTTGCAAAAAAATTCATCTAGTTTGCAAAAGGTGAATTTAATTTGGAAGCCCGTCTTTTCTGTCTAATTTACAGGGTACAAATTCAAAAGCTGTGGTTGGAATCAATTATAGTTTGGTATTCTTTATTACGTAAAACCATTTTCTATTAGACATAAGCCCTGCAGAATTTAGAGTTGAAGCTTAGAAGTAAGCCTAAATTAGACTTCTTTTTATGTTTTTTTTTTTGTTTATTACTCAGGACCACTTTGATTTTCCCTTGGAATAATTTTTTCTTGTAAAATCAAAACTAAATTAGAATTAAAATGGAACTGTACCATCTAGACTTTAAATTCATTTGAAAGATTATTTTTCCAGATGCATGTTTAACATTTTAACAACAAAGGTAATTATCTTCTTTGTTTTTTTTTTTCTGTTTGTTTAAGGTTTTTAATAGCTGTAGGTTAGTTAGGTACTGCACTTTATATCTACTTACAGTGATAGATGAATGCATAGGTATACACTTGTAAATGGTTTAATACCCCTTGCCTTTCGTATATGGAGAGCAACGCCGATGGTGATAATTAATAGAAGATAACAAAAACACTATAGTAACAATAATTATTTAAGTTTAATGCACAACAATCTGGGAATTGGTGTACCCTAGCTACAGTAGATTTTTCATTCATAAAGAATAATGTCACGGTATAATTATCTATATGGTATGGGTATAGTTAGTAGGTACCTTACAAGCTAATTTGTTTTTATTTTTGCAGAATATATAATTTACTCAATGAAAATGAATTCACAAGTTTTCACTTTGGATAGGTCTTATATATTGTTGAATATGCCAGTTGGATGTTTTTTTTTTATTATTTTGCTTCTGTCTATAATTAATTGGTTGTTGGTCTGATAACACTTGTAATTTATAAATTTATTATACTGAATAATTTTGTTTTTTTTTTGTTACTTTATGTAAAGAGCTCATTTATTATTTTTTGTATGAGTTATTATTTAATTGATGTTTGTAACTCATTTTTGTCACATATGGTCAATGGTGTGGATTATCCTGAAAAAAGATTGAAAGTTCCAAAACATTATTTAAAAACCTGTTAAGGTGGATGCCCACCAAAATAAATAACTATTTGTTCCCTATAATGGGTTCTCGGATATTGAATCAACCCTATTTGTTGTTCAACTGTGAGTCTAGCGGGGAACAAACAAAGGTAGAAGTAGAGATAATAGATAATAGAGACTCATTTTTTCCTAAGAAGTGTTTGCGGCTTATCGCTATCTAAAAGTTTAAAAAACAAAATCTTTAGTATTTTCTTCGTACATTACGGATTCTACAAAAAAAAAGGTACCTAGCCCAATTCTAAATAAAAATTCGCGGGATTTTTTTTCCATTTTCCTTAATTTAAGCAAACTTCGAGTATGAGAAATAAAACTAGGAGAAAGATGGTAGCATTCTAAATGTCCAACAAATGGAAAATGTAAACATATTTGATGTGAGGAGAATTTTAAATTTGGGAGAACAAATCTCCCGGGGAGTTTTTTTTTCCCGGGGAATATTTAGAATTTTGCCGACTATTTTTCTCCTTAAAACCCCATTTGGACAGATATTAAGTTCAAGTTGAAACAGGCGCGTTCGCTGTAAAAATTTCGGGAGAAGGGCGTTGAAAAACTTTTGTTAAGTTTTTTTTTTGCAGTTTTTGTTCGTGTTTTTCTCCCTCTGTGTCCGCCACTTGAGTTTAAATTTAGCTGCTTTGAAAAATAGGATGAAGGTATTCGTAGATTTTGAAAAACTAGTCGAATAGAAGACCTGTAGCCAAACACGTTTTTTTGAAACTTTAAGATAACGATTAAAAGTAGCTTTTAACGGCATTTCGATTGGGTGATCTCACTTTAATTTATCAGTTAACTAGTGAGTGCTTTGGTAATACGCAATTTTCGTTAAGTTCAGTCCAAATTATATCAATTTTACGGCAAAAATTAATTGTGGACTATATTGTTGGAAATTTTGCTACCCGTGTCATTTTTTAGACAGCGAAAACGCTTCTTTGGACAAACAAAAATTAATGCCACATTCTTTACTAAAAATTTTCATAGAAAAAATTTCTTTATTTCTTAAGCCTAGTATACGCTGCTGATGCGGAATGAAAAATCCTATACAAAAATTACACGTTTTGCAGTACGCTGTTCAATGAGCTAAATCGATAATTGTAACAGATTATTTGGAGAAGTCTACACCATTTATTGGAACAGAATTAATTGACCAGACCATTAATTGTGATTGTTTTCGCTTTGTGTTCGTTTTTTTTTTTTTGTTTGTAATTGATCACACTTTGAATGGGAATTTTGTCGCTGTGGTTTCCGTAAGCATTTCGCAGTCGTGTTGAAGACCAAAGAAAAATTTCGTTTCGCATCGGCGCAGCGTACTCGGCTTTACGATAAAACATCCATTTTTAAACTGTAGTCATAAAATTGTTGTATTGAAAACTCTCCATTCTTTTTAGGACACAATTAATTAATCGGAGTAGTAGTTGTGTCTAGAACAATTACATTTTAGTTTTTGGACGTGTTTGTGTAGTTTCTTTAACTTATTACATTAAGCCTTTCAATGTTTTTCAAGTTTTTTTTTTTTGCAATTGGTGAAACTCTCCACGAATATTATTTAGTCTCAATGTATTCGTATGGTCTTCAATAAGACATCATTTCGTTGTCTTGTTCGAAACCATGGACAATTTTAGTTTGGAACAAAAAAAAAAAAACTGGAGAGTTTGACCAATTGCAAAAATAATCATTTTAACAAACACTGAAAACACAGGAAATCATTCTGAGATTAGAGAAATAACAAACCAAAAACAAACTCAAATTAAATATTTCCGCACACTTAATAGTCTAGACTCTAGACATTTAATCCTTTACAAAAAAAAGTGGAGACTTCTTAAAATAATCTGTCAAATTATTAACTTCTCTCACCGAATGGCACCAGCTTAGTGTAGAACAAAAAGACGAACTAAATAATTTTCCGTTTAGATATGATTTCGTTTAGTCCTTGTTTTATAGAATTTTTCGTTTCGTAGCAGGCCGGAACTGGACTTAATCCTATATTTTTTATAACTTTATTTTGTATTTGTACTTTTTCGCAATTTTCTCGTTCGATAAGAAAATCATTCTCAAAATAAAAATTGAAGAGCACAAAGTTTCTAAAATGTTGATATATTTTTTTGTTGAGAATAATGCGATATTGAACTCCATAGTTTTTGCTCTAGAAAATCGGACTGCTCTATTAGCTAAGTATATCCCTCTAGCCGAAATTCCACTTGACCGAATTTCCCACTTCTGAATAGAAAAATCGTGTAAAATTGGAAAAAGAAATATGTCGCCCCTTGCTATTTCAAAATCACACGATTGCACAAAAAAAAAAAAAACAAAAACAAAAATCCGCCACGGAAATGCTGAGCATGTGCTCCTGAAATTGCATACCAATTGATCTTTCTAGGAACCTTTTTTCATACTTTTCCTTTTGTCGCATTATAACATTTTTTCTTCGAATGATTGCCAGTTCATATGTATTTAGAACCAATATAGACAAAAATCAAATGCCCGTTAAAAGCGTGTTCGAGTTCATGTTCTAATAAAGGTATACCTACCTATATTTGAATACCTATTCACATTTGTTCAAAATTGTTATAGGAAACTTAAAAAACTTCTTAATAGGTTGTTTGTCCGTGTATGGTCCATAATTTGTATGATAAGTAAACTCTTTTGTGTTAGGAAAATACATAGATTTTATTTTATTTTTTTTTTTTAATGAAGTGAACACGCACTTTTTCAAACAATTTATACCTATGTTCCCTTATACATATATACGGTTTCCGTCAACTGACATTCCATATATACATAATACTTAAGGGAAAATATATATGTGGGTATAGGTAAATATCCGTCGTGCTAACCACGTTACATTGCGGGCAATAACTTCTCCATAAGTGTTTTGCTAAATGATCTTTGACGTGACTACAAATCATTTGTATTGTTCACCTATATTGTATACGAGTATTTACGCAATATTCCAACAAAATATAGAACACCCCATCATTGTGCTCATTTTATTCACCACATATCATAATGTACAAATCCTGAAATTGCGGGACCGTAAACAACACAATTTACACATGTCTTACTACCTATATTGCAAAACAATTCAATTTTTGTTCCTAAAAAAAATAGAAAAAAAAAATATGCCACTCTATAAACAAAAAAAACAAGACATCACGCAAACACCTCTCCAACTTGCCTAGCACCTATTCACACCTTTTTGCCTGATGAAGTATATTCGCCCACATCCTGCGCGATGTGGATTATTATTACAATCCCAATTCGGATACGGATACCACAAATTCTACATAAGCTAGTAGCTACACGAATCGTGGGCTGTTTTAGGAGCAAACAAATCACCTTGCTATGCTGATTTTATTACTCAGTTATTACACAGGGTGTAAAATTGTGTGCGCACTCAAAAAATATTTAAATAGAATCTACTTTACTTGCACACTCTAGAGGCAGAGGCAGTATAGGTAGGTACTACTTACACTCTGTTCGACTTGTTAAAGGATATCTGTATAGGTTTTTTTTTTTTTGAATCAAGGTCAACAGAAAAATTTTTTCTTAAGAAAGTCTGCGAATATGGTGTTCAAAGAAATTCCTAGATAGGAACAGTTGAAGTAAAAAAAGAAATTTCCATAGGCAAATTTTGTCTATTTCCTGCATGTGGCCCGAAAAGTAGCAAAAAAGGAAATATAGCGTGAGTAAGATTTTGGATAGTTACTGAAGCCTTGAACTTAAAAAGTTTTCATTCTCAACAAAAATTAATCAGCATGTCCAACTTTTTTAAAACAAACGTCTTCCAGGACGGTTCAATTGAAAATTCATACGAAATGGTCAGCCTGAACTTTTTAACATTACATTCCACAGCTTCTATTTGAATTCAAAGTTAATTGATTGTCAACGCTGAATTGGGCTTACACTGCAGACACTTTTTTCCTTTCTCAAATAATTAAAATATGGTCATTTATTGATTGTGGAATGCGAGAGGTGAGTACTAGGCTTTAAAAAAAAGAACGAGAAAAACATTGTGGAACGTGTTAATTTTTCATTCCCAAAAATGTAGAATAATACTTCGAAATTTTATGAATTTATCTAGTTCTGTACATAAATCTGTCCATAAACAAGTGACACGCAGTGTACGTTTATTGTGTTTTGTTGGGATGAAAAATTAAAAAAAATCATCCCCTTTTCACTTTTAATTTACACTAAACAAAATGTGCAGGAAAGTGTTTCGAAAGTTTCTCAGAAAAAATCTACATATTTTCATGTTCTTTATATCGTATATATACATATGTATAAAATGCAGGTCCTAGCTATATATGTATTTACATTATGTACTTAATTTCATCATTCCGGAGCGCGCACACGTTGAACTCAATCTGAATAAGTGCATATAGTCAATGCAGTAGAGTAAAGAAGTAACTATGTGAACGTAGAGTTGAAAATATTTCTCCTTTATAAAGTCCTCTCCTATACTACACCATAATCATCATTACTAACGAAGGAACTTGTATACTGAATTTTTTTATTCTCACAGTCCATGGAGAATAAAAACAGTTTTAGTAAAGTAAGAAGCACACTTGTTGTTTCGATAAAAATGTGTCTAGGTCTTAATGGAAATTTGAATGCACAAAACTGTATCGCATGCACTTGCGCTTAAATATGAACAATTCAAACGTAAAGCTTAATTTATTCACCTTGATTTAAAACAGTGTTCAATTTTTATAGACAAAAATGATTATTAAAAATAAGTTTCACAAAAATGAGCAAGTGAAATGAATAATAAATACATTCCACAAACCTCCTGATCGCTATATAGTATTTTCAGTTCAGTTCATTCCTATTCGTAAGCCTTGTATTCCCAGTTATTTACTCGCCTAAGGTGAAATAATATATGAATGCGTTCCACAACCACTAAGAAGTCTCATTTTAAACTCTAAACATGTAGATCTCATTGAAAAAATATTAACATGCTGTTTGAAAATCCAATTTTCATTTGGAAATCGTTTAATGTCTTGAACAGTTCAAGTGAAATATTCATACAAGATCTTTATTGTGAAATTTTGCACTTTACATTCCCCATAGCGTCTGTCTTAGAGGAAACCTTATTGATTGTCAAATGCGAAACTTTTCTAGACCTTATCGCTTTTTTCCTGTTAATTTCCCATAATAGTCAAAGATTTAAAACATCTCCATTAGAATAGTGTGGAATTAGTGGATGAAATTGTGGAACGTAAAGTAAACTACATTTTAAGCCTATTGCTCACTTCTCGTGAAATGAAAAATTAATACATTCCAGAAATTTCTTCTGGACGTATTATATATTATAGCAAGAAATTTGGAGAACTTTTAACATTTGTCAATTAATATGCCTTGGTTTGAAATAGAAGCTGTGGAATGTAAAGTGAAACATTTCACGATGTCGATTTTATATGAACTTTACTTGGAAATTTCTTATGAACAAGTCAGTTTTTGTTTTATTTTTTACGAGTCCACAACTGGCCCTAATAGGTGATGATAGGTATATTGCAAGTAAAAAAATGAACTTAATTAAGGATTGTATTGTATACATAGATAAACTGTACTTAGGTACTATAGAATTTTTATGCGGTCTACTTTTTACTCCAGATAAAAGAATATTTATTACGCCCAGTTACCATTTCTGAAAAGAAAATTTTGTTGAATTTCAATGATGTATAGGTACATACGTCTACGTAGTGTCATTGAAACAGTAGTTTTTTTTTTAGTTTTAAAACAAATTTAAGTTCAACTTGATTCAATTTCAAAATATAAAATACAAAAAAAAAAAAAAAAACATTTTGAAGCTGCAGAAACAATTATCATTTTCATAGGTATTGCATTTTGCTAACATAGTCTGCACGAGTAGGATAAAAAAAAAATTGTAATTAAAGTAATGCTTATGCGTTTCTACTATCAACACACTTTCGTTCGCATCCCTAGAGAAATTTGGAGGAAAGTCTTTTTTTTTTAACTCGCATTTTTGAGCGGTCATATTGAATTTTTGTTAGCGTAACAACTCGGAGTGCTCGAAATTCTAGGTGAAGAAAAGAATTTAAATCAGGGACATCATGCAAATCTTAAAAATTATGGGTTATTTATGCCAAAATTATCTCAAGTTATACAAACACAAGTTTACTGATTTCCATTAGCAAAGTCTTTGAGCCCTTCCGATTGGCATTTGAAACGAAATTCACTTGTAATATCTAAAACTAAACTATAATAATTTTAACTATATGCCTGTAAGACCTCAGGTCTTTTAAATGCAATGCACGGCACTAGTTAGAAGGAATAGAAGGAAAGGAAAGATTTTTGTTGGCACAGTGGATTGAGAATTAGATTTAATTATCTCATTAAATTCCACGGGTGGCATCCAGTTGAAGTTGGGGAATATAGAAAAGAATGCTACCTAGACTGGGGATCGAACTCACACTTCCAGGTTAGCAGTCAAACACTATATCCACTGTGCCATTGCCACCCGCTCGTCCATCTATAAGGTTCTAAACTATAAAATTACATGAAAGTATGTCTAATTTCTATAGATTAAAAAACAATTGAAAAAGAAACTAATCTTATTTTTTGTTCTGAAAAAATAAATTTCAATAGTTTTTAGTGAGAGTTGAAAGTATTTGGGTTTTTGACAGTGACAGTTCGAATTGTTGGCGTTTTTGATCAGAGCTTAATTTGATTTTAATTTTCAAATCAGATCGAGAAGTATTTTCAATAATTTCTAGTGACACATTTCGAGCTATTTGTGTAATTGACATTAACAGACCAAACAGTTGAAAAAGAATTTGATCTAATTTTTTGCTCTGAAAAAAAGAAATTTCAAGAATTTCTAGTGACAGTCCGAACTATTTGCGTTTTTGACATTGACACTTCAAACAGTTAAAAAATATATAAAGAAATTGATCTAATTTTTTGCTCTGAAAAAAGAAATTTTAATAATTTCAAGTGACAGTTCGAACTATTAGGATTTAGGATTTTAGGATGAATAAATATTCATCATCAATTAGAGTTTACAGTAACTCTTACAGACTAGCGAAATACAAAATTTGTCTTAATATAAATTATACTTAGTTAACCAGAAAGAATAGGCGAAGCATATTTTTAAATGTATCCCTACTCAAATGAAGTATTTGGTTAATTTCTCTGACACAGCGAGATATTGGCTCGTTAACAGCATAATTTACTCTATGAATTACCTCATGGAATAAATAATGATTCCTAATAGGGCTGGCCACGAGACGAGACTCAGCGAGACTTTTGTAAGTCTCGTCTCGGTCTCGTTAAAATCGAAAATGTTCAGTCTCGTCTCGGTCTCGTATAATTAAGTCTCGTCTCGGTCTCGTCTCCGAAAAATACGATTTCCGGACAACCTGTTTATTATTGGAACGAAATATTTTCGATTATAGTTTGAATATTTGCAGAAGAAAATAAATATCAAACTGAAATTGATTTTTTTTTAAATTATAAGACTCTCTGTAAATTTTGATACAAATACAACAGTTTCGTCTCGGTTGCTTAAAATGCAGTCTCGTCTCGGGCTCGTCATGCGAGACCGAGATCGAGACCGATGCTTTTCTCGTCTCGTGGCCAGCCCAATTATTCCTAAGCACTCGAGTTGGAGCATGCAAATTAATAAGAGACAATAAGAACGAACAGTCAATATGATAGCATAAGATGTCTTTAATAAACATTTACCTCGTTTACAAACAGAATCGAGAGCTCGAGTTGGATTAGGGTCGGATTTTCGAGCCAGGTGTTTCGTCACGTGAGTTGAGATTACATTTAATGGAATGGCAACAATATATTTATTTCACACAAAAACAGTTCAAATTTAATGAATTTTAGTACATACTTCATATAGCTATAAAAACAAATAAATAATTTTACTCGCACATGTGCAATAACACTGTGGTGAACACATCCTCAAGACCGACTCTTCGACCCAGGTTTTTATCAAGAATTTCGACTCGACTCCGCTCCTGAAGTGGAATCGAGTCGGTTGAAGTTCATTTCAAGTCAACGCAGGTATACAAAAGGGCCAAGCGAGCTTGAAGCTCGCTCGAATACCTCATGTAAACGGGGTAGTTATGGAAAACATTTTGCGGCGGTCTTCTAAGCTCTGAATGCCAATAAGTTGAAGTCGAGTATTATAAAGTGGCATAACATCAACGTTCCATCTAAGTTTATAAATAACTATTCTTGTAAATTTAAAAATGAGTTTTATGAAACGGATTCCATACTACACAGCAGTACTCCAGAACTGATCTAACATAAGCAATGTAAAGCGTTTTTAAGGTGTAAGGATCACTTAGACCTTTAGAGTTGCGGAAAACAAATTCAAGCATAGAGTCGGCTTTATTAACTATGAATTCTAAATGAATAGCGAAGTTGAGTTTAGAGTCAAAAATGACTCGCAGATCTATTTTGGTTGAGACTCGATCGAGAACTTTGTTCTCAATATGATCATCATATACAAAAGGAGACGAGCGGTGGGAAAATGAAAAACATTGACATTTAGAGATGTTGAGGTTTAATTGGTTGATTTTACACCATGTTGATAAGCTTTGAAGATCTTCTTGTAGAAGTATACAGTCAACCGGATCCTTAATGCATCTCAGAAATTTGAGATCATTGGTAAACATCAAGGAAAAGGAATTTAAGAGAAAATCAGGTAGATCATGTATAAATATAAGAAACAAAAGTGGTCCAAGATGGCCACCTTGATGAACACCCGAGGAAACATCTATTGGACTTGAGACAATCGAGTCAATACGGATATATTGAATGCGTCCTGTGAGATATGAACGCAACCAATTTAGCAAGTTAGAATGTATACCTAGCTTTTCAAGTTTATGAATTAAAATTTTGTGGTGAACTCTGTCAAATGCTTTGGCAAAATCCGTATATATAACATCGACTTGATATCCTTTTTCTAGATTATTTAAAACAAAGTTAGAGAAAATTGTAAAATTTGTAGTAGTTGATCTCCCGAATACAAATTCGTGTTAACAGATCAAACAATTGAAAGAGAAAAAAAAAGTTTTTGCTCTGAAAAAAGAAATTTCAATAATTTATAGTGACATTTCGAAATATTTGCGTTTTTCACAGTGACAGATCAAACAATTGAAAAAAAGAAATTGATCTTAGTTTTACTCTGAAAAAAGATATTTCAATAATTTCAAGTGACAGTTCCAACTATTTGTGGTTTTGACAGTGACAGAACGCACAATTGAAAAAGAAATTAGTATTTTTTTGTTTTTGCTCTGAAAAAAAGAAATTTCAATAATTTCTAGTGACAGTTCGAACTAATTGAGTTTTTGAAAAATTGAGCCAATAGCATTTTTGATCGGAGGTCAATCTGTTTTTGGTTCTCAATTCAGATCAAGAGGTATTTTCTCTCCTTTTCAGAAGAAGAACGGTCATTTAATGACCAATCGAAAAGATCATAAAGATAACTGTCGTGATAACTGTCAATTTGTATGAATTTAAGCATCTACCTATAGTTAATTTGAAACACTTATTTTGTTTCCTGAAAACAAAATTGAAACCGAAGCATTCACACGTATCGAATTTTTCTTCCGGATTACCAACCGAAAATGCAGTAAGATTTAGCCTTGGTAGATCAACACCGTTGGTTATTAAAAAAAAAAAAAACTATTCACAAATATCGCCCCATATCAAAACAAAGAAATTCTTCTGGCAACAACGCAAATCTGACTCCAATTTTCTGCTATATAAATTTTATAACAAAAATGTCATA
Organism: Melangyna quadrimaculata; assembly: GCA_949320155.1. Lineage (NCBI taxonomy): Eukaryota > Metazoa > Arthropoda > Insecta > Diptera > Syrphidae > Melangyna > Melangyna quadrimaculata. The sequence continues at coordinate 101,841,559 of OX439483.1, read as the reverse complement.
TTGCGAATTCTGACACATTGAGTGCAAGCACTGAGACACCACTTCTCTACATTAAATGTAATGCTTTGCATGTCACATGAATTCGCCACTCTCAACAGTGCTGACAGACTTTTCCGCCGCTGCACTGCCGCCTGATGCACCATCATCATCATCATCATAATCATGTTGTTAAGTCCATTTAGTGTGGTGGTTACCTCACGCTGTGATGGTAGCGCAAAATTTCGCGCCGCATAATACTGTACATGTGTTGTGAATTTCATCCCCACAACCATCACCACCACCGCCACCACCCTCTTTCTGCTGATGTGCAGTGTGCACACACCGTCACCGAGATGTGGCAATTCACAGCCAGAACGGACGTAACTCGTTAAATTCATGTCGGATTAATCAACTTAAATGGATAATCCGTTCACCTATTCAAAGACACACAACAACTCAACTATAACCATGCTGTATTGTCTCTTTTTTTTTTTTTGTTGAATTTATATATCTGTTTAGATATGGCACAAACAAAAAATTTATAATTTTCAAAGAAGAGAAGGCGAGGCCAAAAGCTTTTTCCGCAACAAAATATTGTCAATTATGCATAAGCAGAACTCACATAAAGTGGAGACATTTGTTAAGACAGATACGCACACCCTTTAGTGGGAAAACAACCGTCAAAATTTGACAGATTAACAACCGGCTGTGGTGTTTCGCTTACATGCAATTGTCACTCTGACAAGTTCTCGCAGGTTTGCCAACCGAAAACATAAAGTCAATTATTTTACACACCCAACTTGAATTTTCTTTTTTTTTTATTGAAACCGATAATTATTGTTTAATAAACCTTCAGAGGGAGCTGTTGCGCTGGCTGTCCTCCCCTATGATGGGGGTCATGAGCACGAGGTCCCCCAATTGGTAGACAATTTGTTTCTATATTTTGAGTTGTGGCTACTTCCAATGACACAGACGCGCTCTCTTTCTGTCGTATCTCCCTGTCACTGTCAGTGTGATGACAGATGTTCATTCCCCCAGAGCCCGAGTCACTTGCATGCAATAGATGTGGGAGAAAGTCCAGATTTTGTATATCAGAGGGCTCCCCCGTCCATTGCGTTGCGTTCGTAGCAATTAAAGTAGGCGAAGGTGCAGATGACGAAGGGACTGCGAGGCAGTAATGGGTGAACTGTTATTATTGGCAGCTTATGGTGGCCGCTGCGCAGTGCAGGCAGAGTCGAGAAACGGAATGTGATGAAATTCATTTAAAATTGTTATCATTAGACAAAGCTTGGGGCTTAGAATAACTTGGGGTGGCAGGGCCGAGCCGTAGTATATGGCACATTGCGAAGACGAATTTTATAACACAAAAACAGTGTATATATATGCATAGCATACGTACCAACGTCGAATATATAAAAAGTGGTAACCAATTGAAGGAAACAACAATGTTTTCCAAGACGGCGACGCATGAATCACCGAATAAATAATGCAAATTGACGAGATACATTAATTCTTTAAATACCGACAGGGCGGGCCTGAGATATTATAATAACAAATGAAGACGAGCTGTGCTGAGCAAGTGGCCGTTCGCGGCCACTGATAATGGGGTACGGGCCATTAAATGCAGAGGCAGTGATTAGAGTACATATAAGTAAAGTGCTGAACTGAGAAATTCCAACGAACCAAGTGACGCAACGGTTGAAATGCATAGTTCTGCATAAGAAAATACATACATAGTTCCATCATCAAGGAAGAATTATTTAATAATTTAGATTCTTGGGGAAAAGTCTGTCGTAATAAATTTAAAACTTAAATAAAACTAATTTTTAAATGAATACTTAGAATGAAGAGATTTTTTTTTAAAGTAAACCTTTTTACTAAAATTAATTTTTTTTTTGTTTTTTTTTTTTTTTTAAACTAGGTTCATAATTATTGTAGGAAAATGCTTGTAAGAGTGGTCGTAATAAGTTTAGTCAGCTTTTATAATCCATCCCATTTATAGCGATATTTTATGTAGGGGGTTATTATGCCTGTCATTGTTTTATCGTTATTTTTTTACTTGGCTAAGGAAATAGACAGCTTCCAAAAGTATGTTACCATACTAAAGGAACGTACGTTTTCCAGCACAACTGATTTTTTCCTTTAATACACACTGTCTTAAGAAATCTCATTGTCACCAGCGGCCCTTGAACCTTTTCGGATTTCTCGTACTATACAGAGAAACTTTATTTTACCATACTACACGAATGTAGATTACCTAACCCAGATCAATTTTTCCTTCAATACACTCTTTCTCAGTATCTCTCATTGTCATCAGTATACGGTATCATAGTCGTCTCGTTAAATATAGAGAATCGTTTTCTTTGTCGTACTACACGAATGTGGATTTTCTTATTTTGCTGAATCTTTTCTAGACATTTACAACTTTATCTCATACTCAATTATACTCAATTACCTAGTGCTTCTCTTACGGCCGCAATTTGTTCACACATATAATTTTAAGGAAAGTTGTAAACTTTTGAGTTAGTGTATTTTTATTAAAGAAAAAAGCAAAACCATTTAGTTTCAATTGCACAAAACTAACAATGAAATATCAAAAGCAAACCTTCGATTCTAAAACTCTACTAAAATTGATCGATAATACCAGTGTTTTATTGGGAAGCTCATGACCAGTTCAGTAACATTTTACACATAGAAATTTACAACAGAATTTGGTAAACGACGCGACGGAGGCCTCTGGCAAATCGTAAAGGTATGCTGCAAATCATGAATGAATCACGGACAAGCCATAAATAGTCCATCAATCAAATTATCCAAAAAAATCGATAATATGTATGTACAGGGGGTCAATTCTCGATCTGTGAAGCTGTGAAATGATAAATTTTCCAAAACTACACACGCTAATAACTCTATTCTGGATGAGTGCTTAAAAGTGATATTAAATGTCTAATCTTGATACAAAATTACGAAGTTTTGACATTTTATTTCACTTTTTCACACTCATCCAGAATGGAAATATTAACGTTTGAAGTTTTGTAAAATTTATTACTTCACAGCTTCACAGATCGAGAATTGGCCCCCAGTACATTGTACATACAAAAAGTACAAAAATAGGTGAGACAAATTTTATTGTTTTATTTTAAAGATTACCTCTTGGGTAATTTTAAACCACCAAAAACCCTCTGCGTGCCTCGTCCGCCATTTTAAAAAATCGTTTAAAAGCGATTACTCTATTTTCCCGACTGCTACAAGTCGTAGAGTAGTTATTTTTGTTTACTTTTATTATGTTCTCTACAATTTTTGTCTGAAAAAAATGTTGTATAGCTTCTATCAATAAAAAGTTATTTTTGAAAAACTGTCAAACTTTCGATTTAAGAAATGGTTTTTAAGGTTTATCTCATCCAATATCCATCCGAACCAAAAATTACTTTATTTTTATAGAACTAAGGCCCGTTTTCTGATTCGAAACATAAATCTTGTTACTAGCTAAGTTTCACATAGCGATTAAGTAATACATAAATTTATTTATGTTGCACATACAAATTTATGTTGAACTTAGCAAAGGAGCATATTAAAAACACATCTAAGTTCACTTCGTTCTACACAAAACGTCAAAATATCAAAATTCGTGAGCAAAAATTCAAAATTGAAACGGTGGTGTTTTGTAATTTGCGGGTTATTATTGTGTTCTAAAATTGTTTTTTTAATTAAATTAAATATAATGGCAGACAAAATGAAGAAAAGAAATCCCAATTTTCATTAAACGAGAAAACATTGATTCCTGAATGCATTTATGAAAAAAGAGCTGTAATAGAAAACAAAAAAACTGATGCTACATGGAAGGAAAAGGAAAGTGCTTGGCGTCGTATACAAAATTTCAACAGCCAATCCGGAGTTTCTTGTTATAGGAATAGCGAGTCTTTAAAAAGGCTGTATGGAAACTACAAAGCCGAAACACTCCTTCCGTGTTTTCTGCTCAAGAAACATTTTCTAGTGTTCAAGCTGGTGGTGGGAAGCCGTTCAAGCCGAGAGATCCAAATTTTGAACTGGCTATCTCCATTATGAATCCAAAAATTGTTTATGGTTCGCAGAATGAGTTTGAGGGTGCCAATCAAGTCAAAGAAGAACAAGACGAAAATGTAAATTATAAAACAACAGTTCACTGCATGTCTGCTTGATGTCTTAACTATTTTTTAGATAGCAGAAAACTCGAACAACGACTGGGGCGGCTACAAACCACTACATACCATTAGTGACACCAATTTACGTGATCTCAATAAAGAAAGCAACTTGCCTGAAATTGAAAATCCACCAACAGTTGTTTTGTCAAAAGGATTTCAAAAAACAATTTGAATGAAGTGAGCTAGAAGTGAATACGCCATGGTTTTTTAGACGAAAGCTCCGTTGCCTCAAGTCTACCAAGCAACAAAATAACTGAACAGTATTCAGAACTTTCTAGGATTAAAATAGAACTTGTCAAATTGCATTACCATACTCTTAAAGAAGGAGCAATTGCAAAAAAATATCAGATGAATATCGAGCACGACCTAAAGAGGAAGTCCATGGAACTCGATATCGAAATAAAAAATGGGATTTAAAAAAAAATCTGAAAGGAAAGCTGCACTGCCAAAGATGTTCAAAATATTTCAAATGATATCGACGTTTATTTTAATGAGATCACCCGAGAAAACCTTACCTAAATAGCGTAAAACGTACCTTCATACATACTTTGTACTACCTGTTTGAAGTGCATTCTAATAAGCTTTCTATTTTTTCTAAAACAACAATTGTTATTTCTCTTGTTAAACGAAATCTTTTGTGAAACGAGAGCTCATCAAACGACGAAAAATATTCATTTCTCTCGTATATTTGACGAGGAACTCCAAGTTCAACAATTTCATGGATTTCAACGTCATCATCGAATACATCCAGAATTTCGAAGTCCATTTTATTTTGTTTTTACATTTATTTTTTTGAAATCACCGTTTATATTATTAACAAGAACGTCCAAAAAATTTCTATAACGTTTGAATCAATCATTTATGTCTTACTTAAATATTTTATGCGACACTTCCTCTAACACATACATTATGTTCGACCTTACGACTTTTATGTTTCGGTTTGAGTTTGGTGCAAAGCAATATGTGTCACTTAAACGTTTATGTTTGAGCATAAAAGCTTAAGTTTCGTATCAACAAAAAAGCCTTAATTTCCTACATTAATGTATCAGTCAAATTAGCAACGTATATCTTAAATCATGATCGGCGTATCCGTCAAATCATGGACGAATTCAATAAATCACGTATCAATCCATCAAATCATAAACGTTTCTGGCATCGCATAACGAGGCCGGCAGGTTAAGTACCAATCTATCACAGAAAAATACGCAAAACACTGACGTTTTCGTCAAATCTTAGTTGAATCCGACAAATCACGAACAAATCCAGCAAATCACTGACGAATCCGGAAAGTCAAATGAAGAATTCGAAATTCACGGCGGAATTTATTTTATTTTTCTCACAAAAAAATTGCGGTGACATTTGGAACCAAATACTGTGCTCGTTATATGTCAAAACATAATTTCTCCTCCATTATGCCCAGTTTTAAACTGTCACATCCAGTTGAACGTTGCGTTGTCTACGAAGTCAACAAATCAAACAAAATTAAAAAAAAAGTTGCGATTTGATTGCCTCGGAAAATAGCGACAAATTTGCGTTTTAGTGACACGAACTACTCGAAACACGACATAAGTACAAAAATAGTGTACCTCCTAGCTGTCAGGCTATAAGACAGTGCTATGGAATGACACAAGATTGATTTAAAAAAAAAACTTTAAAAAATATAAGACAAAAAAAGTTATATTGACAGATGCAGTTTTCGATTGGTCATCAATCGAAATCGAGATCAAATTTAGATGAATTTAGCAGAAGATGGTGCATTCAAAAAGCTTCTGGGCGACTAATCTAAAACTCCAAAAATACGCTATAAACGATCTCAGAGCAATGTACGCTATTTACATTACCAATTAAAAATTTATGAGATCTCACACCAACTCAGAACAATATCCAAAATTTGAACGAAAAAACATATACAAAAATTCCTCACTTGTTGTCAGAAATCTGACTTAAGTTTTTTTTTGATTCGGTTGCTCAAAGGAAGGGAAGGGGCAGGTGAAATGTTAATTTTTGGACAATCTGTAAATTAAATAGCAATAATACTTTCAAAATGTCAAACTTGTATCTTTTTTCTATAGATTTTTCTTCTTTCTCAAAAGTTGTAGCTAAAATTCTATCTTTATGTTGAATTATTTTAGACCTGATTGCGGCTATCGATTTGCTTATCGATGACCGCATTTTTTTAGATTTAACGATTTCTGTGTTTCCGTATTGAGATTGTGATTTTTGATTAAAATTTGTCGATTTTCTGTTTATTCGACGCTGCCAGAAAGTGTTATGACTCCTCCAGTACTTGAGAGCGTAAATGATTTGCTAGAGTTCTAAAAGATCTCGACGTACACAAATCCGCTGGCCCGGATAGTATCCCTCCCATTGTTCTGAAGAGGTGTTCTTCAATGCTGGCAAAAACACTGCATAAGCTTTTCCATCTGTCCTACTCTACTGGTCTCTTTACGAGTGGATGGAAAACAGTATTTGTACAGCCTATCCATAAAAAAGGCGTATTTTCTTCACCCTCTAACTATCGACCAACTGCACACGTTCCTTCTTTCCACGGTCATGGAAACGCTGATTAATTTTCAGCTCAAGAAATATCTCGAGGAACGAAAGCTTCTTAATGACCGGCAGTACGGCTTTCGTAGCAATAAGTCCACTGGTGATCTGATGGTATATCTCACCGAACAGTGGAACAAATCTTTACATCGTTTTGGAGAAAGTAAGATAATTGCACTTGATATTTCAAAAGCGTTTGATAGAGTTTGGCACCAAGCTCTCTTATCGAAAATGCGCGCATTTGGTTTCGATGAACCTCTTCTTCGTTGGATTAGAAATTATCTTTCGGACCGTTCAATACAAGTTGTATTGGACGGTTTTAAGTCTAAAATCCACAAAATAAATGCTGGTGTGCCCCAGGGTTCCGTTTTGTCTCCAACTCTCTTCCTTATTTTTATAAATGATCTTTTGTCTGAAACTTCTAATCCATTAAACTGTTTCGCTGACGATAGTACCTTCAGCTTCTCATATTCGTTTACAGATTCTCATCCATGACCTTCGGACATGTCAGCGTATGATAAGCTCATTAAATTCTGATCTCCAAAGGGGAATCAAAACCCGCGTAAAATTTAATGCTTCTAAAACTCAATGGTGTCTCCTGTCGTTAAAGCGAAACCCACCCCCAAATGCCGCTATCCATGGACGGCACTTGCATCGAGGAAAGTGAACAGCTCTCAGTTCTCGGTATGTGTGTCACAGACCACCTTTTGTCGAATGACCACAAATTTGATGTCGCCAAAAATGCTGCTAAGTATTTAGGTTTTCTCCGTAGGTGCACGAAATGTACAGAGATTCTTTCTTCAGTCGCACCACACGAATGTGGAATGGTTTACCCGACTCGACTTTCCCCTCTCATTTCGATGTGCAAACATACAAAACCAATATGCATCGGTATCTCCTTCTAATTCCTCTCCTACTTACCTAATCACTCGTGCTGTGTTGAAAACATTTTAAGGGTAGCCATAACCCCTTTTGCGCGCGTGGAATATAAAAAAAAAAATTTGACTGTCGATTGTAATTTTCTGATCCATGTGTCAGAATAGAACCGAGGCTTCCGGGTTCAGATCCCGCTGGTACCCAACATTTCTTTTAGATTTTTTTTTTTTTGTATACAATGAAGTTAAAACTATACAGCTCATGTTGGGTTTTCCATACAAAAATAATATTACTAAGTACAAAAACAATAATCGTTTGTGCTCTTCAAACCTTACAAATGTTCTGGTAGTTAAATCGATTATGTAATGACAACCAATCTATGCAATCCAGAATTTCGATTTGATTGGAAATCGAAAACGGCAATCGGGCCAACGTGCTTTAATCACCCCGATTACAGAATCCGATGGATGGTCTGCAATTTTTACAGTTTTTTAACTATTAGAATCCGCTGTAAACAAGTTGCAAATTGTCGGTAACGTAGTTTGAAAAGCCCATCCGCATTCCATATAACTTTTCACATTTCAAATCCACCCCATAGTCGTTACGGATCGAGTCAACTCGCCGGGAATACAATTTTACGGATTCTGTAATCGACATGAATTTCTTATTGGAATATAATCGATGTTATCGATAGTGCATTCGTTTCTCTTGGCAATCAACAACAGCGATCGGGGGCCTTTTTTTTAAATTATTATATGAATGTAATAAGATCTTCAAAAACACTTATAACAGCAGATTTTACACATAACTAATACATAGGTTATGTAGTTAGTTTTAAATATATAACAAGGTCGTGGGAAATACTGAAATTTGAGTTCCAATATCGATAAATAAATCAAATGTGAAGAAATACCATTCACTTCTTTCTTTTTCTGTAAAATTGATAATTTTGAATGGTAATTATGTCATTACCTATTTTTTTTTATTGGCATCTCAAAAGTATCATTTTTGATCAAATTAAGGTCGAAATATTTATTTTACTCCCATCAAAAAAACCTCTACTAATTTGTATGTTGTTTCACAAACTTTTCACTGATAGTTTAATTTAAAGCAAATGGTTGCCCTCAAACCATCTATGATGATACAAATTATGCTGCACTCAAAGCAAACATCATCATCTTCATAACCAGCTTTCGTCTCGTTTGGTATACTAGAAACATATAACACATAAGGTTATATAAAATTTAAAGCGCTCAATCAATGTTATAAAAATAAAAATAAAAAAACTTTAAATAGGACTCCCCAGGGCTGTATCAAATTAAATACCGAAAAATCAACAAATATTTTAAACCCATTAAACGTACCAGCCTTTCTCATTCTCATCTCGCGCGCAAATACAATACATTTTTCCCACGAACCATTCCCAATCATTATACCTAGATAATGACACAAATTCGTTAAAGAACAACAAAATGCGAGTATATTTAAGTTCATTTATAGTCACGCAGCAAAAAAAAAAAAAAAAAAATAGTAGTCGTTATCGGAGGATGATCTCCTTGGCTTCTTCCTGAGGCTTTTTGTATAGATGTTGTTGGTAATAATAAATATTAACCATCAAGACACACCATAGCATACATACATACCCATGGACATAATGTATAGACCAGATGAATCTTCTCTGAAGTGTCTGCCTTTGAACACGTTGAACGCCTGAACAAAATGATTCACTTAAGTAATCCTAAGACAGCTACTTAAGCACGTGCTTCTTTCTCTATACCTTTCCAATGTAATGTGTTTGGCCCGAATCTCCTGTTTTTTTTTTTTTAATGAAACCAAAAACTGATGATGAGCTTGTGATGGAGTAAGCTCTATCTAAAGAAACGAAAAAAAAAACAGCTATACCCACCTTAGGGGTATATAAGTTGTGTCGACTCTTTAAGCCAAAAACGCTATTGCCATTAAATTGTAAAGCCTTGTGGGTGGATATGATATACTCAAAATGTACATACCTATCATATACAAAATTACTTTAATAATAGAAACAAAGTTTAGGGAAACGTTTGTACAATCAAATTTAATAAAAAGTTCCATATGATGGGCTTTGAGTGAACAATTTTGCATTGGAAAATGATTTAAAAATAACATTTATAGGTGATTGTCAAAGTAAATTATTTGAACATATTCGACTATTTAATTGGTTCTACACTGAACAAAAATTTCTACATTCTTCATTCTGTCGTGTATAGGCACGACTGTGTAATAATCATGATGGCGCAAAAGCATAGTGAAATTAACTCCACACTTATCCCATTTTACTGTGACGTTAGGGTAAACTAAAATGTATAGAAGAATTAAACCGACTTTATTTTTAAACACTTGCATTAGAGCTGAAACCGCCAAAGGATGATTTTTTTTTTTTTAGTGTCGCACCAACAAACGCGTATGACATTCTGTCATATTTTTTCCACACGATCTGTCATTTTTTAGGCCTGTTCAACTTGAATTTTTTAAAGAAATTGTGTTAAATAATTCGACACTAAGGGACAGTTTATCAGCGCGGTATTAAAGTTAAACTGGAGTTAACCTAATTTAAGCTCTAGATCTTCCGAGTCATTCTTCATTCATCTACCACTTGAAAAATGTTTCTAGATTAATTTTGCGGCAGTAATCCTAAGAGAACTGCTGTCAAGAATTTTCACAACGACTTTTTGTTGAAGCGTATTATACTCACCTCTCGTGGTATAAAAAAAAATTAACGCATTCCACAATCTTCAAATGGTCATATCTTACTCTCGGTATTGGATGATAAGGGAAAAAGGATAAGCAGTGAATGCAAATTTTATCATTATTTCATTTATAATCAAGCTTTGGCTTCAAATAGAATCTGTGGAATTTATCATGCTGACTATTTCGTTTGGATATTTCATTTTCACTCGAAATGTTGACTAGAAATAATGTCTTTCAAAATTCACATGTTGAAAATTTCTATCAATAGATAGATCAATTAATGACGACTTGCTATTAAAAAGTGTACATATTTAACTTGTAGGGTAAAGTCGGGTTATATGGCACCACGGGAGATATGGCACTCTTTCAATATTTTCCACTTAATGACTATTTTTTTAAAACAATGACTTCAGAATATCTTTAAGTTTCACATAAGCTTCTAACGGGTGCAGTTAAAATCCAAGAGGCTTGTTCAATGTTTAAACTACAACCGAAAATACAGAAAAATTGTGATTTTTTGTAAGATTATTTTTTTGTATTTTTGTAAATTACATAAGTATAGAAACGAAAGTATTCGGTGTCAGGTCTTCGTTTTAACAGAAAAACAAAGAGTGAATCGTGTATGTTTGCTTCTATTTAGCGCTATAACTGCACATACGTGAATGTTCTTTTCATTTCGAATAACAGTGGCAATGTCCAAGGGGTGATATGGCACCCCCCCAAATTCAGAACATTTACACTGGTGCCATATCATCCCTTCCTGATTCTAATTAACATTAACACTTTAACATCAACAGTTTGAAAGCAATTTTTTTTTTGTCTCGAACAGTCTTATAAGCAGGGAAAGGATTATGCTGACCTAAAAAAAATCCAAAAAGGCAAACAAAAATTCTTAAAAAGACAAAACAATAAAGGCATTTATTAAATATAAAGAAAATATAAACATAAATTAACGCGTAATTATAATAGAATTGAACTACCAACAGCTTTTTTAAGTTCTCAGGTAACAGCCTTCTACGATTGTATCTTAGAAGCGTCTTAAATGAGCTAAATGACCTTTCTACTTGATCAGAAATGAGTGGAGCCCATTTTAAACTCTCTAGTCTCTTCATCATTCACTTCAACGTTTTCGGAAAGTGTGGAGTTGACGTCGCCATTTATTACAGCATTTGCTCAACAGTTTGAAGTCCACGATTTACATTAAAAACAGTAGTGAACTTTTTCACGACTTCATTTGCAATTATTGGCCCTTTCGATGTTTCCAAATTTTAATTGGTATTTGCATTCCAAGGAAATGCACGATCATTCATAGAGAAATGCAAAAATCTTGTATTTATGAAAAAAAAAACAAAAAAAGGACAAGAAATTTTATTGAGAAAAGATCATAGTAACTCTATCTACAGTCAAAACTACCGCTTTCTTATTCTTGCATGTTGAGGGCAAGCAAATTTGTTTTCTGTGCGCTTTAGATTATGTTAGGATCATGTTTTTAAGTGAAATATTCTCAACTAGAAATGTAGAATTTATTGAAGATTTATTCGTTTAACTTTGATAAAAAAAAAAGGAAGCAAGTCAAAATTGACAAAAAAGGCAAAAAAAAGCACTAACGGGTAAAAAAGGCAAAATTAAATACATATATTTTGAATCAGGAGGACTTGAATCGTGTTTGTTTAAAGTCGACACTTTCTTACGATCACGCAAAAAAATAGGCAAAGTTAGCAAAATCCTTTCCCTGCTTATAAGAATGGCTTGCTGTTGCTATCATTATGAGAGAATTAAGCACGAGTGAAAATCAATGTATTCGAACCAATTTTGCTGGCGGGATTAAATAACGCCCACAACGTGCGACGTGAACCCGGCTTTAGAGTCAGTTTTTCAGTGAGTGGTAAAAGTTAAACCCGGTTTATATCAACACATTTCCTGATTTCTCTGCACACGTGCTTTTCATATTTTATGTTCCGAATTTTTGTAAAGTCTTTATTCATTCATCCTCCAGTGACAAAACTGTTCTTGACTTAAAGGTAAAAAATCTATTTCAGAATAAAATAACTAGTTTAACTCACCACTGAAAAAGTGGACCTTAAAATCCGTTGACAGTTCACATGATTTTTCATTTCGCTTTGGTTTACTTGTTGTTGTTTTTCGTTTAGTTTTTTTGATCGATGTGGTGTTGATAATTGACATTTTATATGGTTTCTCATTCAACTTCACATCACATCAAAATGTAAATCTAGTGAAATGGAAAACAATTACGATCCACAATCCTTAATTCACCATATTTTGAATATCTGAACACTCACCACTCCGTGCGTACCTCTTACCAAACATGTGCATCACACTGTCTTTTACTCTCCACATTTTGATTATCTGTATATTAACCACTCTGCAGGTACCTACTACTCTACGCCTACCTAACAGTCCGTGCGTACTTACCACTCCCACGTACCTTCCACTCCACGCGTACCACTCCTCAAACAAATGCGTTCCACAATTTTGTAATCACCATATTTTGAAAAGGTGTATTTATATTCACCACTCCCCGCGTCTTGGCGTGTTACTCCGTGCGTACTCCTAAAGTAATGTATGTATTTACTTTTTCATAGAATCCTGCACATGTAACATTACATATGAAATTTTGAAATCTTTACCGACTACATTATTAATTCTGTGGACCCATTACATGGAGTCAGAACATGGTTGTAAATTCATAATGTTCTCAACTTAAAAATACTGTCGTCAATCTGTGATTCTGATCTATCTTTGTAGTGAATACAGTTTTTATGCACTCAATAAATATTTGAATGTTATAAGTACTCATAACATTAAAACGTATGGGTTGTGTGTGATGATATCATGATGCAGTGAGTACAGTTTCTCGGTGGCATTCTATGTACTAACTACATAAATAATGTATTCATTACTTAAATTTGTATTCATTACATAAATAATATGTTTACTCATTAAATAAATAATACGATTTTCAACTTGATTATGATTGATAGTTTTATAGTTTTTGACAATTTTTTTTTCACCACATTTATGCCTCATACAATTTCCACAATAACTTATCTATTTATTACCTACAATATTTTATTGATACCTAAGTATAGTTAGATATCATACCAATAAATAATTATTATTATTATTATTGTCATTCATTACTTTGTTTTCCTTAAAACTTTTGTCTCTTTATGTTGAACAAAATATCACGTTGTCATTTATTATAATAGACATAAAATATCATATACATATACACCTTCAATTCCAAAAGCTTATAGCAGAGCTGTTTGTAATTCGTGTCCACTTGACACTCATAATCCGTATATGTATAATCTGCCACCAAGTTCACCACGTTCCAAAGAGCGTTTGGCCGTTAAAAAAAAAAGTCACTCCCATAGGTACTATAAATATTATATGATCAAAGCCATAGCGCCGCCAGCAGTAGCTTAGGCATAGTACTTACTTATTGTGCCAAAAACGAAAAATTATACTTAGCTATATTCAAATTTGTTTTTATTTTTTTTTTGTATGCAAATCAGTCACCATCAAGTGGCCAAAAATTATGGCAACAACGAACCCATAAACTAAAGAAAAAAAAAAAAAATAGAAAAAAAACAAAACGTTTCATTTAAACCAAAAATAAATTTAAAAAACAAAAAAAATATGATAAAAGCCACATTATTACAAAGGTTAAGTAGCCTCATTAGAAATAATATTCAATTAGCTGTAGGCATAGGTTTAGGTTGTCTAACAAGAGATAGAGTGCGAACCCTTTGAGCAAAGCCAATTAATGAACTAAGCCGTGACCACTGTCAGTTGTATAGGTAGGCAGTTGTAGGCCTATAAAGCTATAGTGTAAGTATCCGGAAACGCATGTAGTTCCTGCCCTAAGAATGTTTTTATTTATTTCTTTTTATTTAAAAAGACAGCTCTCTCTCTCTTGTCAGGGACATACAGAGGTAGCCAGAGCCAAGCCACAAGCATTGAAGTTAATTAGAAAAATGTAGAAAGATAGTGCTTGCGTGAAGGTACCTACTAGCGGCTAATGCGTTGGCGAAGAGTCGTCTATATTGGGATGCGCACCGTAAAGCAATTAAAAGCGATAAATCAATGTCTACTAGATGGGCCTCTAATTAGGACCACAAACGGGTATTTTGCATATATCTACCAATATGTGATATCTTCGCCGTCGTTTTGTGTATAAATTTGTTCCGCTGAAGTGTAAATTAGCGATTGCGACAGTTTCATGTGAAAACTGACGAGCACTGTGTCCCTTATGTCGATTAATTATAATCCTTTTATATACAGTTCGATGACATGATGCGGCCATCAGTAAACTAGTGGCAGCGGGAAAGGATTAGCCGAAACTCGTGCTATACGGCAACCTTCTTTAGGTATATGCTTAACATATATTCGCTAACGGAAAGTAGGGACCATCACAAAAAAGGGACCGAAATCAATACCATTCGAGCAATTTCTAAGCAATCGGTGGTGGTGCGGCGCGACGGTGACGGTTTTGGCGGCTAAACATTAAGATTGACATTTAACAAAGCGTCGGCAATCGATTGAATCAGTGGTTCAATTAAATTCGGGGGAAAGCATCGTCTTCGTTTTTTGGTTTTCTACTTCACTGTTCACTCACATCATCAGCTGTGACAAATGGAGGCTGCTCTCCTGATCGCCGCTGATCAATCTAAAAATGCCAACCAGCCAGCACACAGGCAGCGCGCTAAATTTTTCTTGCTCTCTCACATGATGATGATGATGATGATGGCTTGTGGGCCATGGCAGCTCTTATTCGAACTTCGATCAACCACGCAGCACAATAAGAGTTGCCCTCTCTGATGCCATGCTGCTGGCTGGAGTGCTGGCTGATGTTGATGTCTGATGCCTGACGTATTATCTCTGTCCAGAGTGAGAGAGCACAAGAAGCAAATGCGCGAACGGATAAAATGTAGAAGACTGCGCTTAGCGCTTCCTTTGATCTGTCGGTGGTAATCTAGGAAATGTTTGTCAAAATCGTCCGACCGTTTTCATTGTTTTTGACATTTTCTCTTGTGTTTAAATGTTGTTTGCTGATGATGATGGTCTCTTGTTGGTGTTTTTAAGTTGTTGGTTGTTGTTGGATCTTTTGGTTGTATTTTTACCTTCTCTCGTTTTTGTGTGGCTTTCTTTTTTCTTCTTTCCCTCTTCTTCGTCGTCGTTATATTTTGCATTTTGTGAATGCCATTCTTTTGCTGTGTGTTACACCAAAGGTAACATTGTCGAACCTTTTTCGTTTTTTTTTTTAACAAAACGGGTATAAGCCCCGAAGGACGACTGTGTATAGGTTAGGTAGGTATATAGGTACTGGTAAAGTTTTATAAAGGGGAGAGAATCGGGACAAAAAAGAAAACGGTGGACAATCAAAAAAATACTTGATATTTGTGGCGCCAAATAGGCGGGTCAATCTGAGATTTTTGTTTATTTTATTTTTTTTTTTTTTTGCGAGAAGTTCTCTTTTTTTGATTATATTATATTTTGTGTCTATGTACGTGTTTATAATCTTTTATGATAAAAAAAAAAAATTAGTTGATGGATAAAATAAGGATTGTAAATTAAACATTCATGTTTGCTGTCAGTTTGGGATGATTTGCAATGAGGTATTGAAAAACAAAATTTCGCATTTTTGAATTTTTTTGAATTTTGATTGAAGATCGTGGAAAAAAAGAAATAAGGCATATAGATAAGTCTTGAAATTTAAGTCAAGGATCATCGTTAGGTCTATGGACAAGCTTGGGTAAATTAAATAGATAAGGTTACAGGTTATAGGTCTTCAAAGCCTTGACTTACAATTTATTGTTATCAACTTGTTCCTTTTCTTCAGCGTATTCTTATTACTCTATTTATTCTTCTTCTTCCTATTTTCTTTTTCTTCTATCGTCCGATAGGTTCAAACTGATATATTTTCCGGTCACTTCAATCATCCCAACAACACTTACAATACTTCTGGGAACATATGAAAGCTTCCATCTAGGTATCCCAGTTCACGGTATTGTGCTTTAGCTGTGTCCCAAGTTTGAATTTAGGGCTTCCTTGAGTTAAGTTGAGTAGTAGCCCTTAGCGTAATGGTTAGTGCGTTCGACTGTCACGCTGGAGGTCTGGGTTCGCTTCCCAGCCTCGTCCACCTAAAAACTAAAAAGTTTTTTTTTAGAGCTACTGCCTCTTGTGAGGAATTGACAAATCCTCCAAGAGTATCACTTGTCACGAATAAGTGCTTCACGTCTAGCCGTTCGGATTCGGCATTAAATTGTAGGTCCCTTCCATTCCTGTCGACAGGCGTACACAGGAATGGTTGAGAGTTGTTAGTCACTAGGCCCTGGTTCTTCATGAGCCGTTGTGCCACCCGATTTTTTTTTTGAGTTAAGTTGACTTGTATGTTGTTTTTGGCCCATCAATTCAATTTAAACCCTGAGGATGTTGGTTTTGGTCTATAGGTACCAACTCGATTTAAACCCTGAGGTTTCAAGACGAAGAACTGCTTCGAAATGCTATCGCTTTTGGTTTCTTCAGTTACAGGTTAAGTCTTCAAAGCTTTGACTTAAATTTTATTGTTCCGAACTTCTCTGTGGCCCTGTCACTGCAACCATCCCAGCAGCACTAACTCTTCTGGGAGCATATGGAAACAGAAAATTTCTTCCCGGTTCCCGGTATGATGCCTAAGCTGTGTCCCACGTTTGAATAAGGGGCTTTGAGTATAGTTGACTAAAATGTTCTTCGTGGTCTATCAATTCACTTTAAACCCCGAAAATGTTGTTTTTGGTGTTCCAACTCGCTTTAATACCGGGGATTCAAGACGAAGAACTGCTTCGATTTGCTATCGCATTTGGTTTCTTCAGTATCCGTGGGCAATTCAGCAACATTTTCGTTTTTTTTTAATGATATCAACATCTACGCTTCTCTGACCAAGTCTGTCCTCCATGATTCAGCATTTGATGCGAGTTTGTTGGCAAGGAATCTTGAGAGTATATCGGGAATATCAAACGCCTGTAATCTGCTATAAATCTTGCTGAGCATTTCTACGTCAATATTGTCGGAAGCCTTTATAAATACATCTTATATGAATTTCTAGTCATTCCGATCAGTGGTCATGGTATCGATCTAAAAATGACGGATGTGACAGTGCCTAAGCGCTTTTTCTAATGTTTGCGTACCCACTCTCCCCACAAGTCTAAAGCTGTCCATACACGAGCCGTTGGATCTATAACTAGTTTGGATCTTCAACAATTAGGAAAACAACGACCAAATTGTCTCCGAGCGGTTCGGCTCGCTCGTGTATGGTCACCTTTAGAACGTTCGACTCGCGAGTCATTATAGGGCCCTAAGGAAAAACTGCTCGCTGAACAACACCTTGGGAAATACCAGTCTTAAACCATGCACTCCCGTGCTCTAGATCAAACATTTCCTCAGGTGAATGAGTTTTGAGGTGCCCCAAAATTGTTCATAATAATGAAAATGGTGGTTAGACCCCGCCCTGTTTGTATTCAGCCATAAAATGTTTAACGTTTGTGTATTAAGAAGGTGTTTTATTGACTGACCGTGCATTATGTATATTTTACGAGATTTTTCGTTCAACCCAAATGCTCCATTTTGTCCAAGGTACACAGCAAAAATTACACATTTAAATTTTTAGAAAACTTCCACTTCTAATACGACATCATGGTTGCAGTAGAAGTCGCGCCTATTTCAGTACAACCTTCTTTTTTAAAAACATCAAAAAGGTGCAGTGCGAATCCAGTCGATCGACTATTCGGAAGTAAAATATTGCTAGCGCAGTTTCTTTCAGCTGTCAAATTGTTCTCGATAAAAGTGTTTCAAAAGGTGTAATAGGCCATTAAAGAAAAAAAATGCCTCGGAATAAATTTTATGGCCTACCCATAGTCCTGATTCGCATGCATTACTATATTTTCCCTTCTGTCAAAGTGACATTTGACGTGCTATGAATGAATTTTCCCGAACAAATTGAAGAAATAATAATTATTTTAAAGTCTTTCTCATGAGCACTTTGAGCTAAAAAAGAAACTCTGCTCTGAACTTAAAAGAGAAAAAAAAAAAACGTCTTTCACTGGGAATGAGCACTGCCGAGTGCTTTTCACTTGTCAAACTGACAATTGCTGAAGAAGGCATAAAAAAAAAGAATAAGTTGAAACTCAAGTATTGTTTTGACAGCTCTGGCTTTGCTTTGAACTTAAAAAGAAAGCAAAAACTATCTTTCGAAGGGATAGAGAACTTTCGACCGCTTTTCACTTGAGCAAAACTGACATTTGCTGAAATAGGAATGAAAAAAAAGCAAAATATGTGTCATCTTCCTTAAGTAGAATATGGTTGACTTCTTTTAACTGTTGGGGCATCAACTTTTCGTTGCTTTATAACATTATGTCATTAGCTTCAAGTGACTTTCCGACTATTATAGATTTAATTGAATAATTTACAAACAAATAAACTTAACAAAGCTATGAGTTCAATATTTACCGTTAAAAAAACATAAACATAGAAATAAAACCTCCTTTCTCTTAGTTCTATTTCATCACAAACGCAATAACATTTGTCTTCTCATATGAAAAATATCAAACAAAAAAAATTGTTTCCACTCGCTGCTCAACGAAATCCATTTAAACGACAATAACATGTATCTGTCACTTCAAAAGTATCACTTGGAAGTATTTAACATACACTCATCCAACATCGGGGGTGTCGCGAATAAATATATCCAACAGCGGCTTAAAGAACATGATTTCCTCGTGTTTGTTGTTGTTGTTGCTTGTTGTTAGTATGGATTAATTTTTCTTTTTCGCTTTGCTCACGCTCTCTAATAGGATTGTTGTTTTCCCGCAACACCCACTCCTGCCACACCACCGCCATCAGCCACATCGCGCCTTGTCGGATCATAAAATGAAAAATAAAAAACTGTCAAAGAAGAAGTTTGTCATCGCAAACCGAGCCGCAACAAAAAAGGGTGTCAAACGGATACTCACCAAAGTGCGCTTAAGTATCTAGCGAGAGGGTTCCCCGTGCCCGTATATTATCTATGCATCACCCCCACACATCTCCCCTCACTCATATGCTGTATAGTCCTCGCACCTTCTCGGCTGTAATCAGTTAAAGTTGAAGCACTTTTTCTTCGTCGTCTTTTAAGTCGTATAAAACTCTTGAGAAAGGTTTTTTATTTTTACACTTTTTTCTCATTTTTTTATTCTCGCTCCATTCCCCATTCATATGTTCCTAATGTTCTCATAGAAAAACATCGGTTCTTTTTTTATTTTACCAATGGTCTGTTATGGTGGTGGCTGGCTGGAAGTATAGTGACGGTTATGAAAAAAAACTGAAAAGGAACTTAATAAATAGAAGATGAAGAAGAAAAAAAAAACATATCCAATTCTTTCATACAATGTTGCCGCCACCGCCGACACAACGACGCAGAAGACGTATGGTATATGATGGGTTCGATTTGCCGAAAAGGGATTTTAAGAAATTTAATACGCAAATATGTACCGCACTGTTTGCCTGTATACTGTGTGTGGAGTAGAGCTATAGAAAGTGAAGTTTAGCTCAAATTGCTCTTTTCTATTTACCATATTTCATATCAATAGAAGTAAGAAGACGAATGTGGAAAGCACAGAACCAACAAAATTATCAAAGAAGGCACCCTTTCAGCAGTCAGTTTTAGCCAATTTTGACGGCCAATTTTAGCTTTCTTCTTCTTTCTATAACAGAAAGAATTCAATCTTTACTTTTTATAGTCGCTGAACAGTCAAAATCTCATATGTGCAATAAGACTTTTTCAAGAAATAACATTAAATTGTATGTATGTTCCTCTCTCGCTTATTCAAAAATGTCAAAACCTTCACTTCGTTGGAACTGCGTTTGTTTATCTATTTTTGGAAACAAAAAAAAGTAGGAATACTGGCATATTGTGAGATACTCATATAATCAATTTTAAAAGCCTATACTGAGCAAACACTTCTGCGATTATTAAAAAATCGCATTTTATTTTCAATTTGCAATAATATTGCATCTGTCAGTCTCAACAAAGTAATGACTGTCATTTCTGTCGTTTACAGATTCTTTAAGTTCCTTATTTTCAAAGATATTAGGAGTACGAAAAGTTAAATTTGTACCTACATATAGTTTATTTTCCAAATTAAATACAACACTGCAAATTAGTTAAGTCGTTCTTGAAATTAAATTTACCATTTTGCAAATGAAATTCAACTTTTTGCAAATGAAATTCACCTTTTTCAAATGTAAATCATTCTTTTGCGTAAGGAATTTACCTCTGTTATTTCAAATTCAGCTGTTGAAAACCTTAAAGTTTTATGTATAAGGTGAATTGTTTGCAAAAAGGTCAATTTGATTTACATAAAGATGAATTTAATTTAAAAAAAAAAAAAAATTTGAACTTCATTTGCTAAGGTAAAATTAATTTTAAAATGTTTTATTAAAAGACTATGCCACTGGTTTTCTAACTCTTAGACCGCTTTCACACAAGGAAACTGAGTTGCCAGAAACTAGCTAGTTTTTTGGCCAGAAAGGTGAGAGGGGAGATTTTTTGTCTTCCTTTCAAAAAACTAAAAATCGCCGGCAACTCAGTTTCCTTGTGTGAAAGTGGTCTTACCTGAGAAAAAAACCTGTTAACTTAACAATAGATTATATTTTTCTTAAAGACATTTAGCCAAGGTGACCATCCGTCATGTTTTTTTGTTTACAAAATAATTTCCCCTTTCTGTCGTATGCACATAAGTTGAATCAATTGAATTTAGCTACTCTTTCGATCGTAAATAACATGAAATGGTGCGAAACCAAAATGATATTTATTTTCACAGACGTATATAAAACTGCATTGTTATGGGAAAATTTGGAACAAATTTATAAGTACTAGAATATTTTCTTTTTCTTAAAAAAAATTATTTCTTGTTAAATTTCTAAATTAAATTGTTTGTAACTCTAACAAGAACTCTATGGACAGAGTTAAGTAAAATTGGTTCAGACATTTACGAAATATGTGAGAATAACACAAAAATAAGCTAATTTCCTCAGAAACGTCCAATCCCTTAATTTCCTTTTAATGAAACCTTAATCTGAAATTTGTAAATTTTGAGTGAAAAATGAAATTCTTATCGAACTTAATCGTAGTAAAGTCGTAAATTATTTTTTTTTTTTTAACTGCATTCGAATTTTAAAACTGTTTTATACTTTAAAAAACACCATTTTAACATTTTCGTTATAATCAACGTAGAATAAAACGTATTTTCTTGTTTGCAAAACTGCACACAATCTAATACGAGGTTTTGACTGTTTAACAATGATTTTGTAATATGTGGGATATAAAAATTAGCTACTATAGATGGATATGTGCTCTGAAGCTATCTTTTGTAAGCTTTATTTTTTTTTGCGAACACAAAAAAATAAACTGAAGAAGCTTCACCTACTTCCTTTGTAGGAAAATTATTCTTTTGAAATGTAAATTTTTCAATTTTCTCTCAAGAGGAGTCCTTTTGACTACCTATAACCAACCTTAACCTTATGATGTGTGAATTTTCTCACGTTATCGTGTTGGAAAATTGAATATTGTCTATGCAAGTGCATGGTTGAGGTAATTTTGTTTGAAGAAAATTACTAAGGAAATGCTGAAATTATAGCAATTTTAATTTTGTTGTTGTTTTTAGTGGAATGTAAGCAAGCGCTTATGGTGTTTTTTAGAAAATTTATTCTTTCTATACTCAGCGTGCACTAAAGGGTTTTGTACTACCCTTAAAATGTCTAAAAACAGAGCGAGTGTTAGGAAAATAGGGACGGATTTAAGAGGAGATACAGATGCGCATTGTGTTCGAACCTCGGAATATCAAAATGGTAGGGAATAATAGTGCTGGCTAAACCATTTCACATTCGGGTAGTGCGACTGAAGAAAGAATCTCTAAACTAAAAGTACGTCCGAAGTTGAGATCAAGGCTAAAATGATGTGCATTTATAGAAGTACGAGTATTACAGTTGAATTGTTTTAGAGGAGAAATGGAACTAGCTGTTTAATTTTTAAACTTCGGTATTCTGAAGACAGATTGTTTTGAGTTTTAATAAAAAAAAAAAAATATGTTGTGTTGAAAAGAAATGCCATCAAACATGGTTTAAATCAATATGCAAACAAAAATTAAAAATCATACGTTAATTTTTTGTTTTTGCAGTTTTGTACACCTATAAGTTTATACAAAATAAAGTAAATATTTTTTTTTTTTGAGAAAATAAAAAAAGTTATGTGTCATCAAAATCAACGCATTTGGAATATATAATCAAATCAGAGTACAACGCCGCGCCGGGCGCCGAATCAAATATGAATTGTTTCATAGTTTTTTTTGTCACATGTATACGTTGATTTTCGTGGTGGCTTTTTGGGTTGAAGCTAACAAAAAAAAATAAGAGAACACACAGACATAAAAATTTGGTAACTTAAAAACAAAAAAAAAAAACGTGATATGCCTCATCAAAAGGTGAGGACAAAATGTTTGATGTGATCATAGTTTAAAAATGCACTCATGAGGTGTCTGTCATTTTCATTGGACAACACACACAAATGTATAGATATATACATTTTTTTTTTAAATTTTTATTTGTTTTACTTTTTATGAAATAAATAAATGATATAAAATACAAAAACAAATATAAAAATATTTTGTATTCCGTATGCATATAAAATGCCCCTGCATTCACTTGGCTATAATATGGCTTTGATGCATCCTTTTTTTGTACATATGTATGTCTGATGTGAGCCGGTAAAATATTTTTGGAACTCTATTCTGAGAATATTCCATATGTATGATATATGTGGGTACGAATTAAATATACCTATATAGAAACAAAAATATGAAATACGTGTAGTAGGCGCATATTTTAAGGCAGACATACCCCATTGGGATTTTTATATATATGTTTGTTTGGTTTTAATTTTAAAAAGTTGGATGGATATTTTTGATTTATTATTGTTTGTGCAAAATTAAACACATCTACATGCATTTGTAGTTGCATGTGTTGTGTATGTCCTTTTTCGGCTTTCGAAATAACTTTGACAGTTAAAATTTAAATAAATCCGTCTTTAGCTACACTTATACAAACAGATACATATGTATGTGAATGTTGATTATTTTATGCAAAAGATCTTTTAAATTAGATTTATGAATGAAAAAAATAAATATTTATGAATAAATTAAAGGCTGCCAAAAGAAAAAGGAAATAGGAACGAAAGTGAGAATTTTGACTGTTTTTTTTTTTCCAATTATTATTTTGTCTGAGAATTTAAGAAATTATCAAGAGTTTTATTTTATTGAAAATGCAAAAAAAAATATGGCTTTCTTATAATAATAAAAATTGTAAATATATGCCTGTAAAACTTTACGGGCTTTTAAATGACACCTTAATAGCACGGTAGAATTCAGAAGCAATATTAGGGAAGGAAAGAAATTTTGTGCACTCAGAAGACTCAGAATTGTATCCAAGAGCATAGCAAAAAATAACGCGATTTTCAAGTAATTGAATACATATATTTTATGTTCCTTTATGCTGGCACTCCCTTGATCGGTGGTGGAATATCAATAAAAATGTACATCGACCAAAATGTGTGTCTCAGTATGGTATGACAGACTTACTGAATGGGTGGGTTATGACCCACTGTCATAACTGGGCGAAACACATTAATTTAATTTATGGATTAATTATTTAAATTTAATTCTATTAGGTGGGAAAAAACTTACTGTAATTTTTTCAGCACTATTATTTTTTAAATCTGTTTTTTATTCAAAAAGTGAACACTCGTTCCTTTTATTTTTTATGAATTAAAATATTAGGTCCGTTTCTTTTCACTGAATTTCTGTGCATTAAAGTCAAGTCTTTTATAGTTAATAGACAAACTTAAAATTGACAAGACTTTGGAATAGAAAAGAAAGTCACAGAAATTCAGAGTAAAGGAACAGGCATAACATTTCTTAATTGTTTTCTTTGAACGGACGACTCCCTTAAACAGTCAAAAGTGCTGTCGCCGTCGCTGTCCGCCTTATGGAGATTTCACTGTAGTATACCACTTTTTCAGAAGTCGCTTCTCATCTGCAAAAAAAATATAAAGAAAAAATTTAATATTTACAAGTTTGGTGGAAATATCATTGACAACATCCATAGAGAAGCAATAATCTTGTTGTAGTCTCCTAAGCGAAACTTAATAGTAACTAAAAACTTTTTATTTTTGCATCTGAGAATTATACATAATTATAAAATTAAAAGAAGATATTAAGCTTTCTTTTCAAATTTGTTATATTTAAACATATGTGCAAGTGTCGCATTTGACAGTCTATTAGAAGCAACAACTTCCCATTGAAACAAATTGCATTATATTTTTATTTAAACATTTGTTATTTAAAATCAGTTTTTCATCGCTTATTTAATTTATTATTGCTACTCACGTTTGTTATCTTATGATTTTTTTTATAAATAAAATGTTATCGAAGCTCAGGTTTATTTAAATTTTCTAAAACTTGATACTTCTTTAAAGTTTTTTTATTGAAGTTTTAAATGTTTCTTATTGATTTGTTTATTTTTTTTTTTGACAAAGCTGTACCTTAAAAACTTTATACAAATCTTTAGAGATTCTTGTAGATAATGTTTTTGGAAGTTTAAAATTAAAGCTCTTTTAAAACCAAATTTGAGAAGGCTTATTGAAAGTATATGTGAGTAGACATGCAGTACAAAACGACAACAATAAAACTTTGAACTAAAACAAATTAGGTTCTTTTTTACGACTTCCAAATGTAAACTTTCTAGTAAAAACCTTATAGGAACCTTATGGAAGAAATAACTTTTCAAAATTAACCTTTTATAATTTTATTTATAAGCTGCTAGTTTTTATATATGAAGAGCAACAAATTCAATTACAAGCAAATTTAGAACCGATCCAATAAACAATTCCTTGGTGCTTTATAAATATTTCCTCTCTTCGTGACCTAAAAACCTCTAAAGGAGTATCATGTTTTGCGTAATTTATCTAAGCGAAAAGCTTTAAAAGCATACTTACAACTGGAAATGGTTAAAAATTTCAAATTAAATAAAAAGATTTTAATTGCAAGTTTGCCTCATAAGCAAAATTTTCCATATTCTCTAAGTGTTTTCGTCAAATAAAAATTCACTCACTCAAAATAATCAAAATAATCTTCACTTCAGACATTTCAAAATAACTAGATACAAATTTGTCTAGTAACCTACTACTCTATCAATCTGGTTTAGTTGATTGCCTTTTTGCCATAAAATCTTTAGGCTTCTTTTATCTTGATGTCATTTTAAGCTCTCAGGAAACAACTCCTGATTTATCAAACACTATAATATCTACAAAGTTGTAATCAAAGTAGACAGCCTATCGACAGAGTGTTAGGTGATACCGGATTTGATCGAAATTGTAGCCTGTAGGTTCACCTATTTCTCATTTTCTTATATAAATATAATTTAGCACACTCCAATCACTATAACAGTTGATAGCTGTTGCATATCGGTAGATCGAATTGTATGCAAGTTTACCTTTAACACGCACTCTCCGACGACGCCGACGTGTGAAAACTTCAAAACATGCTCGTGCATCGTGTGTGTACATGTACATGTATGCATAAAACACACGATACGATACCTCTTCTAAAAAAAAAAAAGAAAAAAAATTCTTGAAGAAAACAAAAATGCACGCATCGTGTACTGCAGTGCGTATCTCACACCCGTAATAAAAACAGAATAAGTACAAGGTAATATGTTCAGTGTGATTTCTTTTTTTTTTCGCAAAGAGAATGGCGCAAAATAGCCTTGTGTAAGAGTATAATTACGATATTTCTTAACAATTTTCTAATCTCTAAATGATTTGCTGGCAGTGACAGTTAAGCCAACAACTTAGCAAACACGGTATTTTTGACGTTTATAAATGTCAAAGTTACATAATGGAGTTAGTACGATATCAAACACGGTGTTCACATTGTCAGATGTCAATTTCAACAAAGTAAATAATTTGACGTTTGGGAACAAACAAAAGGGGGATATGTTGATATTGTTGACGCTGTTCACATTTTCCTTACTACACTCCACTCATTCTGACGTCTCTGTACAACCTCATAGTGAGAACGAGATTGTCATTTTAGGCAGGACTTAAACAATTTTTTTTTTTTTTTTTTTGAAATTCATTACCTAAATAAGTTATTCTCACTATGATGTTGAAGAGATTTAAACATAGAGAAGTTAAAATGAGTCGCGCGAAATAAGACCGTGAACATCGTCAAACAGCCTCATGTTTGTTCTCAAACGTCAAAATCTTCACTTTGGTGAAACTGACACCTGTTAAATTATTTCTAATAGCAAATATGTACTGTCATTATATTGTTATTTAATTTAAAAATATCATTTTAACTGTCAATACAATAACTCTTTATAAATAACAAAAACAGGTAACATTCCTTAAATCTAAAATGTATGGCCTTTTTGATTGGCGTCAGAATTAATTACATTTACTAATATAAAATGTCAAAAAAAAGCTTTGCAATTTTCCATCTGTCAGTTTTGCTAAAGTGATGGTTGTCATTTTTGACGTTTATTGACATTCGAAAAAATAAATATTTTGCAACAATGCCACTAGCCATTGTTGTAGGGGGGTGCTGGATGCTTTCGCAGCAGGAGCATTCAACCGCGTTTATTTAAATTTGACAAAAACTATGAAGTTGAGAAAGAAAGGTAAGTTTCCAGTTGGCAGTCTCTAGCAAAACTTTAGTGTCGTAATGTTGGTTAACTCTAGACTAATTTGTGTTTCACCTTGCGATTAACTTCACAAGGTTTCTTGGCTAAAATATCTTAGTGCAACCGGACATAGGTACAACCTATTAATAACATTTAATTCAATTTCATAGAGTAGTTACCTGTCAACGACGTTTGGGCATAAACAACAAAATAATGTCAACAAGATAAGAACAATTAGTATGTAGGGACCTATAATAAGCTGAGAATATGCTACCTTGTATTCCTTTTTGTTATATATTTCACCCCTGCAACCCTCCCCTCATTCAGAGCCATAGATATTAAGCTACAATTTGTTATTGTTTTCTAAATGCATCCAGTGCAGGCGCTCAATATAATAAATGCGTGCGAAAAACACCAACAACCGAGTTCTTAATGTCCGCATTATTCACACTTTCTGTGGGCTTTTGTTAGTTTTGCGCGCCTTCATAACCCGTCTTGTGCGGACGGGGGGAGCTGTGGTGGGGAACATATTCTGTTTAAGAGAGGTGGTGATGGGGGAAAACTCGCAACATATCGCTAGCACACAGTACCGACCCGACCGTATTTCTACCTACCGCCATTGACAGTGAATTTCCATTGATTTTCTCCTTTTTCAATGTTTCTGCTGCCGTGTTATTTTATGTCTTTTTTTTTGTTTTTGTTTTTGTTCTTGTTTTTTTTTTTTTTTTTTTCCAGCAGCAGCATTTGTTTTATTGTTGCAGGTGTTAGACGACGAGGTGTTGCTATGATTCTCATCCGTTTAATTAATTATGAATTTGCCTGGCGTTTCACATCCATACACACACGTGACGGATAAGAGTCGCCAAGTCGTTGTCAGGTCGTCAAGTCGTCGAGTCGCACCTTGTCTTTAAAGCCTCTACCAAAACCAAACACCGATGATATGATATGGTATGGTGTTGGTGTCATTTTCGCATTGTTTTGTTCTTTTTTTATAACAGCAACAACAACAGCAACAAAAAATGTCGTTGTATGTTGTGTGTATCTATCTCTCAACATTATTATTATTATAATAACATACGTCGTAATCTTTAAATTGAGCAAATGTGTGATAATTTTCCTCGCAACACCTTCAACCATATTCATTCAAGTTTGCTACTAGCAAGCTAGCCAAGCATATTCATAGAAAATGAGGAAAATAAAAAACAAAGGACACAAAATGAATTTTGCTGAATAGCGCGGGGATGAGAATTCAAAAACGTAAAAAAATATAATATTCTTTTCATTCATGTGACGTGTAGATAAAAATTGAAAACAACAACCTCTAAGCTCTAACACACATTTGCATGATATTATGTGTAATCGTATAATGTGACGCGCAAGAGAACGACCATAACGCATGCATGCATATTTACATTACATTAGATAATGTTGTGTGTTGTGGTCCTGTTTTATGGCAAGTAAAGGGTAAGGTGCGATATTGAAGGGAGACCGCTAGAGTCTTGGGTGTTGCCACCCAAGAAATAAGTGAAATTGTTAAAATTTTTTATTCTTGTAACTATACTATATCAGTCAGTCTTCACAAAGCTTAACTTTTTCCCTGCAATTTTCATCTTCACAGAAGTTTGCTAAAATTTTCTCTTGGATTTTTTACTGGTCAGAGGAAAAATTGCCATTAAACGAAAGCAAAAGCTTCAGTAGAAATTGTTTCGTACGTGGAAAATAATAGATACGTTCCCGTATTGCGAATTTGGCCAAATTGTCAACAAACACAATTTTCGAAATAAAAGTTTTAGAACCATCCGGTTTTTAGTTTTTCTACAAGAATTGATAAGAGCATTGAATTTTAAAGACAAAATTAGTACTTAACTACGAACAGTTCTGAAAAAAAAAAACATTGTTTGGAATTTTTTCCCTATATTTTATTTTATTATTTTTTTTTTCTTCAAATTTTTGTGTTGTAAAAATTAATTTTTAAAAACCACTCACTAAAACAACTTCATTTCTGTAGACGGCTCAGTAGAATAAGAATAGTGGACTGTATTTCTGTGAGTGAGTGACTTTCTTTATTTAACTTTCTTCTTATTTATAGCTATTCTACCTGATCTTATTTCCTACTTCCCTACTGGAATCTGGACCATGCACACAATGCACACGTCTCTTGTTTGTATATTTCAACGAAAATGCAAGTCTTGGCGCTTTCAGTTCCGCATTACATAGTTTGCTAAATCTACTTAAAATTATAAATTTATTTAATTATGTGTATCTAAACAACTACAAAAAAATAAGGAAAGGATTTCTGGCTTTAAAAAATGTATAACATGGCATAGCAAGTCTTACAGTTGTTTTTTAAATAATTTACTTGCTGTTGTCTTTATCATACATAATGCATGGTTTACACGAGACAGTTTCAAGTGGGAATTAGACGAATGACTATTTTTGGTTAAACAAATACTCACTTGAATTCAAAATAAAAAAAAAATCATTTCAAATAATCGGGGTAACTCTAAGCAAACCCAGTACTTATAAGTGAAAAATATTAAGAAATTGTCGACCTTTTAAATGCCGTCAATTCTAAGATTAAAAAAATATCGTCATAATGAAATCTCGACTTGACGAAACTGCCTCGAAAAAAGTCGAGCAAAATATCGGCTTGGCGACAACTTAGAATTGGGTACGATATGACGACTTTAAAAATATTGACTCTATAATACGACATTCATAATCTCGGACAAAAATGTCGAGTGGTTAAAACAATCTTATGACCAGGTGCTTTAATCGGAATTTAAGAAGATGTGAAACCAGCTAGTGAGACATTTTAATAGCGTGCGCTTGTAAACATCATTCCCCAAACTATAATCGAAAATGTCATTTACTGTCGACATTTTAAAAATCGATCCAGGTTTTGATCAGTCGCTTATAAAGTCGACATTTTAAAAGTCAACATATCGTAAACAAACCGCTGTTGATACTATTCTTTAGATTCTGGCTTTCCTTAAGGTAAAGAGCCATCTGGGCCCTGTATTTTGAGCTCCTATTTTGAAATGTTTAAAAATATAATAATCAAAGAGTAGCCAAATAATTTAAAAAAAAACATTATATAATATATTTATTAAATAAATTTACTAATTTTGGTATTTTTCTTTTTCTGTCATTTCAGGTAAGTTCAATAAATAATAACTTTGAACTCATATAAATATCAAAATATTGTAAGTACATATCTATAATTCCTTCATAAATATAAACAAAAATGTACCCAACAACATAACCTTGAATTTAACTAGGGCCAGCTGTTTCTTTGTCCTTTTAATCCTTGATTATAATTATGCATTATTTTTTTTTTTGTTTACCTTAACGCTTAATCATAAACTTTTTTTTTTTAAGTATGTACTCGTAAGCCTGTACGCTTAGAAAATATGGCTTTTTTTTTAAATAGTGTTAAATTACAAAAATATCGATTTTTCGATTTGAACGCTTAACGTTGAAAAGTAAGATTTTATTTTCTAAAAGTGTAAATGGTCAAACATTTGCGAATGTTACCATTTATACTTAGCTTATTTGGGACATTTTCGAAATTAAACAGTCAGAAGCTCGTGTATGCTCATGCTGTGCAATAAACATTCAGCCCTATCACAAATTCCATCGGAATCGGAATGTTCTTAAGAATCTCGAAAAAACGGATCACAGAATTCATCGTAGTGAAAAATCCCATACAACTTGCAACTACGAACGAATTTGGTGATAGTTTTTTCGGGATTCGTAAAATGTTTCCGATTACGATGGAACTAGGGCTGATTGACGTTTTTTTAAGCGAAATCTGTTTAATTCATACTTAAATACTGATTATCTTCTAAGTGGTAGCATTTATCAATGAAATGGTTGTCATTTTTGTTTTTATAAAACTAAATTGCATATTGTCCATCTCGATGGAAAAAGAACCGAACGAAACAAAAATCAACGCCAACCCTTAAACACAATACGAAAGCACTGGTTGACTTTCGACGTTCATTGACCTTTATATCTATAGATCGTTGTTTACTTTTTAGGCTTCTGCTATATCTGCTTTGAAGGAAAAAGTAAAAAAGATCTTCCATTTCCAATACAGAAGAAAATAGCTCAACGTTGAGCTAAATTGTGAAAAGATTTCAAAATAGCTTTCTGGTCAATTGTTTGTTTATATCGATACACGTTTTTGATTTCAATATGTTTACCTATTCCATGGTTCAACAGTTATGAAGTTATACACTTATAAAGATTTTTCCACTTTTTTCTTGTGCAAATTTGTAGGGAAGAAACGAAATAACATAAAACCATAAAATTTTGTGCCCATTTTTTACAGAATTTTTGTTTGAGCCTCAAGCAACTTATTTTTTTGCGGTATCATCAAAATTACACGCAAACAATTTTGCATGGCGTCTTCAAAATCAAAGCAACTTCATTCAATATCACCCACCCTAATGAAGCTTTGAGTGCAAAAATCGCGTAACTCACTTGTTCCTTCCGATTTGTATTGGTTATAAATCGACACATACGCGAACTTGTCTGGGCCAAGTTTTTCGATTACGCACAACGTCACACGGCTTTAATTTTGAAAAGCCAAAAATACTGAGCAAAAATCAGTTGCGTCTGCTGTCAAATTCACTGCCACTAGAAACAGTGCTGTCAATTTAAAAAGGAGTTAAATGCTTTCTTTCCTCAGTAGGTATACACAATTTTTCATGAAGCAATTTGAATTTTCGTTTTTAACACGCAGTTAGTTTTTCGTTTTAAAAATGATGGTAATTGTAGCTTGAATCTACTGATGACTTAGATACCACGATACTAGAAGACAGTGCAAACGACCATTTTTAAATAGAACAAATATATAATTTACGATACCATTTGTCAAAGAAAAGCATTTGAAATGTTTTGTTCGAAAACAGTTTCCCGTGTTTTAATTTAAATATAAACGAACTCCATCAACACCACATTGGTAACTCTTTTTACTCTTAAGAAATTAAACCTAAAATGAATAAAAAAAAAATATTATTGCATGACACAACAATCGAATCAACCTCAAACCATTACAAATATACTGTTTACATGGTAGTGTGAACAAATCACACCCATGTTGAGGTATGCGTGAGCTTTTGTTTTTACTTTTTAATTCTCTACATATATATATTTTTAGTACTAAAAAAATTGTACAACAACAAAACATACAAAAAAAAAAGACAAAAACAACACGAAAATTCATATATACCTACTACTTTGCAAAAGAATGTGTTTAATACACATGATGTACTACATGTGTATTGCAAGAAATTTCCTTCCACACACTTCCTTCATTATAAGCTTGGTCAGAGCCGCATTTTCTATATGTCAAATTGGGCAACAATTAAGGGGCCCATTTTGGTTTTTAATAATATTATATTGATTTTAGCTAAAAGTGGTCATATAAGACATTAGAGTGGTAATTTTTTCCGCCCATAGGAAACGTTTGACATTTGACAGCTGCCAGTGTTTCCAGTTCATATAGGCTCAAATTAACAGTAAAAAGTGTAATTTTTTTAAATAATTCAATTGCTTATTAATTTAAAATTTGCTTTCAACATTATGGATTTTAAATTGACAAGTTTTATTTATTTCTTAAATAAAACAACAAAGTCACCAAAGTATGACCAAGTGCCATCCAGGTCCCCATCGAATCAATCTGAGATAGTGTTTTTGACGGAATTGTATTTCAATGTAGCAATAATACTTTGTTATTTAAAATATAAATGAAACTTGTCAGTTTAAAATTCACAATGTTGATTTGATTGTGAGTAATTTCATTTTATAACAAAGAAAAAACATTTTTTAATGTAAATTTGAGCGCATGTGAACTCGAAACACTGACAGTTGTCAAATGTCAAACGTTTCCTTCAGTCTTTTTGGGCCTTGATTCTTAGAGTGGACATGTTCCTATATTTGTCAAAAACATTTATCGAAAAGTTATAAGTCTACTTAATGTTAATTTATTTTGTGCTGTTTCAAATTAATTTATTTACAGAGTTCATTATATAAAAATTAAAAAAACAGAAAATTAAATTATACTATGTAAAATCAACAAAGTTTAAAATAAATCTACAAAACACCCCTGAAGAAGTCGTGAATAACGACGAAACGTCGGGAAAAGATGAAATAGACTTGTTTTATTTGCATTAAAGAAAAAATTGACCAAAAAGCCTACAAAAAATAACTTAAAAATATAATTGAAAATAATTGGTCACATAAAAAATTCCTAAACAAAGCTATTTCCAACTCAATATGCCTATTTTTCGCAAATTAGCTCAAATTAGCTCAGTTTTGAAATTGGAAATAGAAGTTCTTTTTTTAATTTTTCAGTTAAAGAGAGATGACAGAAGACTTAAGAGCAAACTACGGTCAATTTAACGATCTATGAAAGGAAAATGCCAGGTCGGCAACCATTTCTGTAGGGTTACCACTGCAGTTTTTTCGTTCGTTGTTTTTTCCACCAAAAAAAACTTTCACCGATTATGAAAGAGGACTCACTTATGATGCTCTTATTTGTCTCAGGGGGCCCCTATTCATAGTTAAACCTGAATGAGGCCCTGAGTCTGACCCATACTAGCTTCTAGCAAGATATAACAGCACCATTGCACCAGCTGAATTGCGGGTTTTAATGGTGTTAAATCTAAAACGTGCTTTTAATTAGTTAGAAGAAGCAGGAATAGACAAAATAAAATAAAAACAACATTAAGAAAAAGGGCTATAGCCTCATGTATGTATGGATATGATGTGACGTAGGTGTAGGTACACTGTTACTTGGTGTGTGTTGTGTAAGGTATTGGTGGTATAGGCAAAACAAAAAAGCTGAGGTATAAGAGAGATGTATCATCTATACAAAAAGGCGAACGTCTCACATTTAACCCGGTTTGTGTCCGTAGGGTGGATGTGGATGGCGGAATGGAATAGAGAAAGAAGCGCGGGAAGGAAGCACGAAGTGAAGTCAAAATCTAGAACTGCTCCCGTTAAGAGGGTGACTTGTTAGGATGATGGTGGCGGCTCTGACTCTAAATGATGACTATGAATGAATGAATAACAAGGAGCTGTGTGGCGCTATTCAACAACCCATTGCAAGATCCCTCATTCAGATTTAATTCAAGGTGCTGAGTGCTTTGTGTGATGGAATTTTTGTAAAAGCCTAGGCAAAGGTGAGAGGTTTAGGTCGTCGCGAATATGTATTATAGTATAAACCATCACCATGATACCGATGCCTTCGCCACCGTCTCTGTCGCGTCGTCGTCCATCGGCGTCATCGGGCACCCGCAATACTTCAAGACTGCCCTAGGTGCGAATTATTCGCTAGCGCCAGTGGAGGAACATGGCAAAAACACGAGTTAGGAGAGTGTCGAACAAGACGAAGAAGACTCACACGGAATGAGGGATGGACGCAGCGGAACCACTGGTACCAGCAAAGGCTCAGCTTAAGTTCGCTCGCTTCGCGTTTGGTTTCGTTTGGTTCGGTTTGGTTTGGCTGATATGGGCTCTATATTTATGTATTATTTTATATTATTACCTCTGTAATATAATAATCTGTTGTTTCGTGGTTACCATACCTGGTTATGATGATGTTCACGATGCGATGTGGTGAAATGGTGAGATGAGGTCGAGGTGTGGTGGTGGTGATGGTGGTGGTGTTGTTGTTGAATAACGTGCTAATGACTGTTTTGTTCAGTGCGCGCTGGCACTGTCTGCCTGGTTGCACTCGGCATGTACATCTGGTTGATATGGTACATGTAGGTATGTTCATATGTAGGTTCATATAGAGAGATATCTGGTTTGGGTTTTGTGAAATGAATTGGAACAGCTTGAAGCCGAGAGATGCAAGCACATCTGTGTGAAATGCAATTAATCATGTGCATGTTCATTGTAGCATCAGCTTACTGTGCTGACTGCGAGCGTTTGCTGCACTTAGAAAATGCGGGCGATGTAGGTATAGTACCTACCTTTATTACATAAATATTAAAAAAAAGAGTAGGTACTTGGAACACGCATTTGAACATGATGATGGTTATGGTGATGATGACGACGAAGACGAAGACGTCGACGATAATAAAGACTTGACCAGCAAATTAATTGCTCCCAACAACAATTAAACGTATGGGGAACACATAATTTTGTTATATGTATGTATGTGGAAGTTTCCTGTCGACATTCTGATTTAAACTTGGATTTTTGTTGTCTTCTATGTATATACAGTGAGTCAAAAGATTTAGGTAGTTGATAGATTTAAGGAACACACAAACCTTAATCGGTTAAAATGCTTCATTAGTCTGGGTTAGATGCAAATGTTGATTAAGGACCTTAGTCTCGAGTTAACCCTTCGAATTTGATGAGTAGTTAAACTCGAGTTTAACTTTACTCGAGTCATTCAGTGAACACAAGGGAAGAAGATGATGAAAAGTGAAAAAGTTTGGAACTTGTAAATAACATGATGTTTTTACGTTTTTAACTCCATCTTTTTTTGTCAAGATTGTGAAACGCATAATCTAAAAATCAGTTGATATGTTTAGGTTTAAAACGTGTTTTTTTCTAATTTTTGGTGGTTTGTATACATTGTTAAGTGTGGAACGTATTATTTTGTATTTTCATTCTGTAGATTGTCTTCTCTGGATTCTGGGATGTATTCCAAAATCTGTAGGTTTGTAGACAATAGACATAGAAACCTATGGATTGTAATGACTTTTATTTCTTGGAACTTTTTCAATATCAGAAGATGTGTTTACCTAACGAACTGTGGAACGTATTAGGACCTCTTAGGACTTATGGCGAAAACATTAGGTTCATATTGAAAACTGTGGAACGTAGGTATTTTTATTTCATTCCTTAGAAAGTTTGGTTTAGTATTTAATTTCAAATATTTATGTTTGTTAGCATTGACAATTGTAGAACATATTTTGTTCACTTTGATGGAAACTAGTTCTAGGCTTTTGTTTCTAATTAAGTAGGTACCTACTTAGGTCATGTATATAGATGTATGCATTGGGAACTGTTGACCCTTTGTTTTGTTTCATTTGGTAGAAGATTAGTTGTAAAATATATTCTAAGATCAGAAGTTTCGATTGTATACACTAACAACTGTGGAACGTGATTCCAAAATCAGTAGGTGAAATTGAACACTGTGGAACGTATTCATTTTTTACATTTCGCGGGAGGTAAGTCTAGGTTTTATGGGCTTGGACACATTGATTTCGCCGGAGGTTAGTTGTAGAATTTATTCAAAATTTGGCACGTTGACAACTGATCATAGTGCCAATTTTTTTTTAATAATGTACTGAAAGAGCGAATGAAAATAATTCAATTAAAAAGTACAAGTGACCTCAACTCCAGAAATTAATGTTTTTCGCCCAGATATGACAGTGGGTTCGCCAATTAGTCTGTCATAACGTACAAACACAAACATTTTGGTCGTTGTTACTTACTTTACTTTACTTTACTTTACTTTACTTTACTTTACTTTACTTTACTTTACTTTACTTTACTTAACTTTACTTTACTTTACTTTACTTTACTTTACTTTACTTTACTTTACTTTACTTTACTTTACTTTACTTTACTTTACTTTACTTTACTTTACTTTACTTTACTTTACTTTACTTTACTTTACTTTACTTTACTTTACTTTACTTTACTTTACTTTACTTTACTTTACTTTACTTTACTTTACTTTACTTTACTTTACTTTACTTTACTTTACTTTACTTTACTTTACTTTACTTTACTTTACTTTACTTTACTTTACTTTACTTTACTTTACTTTACTTTACTTTACTTTACTTTACTTTACTTTACTTTACTTTACTTTACTTTACTTTACTTTACTTTACTTTACTTTACTTTACTTTACTTTACTTTACTTTACTTTACTTTACTTTACTTTACTTTACTTTACTTTACTTTACTTTACTTTACTTTACTTTACTTTACTTTACTTTACTTTACTTTACTTTACTTTACTTTACTTTACTTTACTTTACTTTACTTTACTTTACTTTACTTTACTTTACTTTACTTTACTTTACTTTACTTTACTTTACTTTACTTTACTTTACTTTACTTTACTTTACTTTACTTTACTTTACTTTACTTTACTTTACTTTACTTTACTTTACTTTACTTTACTTTACTTTACTTTACTTTACTTTACTTTACTTTACTTTACTTTACTTTACTTTACTTTACTTTACTTTACTTTACTTTACTTTACTTTACTTTACTTTACTTTACTTTACTTTACTTTACTTTACTTTACTTTACTTTACTTTACTTTACTTTACTTTACTTTACTTTACTTTACTTTACTTTACTTTACTTTACTTTACTTTACTTTACTTTACTTTACTTTACTTTACTTTACTTTACTTTACTTTACTTTACTTTACTTTACTTTACTTTACTTTACTTTACTTTACTTTACTTTACTTTACTTTACTTTACTTTACTTTACTTTACTTTACTTTACTTTACTTTACTTTACTTTACTTTACTTTACTTTACTTTACTTTACTTTACTTTACTTTACTTTACTTTACTTTACTTTACTTTACTTTACTTTACTTTACTTTACTTTACTTTACTTTACTTTACTTTACTTTACTTTACTTTACTTTACTTTACTTTACTTTACTTTACTTTACTTTACTTTACTTTACTTTACTTTACTTTACTTTACTTTACTTTACTTTACTTTACTTTACTTTACTTTACTTTACTTTACTTTACTTTACTTTACTTTACTTTACTTTACTTTACTTTACTTTACTTTACTTTACTTTACTTTACTTTACTTTACTTTACTTTACTTTACTTTACTTTACTTTACTTTACTTTACTTTACTTTACTTTACTTTACTTTACTTTACTTTACTTTACTTTACTTTACTTTACTTTACTTTACTTTACTTTACTTTACTTTACTTTACTTTACTTTACTTTACTTTACTTTACTTTACTTTACTTTACTTTACTTTACTTTACTTTACTTTACTTTACTTTACTTTACTTTACTTTACTTTACTTTACTTTACTTTACTTTACTTTACTTTACTTTACTTTACTTTACTTTACTTTACTTTACTTTACTTTACTTTACTTTACTTTACTTTACTTTACTTTACTTTACTTTACTTTACTTTACTTTACTTTACTTTACTTTACTTTACTTTACTTTACTTTACTTTACTTTACTTTACTTTACTTTACTTTACTTTACTTTACTTTACTTTACTTTACTTTACTTTACTTTACTTTACTTTACTTTACTTTACTTTACTTTACTTTACTTTACTTTACTTTACTTTACTTTACTTTACTTTACTTTACTTTACTTTACTTTACTTTACTTTACTTTACTTTACTTTACTTTACTTTACTTTACTTTACTTTACTTTACTTTACTTTACTTTACTTTACTTTACTTTACTTTACTTTACTTTACTTTACTTTACTTTACTTTACTTTACTTTACTTTACTTTACTTTACTTTACTTTACTTTACTTTACTTTACTTTACTTTACTTTACTTTACTTTACTTTACTTTACTTTACTTTACTTTACTTTACTTTACTTTACTTTACTTTACTTTACTTTACTTTACTTTACTTTACTTTACTTTACTTTACTTTACTTTACTTTACTTTACTTTACTTTACTTTACTTTACTTTACTTTACTTTACTTTACTTTACTTTACTTTACTTTACTTTACTTTACTTTACTTTACTTTACTTTACTTTACTTTACTTTACTTTACTTTACTTTACTTTACTTTACTTTACTTTAATTTACTTTACTATACTTTACTTTAATTTACTTTACTTTAATTTACTTTACTTTACTTACAGCTCGCTTCGTTCTGCCGACAATGCCTATGTTTATCTTATCAACCTTTCGTTATTTCGAGATGCAGAATTTTTAGTTCCATCTTTTATTCGCTCCGACAATCGTCAAGATAGATCTGCCTTATTAAGGCCTGACCTCACTAACATTTCAGCTTCGGTTCGGCTAAATAGAAGTTAATAGAAATTCTATTAAGCCGAACCGAAGCTAAAATGTTAGTTGGGTACTGTTCAATACCGAATTAATTTTGGGTGATTTAGTTAATCTTAAGTCAACTTACAAAATTTGGTGGGATTTATTCGAATAAGGGCCAATGTATTCAGTGATTAACATCTTAAATGAATGATTATTTCAACTGGTAAATGTGTTTGTTAACCAAAATTTGAATCAAAGAATTATTAGTTTTAGTTGTTAATCATCGAAATAGATAATCAGCCATTTTTGGGTAATAAGAGCCAGAATCTGTCAAAATCAAATCACAGTTTTAAACCATTATGCACAGATTGATTCAAAACCATATTTCAGTACTAAACCTGATTTCATCCTCAAATCTCTTATAATTTTGCACTTTAAAAGCGGGCCTTAATTGTTTAAACATCAGGAGAGTTATAAAAAAAAAACAATAAACCCTCATTTATAAAATAACATCACTGACGCACAGTATTATACTCAACTCACTCTCACATAACTTATATTTTATATATTATAGAGTGTCACCTAGATCACACAATAATTCATCATCATGGCTCTAGCTCTTCAGTTAGCCAGACTGGGCTGACTTGCCTGACGCCTCTAAACTAATGATAAATCTGACATATTAATTTAATTGCATTTACGCCAAGCGCTCACATCTCACATCCAACCATCTAGAGTCCGTGCTATGCGTTAGCAATTTTTCAAACTTTTAATATTCTATAACATTAGATTTGCGTGACTACGCCGCACTCTGCCAATAACCGGCCATTGAGTTATAAGCACTATAACTATAATGGACCGGTTCTGCATCTTCAATTAAAGTGTTGGAACTAATGCTTTAGCGTTTGTTTGCTTAAGTTTTACAAGTAGCGCAGTAGCCAACAAGAGAGTCACTATAATAGCAACACATATAATCTATGTGTTGTATATACAAAGCGGTTTTGAAGTTCTTTCATATTTTTATAGATATGTGAAATTTTGTTAGCTGGGACAAGTGTGTGGTTCTATCGTGATTAAATTGAGTCAAATAATATACACGGCGAAAGACTTGATAGCTAACAGAGATATATATCTACGGTTATTATCTTAAAGTCATTATTGGCACTATTAACTACTTGATTTACACGTACACAAACACACACTCACTCATACTCTGAATCATCATTATTATTATCGTCTTTGTCGAACATTCTATCGAACAAGATCAACACCTTATTAGCAGGGGATATCCTCGTTAAGAGAGTGATCGATTAGTGTGTTTATTTTGCTGATGATTACATAGGAGTGAAGAACAACACGACGACGACGAAGAGATATTATTGAGTTAAAAGAAATTCTCACAAAGGTCGAAACGGGGGTTTCATATAATAATAATAACACGGAAATAATCGTTATTGGCTCTGGATATCAGAAATCCCCGGGGGCTATGTTTCGCATAGCATCTGCTTGTTTTTCTTCTTTTTTTTGAGATATAGAGTTCCAATCGATGTCCAAGTAATTGTTGGTTTTTCGTTTAACGAAGTTTTATTTTAGTTAAACCTGCATCATTTGTGAAGGCAAAAAAGGGTTTATGCTTTACTTTTTCGTAAATTGATGAAGATGAGAAGGATTTTGACTTTTGGAAATGACTTGTAAAACTAGTGTTAACTTATTAAAGTAAAAGTTATAATTATATAAATGAAAAAATTAAATAATGGTAATTATTCTCGGGTTTTAACAACCTGTCACGCAGCCGTTTTACAAAAATAAATTTTAACTATCTCTGACCAAAGGCAATGGTTATAACATCATTGTTGGTTTTGGGAAAGCACAATTAAATTGGAATAGAGTCCCAGACGTTAGACAAAACATTGGCACGATCAAATACGGATTACCTGAGTCTCTGGCCCAATATAAGGCTTGAGGCAAAAATAATTTTGGGTTAAGTTCGGGCCAACCTGAAGCTCAACGTAAAACGAATTAAGGAAGTAGTTCCCGGCCCAAGCTCAAGGCAGAATAAAATTGGATAGAGTACCGGCCCAAGTTGTGATGTGTTAAAATAAAATTTCTTTAGCATTGCGTCCCCCTGGTCACAAGTTCGATTGTCATTCCAGCCGAAGCTAAAGGCTCAAGCAAATTGAGAAATAGCCCCCGGCACAAGCCAAAGCTTAAGACACGTTGATATTGGGAAAGAATCCCGGTTCAGGTCGAAGGCAACATTAATTTGGAAAACCGTTTCCGGCCCAACCCGAAGCTTAATTTGGGACAGATTCCCTGATCCAAGTCGAATCATGAAACAAAATTACTTTGGGTTAGAACTTCCGGATTAAGCCTTAGATTAAATTTAGATGAAGTTGCTAGTCCAAGCTGAAGCTTCACAATTTGATCCGGATAAATAACCTGGTTAAGTGAAATCTTAACGTCCAATTTATATACCAGTGGATTCGCCGGTACAAGTCGAAGCTTAGATCACAATTAGGTTGGCCACAAGTCGAAGTTTAAGCTTGGGGAACCATAAGGTTGTATATATTCCCAAGCCCACGTTGATGCGTAAAGCAAATTGCATTAATATTGAGGCTCAGGTGCAATCCGAAGCTTAAGTTCGAATTGCGATAAAATCCCCGGCGCAAGCTGAAGCTTAACACACAAATAAATTGGCATCAAGTTCCCGGTCTAAATTGAAGCTTTTTCACAATTTGATTTGACGGTTTAATCGAAGCTAAACCCCAAGGAAACTGGGAAATAGTCCCCGGCATAAGACAAAGCCTTAGGAACAATTAAGTTGGTGTGTAGAGTTTCTAGATCAAGCCAAGAGGCTAAAGGCAAAAATAATTTGGATTGAAATCCCCGGTATAAGATAAAGGTTATGCACAGTTTGATTCAGATAAAGTCCCCGGTTTAAGTCGATGTTTCAACTCGAATTTATATAAGCAAAGAGCTCCGTGCCTAAGCCTAAGAATAAGGCACAATTAATTTGGGGTAGATTCTGCGGCCCAAGCCGAATCGGTAGGCACTATTATTTTGGAATAATAAAGTCCCCGACCGAAACTGAAGCCGAAGCTAAAGGCAAAATTAAACTGGGATGGAGCTCCCAGTCTAAGTCAAAGCTTAAGGCATTAATACGTAGGAATGGAGTCCCCGGTCCAAGCTAAAATCTATGCAGAATTTTGCTGGGATAAAGTCTGCGGTCCAAACCGAAACTTAAAGAACCTTTTATGAATCGCGAATAGCAAGAAATATTTGGCGAATTTTGGCATTACCGTTTATGGCTAACCGAACTATATTGGGCTAAAATGTCAAAATGTGTTCAATTGAGATGTTGCTCTATTCGAACCTCGCAGTTTGCACGTTCGACTCGCGAGACATAATAGGTCCCTAAGTCACACAAATATTGGCGTAGAGCCCCAACAGCCTAATCCTTAGATTAAGGCACATCATTATTGAGTTACCGCTGCAGTGCGAAGCTTTAGGAACAATAAAATTGGAAGAAAATCTTTGTCCCAAGTCGAGACTTAACGCAAAATCAAGTTGGATGAATTCCCCGGCCCAGGTAAATGCTAAAGGGATTACGTTGGGATTGAGGGATGATTAAATAAGATTAGAATTCCCGGCCAAAGCTGAAATTGGAGGCCCAAATAATTTGGGAAAGAGTCTTCGGTCAATCCAAAGCTTAAGACAATTAAATTTATATAAAGTCTCCAGGTTAAGGTACAATAAAGCTGAAATGGAGCTCCCAGTCCAAGTCGAATCTTAAGGTACAAATAAGCTGGAATGAAATGATCCCCAGTCCATCAGGTCGAAGATACAGGCAAAATTACGTTGGGACTGAGTCTACAGGGGTAGTTGAAGCTTAAGGCACAATCTTATTAGGATAGTGCACCAGGCCCAATACCAAACCATGAGGCATACCTCATTTTAATAAAGACAAAGAGTCCTCGGCATAAGTCGTATGATAAAGAAAAATCAAATGGAAAAATAGTCTCCGGCCCAAGCTGCAGCTTAAAACAGACCGATTGTAATCCGAGTCCCCAACCGTAATCAAAGCTAAGGAACAATTGGTAAATTTCCCGGCCCTGTCCTAAGTTGAAGAAATTTCTATTTAAGCCACAAAGGGACATTTTGTTTTTCTTAATGTGAGACCATCGAATTGGATTTCAAGATGGCGTGCGTATATGAGTTAATGCAGAATTTGCTTTTTCAAATGAAAGCCCCATAGTTTGATGTCTCTCTTTTTTTTCCAAATGAAAAGGCATCATTGCTGGGAATACAAAAACTTAAAATTGGTCTTTATGCTTAGTTCAAAGGTTTGTTCGTCAAAAAATGTATATCCACATTAAACAAAAAAAAAAAAAAAAACTAAATTAAATCGGAAGTCTAGAGGCCTAAAAAAAAACTTAGCGACGTCGATCTTAATAAGACAATAAAATATTCACAAACGACACATCCTCTTTAGAATAAAAATTAACTAAACAAAAAAAAAAACACACTAGACTATAGAGACACACATCATCAACCGAACAAAAAGGAGCCAAAAAAAAAACAAAATCAAATGACAAAACATTTTTTCGTACGCGGCGTTCATCCATCCATCCGTCTGTCCACTTGTGCTATAAACAACCAAAAACCAACATCATCATTCAATTTATAAGTCCAAAAAGCATTTAGAAGAAGAGAATGTTCATTTCTTTTTTTGCACATTTAGATATGCTATTTATTGTTTTTTATTTTATTATAATTTTCGATCAGACGACAAACAAAACATCGTATTGTTATGTACCGTCATGTCCGTCCGTCCGTCGTCCGACGTCGCCGACTTCGTCGGTCACATCGTCCGTTTGATGTCACTCGTCCTTCCACAATCCCCACACAGTACTTCAACTCTCTTTAACTGTCATCGACGCGCATCATCATCATTATTATCATCATTGTGGGGCCGGCCGGCCGGTAAACCAGCACACATCACGTCACGGCAAATCTTTGGTCTCGCAACATGACAATCATTGCCAATTGTAATTCTTATACATGTGATGCTCCTCTTTTGTCTGAGCTTTTGTACAATCGCGCTCAAAAATATACTCCTCTCAATCATCATCATCAGTTCAGTTCAGTAGTACCAGAACCAGACAAAGCGCTTTGCTCCAGAGAATGGGTCAGCGATATTATTAGCCCAGTAAAGTGTGTTGAGGAAATACAAAAAAATACACACTTCCATTCCATACCACCATCATCATCAGCCATCATCATCGGACAAGAGGCATCAAATAATTATAACCATAAGAATACATGCCCCAAAGGATTAACCTGCGATGCTGGCGCTGCGCTGAACGGACAACACACAAAAACAAACATACGGCTCCATTATTGACGATCATTTAAACAAACACAAGCAAGCGCGTATTTTTGTGTTTCGTGTTGCTGTTGCTGCATGCTGATGTTTTGTGCTGTACTCTGGTTTTCTGGTACTCAACTTAACTCATACCTGTGCGTGCGGTTGATTCTGTGGGGCTAGTTAGCATAGCCCGCCGAACGCTGCTGAAGGCCGAAGGGCCAAGAGGAAACCACAAAATGGAATTAAAAGCGAGTCAATAAGGAGAGGAAGCCGAAAAACATGAACGATGAACCTCCGAGCTCGGAGGAGAAAAAAAAAATTAAATGAAACAAAAAACAGAAGAAGGTTAAGGTTCTGTTGGTTATTATTTGGCCCGTTGGCTGATGATAATGGTCTGGTTTTAATGTTCTACACCTGTCGGCTGGAGTATGTTTTTTTTTTATAGGCATAGGTTGTTGTAGGTAGTTTAAGTTATCGAAAGGGCCTGAAAAGTGACCTGTTTTTTTTTTGTCATGT
Organism: Melangyna quadrimaculata; assembly: GCA_949320155.1. NCBI lineage: Eukaryota > Metazoa > Arthropoda > Insecta > Diptera > Syrphidae > Melangyna > Melangyna quadrimaculata. Next base: position 101,796,574 of record OX439483.1, on the reverse strand, counting down.
TGTTTGAAGAACAAAATGCAATACCAAATAGGTCTATTGGCGAGAACCTACGAAAATTAAATGTTTTAGTGGGCCTCTCTATGATTGATTGTTTTTTGCCAAGGTAAACCATGTTTCAAATAAAGTGTTTAAGCCAAAAACACATGCAAAATTAAATAAACGGTAAATTTCTATTCTGCTCCTTGTTTTCTTATCAAACGGCATGGCCAGCATTATGGGAAATATAATTTTTACAGTGGTTGCTGCCTAGGCTATAGGGAACAAAGGTGTCTTCTTCCAAAAATATTGATACTGATCAATTTTTGTAATGGGAATTGGAAAGCTGGTTGTCCCTGAGTAACCAAAAAAATGAACGGCCATATTTGGGGTGCGTTAGTTGCTATTTTGATAAAAACACGTTAAATCTCGAGGTATAATCATTTTACAAAGAAGCAGTTGAAATAGTTTGGGACAGGAAATTTAATTAACTTTAAGACAGTTTTGGGAATAAAATGGCAAATCCTGCAAGACGAATATTTCTTACCTCTCCAACGCAAATATAAATCCTAAGAAAACATTACATCCAGAAAAAGAAAGGCAATCAGATTCCCTTTAAAACAGATATAAAAAAATTGTTTGCAGGTATAGGGTGTGTTTTTAGAGCTTGAGAATTTTAAATAATAATAAAAGACAGAAATATTGTTGGAATGAATTTTTTATTATTATAATCTAGTAGATAATTTATTTGTTTATGTTTTAAATATGATTTCCGGCATTTGTTCGCCCCGGCTACGAGTTACATAGCCCATTTGATCAGTCCAATTTTTCACTACTTTGTCGAATAAATCCGGCCGTATAGGTCAATGGTAGCTTGAATATTGGCTTCCAATGCTTCAAGAGTTGCTGGTTTGTCGACATAAACCAAAAACTTAACATAGTCCTATAAAAAGTAATCGAGAGGCTTTAAGTCGAACAAACTAGGGGGTCAGTTTAAAGGACCAATTCTAAAAATTAAGTTGTCACCAAATTAATTTTGCAATAAATTGATGGTTAAGCGTTGTGTGGCAAGTTGCGCCGTTTTGTTGGAACCAAATGTCGTCGATGTTCAGCTGATTAATTTTTAGAAGCAAAAAATCAGACAGCATGGGTCGATAACGCTCGCCATTCACCGTAACGGCAGCTCTTTCCTCATTTCGAAAGAAATAAGGGTCGATGATGCCGCCAGCGTGTAAACCGCTCCAAACAGTCAATTTAAATGGATGTAATGGTTATTCGTTAATGGCTTGAAGATTGTCTTCGCTCCATGTACGGCAATTTTCCTTATTGACGAAGCCATTTAAACAAAAATGAGCCGATTATGTTGACCCTAAAATGGACGAAGTGCTCTATGAACTTAGCGAACAGATTTATTTTTCCAAAGTAAATTTCCAAAATTTGGAAACGTTATTCCGGCGTTAAACGTTTCATGATAAATTGACAAACCTTACTGAACAGAAATATCAACAAAGTTTGACATTTTCAACTGTCAAACCATAGACAACAACCATCGAAACTTCTCATGAAGCTAAAAAAAAACAGCCGGTACAACAAACGGTGCATAAGATAATGGCTTAAACTGATTTTTCAACTTGGCGACTGTAACACAACGCTTACATAAATATTCGTGTTGCTTCATTTTTGTTTATTAAAAAATTTATTCATCTTGTCTTCAAATTTTACTGCAAGTTGTTTCGTTGAGTTTCATATACATAGGTACATATCAAGAAAAATCATATTTAATCCTATTCATAGTTGAAGAACTCTGCTCTCCTTACTTTCTTACTTACTTCTTATTAAAGACTCAGTCAATAACTCTGTTCTCCTAACTAATATTTTAGCAAACTTGAATGTCCACTTAGGTACTCCTATTTTTGCTAACCTCACCTGAATATTATTTCGTTGTTTAAAATTAGTAAAAAACGCCGATGCCACAAACAAAAACATGTCAATTTAAAAATTGCCGGCTTAACTATGTAACTAAAAATTAATAAGCAAGAACTTAACTTCTATGTTTTTACCAATTTTTAATCAACCGTTTTCTAAAAATCTTATTACGTTAAGTTAACTTTAATTATTACACAATCTAATTTTTTGCAAAAAAAATGAACAACTAAAAAAACTAACCAGGTAAGTAAAACGCAACTAACTTGCTTCTATTTCAAAACTAGCATTTAAAGTTATTTTGTTAATTTGACGTCAACTTAGCGAAATCTCAATATATGACGCTTTTAAAATATTACAATCAAATGTTACTAAAAATCACAAAACTAGCTATTAAATTTCAATTATAAACTTATATTCATTTTATAATAACATACTCTGAAATTTGTTTCGTTAAGTTAACGCCAACTTTGAAAAATCCCAATTTTGTAAAGAAAAAAAAAAATGGCATTGATATAACTGCCTAAGTAGCTCAAAAGCAATTGACTAGCGACAAACCTTTATTTTAAAACTGAGATTTAAATTGACTTTTAGCCAACATTATTTTGTTAAGTTTACGTCATCTTAGATGATAATAATCAGCGTGAGTTATGAGGAATTAACAAGCACCAACTGTCTATCTTTCTATGTTTTATTTGAAAGTTTAGCTTGAAGTTTTTTCGTTGAATCTCAAAATCAGCTTTGCAAAATAAACTGCGGTTTATTCTTTGAGTTTGCATCACATTAAAACAATCATATTTTCCATCCGAATATTTGTATCTATATTTATTTACAGCCATATTATTGAGTTTTTCAAAACTAGTTTAAAAGCAAAACTAGTTTTATGGAGATTTCAATTTGAAGTTTTATACATATTGGTATTATTTATGAAAGTTTTGGTATCCCAGTTTCAATATTTTGAGTTTAAAATACCAAAACTTCTATTGAACTAGTTTTTTTTTATTGAACTAGTTTTGCCGTAAAACTAGTTTTGAATCAAGTCAATAATATGGCTGTAAGACTATTATTCGTTAAGTTTATTTAAACATAGGCAAAACGCCACTTCTGTGATTTAAAAAGAACAATAATTAAATAAATGTCAGTACCTATAAACTAACAAATAATTCGCATCCATTTTCTCCCCCTTACCCATTTTGTATGTATATAACTTGTAACTTGTCAGCGTAGCTTTTAAGCTATTCATAATTAACTAGCTTTTAACCCATTTTGCTTTTTTAAGTTGAAAGTAGTTTCGTTAAGTTCATGTCAAGTTGAAAAAAAAATGCCAGCGTAGAAAATTGTAATAAACAAGCTTCTACTGATATTTTTTTCTTTAGCTGAAATATGTTTCGTTAAATTTAAGTCAAGTAAGAAAAGAAAATATGATTTTCTGTAGAAAATTAGGGCAATTTTATAAATATTGTTTTGTGTAAGTATAACAGGCAATTAATAATTAAGAAATTTCCTTCCACTTACTACATAAGAAAGGTGTTGTTTCGTTAAGCTTAGACCAAATTACCAAAGAACTCATATTCAGTAATACATAATAGGCAAGTAAATCGGTGTAACTAATAAAAAATAATTACCACTTAAATAAATCTGAATTCTCTAGTCTAATCGCATAGATTTAGTACTTATTTAGTACTTTTTTTCCTTATTAAGAAATTTGTCGTTCAAAGCTCAGGTTAGAAACCCTGTTTTCATCTCGAATGTTACTATAAAATTACTTAACTGCATCTGGAATGAAAGCATAAAGTTCCTTAGCTGGGTTTCCGTGCGTTATTTTATTTCGGAATTTTATTGAAATTTTTAGTTTTAGTTTGAAGATCCGGGATAAAACCAACAATACATTTAAACATAGGTACTTGAAACCAATTTAAATGCATCATTCCATTTTCACCGCAATATAAATAGATAGCATGGATTTCAACAAACCTTTAAATAGGGAGCATTATGTATGTTCTTTCGAGTGAAAAATTACAAGATTTATACTAATCGCTTATTCGTTGTTTTTTGTTTGGTTTAAGTATAGGTACCTATGGTATTTCGTTTAATTATGGCTTCTCTCTAGTAGTAGAAGCCATAATTATATCCAACCAACACCCCTTAAGGTTGTAAATTAATGTCATTTGTCGCCCTCTACAAACACCCACTTTTCACACATATCTTAACACATATACCCAACCAACACACATACCTCAACTCTCTGAAGTGTTGGTGGTCATCTTTTCTCTCATTCGGTAGAAATATATAGAATTATAAATTGTGATGGCGAGAAACTCAGCCATGCGCACCACCTATGACGAAAATTTAAACTTTTCTTACATGCACAAGATAATAAACTCTATACTCAGACTCACCCTAAAGATACAAGATATACTTCTATAGGTACATACTTTCAGATACTCTCTTGTAGATAACAAAGCATAGTATAGGAATATTATATCGAGAGGTAGGTGTACGTTCAATGCACAGTACACAGTAAAAAAATATGAAATTTTGAATGTGTATAGATGGATACTCGAACCACCCACACTTTATTTACTCGAGTGCTGTTTGTCGATTGGAGCTTAAGGTATAGATATCCGCTGTCTTATTGAGGAGTCCCTGGAGGGATATTGCTCGAGTGAGATAAATAGATACAAACCGACTAACATCATTCAGGAGAAAAAAAAAAAAAAACTTGTAACTATCAACGACTTCTCTCTACGCTCGGTGAACGATTCCTGTTGTTCATAACTCCAAACAAATTCTAAACATTATCGCAATACTTGAAACCCACACACGAGTTGTGTGTTCCACAAAGAAAAGCAGGAGGAAGGACGTTTCACCCGAAAGGATACACAACACACATCTAGTCTTCCAGCGAACTCCAAGCCTAGGCCACATGTTGCAAGTGGTGCTGCATCTCACCACACCGCACCAAAACCCCAACAAGCAAAGACAACAACTTGCAGCAAAAGTCTAATCGATGTAAGTATCTAAAACGGCACAAGATGGACACGGAGGTGCTACAGACACCGATGTAGACCTACGTGGAAGAAACATCACGGATACACGATGCCACAGCTAAATACCTACCACAGAGCTGGCTCAGTGCTCAGACTTCAGACCATGCAGCCCCGGACCAACCGATCGACATCGACACAAGGAGGAGTGCGTGTGCTCTGCTTGTACTGGTGCGGTGCAGCATGGCATGGCGGTCCGCAGGATTTATCGCGAACATGCGGATGCATTATGTTCGGTGTTCCTTTAGAATATAGAGAGGATGGAGGGAGATGCTACGAGTATATATGATGTGGTATTATGTTGTTGAAATATTCATGTAATATGCGAGGGCAATTGACGATCGAAGTTGAATTTAACTGAACTGAAAACTAAAATGAAATGAAGAAGAGAAACACAACATTTAATCGTATAAGATGACCGCAAGATTGTGTTCGTTAAACTGCGCTGGTTCTGTATGTGTATATGGGTGAAGGCGGAATATATGGGATGAGTCCGAGTTTCTGATTTCGATTCATAGATATTGTTTCCAGAGGAAGCTACGAGTGTACATACATAGCTAGGTTTATTGTGCGAAATGTTTTTTTTTTTGTTTGTTACATTCAGGATTTGATATTTCAAGACCACATATATAAAAAGTTGTAAGTCGATGCAGATTTAAAGGACTCTTCAGTTGATTAGTATTAGACGTCCTATTAAGATAGGGATGGGTAGAGTAGCAGTACCCAACCTATGATAAGTTGGCGTTTCCACTGCGAGAAAGTTCTTGGGCGATTGAAACTGTTGTACCTACGAGTAAAAGTAGGATTCTTTCCTTACGAATATCTTCCAGCTTTTATGTAAAATAATTCTCAGTACGGAAAATATTACTATAAAATTGTATCAAATCGAAAATTTCAACTATTAAGCAATTCTTACTACTACTGAAGGTGGTGGATGGCATAGCCCGGCCTTAATAAATTACTTTCCTCAAACCAGCTCGGTTCCTAGCTTGCTACTTATACTTAAAGAGGCACTGAAATTTCGGTCGGACTAGGGTCTCAACCAACAAGCTTAATCCAGTCAGTTTGCCAGAGTTGCTTTACATTTCAAGCAACAAACGTAGACCGCTTTCACAAAAGGAAATTGAGTTGCCAGAAACTAGCTTGTTTGTAGGCGAGAATGGTTTGAGGGGAGTTTTGTTTCCTTCCCCTAATGCCCTTCTCAGTGTCCTTGTGTGAAAGGGAACTTCAGCAACAAAGAGTTGCTGGAAATAAATTGTGTACTACGTGTCCATCTATGAGCTCCAAAACTCATCCAGATTAAGGTCCCTGGCATCTTCTATGGCTGCGTTTCTTAACTGGATGTTCGTTCGGTCTTCTCTTTTGTTTCCAATATACAGCATTTTTGCCCATTTACTCGATGTGGCTGAACCAATGCATTCTTTTAACGGGGTTTCGACCAGTGAAAGATCTTAGTCTGAGATCAAAGCTCGCTGCTTCCAGTCACCCAGATAAAACTACATGACATCTTCTATGTCCTGGTCTCTAAGCTAAATTCTTCGGTGTTGTTGTCGCAAATCTATTAAGCTGGAACTCCCAGACTTTTTTACTGGAGCATTTTCTGCCGTCCAGATCAAGGTCCCTGGCATGTTCTAGGCTTGTTCTCTAAGCTGAATGTTCAGTCTTCCCTGTTGCCTCGAATCTGGAGACCTGTTGCTGTTAAGGATATTTGGAGCGTAACTCCAAGAATATTTTTTTGCAGCATTTTCGATGTGGCTGAGTCAATGTTATCTTGCTGTTTCCATTCATCTAGACCAAAATCCCTGTCATCTTTTATAGCTTGCTCTCTAAGTTAGATATTCTGCCTTATCTGGTGTCTGGAATCGATGTGGTCGAGCTAATCAAGTGTCTTAACGGGCTCCGACCATCGGATGATTTTACCATGATACCAAAATTTGCTGCTTCCAGTCACCCAGAAAATCTTCCCTGGCATCTTCTATGGTTTGGTCTCTAAGATGGATGTTCTTGTTGGTATTCCCTGTTGTATCGAATCTGTGAATCTAAAGTTCGCTGCATCCAGTCATCAAGACCAAGCTCCCCGTCATCTTCTTTCGCTTGGTTTCTTATCTGGACATTAAGTTTTCCCTGTCGTCTTGAATCTGGGGCATTTTTGGCCATTTACTTGATGTGGACGATCCAACGCAGTTGGACTTCCGCTTCCGACAGTAAACGATTTTAGCATTAGACCAAAGGTGGCTGCTTCCAGTCGGCCAGATCAACCTTCTGGCATCTTTCTATAGCTTTTCTATAGTCTCTAAGCTGAATCTTCGGTCTTTCCTGTTGTCTCGAGGTCTGGGGGCTGAAAGTTGTTGGAGCATTTTTATCAATTCAGAGCTTGACCGTTTTTTCACTTTTTGAACTTTATCCAGTTCCTACCACAAGTCATAGATTCCGCTTTGTATCTTCTCCAAACACAAAGCCAAATATTACTAAAGAAGAATTTTTTCTTGTGAAACAGTTCTTCCGTTCAGCAATAGTTCCAACTAGGTTTGTCTTTTCTTCAATCGTCCACGCTAGGGACTTTTTTAATTGCGGTTATATCGTCCGAATACCCTTGTACATGTACATACTTGGACGGGTATGTTGAAGATAGTGCCTTCCGTATTAACGCCTAACCATGAGCAGGCTCCAGAAGAAGATTTGGAAAAGTTCGGAGGTGCTTTTCTTTAGTTGAACATTCCATAGGCTTGTTTCCTAATACCCCGCGGCGCAGCTGGAAATTTAGAGATCCCGAGTTTGGTCATTGTCATATAGAGCTTTAGATGATCATCATATTTTGTGGTTTAGGCTTCGATTTAAAGATGATGGGTGTTGAAATCTTTAGTGTGGAGCTGTTGTATATAGTCGGTCTGCTAGGAGCCCTGAAAGCTGTACTGGTACTTGTCAATTGAAGGGTTTCAGAACGGCTTAATCCTTTCGGGACGCAATGGTACAAGACAGATAACAGTGTTCGGGGTGGAATCTGATATGTAACGTTAAGCACGGTCATACCTCGAGAACAATTTCGATTGCAATTTTTGTAGTTTGAATATTGTATAATAGCTAACATTTCAGTCCTCGGGAATGCCTCGTTCCACTTATATTTTGTTGTAAACTTGATGTTTTCACCTCATAAGCACATCTCCTCCTGTATTTAAAGAGACTCACTAATAAGATATCCAAACTTACGAAACTTATGGTTCTTAAGCGTTTTATAGCTAAGTTCTCGTCCTGTGTTATAGTTGCTGGGTCGTTTTCATGGGTCTGGCAGTGGGTTTTCTTCTTGCAGTCTGTATGCCCAGTTATCAGCGGCTGATGGAAAAACAACCTGCTTTAGTAAATCTACTTTTTGCTAGGCCTTGGTGGCTAGGAAACCTTGATGTTTCGAAGAGTCTGCTTATCGGTCTTAAAACCACAGTCCGCTATTTTGCTGTTTCGTTTTATAAAACCTCCTAGTGATGTTTCGATCGCTAAAGCCTATTCAATTTCCTTGCCTTGGGAGTCTACGCACACTATCTTCTTTTTAAGCAGAAGCTTCCTAGTTTCATCATCCAAAATCGGATTCACTGTCTTTTGGTTTGCTTGTCTTTTGCTTAACTTCTTGGTAAAGTCATAATATTGGGGCTACTGATTGTGTTGGCGTCTATGGTAGGCGAATGAATAGTTCTTCGCCCAGGTGTACTGAGGCTTCCAACGCCGAATTTATTCTTTCAGACGATTGGAAATTGCTTTTCGTTAAACAGTCAATCTCTGAATTTTGTAAAAACAAGAAAATTGTCAAAATGTACGACCAACTAAGTTGCTGGATGCGTGCTTCCCTTCGGTTTACTGATGACATACAGCATTCGACCGTCTCGAGAGCGCCAAATGTTTCTATCCTTAGCCTGGGACACCTAGTACTACTTAATCGAAGTCAAGGTAAAGGTATTGGTCCCGTTTAACTATGCCAGGGCTCGGCTTACGATCTTACGATGTTATAGGTTAAATTGATCCGAGAACGAAACTGAGACTTTCAGAAACTAAACTGCATTTTGAAGGGCAAAATTATCTGCTAACTGAATTCTTACACCCCTTTTGTTTGCTTAATCAAAAACTCATGAAAACTAAGAACTTTGGTCATTAAAATCTCGAATTATTGCTTTTGAAAACAAACGTTTTTTCCACTTTGAACCTTGTATAGCTATGGATACCTACTGTACCTTCACATTGCTAACAAATACAACCATCTATAATATTCTTCACTTATTATTAGGTAATTATAAGAGGCGTTCTCCGCCATCATCGTCGAGCATTGTTAATAAATCTATTTTCCTTATGGCCTTAATCGAATTTTAATAACTTTATTTGCTTAATATGTGTGTATGTACGTGTACATATAGGAAAACCATTAAAGCCAATTTACGCTGTGTATTTTGAATTCCATTTTATTTCCTTTGGGATGATGATAATGATGACCACCCTGATGCACCTATAAATACACATTTTCTTGTATTAGATATGAGCTGAACATACAATACACACGTCAAAAAGAGATAAAGATCTCTAATGGCAGGAAGAAGACAAACGTCGAGCAAAACGTCTGCTCTGCACTAACTGCGAACGCTATAACCAACAAAAGGCGTGTTCTGGCTGTCGATAAAAATTATTATTTATTGAAGGATATATCATTATATGTGGCTTCGAACAGGTAAAAATGCTTGAAAGTATATTTTTATCCCTCTGACGGAGAAAATGTACACAAATGTCAAACACTACTGTTTGTTTAGTTTAACATTTTTGTGTATTGTATATCTTCTTTGTCTTATCTATTCGCATCATTATGATCATCGCCTTCGTCATCGTCATATCTTTCTAACAAACATTCACCGGCTGCTTTAAGAAATCGATCGAACAGGATGGCAGGACAAAAAAAGACGGTTGGCACAAGGCGCTACATTCCTTTTTCCAATACACCTGTCGGGTTAATTAACGACGCCACACAAAAAAAAAAAAAAATATAAAAAAAAATTTAGAAACAACGACGTTTATAAAAATAATTTGTATACAAAATCAAATCCAATTAAAATCCCAACCAAATCAAGAAAGAAAAAAAAAAAAAAAGATGCAAAGATGGAGGAGATACACAGATTGAAATCTTAAAATGTATCCATCAGATACATACGCGTACGTATATACACACCAACCCCATTTATTATTTGTCAAATAAATTTTATACATTTCATTGTTGATCGCACACACATTTTGCAAATTTAAACCAACGAGCGACGTTGACGGACGAATATAACCTGCACCTGTCTCTCGATTATTTTCATATAAAACTTATGCCAATTTCACAATCAAATTCTTATCAAAAGAATATTGTGATCAAATTTACATTTAACGAAAAAAATAATATAAACATGATAATCAAATGGACCCCCTATTCGCCAATCAAAATAAAAACAAATTATGGAGAAAAAATGCAACCGACCCCTCTTTTTTCTTGGCGATCGGATGATGATCGGTGCATCGTGATAAATGTGTCATTGGGTAACAGTGGAGTCAATTCTTGTTCCTGTGTAAACAGTGACGGACAAGGTGGTTACTCTTGAGGAACTTCATGTTCAAAACAACAAAAAAAAAATCCAAAGAGGGATGGCAATCTTATCAAAATCGCTTCCAAAAGTTGTGAAGTGCCGTGTCAAATTGGACGAAGATGAATTTTGATGCATACTATGTACGTACACAGGGGGGATACCCATCACAGTTTTACGAACAGAACAACAACAAAAGAAAAGGAATTCAAGAGTGCAAAAACTGTTTTTGAATTAATGTTGAATAAAAAGAAGTTAAAACGTCACTTTTGGATACATTTTACAAATTCAGACAGACACACTTAGTTTGGTTGGCTTGGCAGGTGATCAAACAAAAAGGAAATGCATTTTTTCTATGTGTTTTTTTTTTGTTTGTTTAATCTTCTTTATAGAATAAAATCGATGATGGAAATTACTGAGAATAATTAAGTATAAGTTTGTTAAGCAAAGTTCAAGTATTTTCAATACAAAAGTGCATAATTTAAATGAAGTTGACTGGACACTTAACGCAATTTCAGTGTGGCACTAGGTGAAATTGACGTTTCTGTAACTTATAGACGATTTAAAGCGGCTTTTTATTTTTGAACACTTGTGTTAAAGTTAAAACTCTCAAAGCCTGATTTTGGTTTTGTTAGTGTCTCACTGTCATATTTTTGTATGCTCGATCTGTTGTTGATTAGGCCAATATATGACATATGTCATATTTTGTTTTCGTTTGATCTGTCATTGATTAGGCCTGTTTAACTTGAATTTCTTAAAGAAATAGTGTAATACCCTGTTTTGATTGTGACGGTTCACTATGTTGTGTAGAAAAAATCGGATTGGGTCGTGCGAGAGGCAGTCAAGAATAAAATATTAAGATTTGTAGCAGATTGTACGAGGGCACTACGTAGTGAATATAGTCAAATCTAAACAGAGTCTTAGTGTGACACTAAATATGAAATGAGTGTTTTTGATCTGAGAAAAATGAGAAAACTGCATTGAAGTTAGAAAATTAAATAGTTACTGTCGCGCTAAGAGCCTTCAAAAAAGGTTATTTTGTGCCAATATCACAACTAAAAGATTATTTCTTTTATACTTATTTTATACAGAGCAACAAGAGGAGTTTTTTTCTAGTTATTCAAAATTATTTATCTTCCAAATTATATTTAATAGTAGCTTAACTAAATTTTGTATTTTTTTATAATTTTGCATAAGGTTGGTGTATTATTTAGCATTTTAGCAATATTAAATTAGTGTTTTTGCATCTTCGTAAGAAAGACTGTATGTATTAGTAGTAGTAATAAAAATGAAGAAATTCAAAGAGTAAAAATATTTCGGTTTTAGGTGGAGTGACAGAATATAATTCAATTGAGAGTACAAGTGATTTCAACTCCATGTGTTTCGTCCAGATATGACCGTGTGCTTATCAGTTAGACGCTGTCATACAATTATAAGACGCAAATTATGGTCGATGTTAACCGACTAATTTTCGTCTTAGAAGGGTATGACAGCATCTAACTGAAGACCCTACTCTCATCTAGTCAAAACTCATGGAGTTGAGATCACTTGTATTTTTAATTGAACTGTGTTCAGCTAATTTCTATTTTACATTTTGTACCTACTTTTTTATTAAAATTCAAATTATCTTTTTTGCTAATTTTTAACTGATCTTTGATTTTCCTCATAATGTCATTCATATCATTACGCAATAGCCCTTTCGCATTTTAGACGTGTACATTTTCCATTTACGCAATTTTTCATAAGATTTTTTGCTCACAACTTGATCATTACGCAACAGTTTCTTGTCGAGTTTTCAATTAAAATTTCACGTTCTTCAAAAGAACATTTTTGTCTTTTTACTGACAGTGATTTTAAGAGTTTCCTTTCCCATTTTTCAAAATAAATTTTCCATTTCAGTTTTTGGACTTAACGCGATTTGATAAACAAAAATATTTTGTTTTAACCCGATCGATCCAATTTTCCACTTTGAACAACTAGGGGTCATTAAGAGTTCCTTCAAAGAAACGTAACCACATATTTGTATTGTATGAACGAACTATAGACAAATCTGAGCGAAAATCAACATATTAAGTTAAAAAAAAAAAAATATAAAACATAAATTTCCAAGGACAATATACATACATACCTACATATGTTATGGCTTCCAACGACCTTCCCATGCGGTGTGTGCATCATCATTATCATCATAAAGCCCATGCGCACTTATTCCCACCCTGCATCTTATTTCGAATTCAGTGCATCACGTCATGTCACGTCTTCAAATCGCCATTATTTCATTACCACAAAATATATAATAATGCTTTCTCACATATACATATTTACGTACACTTAATTGTTATCGCACATTCGCACTACTATACAAAAATCATTGATTGCGAATTATAATCACGTTTCGAATAAAGAAAACGAACTATCAAAAGTAACAACCAGTAATAGCTGGCTGCACCACACAAACAAACACCCTATACTGACCACACAAACAGAGTTGCCTTCAAGTAAATTATTGTCAATTTGAAAATCTGCTATATTCTATATCTATATCTATATTTTCATAAATTAAGAAAGATGCATAAAATGACATTTATAATACGAAATTTTTGCAATGTTGATATAAAATTTGAGAACTGTTAGTGACAATGTATTTCGAAATTTCTATATGATGGCGATGGGTTTACACGCAAGTTGGGTGTACATAAGCCGGAATTTTCTGGCTTAGATTGATTATATCGTGCACATTAGAAAACTGTGACAATAATGATCGAACAAAATGCTTAAAACAAAATTATAGTTTCGAAGCTGATTTTAGATGCGTTTACACTGTTAATGAGAAAGTGTAAGCGCAGCTTAATTACATCATATGAAAATCGAGCTTATAAATTTGTGAAAATTTGTTGTTTAAGAATCGGGAAAAATTTGCAAGCTTGTTTTAATATGTTTAGATTTTGGTAAACACTAACCCCCGCATTTATAAAGACGAAAATTGTTCTTTCAGCTGCCGTGTTCAGGAAAACTACACCATGGAATAAGAATGTTCCAGACTCAAACAAACTAAAAGCAATTGCTTACTGCTGCACTTGAGTCCGGAATATTCCTTTTCCATGGTGTAGTTTTCCTAAACGCGGGAGCTGAAATAACTATTTTTTCTTTATAAATAGGGGGGTAAATCTAGCTAATTGGCAACCCTGCTTAGCAAAAAAATAATGTCCTATTTGAAAACCAACGCAGAAGAAATGATTGGTAGCTTCACAAAATAAAAAAAAAGTAAAGAAAAACACGATATAAATGGTAAAGAGTTTGCGTGCAGTATGGTTGACATATACTCTACTCATACTCCACCCCATCCGCGACAACAACACACAGCACAGCACGCACGCACACTTTTTTAAAACGCGCGATTTTTCAAAATGCCAATAGTACGGATAATAATTATTGTTGAAATGCAATTAAATTGCATTTATACCTCCGATGGTGGTCGAGGTGATTTGACAGTCGATGATGGGAAAAAGGTTGAAACTTGTATAAATGTTACCTACAATATGAATATATTTGGATTGAAGTTAAAAAAAAACAATACTCCTTGCACCAACAGGGATTCTGATGATGGGCTATGGCATGGGATATGTGTGTTGGGTTGTGTGTTTCGTGTGGAACAGTGCGTCGGGTGGTCTATTCTTTCGTAGCACATAAAGCTGTCACTTTCGATGTAGGAATTATATATTTTTATTTTATTTGAATTTTTAGTTTTCATTTTTTGTTTTTTCATTATGAGATCGGAATAAAATATCAGCTTTATGGTTATAACCTTCTGTTAATTTCTGTGAAGGTTGCAATTTGAATTTTTTTTTGTTTTGTCTCTTGGATGTGAAGTTGCATTTTTGTTTTGTTTTTTTCTATTTTTTGTTTTATTTTTTCTTTCCTAGAAATGTTGAAATCTTTGTGAAAAAAAATATCCAATCTCTGGGTGGCAATCGATAAGATTGTATTTAGAATGTCTTTAATTTGAAAGCTTGATGATAGGGATTTGAAAGTGAATTTTAAATAATGATGATGATTATGGAATAATTTACAAGGATGAAGAGCCTTGGTAAAACTAAACAATTGTTCTTGGTTACGATAGATTTAATACATCCTTGAGCAATATGAATCGAATACAAATTTGGGGAAGCAATCTTTGTCTGTGCATCGAATTAGGATTTCTGAACTTTATTTTGAGGGGGATTAAGCTCAGTGCATAGGTTCACTTCATCTTCATCTTCAAGAAAACCATACTTAGGTTCTTGGATCAGTTGCTTGGGTAGGTTTCAGAATTGGGACTAATATCTTTTAAACCTGTTACGTACCATCGCGTTCGAATCTTGTGTATAGACACCGTACTGAGCCCTTCATCGTACCTGATAAATATGCGAACAAAAATCCATAACCTAAAATCTGTTAATTGCATTTCAGCACTCCAACACTTTACCAGTTCTGTTCATTCTTCGCCCATTCTTTCATTGTTCTACATTTATGCTTCTAGGACAACCTACTCTTCTTCCTGCCTTATTGAGGTATTAGTTATTATTCATTTTGAGAAAAAAAAATCTCAACAAAAAGCCAGGCAGTATCCATCTTTTTTTTTGTATAAATTGATCAACAGTGACATTAAAATAATTGAGCAAACAACGCGACGCCAAAAAAAAAAAAAATATTCTCAGCTTTCTGACAGCAAAGTTTAGGAAATTCGCTGAGAAACTACGTTCAGATTTCTGAGATTACTGAGATCTTAGAGACCTTAGAAACCTGAACTGGCTTGTAACACCGCTTGGCTTACTTAATTCTTGAAGATGGCCCCGGATGGACATACATATTAAGTCTCAACCAACTAGCCTCACCAGCCCGCACAGTCCCAATTTCGCATGTCGAATTATAGTCAAATCCTGCTCCACTTGCATGTCACGGTCATTTATTTCTCTACTGCACCGTCCTTCGAGAGTAGAATCAAAGATTTCCGGTGGCATTGGTGTTCATCCGCTCTAAATGACCCATCCACCTCAGTCGATAGGCTTTTTAGCTAGGTCGATGTCGCTGCACAGTGTTCAGTCCGCACAGTTACATCACGCGCTGTGTTCTTGAGATTTTGTCAATGGGGTTTATAGCAAATAAATTTTCGCTGGGAATTTGTCCTTCGAATTGGCACAGTGAATAATGCTGGAAAGAAGTTTTTGGGGTCAGGAATATATTTTCCAGGGAAATCGACAGTCATTTCAATTCGTCAAATTCGAATCATGGAAATTTTATTCCCGATCATTTAGTTCTTTTTGTTTTCTTATAAATAGAGTTTATCATTGGAGCAAATCTGTAATATTTTTCTCACTTATCTTATGACACTAAGAATATATTTCGTATTGCTGCATCCAAACAGTGCCATGAAGTCAACCTTTGATGCGAATCTGAAGGGTCTTTGATTGGTCATCATCAGCAACATATGAATTGTTTCTCCTTATTTTGACATTTTCAACTTCTGAAGTATCTATATGTCTCCCTAGCCTAATATATCAATATACCAGATCGCCACTCCAAATAACCAATTTATTGCATCACTTCTTAAACCATCTTTATATTTAAGTTTCATTACCAGACTTTTTTTTGTTGCCAATGTCGCTCTTTTTGATCCCAAAAACATCAAACCGCACCAACAAAAAGGTCAAACGAAAAAAATGTTAAAATTGCCAATAGATTGTTGTTATCACACCAATTATAATCTTCCTTCCTTCACACAACGAATCTTCATTCTCTTTAAAATAAACAAACAAAAAAACAAAAAAAAAAAAGGAAACATTACCCACATATGTCACAGTCTATGATCTGTTTGTTAACTCATAAATATACTTGAAGAGAGACCAATTCATTAAAATTGTCATTATGCCGTCTAGAAATGGATTATTTATTGCTTCTAATCAACTTAAAATTTCATCACCAGTCTTTGTGTTTTTTTGTTTTGTTGTCAAGATAATAAATCACAAGATCGCCATTCAATTCAGATAAGTGCCTGTCATTCTATGAGTATGAGTATTATACGAGCTATAATTTGGAAAAACCATGGGACTATTGGGTGCCTCTCTCATCATGCGACGTAGATGACCCCTGTTTTCTCTATTTTTTAGTTTGACCTGCGCGTCATCGACGCCTGTCCTCGGTGCGGCCGCCGCGCGCCGCCGCCGCTGGGCTGGTTTCTAAATAAATTTGAGTAATTATCGGAAGATTTGTTTGGGAGTATCATAAAAATCATCATTTGAGGTTAATAAACTAAGAAGCTATAATGCGTTCCAAATTGATCACACAGTTTGTGATTGTTATCATTTTAAACTAAAGGACATACTAGTATACAAAGATTAAACAAAATAGAGGTTATTGAAAATACAGCCCGACATTGTTTTTTTTTTCTTTTTGTCATCTAATTTAATTCGTTAGCTGGGAAAATGACAGGTATTTTGATTTACCACCAAAAATCGATTTTCTGTGCTACCTGAGTACAGTATTTATTTACTGTTGCCGCTTACGTGTAACTTGGGATCTATGTGAGCTTTTGTTACTTCTATAATTCTGGTTGTAAATGTTAAAAAAATGTGTTGAACTGAAGGGTGAAAGTTGTATTTATATTAATACATTCCCGTGCAATATGTTTTTGTGAATGTGTAAATTTCCAATGCCGTTTTAGTTCGGAACATTCTCCCAAAACCTTCAAAATTATTTTTCCTGGTTGGTTACTAATTCCAAATCTAAAACAAATTTAATTAGATTTTGTGTTTTATCACTGAACTTAAATAAAAACTTTGTTTCTTGTTTTTCGATACCACTAACTAATTCAAGGCTGAGAAGAGCAAAAATCTTCAACTCCAACTGTGAATAGTGTCAACAACAACTCCCATTTCCATCTATCTTCTTCAAAAAACTCACAAAAGAAAAAAAAAAAACAATATCCAAATCAAACTTTCATGACGGTCGGTGGTAAGAGAAGGACCTTTTCAATCATTAAAATCCCACAAAACTCTGCTGTAGAGGTCGACCACAATCGAACGAAAAAGAAAAAAAGAAGCAAAAAACCCAAACAGCTTTTAAACTCTCCACAGGAAATATTTGCGAATTTCCTAGCAGCCAGCAGCGAGCGTATACGACAACCAATAATTAATGAATAAACGTCCGCATTATACCACATCATCGAATTATCAACTTCTACGCTCGTAAAGTTTGTTCTTGTTTGTTATTTTGATATTCTTCCTCCCTGGTGCATTTTTCATGTAGGTATAGGTATTCTTGGACAATGTTTCCAGGGCTGTCGCCACATTGATGGCTGGCATAAGAAAGTTGAACCACACCAGACCCATCATCAGTTCTCATCATCATCATCATTGTCGTGATCGACAGAGATATTTTTCTGGACAAAAAAAAAAACGAACAAAAACAAAAAAAAACACAAACGTCCAGCAAAACATGAAGAAATCCTCACTCTACACTCATTCCTCAATGTAAGACAAGACATTTCAAAAAATGATTATCTGTTTTGCGCGCCTGGACGCAGCAGGCAACAGCAGGAGCAGCGCATTCCTCCCTCGAATTGGTAACAAGCCTAAGAGTAGTCTTACTTTCGATTGGAATGAAGTTTCAAACGTTTTTTGGCCAAAATTTTCAACAAAAATCGTCACAAATAAAACAAACAAACAAAGCTCTGGTTCTTGCCCAAGTGCATCAGTCAGTATCTCGAGGCGCATAGAGTGTTAAAGAGATACTTTCATCACCGGGCTCAGAACTGGTAAACAGCCGCTCGCTCGCTCGCGCGACGTGTTAAAGGAGGTTAACCCTTTTCGATTTTTGCTAAACAAACAGAACTCGAACTCGATTCGAGCGAGCTGTGATGGTGTCTGGCGTCTCTCTGTGGAAATGAGGCCACTGACGAAGTGGTTTTAAACAGCAAAAAGATGCGCGTGTGGCTGCGCCAACTATTTCGACCAGCCAGCACCAGCAGCCAGCAGCATCATCAACATCATGACTTTGCCGGGATCCTTCGGAGTGAGCGAGTGAGAGAGAGAGGGATATGGTAATGGGCAGTTAGGTAGCTTCCTCTTTGAATCCCATTCCCAATGGCTTCCCGTTTGCTGCATTCCCCTCTATACTTGTTCCCGTTTCGATTCCCGGCGACGACGACGACGCGACGTCAAAAAATCTCGCGGCTCTATACTGGAGGAGTTTACGTTGGACAATGAAATGAGGAGCTAACTGGCGCCAAGTCTTCAATAATATCGAAGTAAAGAATTTTTCATAATGGTAGAGTATCACAACGAAGTGCCTTCATTTGATCCCAAGATTTTAAACAGGTGGGAGGGTAAAGGGGAACAGGGGGTGGCGATAAGGTGATGGGGAGTAAGTCTCACTTCACTTTGCGCGCCCTGAACTCATCATCGTGTTCTGATGTTTGTTTTTGTTTGGTTTTTCATTTTCTGCGCTCGTTTCGATTCTTCCGTTTAGACTGGACGGACAGACAGACAGACGAATGGACTGAAGACGACGTCCGTTCGTTAAATTTGATTCATGACCTGGACATTGCCGCCACCGCGCCGGCCGCGCTGAGCTGCCGCGATCATGTTGTACGCGTTGTTGGTTTAAGATTGAGTGATTGTAGGCCCAAAGATATAATTTTCATATTTGCTGGTTGCTTTTTTTGTTTTTGTTTGGTGGAGATGATGCAATTGGAGCGCTTTTCTCTGCACCACCAACAAATTGGACAAATGAAATCTGTGCGGTGGCTATGGCGATGCGATGTTACGGTGGTGCGGCGCTTAGTTTGGACGAGATGGGGGCCAATATTATGATAATTATATGGGTGGGAAATGCCCGCAACCGCCCATGGAAAACAATCAATTGAGACAACGATGTGTAGATGAGATGACGGACGGGCTCGGTTGAATAATGATGAAGTTTTGGGTATTTGTTTAGGGATATCTGTAATATCTGTCAATTTTGTTCGGTTAACTTATTTTTGTTCTATTTTTAAATTAAATTACAAATTTTTAGTCATTAAAAAAAAAAAACGATGAAATAATTATTGTATTTTTTTTTTTTTTTTAATTTCAGACAAATGTTTCCGCAAATGAAATTTCGGGTTTCGGGACTGGATGCAAAAGCGAAATATATTCTGCTGTTGGATATTGTTGCGGCTGATGATTATCGATATAAGTTTCATAATAGGTAAGTAATCTTTACATTTATATCTACAAATTGATTCCATACAAAATCTTTTAAACTAAACAACAGGATTTTAATATTGTAAGTCAGGGATGGCTCCAGAATTTTAAAACTTAGTAGTGGAGCATATCTAAGACGTTATGGACAAATGAGCTTGTACTGATTTATTTAAGAAAATGTTTTCAGTTTCAGCCGCCGCCACGCCGTTTCATCAATCAATTGTTTGTTTGTTCTATATCTTACACTTTGAAACCTGAGCACATAACTGTATATTCTGGTCGGCCATTTTAATTTCTTGTATATTTGTGTGTTTCATGTTTTTACATCTGTCAATTTGACGTTAACTGTGCTTGGCTTGTGAATGAAAAACAATTACATCAGGTCCCCTTATTGCCCGGTTTGGATCTGGAGCTCAAGGAATAAGCTTTTTCAAACAGTTCAGCCCCTAATTTGCTGCCTTTATATTCGAAAACTTATCATAAATCATCATCACTAAGTTGGTCAAATCCACTTTTACTTCCATACGCCATCTGATTCCCGGTCCTCCTGACTCGAATATTTTGCCGGCGAGATCATTGGTGTTTAACCGCTCTCTTCATGTCCAGGTACATCAGTCACTGCAACTTTACCCTGTGTTCTAGGCCAGGTGGTTTAACTAACAGTTTATAAGCCGTGTACCTATAGTTCATTGTTACTATGCCATATTTACACGATTGAAAAAGCTGTCATAAAATCTGTCATTAGAATGGAAAATTATTGACAAACTCAATTCATTCTCTATTGAGTGTTGTCATTATTTAAAAATAGCTGATGTCATTATAAAGGTAAAATTAAACGTCACTTTCACTTCTTGTCATTGTTTGTATGCCAACAAATAATGATAGATTTTAGAATATTTGCACGGTTGGTTCATTTATGGCAAGAAAATGGAAGAAACTATGGCTACTTGTCACTCACTCGTGTAAATCCAATCAAAAAAAATTCGCAGCTTTTTGACAGCTAAGTTGAAGAACTATTTTGATAAGGAATTCCGTTTAGATTTCAGAACTATATACATAGCTCATTCGATCACATTAAATAAAAATGGGCACAAGTGGATCGCACAAAACTTGCTCTCGTAGCTAATGACTTTCACGTGACATGAAATTGACAATGTATTTTTATATTTATTGGTTCCATACAATCATGAGATCATTCAAAAAAAAGTTTTAAAAACAATTTAAAATACAAATGATTACTACGAATTATTATAAATTAGTTACTTTAATAGCTAAAACAGATAAGCTCAAAAATAAGTATGGCATCTGATTTGTTTAATAAACATGAATTTATAAAAAAAAAATTCAAAAATCGTTAGAGCGGTTTTTTTTAAATTAACTTTTTATATGTATATAAAAAATCTTGAACATTTTTTAAAATAAAATTTGGTATGCCAACTTTAAGTATATAATAAAATACAATTTTTTACAAAATTAAGAAAAAACAATCACAAGCCCGTTTTCAAGATATTGTATTTTCAAAAAAAAATTTCAATATTTTTTTAAAAATCCAAAAATTATTTTTTTCGAAAATTTTTATATGCAAAATTGTTAAAATTGTAAGCGACCTTTTGTATAAAAATTTTGGTTGAAATCGGTTCAGTAGTTAACGAGGAATTTGAAAACCAAAAATTCGGTTATATGACAGGTACCGTTAATAACCGTTATAAAATTTTTTTTTTTCGGCCAAAATATTTATTTTAGTAATTTTAGTACCTGGTAATTTTTTTTTGAAAATCGTTAGAGCCGTTTTTGAAATCAATTTTTGTATATTGGTTGTATGACAGGTACCCTCTAGGGAATCACATAAGAACCTTAACTCCAAAGTTTGAAGAAAATCGCTTCAGCCGTTTAGGCTGCAGGTCAAGGTACATAAAGACAGACAGAATAGCGAGACTCACTTTTTTCGCGTTCTCTGTAATCGTTATGTTAGGGAAAATTATTATCTCAAATTTTTTTTTTGCACGAATCCTAAACTAGCCCTATACTACGTATATCGCAAGTAAAACTAATGAGCCTGATTACATGATTCATTTTTTCGTTCGTATCGTATTTCGTACTTACATTCTTAGTTTTGACGTTGATGCTCACCGTATTAATAGTTAAACAATTATTTTTAATCACTTTTTTCTCATATCTTATTATGAAAAATAATTTCATAACTGAATCATTTTTGTTCACATCGATTTTTGCTAACATTGATCGATAAGCATTGCGGTTGTCGAATCAGAAACGTTAAAGTTCTACCTGAAAAAGGCTTGTTCATTTGACTTTCTTCGCATCTTCATTTCTATACCCCTAACCTAATCTGTTAAAAATACGAAACAACAGAAAAAAAATAATCATGTGATCAAGCTCAATGACGCACTCTCTGTCAGTAAAAGAATTAACAAGATCTCCTGAGATTTATCATTGGTGATTGATCTGTTGGAATTCTTATCCAGTATGTTTTTTGACGTTTAATAAGTGGTGCAAATAACTCGTTTGATAGTTGTTCTTGTCTCTCAAAGTTTTTCATTCCTAATCCTCAAAATGTGTGACATCTTGTATCTCATGTTCTTGAAACAGCCAAATATGTAGCACTTCCACCTCCTGTCATATCTGTCAAATTGAAAATGCTTTTGTTCAGTAGATATGGGTCAATAACTTTCGGTGCCTCACAATGTTTTGCTTCTTGTTCAGAGATTTCATATCGAACAGCTTTTTTTCCTGTAAAAATGTCTATACAAAAGCTTCGTAAAACTGTCAAAATCCAGCTGTTGTTTTTTTCAATGAAAATTGTTTATTTGATTTTTTTTTTGTATGACCTCTTCCACCATTTTAATAGAGCAATATAGAAATATATCCCTGTCTTGCTTATTTACAAACGTCACAATTGGCACTAGAATAAAGTTGACATTTAGTCATTTTCGGAAAACTGCCGAAAAAGTTTCGAACGGTTTCACACAAATATATTTTTTAAATTTATTTAACCTTTATCATTCCAACGGCCATTTTTTTTTATACAATGTACCTCAACCTGACGTTTGACAGACCAACAATTTCTGCCTAAAGAAATTTCTTGGGCTGAATTTGTCAGGAAGGGAAATTATTTTAATCTCTTGTGAGCGCTCTCTTCGGCCCAAAGCTACCAACATGAACAGGATTTTGGCAACAATTGTTGACAATTGGCAGTTTTTGTCAAGGTTGGGAACAGACCTAATAATAAATAGAATTTTTTAAAGCTAATATACATTCTTTTGTAATTATTTTCTCTTTGCAATTTTGCATCATCTCATCTGTCAACTCACCCAAGTGTTTGCTGTCACTTTTAATGTTGACAGATTGGTTAATTTCCCAATTAATTGTGACATGGGCAAATTTTAATTTTGTGTTGAAAGTTGCGGCAGCCATTTTCTGTTCTAACTTATTCTGACGTTTTTCACGAATCTGTGCTATCTGTCTTGTCCTGTTCTGATCCGTTTTTTTTTTGTCACTGAACAGCATTTAGTAGATTCGAGAATTTGATAAAATGTTTCACGTTTAACAGTTGTTCTCCCTAAAAAATTATTATTAAATTAAATTAGTGCTCTTAAACTTAAAAAATATATATATATAACTTAAAAAATATATACAGGGTGTCCAGTAAATAATGGATAACCTTAGAATGCCTCATAGGAGACTTAATGACCGTCCTGAAAACTAATAAAAAAAAAGTCTATCCCAACCACAAGAAAAGATATGTGCATTTTTTTGTTCAGTGCATTATTTTTTGAATTACCTTACGTTTTTGAATACCACGACTACAAGTGAATGAATTCTACCGTTTTTTTTTTCGTAGCAATATTAAACATTGTTTGTGCCAAGACATAAGAAGACAAAAATTATAATAACTGTTGGAATTCTTAGAGAAATAAATTATTGAACTTTGATTTTCGATGCAAAATGTGAAAGAAAATAATTTTTGAAAAAGTTAAATCATCTCTGGTATGAAAAAATGCATGAATACGTAAGTGGCCAACTATTTTAAAAATATGCATGTCGACTGCGGATTTCAAAATGGTATAATTTATTATTGCATCTTGAACCAATAGGAAGTTATTGGTAAAAATCAGCAACAAGAGAGTCAATTTAGCAAAATCAAATGTGTTAAAAATTTGCAATTTAAACGTGAAAATAATATCATGCGTTCAACATGGTAGATTTTTGATTGATTTCCTGTTTTTATGATATTATTCTAGTGATAAATCGAAGCTTTTAACTTCTAGGGCCGATTGCAACATTACTAAAAATGTCAACAAAGTCAAAAAACCGGCTACATTTTCAAGCTTGTAATACACCTGGTGTATTGGGCCCTAACAAAACCGTAAAATATTTTCGCAGTTGCTTTAAGTTTATTTGTTATTTTCTTCAAACAAATAGTCTTTTGAGTTTTGAGCCAACTTTCAATCAAAATAGATATTTTTTTTTTTAATGTAAGGCAAATGCTCAAACTGTTTCCACCCATTCTAATACAGGTTCTGCACGTCCGAATAAATGAAAATCTTATAATAATCTTGTTAAGTTTTGCTCAGAATCTTGTAATGCAGCTGCCTATACAAGATTTCTTAGCTCCTCTAAGGACCTGTTGGGCTTGCTGTACACTATTTTCTTAATGCAGCCCCAATAAAAAAATCAAGTTGATTTAGGTCAGGTGAACGGGGTGGCCATAAAATTGGTCCCAGACCTCATATCCATCTGCCTGTATATCTGGTATATTTTAATGCAGCGGCTTGCACAAGATTGCATACCTCCCCTGGGAAGCAGATCGGCTTGCTGTATTCGATTTATTTAATACACCTCTTATAAGAAAATTAATTTGGTAATAACCACTACCAAAATATTTGATGGTTTTGTAAAAGGCCAATTGAAGAGGTATAATTCAAAACAAGCTCGAAAATGTAGCCGTTTTTTTGCACTTTCTTAACATTTTTGGTAATGTTGCATTCTGTCCAAGAAGTTAAAAGCTTGGATTTATCATAAGGACAACAATATAAAGACAGGCAATCAATCAAAAATCTACCATGTTCAACGCATAGTATTATTTTCACGTTTACTGTGCTAATTTTGAAAACTTTTGTTTTTGCTAATTTGGCTCTAGTATTGCAGATTTTTACAAATAACTTTGCTATTGGTTCTAGATACAATAATAAATTATACCATTTTGAAATCCCCGTTCGACACGCATATTTTAAATTAGTTGGCCACTTAGGTATTCATGCATTTTTTCATACCAGAGATGATTTAACTTTTTCAAAAACTATTTTCTTTCACATTTTGCATCGAAAATCAAAGTTCAATAATTTTTTTCTCTAAGAATTCCAACAGTTATTATAATTTTTGAATTCTTATGTCTTGGCACAAACAATGTTTAATATTGCTACGAAAAAAAAACGGTACAATTCATTCACTTGTAGTCGTGGTATTCAAAAACGTAAAGTAACGCAAAAAATAATGCACTGAACAAAAAAATGCACACATCTTTTCTTGTGGTTCGGATAGACTTTTTTTTACTAGTTTTCAGGACGGTCATAAGGTCTACTATGAGGCACTCCAAGGTTATCCATTATTTACTGGACACCCTGTATATATATAACTTCTGTTCAACTGTCTGAAATTAAAAACAACTTAACATTTATTAAACAGAGACCAATACTAATTTGTTTGTTTTTTTTTTAGTCGTTGGATGGTAGCTGGTAAAGCTGATCCAGAAATGCCAAAACGAATGTACATCCATCCGGACTCACCAACAACCGGTGAACAATGGATGCAAAAAGTCGTCTCATTTCATAAGTTGAAACTAACAAATAATATTAGTGATAAACATGGATTTGTAAGTACTGTACGTTTTATCTGTTAATTGAAAATTTTAAAACATTTTCATTTTTGAAAAACAGAACAAGCCAAAATTTACATGAGAAATTTTTTCAAATTTTGAATTTTTTGTCCAAATGAATTTGATTTTTAAAACTTAATTTATTCAGTTAGACTTTTTAAAAAAGTTGATAGTTTTGTATATTTAATTTGTTTGTTATTTTATTTTAAAATAAAAATCTTAAAATTTTTGTGATAAAATTCAATTTGAGAAAATTTTTTATCGGCTCTACTTTAATAACGTAGTATTATTAGAACTTTTTTTCTAAAAAAAATATATTTTAATTTTAAGGCGGAATTTAAATATTTATAATTATTTAATTATTTGCAATGTCAATATTTCATATATGTACATTTTTTCTAAATCCATTTCCAAATTCATATATAGATTAGGGATCCACCTTTTTAGAACTCTCATTTTCACATAAACGTTATTTTTTCTTTGTATGTAGGTAAATGTATCCCCATAAATTGATTGATATTCACAACAATTTGAATTCTACGAAACAATGAATATTTGATTGAGTTTTATAAATAATTTCCAACACTAAAATTATGTTAATTTATCTTTAAACATAATTATGTCAGTGCCAATAATATCAGTTAAATCGGTTTTAAATTCAAATTTTTTTAATTAATTGAAAACGTTTGGCAAAGAAAAAGTTTTTTTTTTGTAGTCTCTATTTGCTTTTAAAATTATTAGGTCTTCACAATTCGATAAATAAATCAAATTTATTTTTTTGTTTGAATAAAAGTGTCGGAATAAACTACACACATCTCCTATACAAAATTTAAAAAAAATCATGGTTAATCGCATTTATTCAAAATTTGCTTGTAAATCTTAGACTTAGTGTCAACAGTTAAAGGGTAAATGAAAGAGTTTTTTATCTTCGTGGATTAGGGTTCTTCACAGCCAGTGGCAAAATTTACTTTGGTTTAATGTAGATTAATTGGTTCCAATTTTTAATTATGTATAACTAGTTTCTTTTTTGATGAACAAAAGTTGACGGTATTTCAATTGATTTTAGGTCGCTAAAAATTAAGCCATCAAACAGTTCAAATTGATGGCTATAGCAATAGCTGTGTGGGTTCACAATAACTCGGTGTTGGTCTTTTAAGTTAGTTCCCTTGGGCAGACATTTATTATTTAGGTAATGTTTGTCGACATAGGACCTGATTTCGTGAATCTAATTTTAAGGTTAAAATCGAACAAAAAATTGAAAAAAAAAAAAATTGTTTTTTGAATATAATTCGAGATAATTTTTTAAAAACAAATATTTTAGCTGTAAAATAATATTTGGTGCAGTATTATGTGTTCACCTCAGGCTCAGAAGTATTCTTATAACAAAATTGGTGAAGCCACCTACGAGATATGTGGAAATAACCAAATAATAATGCAATTTCCTCACAAAAACCCCAAAACTGCAATTTTTTGACAAAAGTCTTAAATTCGGAGTTTTCTTTAAACATAAGTGTCAAATTTAATCAAAATCTTTGGAGGGTTTCATTTTTGTTATCCGTTCGAGATGATCTTAACTAGGAAAATCGAATTTTTCTTCTAGGGAGTCACATAAAAATGCTTTGTTCCAAATTATGAGGCAAGTTTAGGTCTATCCCGTTAGGATCAGACTCGATGTAGTTACTTACAGTACAGACAGAGTAGTTGCTAGAGGTTATTTTCTTGTAAGATTATGCTGATCAAATTTTATGATTTGAATCGTTAAGTTGTACCTCAATGTACACATAAAATGACGTTACTCTTTGGGCCAGTTTTTCAGTGCGAGGTTAAAGTTAGCTCAAAAATGCTTTTAATATTTTGTGTACAGTGTTTTTTAAGATATCTGCATTCATCCTTAATTAAAAAAACTCCTTATTGACGTAATTGTCGACAGATTTATTTCAAGAGTTAACTAACTCGGGTTTAACTCCACACTAAAAACTGGGCCTTAGTGTCGCCACTTTGAAAATGTGTTTGAACTAATATCTTGAGAACAGAAGTACAGAAAATATATTTGCTTCATTTTTGTAGAAAATTTAATAACCTTTTTTGTTAATAAGATTTGTCCATACAATTTATATTTTAAAAGTTATAGAAGTGAGAAGATTTCCTTTTTTCAGTGTTTGCCACTTTAAGTGAACATAAACTGAACAAAATTAACTTTTTTGCTTTATAACTACGAAAGTATAAATTCCATAAAAATATGTTTATCACAAAAAATAGAGGTTGTTAAATTTTCTACAAAAAAGTGTTCACATTTTCTTGTAACCGTTCTTGACACAAAGTCAGTTGGGTGTCGACTGACAGACAAGCAACTTCCAACCAAATTGACTGATTCGCGATCAGCCGCCGTTTTAGAAGCAGTCTCCAGGACGTCCGTAACAGAAGAGCAGTCTCCAGGACGCAACCACAATCTGATGGTTGCTACCGTAAGATTGCGTACAGCTGCAGTTCGGAGATCCCAAGGAAACAGTCGAATGTCCAAGTTTAATACAGATAGACTTAAGGATCCCGCAGTGCGCCAACAACTAGGACCACCTTTCACAAGGATTGAACGCAATCAGCAGCACGGAAACCACATCCATCGAAAATCATTGGTGTGCTGTGAAAAATGTGTTCATATCCGGTGCTGAAAGTATAGTCGGCCGGGCGCAAGGAAGAAATAGTGCTTGGCTTTCCGACGAAACTTGGGCAAGGATCGCAGAAAGGAAACACCTTAAAGCTCGCATCGCAGCTACCCCAGCAGCAGGGAGAAACGAGCTTGAGTCTACGTACCGCATGAAGATGATGGAAGTTCACCGTAGTGTGCGACGTGATAAGCGTAACTACATCAACGCATTGGCTAAGAGAGCTTGGGAAACAGAGAGCTTTCCTGAAGAGTGGAAAAAAGGAATGATTGTCAAGCTCCCAAAGAAAGGAGATCTCACACAGTGCGAAAACTGGAGAGGAATATGCGTTCTGCCTGCAGTAGCCAAGATAATAGCAAGGATAGTATTGGACCGAATTAAAGACCACCTCGAAGACACACTCGACGCCGAACAAGCAGGTTTCCGCACTGGATCTTCCTGTGTGGATCACATCAACACCTTGCGGATCATCATCGAACAGTGCGTTGAATATCGATCACCACTTCAACTGCTGTTCATCGATTTTGAAAAGGCGTTCGACAGTGTCAATAGAGAATTTATTTGGCTTGCTTTGCGCAGGAGGGGCATCCCAGATAAATTGATTGCTATTATCAAGGCTACATATGATGGATCCAAGTGTCACGTTTTGCACAAAGGTAGGCTGTCAGAGGAGTTTGAAATCCAAAGTGGAGTTAGGCGAGGCTGTATACTGTCACCAATACTGTTCCTGTTGGTGATAAGTGACGTACTGCACGCAGCTTTGTCAAATGTAAATGGAGGAATTCAGTGGACTCTGTAATTTCACCTCAAACATCTGGATTACGCGGACGACGTATGCTTAATCTCTCATAGGATCATGGATCTCCATCAAATGACAACAAGGGTGGAGAGAGAAGCAGAAATCGTAGGGCTTAAGATCAACTCGGCAAAAACTAAAAGGATCAGCCTTGGAACTTCCTCATCAATCCAAGTAAATATTTCTGGACAACCGGTAGAGGTGGTAGAGGATTTCCAATATCTTGGGAGTATTGTCTCTACGGGTGGCGGAACTGAACTGGATGTAAACAGCCGAATCAGAAAAGCAAAGTTTGCGTTCGGAATGCTGTCCAAAATATGGAGAAACAACTCTTTTAGCTTAAAGACCAAGCTACGACTGTTCCGCTCCAATGTTGAATCCGTTCTGCTTTACGGATGCAGCACTTGGAAAGTCACTGACACTGTCACTAGAAAACTGCAAACCTTCGTTAATAGATGTCTACGAAATATCTTGAGGATTTTCTGGCCCAACCGTATCTCCAATGCCGAACTTCATGCGAGAACGGGTCAGGAGCCCATAGACTCCATTATACGAATAAGAAAGTGGCAGTGGATTGGCCATACACTTCGAAAAGGCGATCGGTGCATTGCATCTCAAGCAATGCAGTGCAACCCGCTCACACAGGAGGGAAGACAAGTGGGCCGGCCTAGAAGTACATGGCGAAGAACGGTCGAACAGGAATCGGCACGACTGGGGAAAAGTTGGAGAGAGCTGAAATATATTTCAAGAAATCGTACAGGTGAAGTGGAGGTCCTATGTCCCGTAAGGGAAACATCACGGACGTAACAGGTCCGAGGACCTAAGTAAGTAAGTAAGATCTTGAGATAATAGTTAAAAAGAGTTTCCGCACATCACATACAGCAGCTTCATTTTGTTTAATGCTACTCTGGTGCTTAATTTTGGAAGTATAAATTTTCATAACAAGAAATAAAGGGTGTTAAATTTTCTACAAAAAGGATTTAAAACAACCCGTTCTTGAGAGTGATTTTATTGTCATAATTAGCGACTGGCACACGCAATCACATACAGTCGCGCTATTTTGTTCAATACTCCTCTGCTTACTCTGAAAGTTTAAATTTTACACAAAAATGTTCGTAGCAAAAAATAAAGGTTACTAAATTTCCATTAAAAAAGGTTAAAACACATTTTTCTGTACAACTATCTGTTCTTAAGATATAAGATAAAACGCAGACGCACACCACATACAGCTGCGCCATTTTTTTTTATAAATACTCTTTTGCTGAAGGTATAAATTCTACAAAGAAAAATTCGATAACAAAAAATAAAGGTTGTTAAATTTTCTACATAAAAGGATTGAACACATTTTTGTGTACAACTAGTGGTTCTTGAGATATTAGTTGAAAAGCGTTACACGCACACCACATACAGCTGCACCATTTTTTTAAATACTCTTTCGGTCCTTGACTCTGAAAGTATAAATTCTATAAAAAAATGTTAATTACAAAAAATGAAGATTGTTAAATTTCCTACAAAAAACGATTTAACACGTTTTTCTGTGAAACAAGCCGTTCTTGAGATATTAGTGTTTTTTTTTCAGATTTCAACCGAGTCATTTTTTTAAATGCTCTTTTGTTCCTTAACTCATGAAAGTTTAAATACTACAAAGAAATGCTTATGACAAAAAATAAAGGTTGTTAAATTTCCTTCAGAAAAGTATTTAACACATTTTTTTTGTTCAACTAGCGGTTCTTGAGTTATTAGTTAAAAAGCGATTCACACACGCGCACAGCTGCATCATTTTTGACTTAACTCGGTTTTTTTGTGAAACTAGCCGTTCTTGAGATATTAATTGAAAGAGGTTTTCAAAATGACGACTGACGCGTATCACTTGTTGTTTTTTGTGAAATACTCAGCTATTTCAAACACTAAATTGGATCAGGATTTCTTGCTTTAAAAAAATTCATTTTTTGTCTTTGAAGACTTTTTCCAACGGACGCCATGGCCAAAACTTCTACATATTATTATGTTAAGTTTGATTAAATTATCGAATTTTCGTACACGAAACCCAATATAGGTTTGTTAAAACATTTCCCGGTGATTACTAGGATATGTTCCATTTCGAAGTTTTTCTTCAAAAAATTACTAGTTTTTTTTTTCATAAAAATCATTAGCGGTTGAAGAAAAATAAATGTTTCAATAAAATTTCAAAATGTTAAATTCCGTTGAAGAATGATGAAACGGCTTCAATCGGAGGATCGGGGGAAGAATACATTGGAATTCCAATAGATAGTTCTGAGGAAATAAGAGTGAGCTAAACATAACCCATTCTCTAATTTTATTTAATGACAAAAAAAAAAATACTAAATAAATTGTAAAAAAAATTAGTTGACCAAATTGTTCTCATATCACTGTTAAGTTTTAGGGTGCAACCTCAAATTAGTAATTGCAACTCCATTTCCTTCGATATCTACTGTTTTTTTTTTTTTTTTTTTTTTGATTATCCATTTGAGGATTGAACACTACCAGAAGCAAAATGAGATAAATTATTAAAAAAAGAAACAAAAAAAAAAACAGAACCAAAACTCAAATCTTATTAACACAAACGTATGTTTATGTTTTTTTTGGCATAATATGTACCCATATAGATATTATAAGATACGCATATATGTATCCATTGCAGAAAATCCCTTAAAAAAAAAAAAAATAAATCATCATCATCATCCCTTGTACTTAAGTATAATTTTTTGAGATGCTTTGGTTAGATGATTTTTCCTTTCACACATTATTATCATCGATCGGTGATGCGGCGTACAATTTACGTAGGTATAGGATTTATAAGGATTTTTTCTTAGGGGAGTTTTTGTGGTGCAACAGGGAATGGTGCACACGGGACGTGTTTTTTTTTTTTTTTTTTCTTTACAATGTGAAAGAAAGTTCAACGCACATGGGTTGGCCTTTCGTGTTGTTTTTTTTTTCATTTTTTTTACCTTCGCTTCAAATTCAACTTGAACACAACACTTCTTTTTTTATTATTTAAAGGGGTGCGAGAAATAAAATAATATAAAAATGTAGAACACGAAATGTTTTTTTTTATAACACAAATCCCTTAGATTATTTAGATATATTTCTCTACCATACATGTCCTACCTAAAGTCCTGACAAAATGGATGTATGTGGTTGTATTATTATAATGCACGAGGGACAAGGGGAAGGGTGGTGGTATGAGCGAAAACAAATATGGCTGACTTTCGGTTTTATTAATGGTTGTTGCTTTTGGATTGTCTCATAAATGTAGATAGATATATTTGTGTATGTACGTTTACGCACTTAAAAGTGCGCCATATGACTGTGTGGTTTCTCACGTGCAGGGTGACACTTAAATCAAACAAAAAAAAAATTTAAATGGAAATTCCCTAGAACAAAATTAAAAAAATATTCAAATAAAGAATTTTACTCCATTTCGTTTAAATTCTTTTTTCTAAACGCATTTTAAGAATTTGATAGTTGAAAGTTAGACCAGTTTATACCATTTGAAATAATGAAAACATTTAACTTAAATAATGATGTAAGCAATTATTTATTCTTAGCCTTTTTAACGTAGGCAAGTGACTTAATTTCTTTATCATACCAGTCAGCCATAAATAAAAATGTAAATTAAAAGGCAGATACTTGTAATTTGTCTATTTTTGCCAATCGATTAAACTCGTCAATACTTTTTATACCAATTATTATTTTTATTTATGGCCAAGTGACTCAATTTCTTTTGTATACCAGTAGGACAAAAAAAAATGTAAATTAAAAGGCAGAAAAACCCTGTTCAATCAATTACACTTGTCAATACTTTTTATAATAATTATTATTTTTTACTTATGTATTATCTCAACTTTTAATACCATTTACAAAATCATAAGAAAATTAAATTGTAAATTGCTTCAAAAAAAAAAAACAGCTCTTAATCCATGAATATCATAACTTTGTATACGAATTACAAAATCATAAGAAAATTATTTTGTTTTCAAAAAACAACAGTTATTCTAATCCGTTATTTGTATGTCTTATGTATTGGCTTCTTCTCCGATTACAAAAAATTCTGTACAATTCCACAACAATTTGATAGTTCCGGAATGATTATTTTATTTAAGAAAAAGTGTAACCTAGGACCTATATTAGTTTACAAAGAAATTATTGTTTAGCGGAGATAGAGGCACACAAAACACATAATATGTCTGCATACATGCCTTCCCACTAAGATTTGACCATTTATGTCCTTAAATTAATGTTATACCAATCAATTAATATTTATACCATTTAAAAAAATATGAACAAACCAAATTGTAAAAACTTTGAATGAAAGAATTTGACATACTTCAATTATTGAAGCTTGGGTGCCTTAAATTGTTCTAGTACTGGCTATAATGAGCGTAAGACAATTTTATACCAATCACCAAATGTATAAAGACACTTTGAAAATGTTTTTTTTATAAAGCTTTGAGACATTTGAAAAAAAAATCGGATCTAGAGACCTTTTTTATCCTTAAAACTTGTGACAAACACCTTTTATACCATTAAGACATATTTTATACCAGTTAGCCATATTTAACGTATTCCACTAAAATTAGAAACAAAATTTAGTTATTTAAATCCATAATCAGGAAGGTTCTTATTTTAGCCTTATTGGCCTGAAATCTACACTGATGCGATCAATTAACTTTTATACCATTTAAAAGCATTTACAAAAATAATTTTCATAAATATAAGTTAAAGACTCATATGCAAATTAAATCTTCATCGAAACTTCCGTCATCATTCTAAACCATTTGACCTCTTTCCCCGCATCATAATCTTGACTTAAGGCTGCGCAAACAACAAATTTGCTTCCTAATGAAAGCCTTGACAATATTCTTAAGATGCTAGCTTCCATCCAACAACATGATGTTGTAAGAATAGACTTGCATTTGCATCCCAAAAATTTGCAACTTCAACACAATTTTCTTTCATCTATCTCTATCGTTGACGCATCGTGTCTTATTGCGGATGCGACGACGCTAAGGCAATATTCTATGAGGTTCTTAAAATTCACTTAATAATCTTCTCCTGATGGGATGATGGCGCAATGTGTGTGTGTTTTTTTTTTAACTAAATATTTTTGTTTTAATTTGCTATAACCCCCGTCCGAAAGGTATACCTACATTTAAACCGCGTCACAGGCTCCCAGTGTGTTTCCCATATTTCCATAAAGCTAAGTCTGCGTTTGATCTTAAGCCGCCTTCTCTGGAGTATAGTATAGTATCTGCGCGGCTTAACCGATCGCCACTCAGTCACGGCTCACGGCAGCAGCAGCAGCATCACCATCTCCATAGGCTGTCGCCGCCACCGCCGCTGTGCATTTAAAAGGCCGCCAAATATGAGTAAAGCGGACCGCGCACGACGATAAAAATGAAGTAAGATGAAAGTAATGTACTTACTTACAAATTTATTTATTGATGATCATCGGTTGGCGGCGATTGCACTATCCGGCCGGCTGGTTGTGCTGATGCTGGAATTGGCAGAGAGTGACGGGGCAGCAGGAGCAAGCGCCGTAGGTATTCGCAATTCGCATATCTATCGATATAATATAAGTTGGTCAATGTATCTTTTTGCGTTTTTATTGGAGCGCGGCTTTTGGCTGATTGTGAGCTTGAATGTGCGCGAGCGCGCGCACGCTACCCAACAGCGGGGGGTGGGGGGATCGGTTAAATATGTTGATCGGCGCTCGAAGGTGCCATTCGCACTGTTCATACCATCTCGCTCTCTATTTATGGATATTATTTGTGCTGGAGCGGAACCTTTTGAAACAAGCCGACTTTGTGGGAATTCCGGTGCGCCGATATGTGAGTGGGCAGCTAACTACGAGCTAACCACTTGTTTGATACCGTCCGTCGTCGTTGTGCGGATCGAATAATCTATCGATTTATTTACGACAGTGCTGGCGTGCTACGTGTGTGTTCTAGCCGCTTAACTCAACCGCCTGGTTCTGTATCTATTTATTGAAGTTATATAGATACCTACACTTATAATATGCAATTCTCTAAAGTGGATTGAGGCAAAGACTGCCACTTTAAGTGTCAGGCTATATTGATTGGTGACTCCGCCTATATTAGTGCTCCCGATGGCATAAGAATTTTCCAAATTATATGCATTTCGTATACCTAGCGATAGCCTGATGGTTTTGACATGTATATGTTAGTCCTCAACTCAAACTTTGACCATGTCACGCATATAGTGTGACAATAGTGTCAGGCATGAGGTGAAGGGTCGGGGTCGATCTGATGCATGATTTCCCAACTCAAGAAACTGGCACCCATCAGTAATGAGTGTAAATTATAATTTTTTTGTGTGTGTCATTTTGCCCAAGGCATGTGAGTTCTCGCACCTGACGGATATCGATGGTTAAAAGATTCAAGGGAAAAGAGTTTGTTTTTGTTGTTCCCTCATAGTCTATATCAAGTCAAGAGGGGATGTTTTATACCTGAAGGTATCCTTTAAGCTAAAGAATCTGGTAAAGTAAACATGTTAACCATATTTCCTTTCATTATTTACCCATGTTTTAGATATCACAGTTTTAAATTGCACACTTTAACACTTTAAAAATAGTAATTTATTATGTTCAAGACTTAAAAAATCTGAAAATATGACATATGTCAAAATATATCAAGCCTCTTGTAAATAATTTCATAGATTGTAATTGAAACGAAAACAGAGGATGTATACATATATATAATTTATTTTGTTTTTAATCAAACTTTTAATTTGAATGTTAAACTTTCTTCAACAAGGTAACAGTTAACAAGGAGCTTAAGTGTCTTCCGCATGAGCTGCGAATTGCAAATGGTCGTGAATTTTAACGTTACGAACTTTGCTGCAAAATGGACAAGTTAAATCGGTAATTGAGGTTTAATTCGATGGAGTTATTTATTTGCAAGTCTTGTGGAACACGTCCTGTTAGTGTGAATTGCGAATTTACAATTGACAGTTCACAGAAACTTGTTGTTGGTCGCGTAGAAAATATTAAAATGGTACTTAAACACATTTTTCATATCTTTTTTTTATTTTCTAAATTAAATCATTTATTCATTTCATTAAAAAGATAAAATAAAAAAAATTGATATTTCCTCTTGAAATTGGTTAAAAAGATTTATTCATAATTCGCAGCTAATGCCCTTTATTGTTGTATTAAAGTTATATTTGACGCACAAGACTTTTTTCAACAAAAAAAAAAAAAACAACAAAAACTTAACGTTGAAGCTTAGTTTCATTTAAAAGTTCCAATTGTTCCTATTTCCGTGACCTTTAGGAATCAAATTATATTTAAAAGTTCCGATTTATAAAAATAATGTGTCTCAGCCGCCATTTTGAAAACATTTTATAGCCAATAATTCGAAAACCACAAGTCAAACAACAATATGGGTATTCATTTTCTGATAGGAAATTATGTTATCTTTCTTTTTTGCATTCAACATTTTCTTATCACACTTGAGATTTCAGAGTAAAAGCCCTTTATTGTTGTATTAAAGTTATATTTGACGCACAAGACTTCTTTCAACAAAAAAAAAAAAAACAACAAAAACTTAACGTTGAAGCTTAGTTTCATTTAAAAGTTCCAATTGTTCCTATTTCCGTGACCTTTAGGAATCAAATTATATTTAAAAGTTCCGATTTATAAAAATAATGTGTCTCAGCCGCCATTTTGAAAACATTTTATAGCCAATAATTCGAAAACCACAAGTCAAACAACAATATGGGTATTCATTTTCTGATAGGAAATTATGTTATCTTTCTTTTTTGCATTCAACATTTTCTTATCACACTTGAGATTTCAGAGTAAAAGCGTTTGAAAAATTTTAACTCTAAAACAAAACTGAGAAAGGCATACATTTCGGTTGTCTAAGCTCTAAAAGTGAACATCTTATAAGGAAATGATTGGAGGACTAGTTAGATTGGTTCGCGTCAAATCCGTTTAATGGCAATGTTCAAATACTGCGCAGGTTGACAAATTAAAAATGGCTGTCTTGTGACTTCGTAGAAAGAAAAAGAAAAATATGTGATATTTGTTTGAAATTAAATAAAGTTTTCTTTGATTTAGACAACGTGCGCAGAACGCTAATCTACCGCTATCTACCCGCTATAAACGTCCACCCGAGTACTCTTTTATTCCATCATATCCGGGAAATCTGTACGCGGGTGTTAGATTTTTGGGGCTAGTAACCAGGTACACGGGTACTTGTTTATTCCGTTATAACTCGGTTAGTCGGGTACCTAAGTACCCGTTTTAACGATTACTAACCAGGTATACGGGTACCTGTTTATTCTGTTATTACTACGGGAGTCGGGTTTTCCCCAGGTAAAAAGATACTCGTTTATTCCGTTTTTACTCGGTTAGTCGGGTACACATAGGTACTCGTTTATTCCGTTATTACTTAGGTAGTCGGGTTTTATAGGTACTCGTTTTTCTGCGATTACTTACCAGCAAAAGGGTACTCGTTTATTACCTTATAACTGGGGTAGCCGGATACCTAGGTACCTTTTGTGGTTACTATCCAGGTGCATGGGTACCCGAAACATGAATGTGCACCTGCTTTTATTTCTGGTACTGGGTATTTGTGTTTTTGGTTTAAACATTTGATTGAAGTCGGAAAAATATGAAAAACTCCCGGGTACTCGCTAACTACGTACCTACCCGTATAATATGCTGGGTACTCGAATAGTATCGGGTACCCGTATAATATGTTGGGTACTCAGGTACTCGAATGGTATCGGGTCCCCAAGTTTGGTGTTGCATAATAAGCTACTCGGGGAAATACCCGAAAAACATGGGTATCCGGGTATCAAGAGCTCTAGAACATATTCCATAGACTCATCTTCTAATATTTTCAATCGAATAACAAGACCGATAGGAGTTTTTTTTTTTTGAAAATACCCCTGCGAGTTAATGTTCAAATATGAATGAAAAATTGAATTTTTTCTCCAAATATACAAAATCTGTTTAATTCACTACCTTTACTTATATATTTTCCGTAAGAATAAAAAAAAATCATTTAAATTTCATTCAAATTTACTACCTTTACCACTTACGAAAAATCCCTGAATAAACATACAAACAAACCTTGAAGCTTGAATGGTATGGAATATACTCGTACGTATGTTTTTGTATGCTTACTATTTTAAGTGACAAACATTCGGCTTACAAAGCATTTGTAAATATTTAAATTTCCAAACGCAGCAAAAAATTTACAAGTAGATAGACTTAAACCCATTGTGATGTATGTGTATATGTATGTGTGTTTTTTTTTTTTTTTGAAAAATCACTAAATGGGGACATTGTTCCAAGATTATAAGTCTTATGAAAGCGGAAGTATAACATTTACCTTAGCTAAACATCTCAACCAGCTACTTCATTCCCAAATCGTATCAAATTCAAATTTTTGACAGTAAATAAGGTGTTTTTTGTTGTTGTCCCATAAATATATAAAAAATGGTATAAATATGATGTTTGCTTTGAATCTCTTAATATAGTGGAATAGGTAGGTAGAGGTAGGTATGAGTACGCTTAAAGGTGCCAACAAAACACCTTTCATTTGGCTACTACCTTAGCACTCCTCATTCATCAGCTGTACAACTTGACAAATAAAAATAAAAAAAGACCCACTCCATCCCCGGCATTTATATTTTCTGTGATATTCACCGAATAGTAGTCTCCGTCCATGGTTGGTTTGATAAACAAGTAGCTGTAAGAAATTAAGATAAATACCATTTGAGAGATGTCAACACACTTCCATGAATTTTCAACAGCCATCATACATAGCTATATGAGGGCAGAGAACTAAGCACCGACTTTGTAAAGATGAGTTTTTGGATTCTTTTGAAAAAATGCATCGTAATCAAACATTGAAATGAAGCTGGCGCCGTCAAACGTCTCTGGTGCACGTTGTACCTTTTGTTTGATTTTTGTTCTTTGACTTATAAGATTAAGCTGGAAATTTCCGCTTAACTGAGTTGCAATAGGTTTTGTATAGTGAATATTATTTTAAAGTTGTTTTTTTCATCAGAAGTGAAGGGCTGATGTTCATAACAATTTTTAAATACTTTAACCTTAAGCCTGGTACCACAGATAGATATCGCACCAAGAGGAATATAAACATATCACTTTTCAATCGTAGGAAAAAAACGATTTGTGCACTCTTAGGTTAGAACATATCGAAAACCTGAATTGATGGATCAATTCTGAGTTCGGATTTGAATTCAGGACATCAAAAGCCTTCAGAAAAGTATAGTTTGATTCCTGTGAAGAGATTGTTTGGAAAAGTCTCCACTTTTTTTTGCGCGAAATCATTTCGGCTGAGCATTAATTGAGTGTGCAAAAACG
The DNA here is from genome assembly GCA_949320155.1 of Melangyna quadrimaculata. Classification (NCBI taxonomy): domain Eukaryota; kingdom Metazoa; phylum Arthropoda; class Insecta; order Diptera; family Syrphidae; genus Melangyna; species Melangyna quadrimaculata. The sequence continues at coordinate 101,757,080 of OX439483.1, read as the reverse complement.
ACACATGAGATTTATTCGTGCTGGTTTTAGTTGTTTATTTTAAAAAGCAGCAAGGCCTTATACTATATATTTTGTTATAAATGAAACTCTCCAAAATATTTTGCTTGGTATTTTTGTAAGAATTTCCATATTTTGTCAGCAGCAGATAACTTAGTACGCTGCTGATACGAAACGAAATTTAGCATATTTATGGAGAGTCTCATCAATTGGACCAAATAAATACCAAAAATATGCTGTCATGAAAAAACAACAAAAACAGACTTGAAAAAACTCAAAATCAAAAAAAAAGTCAATTTTTCGCACACAATTAATAGCCCGAATGAATAATTCTTTGTGAGAAAAGTGTGGAGATCTCTGGATCGCTTTAGATCAATATTTCTTGTATGGAAGACGATTTCCGTTTGTATTGCTTCAATTATCCGCATAAGACAATCCTCTTATAAAATTTAGTTTTCCAAATAAATTCTTAATTTATTTTATTTTCAAAATTTGGTGCAAAAAGCCACTTGCGTGTTTCTTTGATGTTAACATTTTTCTTTCTCGTTTTTTTTTATTTTAGCTTGGTTTTGATGTCTGTTGGAAATGTGTGGTGAAAACATGATGTTCTTGAACAATATAACAAAGTTTTAATAATTCAAAGACACTATACATATGAAACTAGAGAAGGAGTTGAAATAAATTACCCTAACTGCCATCTTCACTTATTCTTCTACTTTGTATCGCTGTCCTGGGGGAATGTCCCAGAATATTTGCCCTATTACTAGGTATACATGAACCTATACAAGAAATGGACACAACCCCAAAAATATAGATATATGTATGTAGAATTGTAGGTACTTACAATACTATACGTACATCCCAAGTGGTGAACGAGTAGTTCTTTGATTTTCTATTTGAATTGGTTCTCAAATGTGTAATAGACTCTTGTGTGTTCCTTCAAGGTGTATGTCCTTTTTTGGGACACACGTCTCTGCATATATGCATATATGTATACCTGCATACTACATGGTATAGAAACCTTTTATACCACATATGTTTAGCTCACCCAAGCGTGTTTCCATTTTAATTGTGTCATCTTGTATTCCCGTCGATGCAGATGATAGCTTTTTGCTCAGAGTAAAATGTAACATACATACGTATATGCGGCTATATTATACAATATGGGTTGAGCTAAAAGACCAAAATATGTCCTGACACACAAGCCACGGCGAAAGGACATGAATTAAATTTAACCAAATATAAGGAGGTGAAGTCCTTGACGTTGTTCTTTGCGCATGAAGAAATTTGTAAGAGATTGAACCAACGTGTATAACGTAGTTATAGGTAGGTCTATGTATGTCTGAGGTTTCTCTACATATATTGCAAAAGGACTTACTTCGCTGAGTGGCGGACCAAAATTAACAATATGACGTACTTGTTATCCATCGAATTAAACATGCCTCGTTGAGATCAAAAAAGATATGATGCTCATATGTATTATATAATAATAATTGCCCAGAGTTTTTAGTTAGCAATCGATATTTTTTTTATTAAGAATGTCCTTTATTTGATTGAGTGTAACACTTTATGCCACACGTTGACGTCTTTAAGGAATTTTTTCTAAATTTAGTTTGGATTGTTATTTTCTATAGAAAAGCAGCCCTTGGAGAATATTTTTTCGACAAGCTGGAGCGAATGACGTCTTGTCTTGTCTCGTGTCTTTGTAGCTAAGGAAAATCTTGAAACTCATTCAGAATTCAGAAAATGGTTTGTTATATTTATCAGGGCTTATCAACAAACAATAAAAGTCTCCAAAACTTAATTAAACGTTTAAAACTAGTTGATTATGACACTAAGGTCCAATTTTTCAGAAGAAGAAGCAGTACTATTGAGTTGAGAGTGAATGCAGAAAGTCTTATTAAACAAGGAATATAAAATATTAAAAGCGATTGTTAAGTTGATCCAGAGATAACTCGACAAATTTGGTGAGGTAATTCTGGTTTAACTTAAATCCCGCAGTGAAAAACTGAACCTTAAACATTGTTTTTGTAGATTATTATTTTTAAAAATAATGTTTTCATGAAATTTTCGTTTTTTCCGTTCGAACCATGCGTGGCTTGTCTCAAAAGAAATGTGACATTCTCAAAAAAGTATTGAAAATGTACTTAAAAAATATTAAAAATCTTGATAAATGGGAATGTTCAGCAGACAGGGAAGGAACTTTATATACACTCAACAACATCCATTGCACAAAAATTCGGCTCAAGATACCTTACTATTTGTTTTTGCATGTCATAATGTCAATATTAGAACTTCTTTTTAATACTTTACCTCGAAAAGTTCATACACGGTCGAAGATTTCTTGAGAATCTTCGACATCATACAAAATTCCGTAGCAATTAACGGAAAATTTAAGTTTCAATTTACTTCAACTTGGACCTAGAAACAATTTGTAAATTAACAATTTTGACAAGAACACACTCCATTTCAAAATGAGGCAGTTATTTCTTGACTAACATTCTAATCACGAATAAAATTTCCCTTCATTTTAAGGCAATTTTTCGACAGCTGGCCAATCACAGATTAAAATATTTGCCTTACTTGCAAGTCCCCTTAATCATCTGAACGTACCCAATACCGAATGTATTCGAGATTTTTTAAGCACTTCGCTCAATTAAGCTAGTTTCAAAATAATAAATAAAAAAAAATCAGTAAGTTAAGTTTCCAAAATGTTTCGATTTCAATATTCATGAAGTGGCTTCCACTAACAAACTGGTTTTTATAATTAAACCTAATAATTTATTTTTCACTCACAAAGGTGAACTTTATTCAACAAATTTTATTTGCTTGATTGAAAATTCGATAAATAATTCTAAATTAAGTTATATGTATATTTTTCTCAGTTTTGCCGATGCGATGGCTTATCATATTAAACCCGTCAGTCAATCTAGCTAAAATACTCAGAGTCACTCATACATTATAATTTTATAGATGTTTTTTTCTTAAAGAGGAAATTATTTATTTTTAACTCTCCAATTCATTTAAATTTTCAAAATATTAGAAATCATTATAAATTCACAAATAAATTGTGAATTTTTTCAACCATCTGTCTACGTTAAGCACTTCCTATGATATATCTTCTAAATTATAAGATGATCAGGAGCACCCTTTTTTAAACTATAGGTTCGATTATAATAAGGTCTATTCTTAAAGATCAAATTTATTTTAATACCCCTATCAATGTACACTTCAAGAGTAGGTACAAACCTATCTTCAAACCCAGACGTTTACTTTTTGTGCCTTCTTTTATCGACATGGGTTACTGCCTCTTGTTATGTTTATCTCAAAACATCTTCTAATCTTGACAAAGGGGACAAAAGAAAGGCCCTTCATCACTCGACAGATGAGAAGACAAATTTATTATATACCCAATCCTCCCTCTCTCTATGATGTGATGCACATCATCCTCATCATAGATCCTTGTTATGGTTTGCACTCATTTCGATCACATTAAGATATAGGTACTCTCTTCAGTTAGAGACGACGATTAGAAGTATACCTCAATGAAGCCCGCCGAGGACAGAGCCATCGCAGTAGCATCATCACAGGTATACTCGTACAAAGAAATGTAAAGAAATTTTCAATGTCTTCTGTTAAAAATAATTGAAACAAAGGTAAAAACAGAAATCCTAGCGCCCTAAGAAATATCCTTCTGAGTTTAGTTGAGTTGACAACAACACTCCTGATGATGGGATGGATGATCCTGGAACCGCACATAGAAATAGACCATCATCATCAGCCATGACAAAGTGGTTTGCAGGCTTCAATGGACATAGATACTGCTAAGGCTCAACTCAGCCAAAAAAAAAGAAGAAAAATCAGGCTAATCACAAAATTATCATCCTCTAAGATAAACCGCACTATAAATTGCAATCTTTTGTGTCTTGGTTATGGGTTGCCGAAAAGGACAACAAAGCAAAGACAAATCATAAGCGAAAATTTATCCATCATCAGAACTCAAGAGATAGAGGACGACCGACGACACAAAAGATAGAAAACTATAAAAACTCCGTCATCGCTGGCAGGTAACGGAACGAAGATTATAAAAAAGTATACCTCTCGACTTGAACAGTAGCGGGTGGTGATATGACTGATGGATGGTGAGGTAACAAAACAAAGGACAATGCGGTTAGGATATTTTCCGCCGAATAGACTCCTTGAGGACTTCTTTATGATGCGACGACCGACTAAACAATGGAAGAGAAGATCCAATTCGGTATCTTCAAAAGCTGGTTTAATCTGGGCTCTGGGTAATCATCACATTATCGTACACAAGACGCCTGTAACAGGATTGTTAAGGATTTCCTTTCGAACCATTCTATTATTCGGGTGTTGTGTGTGTGTAGGTGAATTGTAGGTGAAAACGCGACCACTCCCGACATTCATTCAGTCAGTTAGTCGTCGTCGTCGTGACAAAAATCTAATTAACATAATATATTTAGTGCTTTACCTACCTAAAAGTAACCTCTAACCATACCCAATAAACCTTCGACTGAGACGAAAAGAAGTTGGTGTGTTAAACATGAATCTAATTATCCTGGTTAAAATGTAATAAAAACCAACTATGGCCTATTAATTTCACTTGGCGATGGGTGTTTGGTTTTTTTTTTTTTTTTTTGGTAGAAGGGGGCGAAGCTTTCAAGTCAATATGACGCCTGGGGGTGTTGAAGAATTTTAGCACCGAGATACAAAAGGTTATAGTAGGTACGACCACAAAAAAAATATACAAAAATTAAATAAGGGCCAACGAATTTAATTCTATTTCGTGTTCATTGGCATGTAATTTCAAGTTTGAAATCCAAAGGGGAGCACTTTCTGATAAGGAAATTTTCAAATTATATACAAAAAAAAATATACCTACCTACTCGTATACCTAGCTACATGTGATAGAGAAGTGGGAAGATGATGATGGTTGATTTGATATACAAAGTCAGTCATTGAGATTGAGTTTGAGTGGAAAGTTTCATAGGGGGCGTTGGAGTAGTTGTTTTTTTTTTATTCGCTTTCTTGGAACTTGTTGTGAATTTCGTGGTGTTTGACGTTTTTTGTTCACAGAGAAAAAAAATAAATTATAACTTTGGTATAAACAGATTCCTTTGAGAGCTCTATTATATTTAAAAAATTTGAAGAAGAATGTAATATCTTGCATTCCATACAAAATTGGGTGAAATATCCCTTCGCTTTTTGAAGTTTTCTTTTATATTAAGATTTTTCTTGGGTGAGTCTGAAAAAAAAAAACATTTTAGAGCATGATTTTTTTCGAAGTCTTCATAAAAATGTCTTTTAAATACCGCAAGCACGCTTGAAGGTGCGTTCTTTTTTATTGTTTTCATTTAGAAGTGTGGTAGACTTTTACGATGCCACTTCAGGTATTTTGTTGATAAGTTTAAATTTACAATACAGATACCTTTCTATTTCCGGATGCTTAGCTTTGAATGATTTCATGGAGTTTTGGGCTTTTTCCATCTTGTTTTTAAAAGTGTCTTTAAAAAAAGAGGTACATACTTCTATAAACACATTCTTCAGTTGATACGTAGGCACGTTTCGACTTACATAATTGACTGATAATTTAGTGTGAAGAAAATGGTGGATGTGGAGGGTTACGAATATTTTTCCATTTTTTGTGTCAGGGATATAACGACTTTACTTACTAAAAATAGAAAATTTTCTCAGAGTCCGAAAACTTAATTTTTCACAATTTTCAACTATAAGAACTCAAAATATGAGAGAGTTGTGCCCTTCTGGAGACTTATAAGTTTCGATGACGGGACACATACACATCCTTTTAGTATGAAATTTGTGCCCGCCCCAATAATTTTTAAACACAAATTTAGCCACATTTGTAAGCTTAATTTTGAGATCTTAATCTTAAAAATCTGGGCTCTCATCACGTAACTTTTCTGACGACTATCGTCCAGACGATAGCTAGAAACGATATCGACAATAGTTTGCTTCGCGTTGCAGTTCTACTCTCGTATCGTCTATCGTTCTCGTTTTTGAAAGCTTGAGAGTCTCTGAAAAACACGTTTGAAATATAAAACATCAGAAATATTGTACTGTCATCGTGAGAAAATTCGTTTTGTTTCCTGTTGGGCTTTTGTTTTAGTGGAAATTAATTTTTATAAGGCCTTAGGCATATATTCAAAGTTTTTTTCAATATCGTCGTGGCCGTGGGTGTCGTTTATTAGATATAGTTAAAATGTTGCGTAGACAATACACACAAATGTAAATATGTACATATGTATGTACGTATGTATCAGGGACGAAGCGTGCATATATTGAGTGGAATGAGTGCTTCCGTTAAACAATTAAAAAAATTATACGATTTTAGCAAAGAATTATTAATTCTAATCGAATTTTGTTTAATCTCTTCTGTAAATTAATGAATTATCATTATAAAAGTCATTCAGAAAAAAAATGTCAACTACAACTACAAAATCTCCTAATATTCCTTCAATTCCAAGCACTGGGAATGTACAATATCACTCCATTATAGATACACGCACAAAAGTGCTTGCTAAAGCTACTTTTCAATGGTCGCAAATGGTCAATGCGTTGACTCTCTGACGTCACCAAAAAAACGGTCAAAGCACTGACATGGCAACGTCAACGCTCACCATGTCAACACCTAAAATATTGACGATCAAACAAATGACACAAGTCCGTCAATGTTGTCCCAAAATGCGTTGACAGGTTATATGTGTCAACGAGATTTATCCAAATCGGTGTCAATGGGCTGACAAGTAATCGTTGACGATCACACGGCTTGACCATGTCCACGCGCTTTGAGCGTTGACAATAGTACAAATCTGTAATTTTTCGAGTTGACGCCTACACATAGTGGTGGCGCGCTGTGACACAGTCAAATAAATTTATTTATTTCGGTTTAAATTTTTTTAGTGCAAGGAAAAATGTTAAAAGCAAACGAAATGGAAATGACAATTTAGGTTTCGGCAGAAGGGGCAATTTTCTAGAAAAATGACTTAAAATATAAACAAAATTATTAAAAATCAACGGCAACACTCAAAATATCATGTTATAGCGTTTTTGAAAGCCAAAAACCTATTCTTAAATTTACTTTTTAAACCAAGTTGTTTGAGCAAACAGTTTTTGAGAAAATAATTTTCAAACTCAAAATTCTTTCTTCCTTCCAAGATGGCGGACGCCTCACAAGACCAAAAATCCCGCAAATCGAGATTTATGCTAAGAAGCAACCCCTCTTCAAAACTGCGTTCAAACTTTTCAGACGTCAAAACTTTTTTCAGATTGCCCTTATTTGACTCCCCGTTGCCTGTTCTAACTAGTTTATAGTCGCTGCATCCTCCATCCCAAAGCGCTGGTCGTTTCTCTACTGCCGCAATCAAAGCGGAGACCTCGTATTGTTTGGTCCACGAGTAAAGTAATTTTCCTTTACGTTTCTCCGACAACTTTTCCTTCGATTCATCAGCAGGACACGCATTTACTTATCCAACTCACTGTTGCTTTGGCTCATTTTTTTTTTTAACTCAAACTAATTTAACTTTAAATAATTTTGTTTGGAAATGTTTTGTTTTCTTTTATGTTGCTGTTTTTTTTTTGTTGCTGTTTCTAAATGAAAAGAATGTCAACGCCAGCTACTTTGACACAGCAGAAAACTATAGCGTGTCAACGTTGGAACCTGGACAACGCGTTGATGGGCAGTCAGGAAATATCTGTCAATGTGTCCGAAAAATTCTGATGGGGTGATTACACGGTAAATGAAAACAGTCAACGCGTTGACTTTTCAAACCATGTCATCGCAAGTGTTAACGCTGATGTCAGTGCGTTGACAACGTTTTGCAATGACAATCACACGACTTGAAAGCCGTGGGACAGAATTTGACGTCATTCTGACGTCAGAGAGTCAATGCGTTGACCATTTTCGTTGACCGTCTAATCATAGCTTAACAAATGTTTACCAGCTAGGTATTCTTGTATATCGCCTATTCTCAACTCTCACTCCATCTCATTGGAGCCATCATATTAATAAACGAAGCTATCTTTTACTCGTGGATTAGGAGTAAGATTTCTGCCACTTACGAGCTAGCTAAACCACCAAGGAAGGTATAGTTATTTGTCCTAGTTATTCCTTCGCTAAACTACCTTCCTTGGTGGTTTAGCTAGCTCTTAAGTGGCAGAAATCTTACTCCTAATCCGCGAGTTAAAGATAACTTGCCGCTTCCTTCGTTTATTAATATGGGGGTAAATGTTTATTTATCAGAAGGTTGGTGGTGTTTCGTTTACGAATTTAAAGTTGAGGATTTCGTGAGTGTGCAATTAAAGCGAAATGATCTCGAGACAAAGAAAAATATTCTATGATCATAGATAAATTTGCTTAAAAAAAGAAGCATGCATTTTATGTTCAAAACTTAACAACCTTTGAATTATATTATTAGTTTTTGCTTTTATAAATAATAAATTCCCTTAAAGCGATAATATCTTGAATAAAGGACTTTTAATTGTATGTTTAACGTTGAGTGCTTCCAAAAAAGTCACGCCTCATTCCAAGTAGTCATACTTCAAGAGCCGACAGTGAATGAGAATGGACAAAGCGGTCTACCTACGCAACAGTAATTTCCCATTAGCGCTGAAAAGGTTACTGCGAGTACTTTTTGTTTGTTATATAGACGTTAAGCTGGCTCGATAGATAACTCCGCTTCAAAACACCAATAACGTTTTGAACGAAGTATGACACATTACTGTTGAGTTGGTATACCAGTCAAAGAATTGCATTATTATTCTATTTACAAAACAACGTGCTGCATGCAATAACTTCTCCAACGGTGTATGATAAATTACTATTGTGTAGGTAGACTTGCTTACAATATCATGACACTTGCACCTATAAACCCTTATAATTATATTATGATTATAATATCCAGTCCCAAAACTTGCCGTCGGCTCGTAAAATATAAGAAATCACATCTAAAACTAACCAAATACACCAAGACGATAGCTAAATAGGTATCGAGCATTCAATATCGTCGAGACGATGGTAAATGACAACTTTTTTAATTACATGAAACTCAAATCGTCAATTTGATATCGTTTGAACGATAACGTTTTGTATTCTTACGTGACGAGAGCCCTGAGCAGTAGAATTGAAGTTAGGATTTGTAACAGCAAAAAACAGCCAATTTAAAAAAATATTATTTTATTTTTAAAAATTAATTTTTACTATAGTCGGCCTAATTTTTGCTGTTAAAAAATCCTAACTTTATTTCTACCGATCAGATTTTTAAGATTAAGATCTCAAAATTTAGATTACAAATGTGGCTAAATTTGTTTATGAAAATTATTGGGGAGGGCACAAATTTCATACTAAAAGGGTGTGTAAGTGTCCCGTTAACTTTATATTTACTTATATTATATTTTAAAATTCAAAATTTGAGAAACAAATTTTAAATTTCAAAAAACATATTTAAAATTATTATAGGTGTAATCTTTCCCTACAAATATGTAATTAATTTTATATTTGTTAATCTAACAGGGAAAAAAGTAGGGACAGTTTAATAAAATCAATCGACCCTTTACTTTATAATATTGAAAACTTTGTCGTAGCCTATATTGTACGTTTTTTGACTAACATGAACTCTTAATATACAAAAATGTAGGAAGTTAAATGTTCTATAAAAAGTTTGTTAACCTTTAGTTTCACAGTGCAAGTTTAAACTCCAATTTTGGTTTAAATTTCAGATCAACAATTTATTCGAACTGAACTGAGTTCAATTTTTAGTTAAAGTTAACCGAGATCATTCTGCCGTTTAAACCTAAGTTCAACGTTTGGGACCACTATACACAATACATTATGGAATTTATTTACTTATTTTTCATAACCAATTCCATTAGTAAATCCATGTCTGCTGTTAAAGTTGTTATTTATTCTTTTTTTTGCACAATTATTGGTTTATTTTCCAATTTTTTTTTAATTTTGTTCGTGTCACTTAAAAAAATGTTTGACAAATTATCAATAACCCAACAAAAATTGTTACTATTTTGCGTGTTCTTTGCTTCCGAAAGAGAAAGAATAGACAAGGAAAACTACGTACTGTTTGCAATACGTCACTTGGCGAAGCAAAAACGTACAATGCTGCCAACTCTTTTTCATAAAATTTAATTAAACGAAGTTCAACTCATCTGAAGATCTGATTTCACTGTGAAACCGGACTAGTCAAACCAAAAATTTAACCTCAGTTTAAGGTTCAGCTGATCTTACATTTAAACTCCCACTGTGAAACTGGGGTAATTGTTTTTAAATTCTGATAGACATTAGATGAGATAAATTTTAAAAAACATTTTTTAAATCGAAAGTTTGACAGTTTTAAAAATTATTTTAGATACAAATTTTGGAGAACCCCCTAATCTGCAAAAATTATTTAAAGTAACTACTCTACGACTGAAAGCGGTCTAGAGTAAACACTTCTTAACTACTTTTTTCAAATGGTGGACGACGCAAAGATTTTTTTTTTTTTGTTCGAATTTGGTGGTTTTAGAATACCCAAGAGGTACTCTTCTCCTTCCCTATTTTTATACATATGTATATATTTTTGCTAATTTATTTGGACTAAAGTAAAAAGTCGGTAATACAAGCGTGTAAAAGGTAGCATAATGTTCAAATTTTTTGAAAAAAAAAAAGTTGCCGTTTAAAAGATACATGCAAAAAACCTGTATTTTCGACATTTGACGCTATTGAAGTAGCGATATCTTGTGAGTTATGACTTCTATGTCATAATCTTTTAAGATAGAATATTATGCTCCACAAATTGAGCGTAAGTTTTATTTCGACAATTTCGTCATCTAAGAGTAAAACGCATACAAATGTTTCTCAAGCCATTTTTTTATGTCAGTGATCACCGCCTTGTTGAAAAATTATCTCTTCGTATCTTATCCACTTGTGTTTCTCAATTTTCGTTTTCAATATTCGTTTTTCAATCAGGATAGAATCATATTAAAAAAAAACTTCATAATACAAAATATTAGATAAATCCTACAATTTGTCTGTTTTAGTATTACATTTTTCCATAAATGTAACATCTGTTATTACAAAACATCTCTACTCGTAAATGACATCAAATGGATATCTATTATTAATAGGTTATGTTTAATTTGTGTTCTTTTTTTTCTTAAATAAACTTCAGGTATGTCCATCAGCTCACTTTTATCTTTAAACAAAGACAGACTTTTCTTGATGAGGTACTAAAACTCTATCGTATACTCTCACTCTGTGGGACTTTCAACGCATATGAGGGTGTTTAAATGATTAACGACCATTTAAATCATTATTTATACCAACAATAATTTCATTCTGCCGATAGATATATTACAATCATACCTTTTAACCTATACAGATATACAGACCAACAACAACAACCCTTGAATATTTCTGCGTGCACTTTAACAAGCTAAGGATTTATTATTATTAGTTTGTTGTTTTCAAATTACCAATGTTTGTTTTTCATGCCTGGTTTTCTTGATGGGCTGTTAAATTAGCCAGAGGGTCCACTCTCGCACCCATACAAACACACAAACATAAACTCTACACTGATCATGATATTGTGCCACACAGGTATCTCTGTATCTTTTTTACAAAAATATATCATGCCTCAGGGGCTGTAGGTATACACAAAGATGGTTTTTATGTTGCAATGATTATGATAGGGTCGTTCGAAGGGCTATTTTGTACCTTGGAAAGTCATATAATTATTATCCGAAAATATTAATGAATTATTTGGAAACACACAAAAGCAGCTGACGTGCGCGCCTCCACAGTAATAAAACAACAAAAACGTATCTTCTTTTAGGTTGATTTCAGGTATTTTCACATTTAATGTGGCGCCAGAGCATTTCTCCTTGCCCAGGCCATCAGCGCTTTTCGAAGGAGAACAAAAAAAAAACCGAGACATCTACGCAAATTAGTATGCAATCAGTTGATTGATTCGAAAAGGAAAATATTATGAATTTGTATCTTGTGTACATTTTGTCATTTACTTTATGATCACGCACTTCATTTTGTGTGTTGTTGTTGTTTTTCATTTGATAAGGGATACCAAATTTTTGTAAATGGACAAATTAGATGGCGCTAACTGCGTTCGTCACGACTTGGCTTTTACCCACGTTTCATCTAGGTATCTACATTTATTTATGGTAGGTACCGAAATATCAGTGCAGAGCACGATCATAATCTCTGCTAGCTATTACCACCGAAATAATAATAATAAAATACAAAAAATGGAAAAAAAAAACTTGTGGCATTTCTGGGGAAAACAATCCAAAAGCCATAGAATTAGAGGTACCCTCCCTCACAACAAATATTGTGTGTGCCCGCGATCAATGGGAATTGTGTGACAATAATGGTTAATAAGCCGCTGAGCATCATCAAAACCAGAAAAGGCATTCTTCTTTTTGTATTCTCGACTGTTCCTCTCATCATCGCCCCTCGCCAGAGACAATATAGGTACTCTTAAGCTTTGAAAGATCTAAAGCCCCGCTTCGTCGTATTATTTGGGACAGAATAGAGAGATATACTCCTAATGCGAGTGTTTGTGCTAGAAAACAACTCTTGCGAATGACAGTAATCCCTCTATATGGCCATCATCATCATGTATTTCGAGGGACGAGTAGGGAGCCTCTCACTTCAAAGATGATGACGATGGTCGGATAAAGATCATTTCAACACGACACAGTCGAGTAATGGCCAATAATTTGGAATTTTCATATTCACTTTGATTTGTCAAGACGACACCGACCCGATCAATCGCTAGGACCGTGCGAGCGAACAAACGCTTAGCAACGCAACGTCGCTAATTCTATGGCGAACAAAACCTTTGAAATTTGAAAAGTTGTGTGTGGGACTTTGTTGGGGTCTGACGGCTCTAGCGGCTGCTGCATGGTCAGGTGACAGGATTAGTTGATTCTTATGGTAATCGAAATTAATTAAAAAAGTTTGTCTTTCTCCTTGCGACTGTGATGGGACAATCGATTTATTTTATTAACATATACAAACAGGACCAAAAACACGCATTCGATGTGAGAACCACAACCAACCTACCTCTTTCTGTTGACAACAACAAAAAACAGATTAATTTAACCAAACCAAAGAGTTTTGTCATCAAAGCAAACAAGTTTAATCTATACCTATACCTATAATGCAATTGGGTGGTAATCTGTTCCAAGAGTTTTGTGACCAATTAAGCAATTATCTTCACTAAGAGATTATTATAGGCTAGGCAATGTATAAAGGTAGAAGAGTTGGGTGGGCGACTTGTGGCTGGTGATGGCAGAAGTTTATCAATTGCATTTCCTTCATTAATTTTACATACTACGGGTTTTTGAACTTAATTATACAAAAATTAACTTAGTCCGTCCTAAATGGAAAATCGATTTGCTAAGCTTTTGTAAATGTGACTATTTGTCACTTTGAAAGGAAAGACTGAAGTGATTTGCTCTGTGTTTTAAATGCACAAAAAGTTTGTCTTTAGATTGGATATGGATATAGTAGTTACGGATATTTGATAGGATTAGCAGGGATTTTAATATTTTTTTTGTTAAATTAACAGGGTTTCAAACAATAAGGTTTTAAAAATTTACCATCATAGTGTGTATGCTCCAATCTTATTAAAGCTTAAGAAGTTGAACCTTTGATGTTTATCAAATTGATAAATATGCACATTTCGTGTGAAAGAAGATTAACAAAGTTTTCAAAAATCACTCAGTTCGAAAAATGAAAACGAATCTTAAGTTTCAAAACATTGCCACATTCTCATCTTTTGGTACCCATTTGCTACAAAGAAATGAACCTGTTGCATGAAATGTAAAAAATTACAAGTTTGCAAATTTGTTGATTGCAAACTTTTCCCAAAAGAAATTTATTTAACTGCTTTTTCGCTACGACCAAAAGACATTGACTCAATCGCTATTCTGCTCCGACCATTAGGTAGAAATTGACATAAATCGGTTTAAAAATCAAAAGGATTCAAAAAATGAGGAAGTGCTGACCTGGTAGGGGAATTTTATGGCAAATTTTAAATTCATATAATTCATATATTCAATAAAATAGAAAATACAGCTTGTTTCAAATAAATGACGAATATTCCGATTAAAATTTTTCTGGGAATGTTTCCTTCCTTAGAAAATTTGAAACCTGAAAGTTTTCTCTGGAATTAATTGCCATCATCGGGGCTAAATTAATTGGGCTGTAAAAAGTCAAAATTTGAGCTTACAAAATGTATTGTACAAATACTGGCTCTTTTCAAACGAAGGGAACATTCCCAGGGAACACATTCACGCTGTGTAAAAGCAAGAGCTAAATCGACGGAAAAACCATGTAACAGCAGTTTACTCAAGCTTGAATTGTAATAATATGTCTGACTAACTGATTTGTGGAATTTTTCGAATTTGAAAAAAATTCTGTGCATTGTGTTCAATTTTTGTTCACAAGAAAGCAAACTTACCTTATCAATTGATGCTGAATGTCATATTATAAACCCAAATACATTTCTTCTCCTTCTTCTTGTCCTTGCTTGCTCCCACAAGTTTTTAACGATCATCTTAATGTGACACTCTCGAATTTGATGTCTTTCATAAAATCTCATATCTACTAAATAATCTTCAAGCATACATATAAGTTAAAATATTGGCAGGTTAGGTTTAACGTCAAGTAATATGCCTACGCCAATCCCGTTTAACCTAAAAAAAAGATACTTGACTTTTCTGCTTAACTAGCAAAATGTTCCTTGTTTAATTTCTTGTATACAGGGTGTCCCGTAAAGGATAGTCCAAACTGAATATGGTGATAGACCAGGTCATGACCTTTCAGAATTTGGTAACTTGTTCATAACGAATCATAACGGTTTTCAAGTAACGGCTATTTTTCGAAATTTAAAAAAAAAAACTTTACTTTGAACCAGTTTTTTGCTCACCATGTCCATATTTGACTTTTGTTTTTAACAATTTTTACACTTAAACTTTGGCTAATAGTTTGCTGTATTAAAAAAATGTTCCTTTACATCACCATTTGCCTACAAACTAAAAGATAAACTTGAACTTTGACCAAACTTAATTTTTGACATCAATCTTCTTAGGAGCTCCATGAATAAAATTCGTATGACACAATACAGGTTTTATCTTCCAAAAATATCCCGTTTTTCTGTAGTTTTTAAAAAAGATATAAAACTTGCTAAAGCGGTAATCAGATAGAAAGTTATAACCGTTTGAACCCAATAAAACAGTTTAAAAATAAAACAAAAATAAAACATTTTTGTTCAAGTATACGATAAAATTAAAATATCTTTTCAAATACAACTCCGACAAAGCTGAATTTTGTTGGAGAGCTTCATTTTGATGTTTTACGCATTTGCAAATAAAAACCTTAAATTTGGGCAAGGACTTTCTATTTTGTAGGGTGAAAGGGGAAAAGTCCAGTCTTTTTAAAGATTTCTCGAAAACCATTAGATTTCTCGACACCTGTATTGTGTCATCCGAATTTTTTCATGGAGCTCTTAAGAAGATTGAGGTCAAAAATTAAGTTTGGTCAAAGTTAAAAAAACAAAAGTCAATTATGGACAGGGTAAGCAAAAAACTGGTTCAAAGTAAATTTTTTTTTTTAATTTCGAAAAATTGCCGTTACTCGAAAACCGTTATGATTCGGTATAAACAAGTTACCAAATTCTGAAAGGTCATGACCTGGCCTATCACCATATTCAGTTTGGACCATCCTTTACGGGACACCCTGTATATCAACCCTGGCGTTGCGTATTGCTCTTGTCAGCTCATCATCTTTGCAAAAATACTTGACGCCATGTTTTTTTTTTTTAATCTCCCTACTGTCATCCAACGCATGATGAAGTGTGTGATATTCAACACAATATTATTCATTAGTTGAGTTTCTTCTTCTTCGTATGCCAAATTAAAATGGTGGATAAGACACAAAACAACAACAACAACAACACAAATTTGCTTATATGCAAAATATTGTCACACGCAATGAAATCAGATTTGCAAATCGGTACCTATACAAAATGTATACATATCTACCTCCTAAAAAAAAAAGAAAAAGAAATTGAGTTGACATAAAAAAAAACAATGCAGTGACAGTGATGGTGTGACAGACATCTTGGAAGAGATGCAGCAATAATATCCATACGGTATTTCGCTGCGTGAGTGGGCACAGCTAAGTGCGACAGAAAGAGTGCATTAAATGACAAGTAGGTAATGCGAATATATACATAAATATAATATGAAGTTTATGTGGACGTATGTAGAAGTACAGATATACCTTTACATTAAGTCGAGTATAGAAATACCGGGTAATATGCAAATGGCAACGATTTTCTGCCTGCGTTTTTTTTAATTTTTTTTTTCTGACAGATTCAAAAACGCTCTTCATACGCAGTGACAGGGCAACAAGGCGAGAGTTGTTTCTCAAGGGTTGTCGTTGTTGCCGCCGTCGCTGGTGTCAAGTTACACTTGATAGTGCAACGGAGGAAGAGACAAAACAAGGCAGGAATATGGAATAGGTGGGTATACTCGTAGGTAGCAGCAACTTACTTGGCAGTGCTTTAAAGCGCCACCACCACACATCACCGCACCGACACACACTCAGCGTTGCAAAACGACCATCTTGGCTCTACTTTGAGAGGAGGCAGTGCCGTCATTGACATCTTCTTACGTCCGTCGTCGAATTTATCGTCATACCTACTCGTTCATAGTTGACGTCGTTGTTTTCTTCTTTGGTTGTCGTCGTCGTGCATTTTCAAGACAAAATGGCTTCTTTCAAAAAATATTCAGAGAAAAAATAAAAAAAACGAACAAAAAACATACCCAAAAGGCAGAGTGCGATAATTAACACACGAATAAAAATGCAAATACCTCTACCTAAGAAAAAGGAATAATACAACAAAAACAACAAAAAGTAAAAGAGGGGAGCATCGAGAGGGCAACAGGGACACCATATCACCACATAAGTATATTATTATACTGTATGAGTTTTGAGTGTGCATTGTGCAGTGCAGCAAGGAAAAACAACAAACATGGATGCTGAACCATCACACTAGGCCTTTTTTCGCGCATTCAATAGCTATAACCATAACTCGAGCGAAAAACACGAAACAAAAGGCAAGGAAAGCAGAAACCTGCAGCAGCAAACAAACAAAAAGGAGCAAACAAGAAAACGCATACTAATTAAGTTTTATACTAAGCAAGCCAGCCAGCCACACCCTCTTCAAGCTTAATCACAATATAGACGCAGTCTGACAATGCATATTTATGGCACTTTTTTAAACCTACTTACTCCATCCGCACACCACCTTCATGCTTCAATTAAATTAAATCAAAATAAAAATAAAAATAGAAAATAGCCACAAGGATTTACTTCCCGCCACGGCGAGATTATAAAAATATTCACAATCTCATTAGCCAGGGCCTGGGAATAAAAATAGTCCACTCTACCTTACCTAACTCCCGCTACACCATAATAGAACAAAACAAAGATGAAGACACTTCAAATCGACAGATACAATTGTATATCTCGCCAAAAAGCAAACAATCTCATTCAAATGTTGTTTGTTGTTGGAGGAGGGGGGGGGGATAAGTGGCTAGGTAAAGAACTACCCTTATTAAAGAATCTCACAGCTCTTTGGTGTTGTTGTTTTTGTTGTGTATAATTTTTGAAAGCAGTTTTGAATGACTTTAAACTGTTATTGTTGTTGGATAATGTTGATGATGGCGTATGGCACAAGGAATCAGAGGCGACACGACGACAGTTAGCAACAATTTATAAACGTATTCAAAAACTTTATTGTTGTTATAATTGCATGCCTTTGGGGGCATTAAACATTCTCTTTTTCTATTTTGAATATTGTTACTATACCCTTTTTATGAATGGAATTGCCTTACCACCATCACAGCACATACTCACAAACACCAGCCCAGAAAATAAAGTAATAAAATGAAGTGAATATTGTATTGAAATAAGAGGCCAAAAATACAGACTGTTTTTCAAGCTACTCTTTACCTAACCAATTTTTCAAATTTTTCGACAGTTCCACTGAAAACAAAAATTTGATACACAAAAGTCACCGTTAGATTAGCTAATTGGATTTTAAAAAGCGTTTTCCTTTGAAATTCCAGAGTAAAAAAAAGTAAAATATGGCCAAAAGAAGTTGTGGAATGCATTCGTTTTTTTTTTAATTTTGCGAGAGTTAAATTCACATTCCACAAATTTCATTAGTAATCGATTGATTGACAGAAGATGTTAAACTTTTACTCATTGCGTCAGTTTTTTTTTTCATTTTACTCATACCTGTTTTCATGCACAAAAATTGAAAATTTCACCATAGTTAATATTTGTGGAACGAACGCATTCATTGTTTGGAAATGCAATATTTTTTTCAATCACGAAATGTGCCGGCTGAGTACTTAAGTGCCCCATATACAAAAAAATTATTTCTCAGAAAACGAATTTTAAGGTTTGAAAAATAATTTCGTTTTTTTTAGTAAAAAAAATCAACATTTTTGGCATTATTAATTTTTATAATTTTACTTTAAGTGATAAAAACATAAAACAAAAAGTAATATTAATTTAGTGCCTATGCCTTCCTTTATACCAGATTGGATTATTTTTAAGTCGATAAGAAACGTATGAAAATGATAAAGCATTTTAACACTTAGTTATGAAAAATACTGAACATGAACTTTGGGCCATAAAATTTCCTAGAAAAGTACATGCAATTTAATTCAGAATTCGTTTTAAAAATACTTGCAACATTCGTAGGAGTAAGTTTTAGTATTTTTTCACTGTTTTTTTTTTTAATTAAATTTCTTTTTTACCTTTTTTATTGCATTAAAACAAAAACAGAGTTTTTGGGTTTTAAATTAAGGATTTTATATTATTTATTTGCTCGGCGAAAATCTTACTTCTATTTATACTTTTCCAGTACTGCACTTTTGTCCTTGGATATAGAGCACATAAGCACCAAAAATCTCACTTTTTTTATTATATTGTGAGTACTTAAATGCTCTGTAGTAGCCCGTAGCGTAATGGTTAGTGCCCAGCCTAAAAAACTAAAAAGTTTTTTTTCAGGGCTACTGCCTCTTGCGAGGAATTGACAAATCCTCCAAGAGTATCACTTGTCACGAATAAGTGCTTCTCGTCTAGCCGTTCGGATTCGGCATAAAATTGTAGGTCCCTTCCATTCCTGTCGAAAGGCGCACACAGGAATGGTTGCGAGTTGTTAGTCACTAGGCCCTGGTTCTTCATGAGCCGATGTGCCACCCAATTTATTTTTTTTTACTTAAATGCTCTACATCCCATCTCCCGCGGTTATGGGGCAATTAAGCATTAAGCGTTTGTTTTTCAAACTTTCCTACAAAAATTGTCTCACCTAGTACAAATTTTGGATAAACGGCAAATAAGCATGGAAATTCGCAAATTTGTGGTTTATAGAGCAAAAGTGCTTTCGGTAACTTCGTTAATAATTGAGATAGAGCAACGGGGATAACGCCAAACGATAGAGAATATTCAAATTAGTATAACTGCATCTTTAACTCAGTCTCCCGAAAAAGTGGACTGTGGGGCACTTAAGTATTCGGTCGGCGATATGCATAATGAAAGATAATCTTATAGTTAAGCAGAGAACACAGTTTTATCGAAAATAAAAACGCTGTTGGATAATTGTTCAACATCTATCCCATGTGGTCCCACGTGTTTTTCGCTCTAAAATATCAATATATGATGTCTTAAGTTTTGTGGAACGCATTCATTATTCACTTCACGAGACATAAAAACTGTATTCGCTTTTTCCCATGCGTTTTTTTTTTGCTTTAAAACTTTAAAATAATATCATTTAAGGTTAGTGGGTTGCATTCATTTTAACTTAACTGACTTTTTAGTACGGGAATTTCGAAAAAAAGTTAACTTCACGAGATTTGAGAACTTTCATTTGTTTTTTACGTCCACTTGAGCCTAGGCTTTTGGGACTCATTCATTTTCCACTTCACAAGATGTAAGAAGCGAAATTAACAAACGAGACGTTAGAACTTCATTCGCTTTTCCCGTGTGGTTTTTTGTTCTAAAATATTAAAATAGAACCACTTAAGGTTTGTGGAACGCAGGTATTTTCCACTCAACCAGGATGTGAGAACAAAAATTTAAACAAACAAATAAATATTAGTGGAAGACATTGATTTTCACTTCATGAAATGTGAGAATTGCTTTCGCTTGAGTCCATATGCTTTTGTTCTAAAACATTAAATTGTTTCCTTTACACGAGACGTGAACACTGCATTCCACTTCAGTTTATTTTCACTATTAAATGTGCTATTAACACAAACACTTCAATTGACACAAACGCGTGTTATGAGTCTACATAATGGGAAACAGAAATATTTAAATATACATATTCATGTTACGTTTGTGACATTGATAGGTCTTTTTAAATCAACTGAGAAGAAATTCAGTTTGTATTTATTTGTAAAAATTACACAAAAAAGTACTCAGAGTCTATATAATGGGAAGTAGTTATAAAAATATACTTTTGTTACGTTATTGACACTGTTATCGCTTTATATTTAAATGAATAGCCCAAAAGCTCAGCTTTTTTTTTACACTACGTGCACTCAAGGGGTTTTTGATACCCTTAAAATGTTAAATTTAACACAGTGCGTATTTACTACTAAATTACCAAATTACACAAAAAAGTACTCTGACACTAGATAGTGTAAACAATTATTGACGGTCCTGAAATCAGACGACACTAAAATAACCTGCCTTACCTGCTAACCACACTGTACTTACCACCACCACTGTATCCACAGCACCACCTCCCAAAACCAAGTCGAAGCATATATGCCTTTCAAAACTGGTTGAAATGCTTGCGAAAAAAAAATATTCATACACTCGACACGGATAGACTGCATTAAGTTTATACCCTTTCTTACATATAAGCTTATTTACAGGTACCTTTACCTAACCCTTTCCGACTTATGAAATTACTTTTCCTTATAATACACCAAAGCGGATGGACGTTCAACGTCGTCGACGCTTTACTGGGTTTAATAATAGATTCATATTTATTCCTTTACTCCTAGCTGAACTGAACTGAGCTGCTGTAGAGAACGAGAAGTTTTCAATTCTTCCGGTTTTCTCATCCAAAGACCGACCTCATCCCATATTCCCCCATTTAAACTCCAAAAAGAACCCTTCTTCCGGGCCGGCGCTGCGCTGCTGTCGACAATTGCATTTAATTGGACATTTATTTCACTTTAAAGAATATTAAGACTTTTATTGCATATCAAATTCGGATTCTCAATTCAACAACCATTTTGTGTGCAAAACACCTTCCAGCAATACCTACTTGCCTTATTCATATCTAAGCTTGAGGTAGTTACACCACCTATATTCGCATTATCATTGGGCATGATGATGATGAGGGAAGGAATTTTGTATACTTAAACACTCGCTCGCTCGGTGGTCTGCTCTGACTATAAAAATTTTGAAAATTTCCAAAGTTTTTGCATTTTTAATAGAAAATTCTTTCAAGTGACATTTCTTGTCACCACTTCTGCACCGCAATTGACGTGTAAATAACACATACCAGAGCTGTCAACTTGGGGTTTTGTATATTTCGCTGCCAATTAAATCACAATTAGGATTGGGTGCAACAAGCAAATTCCGTTATACTTTAACGTCAACGTCTACTCCATAATGTTATGTGTAGCTTAAAGAGGGAATGTGACATATTGTCTAATATATATTTATTTATGTGTGCATAAATTTTTATTAGATTTATAACATTTTACAACTTGTGTGTCACAATTTTTACTGTTCTCGATAAAACAACCAAACATTAGCAGTGAGTGTGCTGTGTTTTGTGCTGTTAGCTGTAGCTCGTGTTGACATGATTTTAGCGTGTCAAATTGCTATTCACCGCTGAGAATTAATTGAACATGACAGCCAATGTTGTTATAGGAATATCATCTAAATTCACAAAAAAATATAAGTTTCACATGTATGTATAATAAAAAACATACAAACACACAGTTAGGCACAATATTCTACTAATATAAAAAAAAACCTTATAATGAATGTCATTAATGTGCGTTTTTTGTGGTTAAATGTAGTTTTTTGTGTCAAAGTTTAGACACACAAAGGTGGTAGCCACTTAAGCTTAATCATGTGTAAATGTCTTCAATAAATATAAATAACAAAGAATTAGGTACCTACAAAAATATCTACAACAGTCGAGTCGTGTGGGTGTGGTATAATAGTGTGTTGAATAAATTCTAATATGAATTCAAACCCACCACTTTGTTTTTTTTTTTTGTTTTGTTTATGGATCATTGGTTTTTGTGTTTGATAATTTAAATGTAAATTAACAAAATAGAATTGATATTTTTTGTTTCTCGTTTAAGAAGCAGAAGAATGTTTCGTTTATTTAACTAAATCTAAATAGTTTGGCATCAGCGACAGATGGATAGAATAAATGAATTTAAAATGTGTGATTAGAATGTCATTTAGTATATATGAAAGGTGGCTCAATAATTTAGTAGGTACCTAATTTTATCAATCGATATATTCAGCTTTAAATAAAAATAAACTTTAAGTAGGTATCTATGATTATTTGTTTTTACAAAATATGTCGCTGTTTGAGCTATTAGAGTTGAATTAAGACGGGACAAGTTGTAAATTACTGTTATGTTAATATACTTTATCAACAAATGCGGAAGCTGGAATTTTTTCAAAAAGTGAAAATCAGGGGTTAGGGGGTTACGAATGATCGACAAAAAAAGGTTGACTGGTCAAAATGTATCGACTTTTTTTAAATTTAAAATGGCACCAATTTTGGTTGACAAAAAAAATGTCGCTTAGTAGGGTCTAGGACGTATAGTTTGGCCGCAATGGGGTTTAAAGATGAAAGGTCCTTTTCCGTATCATGCGATACATCGATTGAAAGGTGGCACTCCCTAGACCTCGAATATGCAATTTTAATTCTCTAAGATGCTTTATAGTTTAGTCATAAATCACTTTTAAAGTTAAAAAAGGGGCCAACTTTTGTAGGGTATAGGACGTATAGTTTGGCCGCAAATGGGGTTAAAGATAAAAGTTCAGAGCCCCTGTTAAAAAAAAATTTAGTGGAGAAGGCTGGATTCAGATTCCTAGAGTGATAGTCTAAATCTCTTAAAAATACGCTAATTAGTTGCGAACAAATCAAATCGTATTGAAAAATGATGTAATTTTCTAGAAATTTAATCATTTAAATTTTCCTCAAAACAAATTGTGTTGAAAAACTATGTAATTTTCTAGAAATTTATTTTCATTTCGTTGTTGTTGCTTTTTTTTAAATAAAATTTAAACATTTATTTTATTGAATGCCTTCTGATCGGGTTTACGAACATAAACTGCGGCTACACTTCTCTCTGCTAAGCTGATAAACAATTAAATTAAAAAAATCACTGCAATTCACGTAAGAAAAAAAAACAAGGTACTTACAGCAAAACAGTAATTAATTTGTTTGGTGTTACGTGAAGCTTAAAGCATTGAAAAATTTTATCAAACAAAAATAAATTGATCGTTTAAGATTTTAAGCCTTTCTTGTTTTAAGAGACAGGCTTTCATTTACAGTAAATTATTTTTCATCTCTATATGAAAACACGAAGGCTTAGGCCCTCATTATGAATATCGAATCGAACGTTCGCTTAAAGTCGAACGATTTAGCGAATTTTACTTATCACGGTATTATCGTTAGCGAAGTTGCAGATTCGCTTCAGAAATCAATGCTGCCAACAGTTTTCATATGAATTTACACATGTTAAACGTCAAATTGCTAGACTTTTTATTTCTGTTTGTGAATTGTGATTATTTGTTTTAAAAAAAGAAAATAATATTCGAATGGATTATCACTCACATATTAATTTTGTATAAAATGGCTGGCTAAACTTTCCAATAAATTTAAAATAATTTTATTATTCGGTACTACTTGTATAATGTGTGTGTACAGTGAAGAATGCAAAAATAAAATTTCTTGTCCTGAAATGTTTCCAAAACGATGTGGTTAATTAGTGTTGTTTTAGTTTCAGCTCCCAGATTATTTGCATTTTGCAATTGTTTGACCAATTTCAATATCTATGCCGGTTCATAATTCTTCTTTTTCTAAGTTTATGTTCTATCTTCACATATACATAGGAAGGACGCATTTGTGTTTTTTTTTAATAGAAAAATAACATTTCCACATTCATGTTCATTATTCTTACAAAATAAGTGCGTGATTCCGTGTCCCTTCCTCAAATCAAATGGCTTTTTGCAAGTTAAGGAAATTGAGATCTCAAATTTATCTTCGAACAAAAGGACGTGAGCAGCCGAGTGAACATTTTTGTTTGCTCAGTATTTTTACAGTGAGACCTTTGAGATCCTGAACTTGCCTTACAAATCGACCATTTATTCGACGCGGGAGAACTACAAATTTGGAAATCGACTGCCATTTTTTTTTTTAAATACATATCAATTTATTTATTTTTAATTTTTGCCTAAAGTAAACAATAACAAATAATTAAAAGGTCTTTAACTTTTAATTCGATACTGTTGTCACAAAGAATTTTAGTTCGATAAGTTTTGACTCTTTTAGCGAACAGATTAGCGAAAGTTCGCTATTTGTAATACAGTGATAATCAAATTCGCTAAAGTTTTGACATTTGAAGCGAACTTAATTTTAGCGCATCGCTATTCTTAATACGAAATTAGCGAATTCGCAAAGTTTTAAGTTCGATTCGCTATTCATAATGAGGGCCTTAATTTGTTAAAATTAAATCTATTTTTTTTTCTCTAGTTCTACGAATCCCATACTGCACTTAACTCCTACTCTGATATTTTTTTGTTGATACCTATGAACTTTTTCTATAGCTTCCAATTATTTTAAGACTTTCACAGATCATTACGATATAGAAAGTTTATCCAAATCTTAACCCGCATAGGGTGGGTGGTGAAGGTACTAACTATAACAGTATCATTTAAACCAAATGAATATAAACCTTATGTCGAGAGGAGAACACCTTTAAGCATACGTAACGTAAGTAAGGAACTATATGATTGCAATAAATGTACCTAGCCAATGAAATAAAAACTAATGCGATATTGATAGAGCTGGGACTTGCTAATTAGGTATCATTAAAGCGTACATGTCATGGTTTCGTTTCTTTGCCTAAACATTGGCTATAATATGTGTGTTTTGCTATAAGACGCCAACAACTACGACGACGACTATGCGACGACAACGATGGACAGTAGCGATAACACAAAGCATCGATCGGTTGGCGGCAGCGGCGGTGGCGTGCGGCAGTGGCAAAGACGAATGAGCAGCAACCAGTATCGTTGTTATGTCGTGGTTTAGCCGCGACGCCGACGGTCGGCCCGGCCGTCCCGAATTCATGTCAAAGACCATTCATGTAATTGGATTGTTGCAAATCTCGCGAAAACAAAATGAGATGTGCTCACGGATAGCAAACATGCGCGCACGCGCACACACATACAAATACACAAAACAAACAAACATTAATCCTTCGAACGAAGATACATCGCTTCTCTTTAAGTGGCGCCCAACGTGATTCTTTCTCTCTCTTTGCATTGCGCTTTTGTGCTCCTGGGCGGTATATTGGATATTAAACCAAATCGCTTGCTATACTTACATCATTTACACAACATGTATTGGTATGTACCGCACAAATGACCCAGGAACCAGTTCGCATCATCCATACCATCGATCGCAGGCATCACCTTCGCCAGGTATGCATGCATACCAAATTTATATTATATGAATAAAATAAAAATTTCGCTTTGCTGAGTCGTCTTCTTCTTGGTCTTGGTCGTGGTCGTGGTCGTCGTCGTTGTCTGATGTCTGTCCAAAGCATCCGCGCACACAAACACAGCATCCACTGCGCGATATCATTCATTTCTCATATAAGATTTGTTCTCCTAGAATACCTCAAAGGGAATCCGATGAAGACCGCAGGCGCCATCGCCAGTGCTGTGGGTTTATTCTCTCTCCCTTTTGCTCTCGCGCGAGATGGCTTGGAAATTCAAATCTTAACTTTAAATCGCGGCGCGTATTTCCCTTCGTCATGGGCTTTGGTCGTCATCATCGCCGTTGTTGTCTTCGTCGCGTTTACTTATTCAAAAATCCACAGAAAGAAATGCGCGAAGAAGAAGTCCCTAAAACAAAGAAACGACGACTATGCGAATGCAAACCGATCTTGTGAACATCTTTAGAGCTTCGTCGCCAGCTCATAAGACAATATTGCCAGGGCACAGATACTTAGTTTAGTTTGTTGGTTTTGGATATTTGCTTCCTTCGTGGTCGTTGTCTAAAGACAGACTAACAAGGCCACCCTTTGAAATTTCCTTCTAGAATCTCTTTACCTACACATCATCATCGTCATCAGCATCAGTAGAATCAGCATCACAAGCAGTAGCAGTATCGAAGGTCCCAGAAGCTGACCGGCCAAAAGTGGAGGCCGCTGCTGGCTTGCATCATCTTCGTCATATATAAGAATAACAAATATCTGGGTACTGGTTTGTTTTTGTGATATGCGGTTGTTTGTTAGGACGAAGCTCCATACAACTTCTCACACTCTCCGTCTCCGCACTCCACTCTACCCAATCATGTCCTGGGCAGGTTTAGTCATTCCCTTCACGCTTTCACCCCCTCCTTCATTTTTGGAATGATTTTCGGAATTTTTCGTTTTATTTTCATTTATTTATTGGAAGAGACGACGACGAAGAAGAACGAACCCTTTTGGTTCCCCATTGGCAGGATACAAATTGGATTGCCAGATCCTTGTCAATAAATAGGAATACCAAATTTTTGTGCACAAAAATACAAAAAAAGGAGGCAAAAGCATAAGCAACTATCGAATTTGTGTGTATTTGAATGTGTAGAACTATATTTTTGGTACTCGTCGTCGTCTCCGTGTCGTCGGCGGCGTCGCGTCGGTATGAATCATCCAGTCGCTACCAATATTGCTTACACAATATAAGTTTGACTTTTAGATCAGAAGAAGGGTTTGTCTATGACGGAAACGAGGACTTGCACATGTTTTTTTTTTTTTTTTGTTGGGGTCCTGATTATTGAACACCGACGTTGGGGGAGGAGGAGGACTGCTTCTTTTTTTTCCTGCTGATTTTCTTTTTGAACATTTTGCTTGTATGGTTAGAGAATTGAACTACTCGTTCTTTGTATCTATTAAATTGTATCTCCCTAGATGGAGTTATTATATTTTTGCTGTTGTCGTCTGTAAGACACTAGGTACCCTCCTTCGACTTTATATTTGTGTATTCTTCGGTTATGCTCTAACTACCTTAATTCTTTTTTTTTTTTTTTTCTTACGTGAATTGCAGTGGGTTTTTTGTTTAAAATTGATTAATAAATTCAACAGAGGGAATGTCAAGGCTTCTACATACGTAATTATTCCATCAATTTTTTTTTTTGTTTATACAGGGGTAATCCAAGAGTCTGTGATTTTTTGTAAATTTTTCGATTTTTAAAGAAATGTTAAGAACATAATTGTTACTTATAAAATTCTAAATACAGAAGATTTTAACACATTTTACCGTAAGAGAAAAATCTGCCTAAATACCCCTCTTCTACTTATTGACCACTATTACGACCTTTTAACAAATTTAGCCTTTCTTTTAAAACATGAAAGTCCTAAATTCTGTAATGACCAAGGTCTTATTGGTTATTTTCTCATTTAAGTGTTTAGTGCTTCAAGCTTTCCAAACTACCAAACAAATGGCAACTTATACAAACAAATACACGGAGTACCAATGGGCAATCCACTTTCACCCACCATCGCCGACCTCGTTTTAGACTTTTTGTTGGAAGAATCGTTCAGCTCAATAAGTCCGCCAAAATTCATCACCAAATACATTGATGACGTATTTGCGATAATGGAAAACGGAGAGATTGAAAAAGTGTTTGAATGTTTTCATGCATTCAACCCCAAAATCCAATTTACAGTGGAGAACGAAGAAAATAGGACTATTGCATTTTTGGACGTGAAAATACACCGTGAGAGGAATCATCTTTCCTTTGACTGGCATCAAAAAGAGTCGGCATCCGGCAGAATTCCCAGTTTCCGTTCAAATCAAGTGAAACATATTATAGTTAATACAGCTTCTAACCTTGTTTATAAACTGTTTACAATCAGTGACAAAAAATTCCATCCCGCCAACAAAGAGAAAGTCACCAAGATTCTGATGGATAATAGATATCCACCAAACATGATCCGAGAGTTAATCGAACAACACCAAACTCATAACCAACAAATGAGAGAACAGACTTCTTTAAAAGTTTGGTTTACGTGCCCAAGCTTGCTGAAAGTTTTAAGAAAACCATCGCTAATAAAGCTAAAGATGTCAGCATTGCTTTTAAATCCAACCAAACACTGAACACTCTGTTCACAAAACTCACAAAGAAAAGTGACAAGGATCAATGCACAGACGTCGTATATAAGATCGATTGCCTAGGCAACGAAACAGAAAACTGTGGGCTTTGTTATATTGGCAC
Source organism: Melangyna quadrimaculata (assembly GCA_949320155.1). Taxonomy (NCBI): domain Eukaryota; kingdom Metazoa; phylum Arthropoda; class Insecta; order Diptera; family Syrphidae; genus Melangyna; species Melangyna quadrimaculata. The sequence goes on along the minus strand of OX439483.1, from coordinate 101,728,470 downwards.
AACAAAACAACTTTTTAAAAAAACAGAGGATCTCAAATCACAAATCGGATATCAAATCGAAAAGTTCCCAAAAAACAGCTCTGCCAGTCATAGTATAGAAAGAAACCATGCTCCAGATTTTAAAAATACACAAATACTTCAAACTGAAAAAACAAACATCGAAACGATACACTTTAGAAACATTGCACATCTTAAATAACAAAAATAATATGAACAGGAAGCAAGATACTCAATGGGGCGTATTCATAGTCCTTTTAGAACTGGGTCTAAGTTAAAAATAGCTTTGGTTGAATTTTTGGACTTCCAGTTGCGCAAACCGAGTGCTTGTTTGTGCCACCTGTTACGGGTTCTTCCTCTGCTGCGTACCCCAACGGAGTTGGATTCGAAGACTCGTCGGGCAGGTGCGTTGCTGTCCATACGCTCCACATGCCCCAGCCATCTCAGCCGCTTTATTTTGAGCTTTTAGACCAGGTCAACGTCGCTGTATAGCCCCTATGGTTCGTCGTTGAATCTTCTCCTCCACACTCCTTCGATACACACCGGACCGAAAATCCCACGAAGAATCTTCCTCTCGAAGCACCCTAGCAGATTTTTATCCGATTTTCTTCTTTTCTTCTTCTTCTGAGCCATAAAGCAGGACGGGGATGATTAGTCTTGTATAAAGTCTCCTTGGTTCTCTGAGAGAGGGCTTTTCTACTTTAATGCCTTCTTAGACCGAAGAAACAGCGGTTGGCAAGAGTAAAGGACCATTCACATGAGAGCGACCAACGAACGACAAATGAACAAACAAATGGGAATTCAAAAATTAACAAACCTTAATATTTCACAAAATGTAGTCAAAATGTGTAGAAATCGATTTAAGATTAATTTTAAAATTATAAAATCTGAATTTTTATTTGCTTAAATATGAGAAAATAAATTGGTCGTAACGAATTGCGGCTATTCGCGACGAACAAATTGTTTTCCTAAAATTCTCTTGTTTTAGCAATTGAAATGAAAACTTTATTATCTTGAAATAATCCTCAATTAATTTCTTCCATTTTGTCTAAATTTTGTAAAGAATTTAGGTTTATTAACGTTTTAAATCCCATTTGTTCATTCATTCGTCGGTCGTTGGTCGCTCTCATGTGTACAGTCTTTAATTCTTCGCTTGATCTCTGCACTGATGTCATTTTGCGATGTAATAGGTAGACAAAGTCCTTGACAACTTCGAAGTTATATCTCTCCATCGTGACATTCTGCTCGAGTCGAAGATGTTGAGATTCCTCTCTCGATGACAGCATATACTTCGTCTTGTCCTCATTAACCGCCAATCCGATTTTAGTCGCCTCCGATTCAATGCTCACCCCTGCCACAGCTCGCTTCGTTCTGCCGACAATGTCTATGTCATCCGCATACGCAAGCAATTGAACGGACTTTTGATAGATTGTACCGCTGGTGTCAACATGTGCGTTGCGTACAATGGCTTGAAGAACGATGTTGAATGGGTTGCATGATAACGCGTCGCCTTGCCACAATCCTTTCTCAACATCAAAGGAATCGGTGGTGTTCTTACCAATTTTGACGGAGCAGCGAGATTTCTACATCGTCATCCTGCACAGGCGGACGAGTTTGGCAGGGATGCCGAGACATGACATGGCTCTGTATAATTCGTCTCTTTTCACGCTATCATACGCGACTTTAAAATCGATAAAGAGGTGGAATTCCCGGAATTTTTCTTAAATCTGTCGGAGTGTGAACATTTGATCGACGCGACGGTTGACTTGCCTGGCCTAAAACCACACTGATAGGGGCCGATCAGATCGTTGACAAAAGGTTTTAGGTGGTCACACAGGATAGCCGACAAGATTTTATAAGCTACGTTTAGGAGACTAATTCCTCTGTAGTTGGTGCATTTCAGAACATCTCTCTTTTTATGGATGGGGCACACTATACCGAGGTTCTATTCATTGGGCATACTTTCATCCGACCAAATTTTGCAGATGAGCTGGTGTATGCTCCTAACCAATTCATCTCCCGCTGATTTAAATAGTTCGGCTTGTAAGCCATCCGCACCAGCAGCCTTGAACGACTTAAGTTTGGATATCGCCAGCCGCACTTCGGTTAGGTCGGGTGGACGGAACTCTTCGCCATCATCGTCCAAGTCTATCAATATTCTGCGACTATGAATATGCCCCAATGTATTTAATAGGTTTACTGTTCTCTAGTCTCTACATAACTACGATAAATTTACACGTACATATACAAAAATAATTTTCTTTTTCCTTATAAATTTTTCTTTTCTCTTTAAATTTTAAACAATTGTCTTGACTAAACTTCTAACTAAGAAGTGCTCATTAATTTTCTTCTTTTAAATATTTATTTAAATGTAAAAATTAAAAATAATTTTGTTGATAAAACTTGTATGTCTAAAATCATAATAACCAAATGTATACATACAAATGTTTTTTCTTATTTTTTTTTTATTGTTAAATAAAGTGCCCCTGAAGTAGACTGAAAACTCAGTCGAAACGTTGTGAAATCTAATGAATATCTTTCATTAATAAACTATTATGACCAAAAAAGCCGAAGAAGTAAAAACTTCAAATTTTAATTTTTTTTTACCAAACAAATCTTTTATTATTAGGTATGTTCCTTAACCTTGACCAAAACTCTGGTACTCGTGAAATAACTTCAGCCAACAAATAACTTGGTGGTAGAACACTTAAGTTGTTGAGTTCAATTGACCAAAACTGACAATTGTCAACAATGGTCTACAATTTTTGACAAAATCTTGTTAGTTTTAGCCAGAAGAGAGTGCTCACGAGAAGGTAAAACAATTTTCTTTGTGCAGAAATTTTTGGTGTGTCAAATTTCAGGTTGCGGTACGTGAATTTACTGTCATTATAGTCAAGTCCAGTTTTCGCCAACAAACCGTTTAACACTTTTTCGGCAGTTTTCCTTTGAGAGAATTTCCTCCCAACTCTTCAAAAATTTGTCAGAATGAAAATGATTGCCCAAAAATCTTGGTAACAAACCTATTTATTTCGAATAACCTTTTTTTTTTGTATAATTAATTATCAAAGGTAATCGATAAATTGCGTATTACCACAAAAGGAGGTATAGAAAAAAAAAACATTTAAGTGCTTTTTGGTGAAAGTTCGAACTAAATATTCTAAAAGTATCAGAATATAGTTGGTCTCCTATGCCTCAATCCACAAAGTGTCAACATCCACCCAATAATACATTAATTTGTCTGTGATTTCCAAAACGCACCGAAATGCTTACAAAAAACACAGTTATATTCAAAACAACAGGAACAAAATTGAAAAAGGCTGATTTTTGGTATACACGTTGGTCGCTGGTATTGAGGTTACTTATAATCTGAAAAAAACACCCAAGTTTCCGATGACCACGTCCGTTATAAGGAAGGGATCAAACAAATAGGTTTTTCCAAATATCTCAAAAACGGTTACTTTTAGAAAAAAGTATTGTTCTACAAACAAGTAGCTGAGTTAATTGTCTATAAAAACTGTTGCGTGAAATTTGCTTGTAACATTAGCCAGTAATAAGTTATAGCACTTCAAAGTTCTACAGTATGCCATTTGTGTATTTGTACATATTTCTATAAGAAATCCAAGGAAGGAATTAAAATAAACTGGCTAAATTGTCGGGTTCTTATATTTAAAAAAGTTTTCTTTATCCATTAAATAACCGGTAAACCTTATATAAGGTGTAATAGTCGCCAATATGAGTTTCTAGCAAATCTCTTAAAAAAGCGAGCGAGTATTCCAATAGTAATTGCCAAGTTCTGATACCAGCATAGTACGCCATAAAATAAAAACGGTATTATTCGAAATAAGCCGATAAATGCAAGTCCTTAATCGTCCCTTATCGATTGTCTACATTCACATTTTTGTCGCTGCTCCGGTGCTTGCTTTTTTGAGGCATTCGAAATTTCTGTGAGGTATCTTGCAGACCATGTTTTCCACTTTTGACTACAAACGATAATACAATGGACTCAAGTCTGGGGTTGCGGATGGCCAATCTTCTTCTGTTATAAAACCAGGTATATTGTGTCTAGACCACTCCTGTCTGGTTTTGGCTTTGTCTGCAGGAGCAGAGTCGTAAATTTATGGGTCCCCATTGAAAAGGGTATTGCTAAAACCCTTCACCACAACCCCTAACACATCTACCTTGTAGGACTTTGCACCCGTTTTCACAACCTTTTCACAATAATGAAGGCATGTGACACCTTTTTGTGAGACTCCCCACCAAACCGTTACTGAGGCCGGATAATGGCCACGTTGAACCCTTGAATCTACTTTCGGGGCTTGATGTGATGATGTCGCAAAAATTTTATCATTTTGCTTGTTATGTACTTCTTTAACTGTAAAAATCTACTCAACTGAAAACAGCCTATTTTTGTTTTCTGCCGAGGATTTAAAAAATGACCCGTTGAGCGTCGATAGGCGTTCATATGCAGATCATCCCTAGTCAGTCCAGAAATAGATCTGGTAGATTCGAATTCGTTCACGCACAGCTTTATTAACGCACTCGTACGGGCGGCTATTATAGCGATTCTATTTTCTTCGACGCCCCACTCCATGTCAACAGAACATAAATTGAAAACAAATTTGACATTTATTCATTGCTTATCAATACATATGTTTAGAGAAATAAGTCAACGGTTTTATTTCAAATGGGTGTTACGAGCAACGCCTGCTTGGAGTTTTGCATCAGAACTTATGGCAGGATTCGGTACGTATACCCTTCCCTTGGTAGCGAGTAAGATTTTTAGTAGAGTGGGACAATATTTTTTATATGAACATTATTTTATTTTATATGGTTCAATTCCATTTAAAATAGATACAATAGATCAAGGAAGAACAAAGTTGACATTCTTTTGATAGGCTCTTTATTTAAAAATATTTTTTTCCTCAACAATTCTATCGCAGCTACAAAACCTGTATGAATTTCATTGAAATCGGTCTGAGAACAACGACGTTAACTTTTATTAATTTAATAATTATAAACATTTAAATTCAAACTGCAATGCTTTTTCACGCTCAACCGAACTGAGTCTGTTACGGAAGTCGACATTTATTTTGTATGACATTTATTTTTTATTTATCCCCTACTAAGAACATGTTATGTACCTTCTATTCCTTCAAACTAGTGCGGCGCATTTCATTTAAAAGACCTGAGGTCTTACAGGCATATAGTTAAATTGTTATTATTATAATTATTATTATTATAAAAATTAAATCCATTCCCACATTAAATAAAATCAAAAACCGAACAAATCTTTCAAAACTCCAAATTAATATTCAGAAAATATTAGAAAGCAGAATCCAGAAGTTAGTTTTAATTCTGTACAACAAATAAGGCTTATCCCAAAAACAATTAATGTATAAGGATTCAATTAGTAGATAGAATGTCCTTTAACAATCATTACCTTTTACTTATCAAGCGTAATCAGGTAATCACATTACGACACATCAATTTCTCTAAAAACACACCCATCATTAACTAACATGCCTACCCTCAGCACAAATCAACCTACATCTAAACACACTTGCTAATGGCCAATGATTAAGCAAGTTATTGGTATTGAAAATCTATAAAAAGCAAAAAAAAAAAAAAGATAAACAGTTTGGGGACATTATATCCTTGTGATTGCTCGTCATCAAAGGACATAGAGTTTGATAGGACGACTAAGAGCGACGGTATCTTTAATTACAGATGCTTAAACTTTTACGGGTGCGTCAGGTAAAAATGTAAGCCCATTAGTCACTATGGCTATCGATTGTCGCTTATCAGTTTGTTTTTTTTGTTTACGACTTTCCAGAGAATACTAGCCAGACAATGTGCCACCCAAAAATCAAAGAAACAAAACCAAAACCAAAAACGAACAACAACAAGTTGTCAACAATATGACAATATAATGATTCACAGCTACGCATACTAATTATGTGAATTTCGAAGAACTGATAACTGGACTCCAATTAAACATAAAACACTGAAAACGACAAATTAATTCGCCTAATGAAGACGACCGACCGACGGACGGAAGGTACAATATAGGGGCATAGGAATGTATAGGTTCACAAAATTGAAACGACGGATTTCCGTACCCAAAACACCGGATGTGCACCGTCAAAGAAATCAAACACAAAAAATTAATTCCTCATAATCAATCTTTAATCTTTTGCCCATTATATTAGCTGCCTAATTGAATGACTTACGTGCGTCAATAAACCTATAGCTAATATGCATTTTTTTGGGTTTGATTAAAACGACGCCTGTGTGGTCAAGAGACGTCGGCGATTCCCGCACCCCCCCAGTGATCATATAGTCAGTCTCGCCATGATCATCTTTGTCGTTTCGTTCGAGATACTTTATCCAAAATCGTCATAAAAACCACTCGGATTTAGAGCGTGAGAATCGAATTGGAATAAACCTAATCTCGCTAATGATGGGTTTCTCAGGTAGATTTATTTTTGAATTTGGATTTTTATTATTTCTTTGGTTTAATTCGAGATATCCCCGTTAAACAAAAAAAGAAAAAAAAAAACAACGTTCCCCTTTTCCATCGAAAAAGGGGCACCCTGAGGCGTTTAAGAAATTAAAAAAAAAAAACAGAACAAAAAAAAAACATTCATAGCGAGTGGTAGACAAGATTTGACACAGCGTCAGCCGGCGGTGGTGCGGAGCTTCCCCCCCTCTAAGGCGACACGATAAAAACAAAGCGACGCGAGACAGTAAAACAAAAAGATTCAAATTTATTCGGTTATATTTTTTTATCGGTTATTGTTGTTTTTTTTTAATTTTAAGTTTCTTAATTAATACACTAAGCGTCGTTAATATTTCGGGTTTTATATATGTTTTCATAAATGGAGAATTTTAAAATTTGAGAAGACAATGGAAGCAAGTCGTGTTGTGTTACCTGCCTACCAACAATTAGTGTAACGTTTTTGATAATGGCTCTTTACAGGAATAATATGATACTTGAAGGGAGGAGTATGTCAAGGTCAGTTAAATCTGGAAAACATAAACTAATAATAGGAGCAGGTTAAAAAAGTTCATATAGATACTACTTGGTCTAAAGTTGGTACCAAAATCCATCCAGTTGGAAATAAAATTATTTTTGACATGATTTTAGTCAAATTTGATTACAATTTTTTTTTTGTTTCCTTACCTTTTATGAGTGTAGGTAAATACTTACTTATGAAATATTTTGTTACACCATTAAAGACGAGAGAACTAATATGCCGTGGCAAAATTGCCCTCCCAAACCTTTGTTTTTGAATTTATCTAAAAATTTGGGATCAAAAAGAAAAACAAGCTTGATTGTTGTGATAGTTAAAGTTTTTTTTATTTTCACTAACAATACACAAAAAGCGTACAAGTAAGAATTTTTTTCAAAACTCGTTTTCTAGCCCAAAATTTAGTGAACGTTGCCGATGCTTTTTATCAGTTTTTTTTTAAATTAAAATAGTTTGTTTTAACTGAAGTTCTTAAAAAAAATGTGCAAGGTATGAACAAAATTCAAAAATATCGGCATTTTTTAAGCAAACATTTCTATCTATTTCTAAATCTAAATCCAATAACGCTACGATGTTATCCTTAAATGGATTTTCACATTTTGTAACTTGACCCGTAGGAGCTTGAAGACGAACTGTTGGTTTATATGCCCAGAACATTTACGTGTTATTATGCTTGACAAATTGAGCTAACACGGCATTCATTTCGTTTATTTTATTCGAGGCTGTATATAAAAAATTAAATTAAAAATGCTATTTATTAGTTGAATGCTCGTTATTTACAAATTTTGATACATATTAAGGGTATTCATGCAACGTGCGTCGTAATTTTACAAATTGTGTAAAAGATAAGTTTACACAAAAGTTTGCATGAACGACCTTTTTATTAATTTGGTAAAATGATGTGTAATTTAATAAGCTCTTCGTTAAACGTCAATTATTAAATGTCAACATTTAGATTGCAAAGTTATTTTTAAATGGAGAACCTCTCCCCAACCAACGCGAAACCGAAGACGAATGTCTCGGAACGATACAAAAATGTAAGATACACGTTTTAGGGAAGAACTATAATAGTCACACGTTCACGGCATTGTTCGGACAAAATGAGCGAATGCAAGAAATCTTAAGGTGGGCCCATAATCTCGGTTTCTTCATTTTTTGTTAACTTTTGCTTGCGAAAGTGAAGAGTGCCCCTGATCGCAGCTCACAGAAATGAAACTGAAATTTGTTGAGGAAGGAACGAAAAAAAGAGAAAAAGAGTTAATTATGGCTCAGTTCTGATTTTGATTATTCGGAAAGCTACTTTTCATTGGCTTATGACATCTGCTTACGACGGTGTCCGACTATTTAGGATCTCCCAAACCAATACAAATCATGTGTTGACTACGAAGAAAACAACATGATAAGCTTTGTTTTCGGAGAGCATTTATAGTTCTACCTTAATTATTTACGCTTTGCTAATCGTTGAGTGAATGGAGACGTCCGAATTATTTTCTCTTGTATAAACTACGTTCTTATTAACAACTTTTATCGCCTTCCAACAGCACACGGTCAGAGTTTTTTGGAGTTCTCTGAAATATCATATATATCATATTTCTGAACACGCAAATTCGTTGGGGAATTTTAACCAATTTGTTTAAATCATTACCCATACAAATTTTGACAGTTCATTAACCAAATGGTAAACTTACATAAATAGTAAACTTATCTAGTGTTTTACATCGTTGCATAAATACACCTATTATGTCGCCATTCCTTTACAAAAGGCTTACTGCATTAATCCTTTTATTTTGTATCCTATTATTTGCATTTACGAAGTTCCGACGAAATTCCGTGTCGGAAAGTAAATGAGTTATTGTAAAGAATTTTTGACAGTTCCTTAACGTCTTCGTTAACATTTACAACGCTTGCAATGGTTTTACGACGTTGAATTTTAGTCTTTTCGCCACAAAATCTTATTGTACAATGTACATCGATTTTGTTAAACAATAGAACTGTCAAACCAGACTATAATAGGAACTCAGTTACACACATCATCTTTCAATAGGTTTAAAGGCTAATTACAAAACACCCCGTATAAGCGATTTTTTTTATAGCTCTTGTCAAAAACCTTATTCGTAGATCAAATCGTTAAGTAAAAAAGCAATTATACAAGTTCTTCACAAAAAAAAAAAACAAAAAACAATTACCCACCTAGACCACCATAATCATCCGATCCGCATCCGTCCAATCTTATAAGCATTTTAGCCCTTAAGATTTACACAGTCACATATGCATAAATGCATGACAAAAAAAAAGCCATTGTAATTCTGTATGGTTGTAATTATTTTATAATTACTATATACAGTAGATTTCTAAATTGCGAGCGCCCACTTAATGTGTTGAGTAGGTGGAATTTACAATAATTACACTGCACTGCTATAAAGACTCTGTTTTTGAATCAGGGCTCGCACTTTATTGTTTTCCGCGTGGTCTTTTGTATGCTCCACAGCTCAACTCAACTCAAAGTGTGTGTATACCTTAATTGATGGTTGATTGGCAGTAACGGTCCATAAGGGTTCTGAATGTGAAATTGTATATTTAGCCCGCACATCTCTCTGTTTTGGATTCGGATTTATAAAAGCACAACTCTTATTTTGATTCGATTCAATTGGTAGCCGGAATTATGACGATGATGATGATGGTATACCTAGTTCGATTCAAAGTGGTTCCACTAAATTGGCAATTTGGCAAGGGAAAAGTGAAACACAACGCAATCAAAAACCGTATGGCAGGGAATTACAACTTAAGTATGAACTTGAGTGGGAAAATTCATTTCGTTGAAGGTTAAAAGGCTAAACATCATCAAATCAGGTCTCTTTTCATTTCATTCATTTCATCGAATTAGTCTTCTGTTTATAGAAAGTAGAATTTCAAAGTTTATATTAAGTTAAAGTTTTTCAAAAAAAAAAAAAACATACACGTTTTGAAAAAAAACCTCCTATATAGCACATTTTTAAATCAAATTCTCCAATTTTTGTATTAAACATAAAAGGTGTCGGTTCTGTTATAAGATTTTTTTATAAGCCAAAATGAGAAAAAAGTTATAATTTAAGAAAATAAAATTTAAAAAAACTCATTTTCTGATGGCCTTTTTTCCACTTGAATTTCTTTCAAGTTTTGAGCATTTCACGCTCCTAAGCTAAATAATTGTTTTGACAATGTTTTCATATGAACTACCACACCTTTCATTCACAGAACCGACTTATGCTTGCACTTGAAAGCACTTTTTTCTCGAGGAGGTCCCCTATAGATGATGAGCAGGTAAGATTAAAAAACAAATCAGTACGTTTAATAAATTGATTAAGAAATTTTGTGATCTTTCGTATTAGAATAAAAACATTCAGTTTAAAATTGCTTTTCATAGCTTTTGGGCTACAAAAAACGTGGTGTTTCATTCGGGCGATTTTACGATGAAAAAGGCATTGTAAATATGCATTTTTTTTTTTTTTTAATAATTTCAGTTCCATCTTACATCGAATTTTTGTTATTTTTAAAACTAAAAAAAGATTTCTTAAATCAATAATTGAGAACTTCTCATTTGAATAATTTTTCTTTTTAAAAATTGCAAAATATTTTGTTCTGTTGTCGAGAATATTTAGATTCGAATTCTTATGGGGATTTTTCCTTGATGTTTAAGAGTGCCAGCAGTTTTAAATCAAGGGTGAACAAAGAAAGTAGTTTAGTTTGAAGATTGGTTAAGGTCACTCAGAGTCTTGCTAAAATAAAAAAAAATCTATTTTTTAGAGAATTGACGCTTTTACGCTTGAAAGAACAACATTATACCAGTGTTTGATGTAGATATCTCTTCAAAAAATCCATAAATTTGGTACCACCATATTTTTACCGGAAAAAGAGGGGCCACGCGACAAGACTGAGACGAGAATGCCTATGAGTCCTCTAAAGGCGCGACTGTTTATTTGAACCCAAATTCACCGAGAGTCCCGTCGGTCTCGGTTTTCTCTCAAAAAAGTCTTTTTAAAAATGCTAATAAATTGAAAATCCCAAAATTCGAAAATCTGAAAGTATTTATTTTTTAAAATTCGTTTATGATAATTTTTTTTTTTTTTTTTTTTTTTTTTGTGTAAAATGTGGAAAATACCCTAGATAATACACTCTAGAATTCGAAGAGCTTGCACAAAACTCTGGGGAATGGAGGTATAACCAAAATTAAGGCCCTTATTTCTTCAATAATTAGAAATAGTTTCTCTATATAAAATAGATTTGACAACCTCTTTTGCCATTCCAACCAATTTCCAATACAATAAATGCACGACAAGACGTAGAATACTGTCACTGCGTTGACACTTTTCTTTCGCCTCAATATCACCTGGGTTAACCTTCACCTAAATCAAAATGTTCGGCATTTCTTTGGGAATTCTTGAACGGTTGGGCCCCGAATTTTTGTTCTTTGAAGAGAATCAAAAAGAACGAACAAAATTGATCAAATATAAAGTAATTGTAGTAAAAGTCTCTAGGAAGTTTAGCCGTGGGTTTTCATATCGTGCGATAAATCGATTGAAAGGTGGCACTCCCTAGATCACGAATTTGCAATTTTTAAATCTCTACGGTCCTTAATTTAACCGAAAATCGCGGTAAAAGAGAAAAATATGTCGATTGGTTTTCATGCATCCCCAGGTCACGTTTCATGGGATAAAGGCGGCGGACAAACGTTACCCGGTTACGAAACAGACGAAACGTAGATTAGACCAAGACGAGACGGAGACTAGACTATAAACTTTGATTTTATCGCAAGAAAAGGGAGACTGAAAACGAGACGATACTTAATGATACGAGGCCGAGACGATTCCGACCGAAACGGGACTTTATAAATTGTCTTCTCGTCTCTTGGCCAGTCCATATTGTGAATGGCTAGTCGAAAAATTGAAATAACGAATTCGTTAATTTGCTATTAATAATTATTGAAGAAAATTAAATTGCCTTTTTAAATCAAGGGCTTAAAATATAATAAGATATAAAAATAAAATAAAAAACTTAAATTTTTAAAATATATATATAAAATAGATATGATTTTACAACAAAAAAATTAAATATCACGAACTTGCTCTTGAAGTTGAAGACTACAATGTAATACTTAAAACTAATAAGCATTTTAGAAATAAAGACGTTTTACTTTATTAATACAAAATTACATAAGTATGGGAAATAATAGACAAAAAAACTAAATTCTAGAAACAAATTTTGGGAAATATGTATGTGGTATGTTCGCTTCAGAAATACTTGTTGGTGAAATTTAAACAAAATTTTCAGACATTTACATGACAAACAAGACCAAAACAAAAAAAAGTTTATTTTTCAGAAAAAAAAGGCAGTCTTATTTCCGTTCACTGTTTTTTTTTTTACATATGCAGTTCCGTTACAATCATTTCAGACACGAAATTATTCAAAATTTGTCGAACATTTTTTGAGAAATTAAAAAAAAACGAATGTTTTGTTCTACTCACCTGGTACGGGTGACTGTGGTGTTCAAAAACGAATACTCGAATTTGTATATAAAATGGATGAATAAGTGCCGGTTAGTGTAAGTATGGCATAATAGAAATATTTATCTTAAATTCTGGACGAAGTCAAACAAAAACAGTCTGAACTTCTGTCATCATTATCTACTGACTATCAGCCAGAAATCGCTGAGCGTTCCTTCTTCTTTGTTGCTTGTCATATTTTCCTAAAAGGTTTTTTGTTTTCAATATTGACATGTTAGTATAATAATTGCAAATTATCAGTTATTTTTATGGCAATACACAAAAATTACATATTTTTGTATACTGGCGCCAATAATAATTTAACATCAACATTTTATTCAGATAATTTTTCAACAGCTTCTTGGAATCGTTACGTACTGATTGTTATTAATATGACGATGTCTCATTTAACCATCATGGACTCAAACCAAATTACCCATACCATCATCACCAACTGATCTTATCGATTTGTCATTACCGAAACGCACTTAATTTCGCTTAATTAAGCAGCGACAATTCTGGGCGATTTCAGTTCTCACTTCTATATACTACTTTAAGGTACGAGTATACAGCAAAACAAAAATAAACAAAAAAGCTATAAATTATATGGCTTAGATTAGATCTTCCCGCTGATCTTCTTCAGTTTGTTTTGTTCTTTTATATTTTAAGGTCGAATTTGTTGTGGCTTCCCAAAGTCATTTACATCGACTGGGATTTATTTAACTCAATCTTGCACAGCGTTCGATAAAAATGTAAATGTCCTCCCAGAACGACGACGCCAGTGCCACCAGTCGTCCACAGTGCATCTTATATGTGAAAAACAAAGACAATGGTGATAAAATTGTTCGCCATTGGCATCATTATCGTCAGGGTAGCATTATCATATCATCATCAGCTGGGAGTCACGGCCGTCGCGGCCGGTGCTGTGGTGTGGTTGTGCATCATCCAGCAGCATTTGCAGCAGCGCCACCGAAATAAGAAGACAACACCAACCAGAAAAAAATGAAAAATAAAAATACAAGTCAGTCAATGTCTCTGACGCGTTTAGAGAAATTTCTTCTTCGTGTGTCGGCCATCATCGTCTCTAAGCTGTAAGCTGATGAGGCCAAGACCATAAGAGCGGGAGTCTTCAAGCTGTCGTCACCAACGACAACGTTGTAGTCGTCGTTTTGGCCGTGTGACCCCCAAGTAGATCCACATTTTGTTAAAACAAATGATATCGGTCAGCAAGATCAATCGGATGCTGTGTGTGAACAAACACGTTGTTCATCCAAAGATCGTGGGATCATATGTATCTGAGACTGAGACTGCGAGTTGAGTATATACAACACCAAGCCCTTTTGCCAAAACCGGAATGAAATCGGAGCGACTTGCGGCATAGCCAACAGCGGCGGCGACGGCGACAGAATGCGACGACAGCATAACAAAACGATAGAAATTTATGGTTGTGCCTTGTGCTTATAGCGACAAAAACGGTAGGCCAGCTTACAGCAGCCAGAACAGTGCGCGCAGCATTGAAAAGTTGTAAGAACCATGTTTTTGTTTTAGTTTTAGTTGTTTGTCTGATGTGTGTGTGGGTTCCCATGTTATGGGTGAAAGGAAGCAATAAAGCTATTGACATGTGTCGAATTGTGAACGTCATAGGTGGCCGGAATTACACATGAAATTTACATATCTTAATTATTATTAAAAAGAGATTTAATGGGGTTCTTTTTAAACATTGGATTTTTGTCTCTAATTGGATCACCTGAAAAATACAATAATGTAAGAAGCTGTGGGAAGCCATTTTATCTATAGCTCCCTACGCAGTACTCACTGAGGTTTATGTGGAGAATTTTGAACTTAATAAAACACCTATCCAACTAGCATTTGCCGTGTAATAAAAACTTATTGTTCAGTGTTCGAATTTTCGAACTCATTTTAGAAAAAAAAAAAACTTTATATGACAAGCTTTAAAAGAAAAGTCTTCTTTGAGCAACAACCTTAGATTGATCAAAAAAAAAATATAACTAAGAAGTCGTGATGAAATGGCAGACTTCTTTTTCAATATTCGAATTTTCTAACACATCTAAATACCAATTTTAACCAATAGCTGAATGTCTTAATCTTACTTCATAAGTGCAATCTCTTTTCAAAAATCAATTAGTCATGGTTAATAGCACACTTATGTTCTCCATATTCGAATTTTCTTAATTCCGATTTAAAGCAGTTTCTGTGTGTCTTAACTTTTCTTCAAGTGTAATGTGAGCGATTGTTAGCCTTAAAAAAAAATAAATAAAAAATAAATCGGGTGGCCTCCAGCGTGACAGTTGAACGCACTAACCATTACGCTACGGACTTAAGGCTTGTTAGCCTTAAGTTGTCTAAAAAAAAGAACTTTGAAACGAAATTCTTAGTGTTAAAGCAAACTTATTATTTATTATTCGAATTTTCGAACTTAATTGGATAAATCTATCAATGCCAATCAGCAAAAGGCTACTTTAAGCAATTTGCTCTTATCAACAAATTATTTTTATGAATTATGACTTACAAAATGTAGTGTAAAAGGATGCTTGTTTTTGTTCGTAATCGAATTTTCGAACTCACTTAAATATTGACAAGTTTTTATTAATATTGGATTTAAGCTATTGATATGCCATATCTTAACTTTTCTAAGAACCTAATCTGAATACAAAGTCGTGGTGTAAAAGCAAATTTATAGTTTACTATTCGAATTTTCGAACTCAATTTAGACAAACTCAATTCTTTCCATTTTAATCAGTAAAAGTAAAGTTTGAGAAACAGCTAGACATCAATAAAAAAAAGACTAAAAAGTTGTGATGAGACATAATTTGCAATACTCGATTTTTCGAACTCACTTTAAATGATCACCATTTTATTAATTTAAATTTTTAGTAATTCCTCACTGCCTTAAAATTCCTTCGAAAATTAATTTGACCGATTGAGATCTTATTAAAAAAATAGTTATGAATGAAAAGTCATATGGTAGACATATTTTTCAATATGTATTCGAATTTTCGAAGTCACTCTAAAATGGCAAACTTTTTTTCGATTTTTAGGAACTCCTCACTGAGTTAACTTTGCTCTGAAGATGTAATTTGGGGGAACAAAATATGACTCAAAAGTAAATTTTTAAAAATATTTTCGCAATATGCGAATTTTCGAACTCAGCCTTAAAAGACTAACATCAATGTCGATTTTCAGCAATTACTCAATAACATTTTGCAAACGATCCACTGTGTTGATAACAGCCCCATCACACAACTTCTGTTTTGTTTTCCAAGTAAGGCTAATATACGTCTAAACATCCAAGCTTAGTATTAATCACAACTTGTTATACATCATTGCACACATGTCCACTAAACATTATTGCATAAGTTCACCTCTGATCTGATTGTCATTTTTTCCTCTAATGACATTCAGATCCAATAATTGATAAATATGATTGAAAACAAACATTTTGTGTTTGCACATACATAAGTCGAATCCTAATCAAAACTCGTCGTCGACGAATTATAAAAAAAACGCAGTTTAAGTCACTGTCGTTTCTCTCTAAATGGATAAAATGTGTTTTGCTGTTTTTGGTCACACAACAAGTTGGAAGAGACAGCACAGCATATTAGCAGTTCGATGCAGTTTTTTGGCAAAAGCTAGTTTTCCAGTTTAAACAGAAATAAATAAAAAAAAACATTAATGAATATATTATTTGCTTCTTGTTGACGCGGACCACTTAATAAAGTGAGTCACCACTGTTGCTTAGTTAAGTCAAATAAGGTAGCTACCAATGCGCATGTTGTCTCACACCCAAAATTAATAAAATAAAATACAAAAAAGAATAATAATAATACACACAACATCATAGTAGTACTCGTATAATAAGGCAAATTTAAATCTCTGTTAATTAAACAAAATGATGCTGTGATGATGTCGCTGGCTGATTGTGATGATGTTGATGATTTGAATGCAAATATCCATTTATCGATTGCAAACAACGAAAAAAATGAACTATAAAGAATGAGAGACACAAATTCAAAAATTGTCTACTCGAACAATACCCTTGAGTATGTTTTTGTTTTTTTTTTTTTACTTTTTAGCGGGGATTTTTCAATTAGTGCGATTTGCCAGAGAATAATAATAATTTAAAGCATCTGACAGTTGTTTTCTGCTCGGGTTTATTAGTTTTTTTGTTTTGTTAAAAATTTGCATAATGGCTACCGTGTTTTTACACCAAACAAAGGTTGATATCACTTTCTTTTGCTGATGAAATAAGCCGCCACTTAAGTAATTTTCTCGACAACAACAAATACAAAATTATCAGCTGAGAAAGAATTTTTAACCGAATTGCTTTTTGAGGACATTTGGTTCCACAAATTGATTGCGGGTGCTTGTTCGTGTCGAATTTTATCGGTGCTACGAATTTACGACCGAGGAATTCAATGGAATTTATCTATATTAATTTTACGGATATGATGATTTTGAGTAGGTATATGGATTTCTTATTTTTTTGTATTGATTATGTAGATAAGGACTGCGATGCATTTGCAATTTATAAAAGCAGAAGCCATTGTTCTGTTTAATTTAAATGATCATATTAATTAATTTAAATGATTTTCTGTGTTCCGGATAAAACATTTTACATTAATGAGCACGGGATATGTCACGGATGCCCTACATTGAAGGTTACAATAATTTGCCTCATGGATTGAAAATAAACTATGATTAGACACTCTTTCACTCTCCGAAGTCAAAATGAAGTAAAATTCTGTCACAAAGTTAGAAAGCAGTGTAATCATCAACTGTCGTGGTGACATCTGCTTTTACACTCGCGAGGTAACACATAATCAGGGTCAATGTGTTGGCTATTTTCACTGATCGTGTTATCAACCTGTCAGCACCTGTCAACCTAAGGGCACGTTGACAGCAGTTAGAAAGCAGTGTGATCATCAACTGTCAATTTGTTGACAGTTGCGTTTACGCTCGCAGGGTGACACGAAATTCAAGGTCAACGCGTTGACAGACTGGTTGTCAGCACGTTGATTGTATTCGAAAGTTTTCGCAGCAGAATTTTTTTTTCATTATTTGAATTTTCGAACTTGCTTTAAAATTTCACCATTTTATTGATATCGGTTCTCAGCAATTGTGTTAATTGGCTTAACTTTGCTTCGAAAATGTAATTTGAGCGAAAAAAATATTGCTCAAATATAGTAAATATTATAAATACGAAATGTATTTTTCAATATTCGAATTTTAAAACTGAGACTAAAAAGACAAACATCAATGTCGATTTTTGGCAATTTTTGATGGATTGACGTAGGGTAAAGTCGGGTAATATGGCACCACGGGTGATATGGCACCCTTTCAATATTTCACAGCCAATGACTTTTTTTAAAAACAATGACTTCAGAATATCTTTAAGTTTCACACAAGCTTCTAACGGGTGCAGTTGAAATCCAAGAAGCTTGTTAAATGTTTGAACTACAACCGAAAATACAAACAAATTGTAAGATTATTTTTTTTGTTATTTTGTAAATTTAGTGTAGATACGAAAGTATTCAGTGTCAGGTCTTCGTTTTAACGGAAAAACAAAGAGTATATCGTGTCTGTTTGTTCCTTTTTGCCGCTATGTCGTGTGATATGGCATCCCCAAATTTCAGTACATTTACACTGGTGCCATATCACCCCTTCCTAATTCTGATAAATTTTTGGTTTTAATTTTAGAAAATTTTTTTTGTAACTTTCGAGTGCATGACGTGCACAATTTGTCAAGCCCAATTGCATTTTACGTATATAAACAACAACTGTGGCAAAAAATCACTTAAAAAGGAAAGTTCCATATCACCCGCCATTTTTTTCACTTAGCATTTTAGTAATGTATTTTGTTATTGAAAAAAAATATGTTCTCCATTGTTAAATCTCTTAATAATCCATTTTTTTATAAATTAGCTACAGATTATATAAATCTATGTTTGAAATGATTATCCTTTTTACTTTTAAAGTTATAAGAAAAACAAAAAAGGGGCGCCATATCCTCCGCCTTTACCCTATAGACAAAAAAATTATATTTTAATGAATGAAAAATACATCGTGCTAAAAAAATGTCACCCAGAATCCCTAAAACAAGCTTATTTTAATCTTAAATTTTGCTTAAACTTAGCTCATTAAAAGTCATAATTAGATACAGTTAGGTATGATATTTAAAGCTCTCTTTTTTGAACCACCATACTAACTGTATTAACATAAAATATGAATTTTTATTTTTTTTTTTTTTAAATACTGAATGCCTTATATTATAGAAGCCAAAATTAACTGATAAGTTATTTTAAATATATTCATGAAAATACAATACAAAAAAGAAGGTTCATTATCTTACAAATTACATTCCTAAATTTTCAAAATATCTTTATCAACACGTAACACATACATAGAATGCGTTTTAAAAAAAAAAAAAAAAACTATATCACTGGGTGGTACGAAAGAAAATGTTTAATGCGCATGAATTTTATCTGCGCTTTCCGCTTTAATTGCCATTGTCTTCCACCCAAACACACATCCAATATAATTCCACTTGACCCTCTCTATTATATAAAATGAATGAAAAACAACATCACGGTATAACCTACTCATTTAAGTTACATCGAACAACAAAACTTTATAATACTCTATTATATATTCAAAAACATACATCTTACACATTTTTTTCTGTCGATCCGTCCTAATGAATATTTTTTTAGGCTTCTTTTAAACCAAAAAAGAACAAAAAAAAAAATACACCACACAAAAAAGGTCCAATATAAATTAAAGAAAAAACAATGCCGATGGTGATCCATTAAAGTAGATAAAAAACACAAAACTTAGATGCTACTGTACACAATCTAATCCTAGGCTCCCATTTATTGATTTTCCAATTGTCTCGCAATGCAAATTAGCAATTATAGACACACACAGATCACCCAAAGCCTCCTAAAACGACTGGTTTAAGAGCAGCTAGAGCTCTTCCGGGCGACTACTACCAGGGACGGATTTGCAAAGTCGAAGGTTCTTCTTAGACAATTTTTTCAATTGACACTTAAAGGACCGATATTTTCACAGTAAGTTTAATCTGTATTTTCATTCTGGAATTAGATTGCCACAATATAAAATGTTTGTCTTAAAAGGATATGACAGACTAACTTAAAAGCCTGGGCGAAACTCATATATTTCTGGATTTGAGATCACTTGTATCTTTATTTTAATATTTAAATTTCTTCATCTTCATTATTCCCACAGTCAAAGGAAATCAGCTGATTATCTATTTTGTTAATCACTGATTTAAGATAATAAGGTTTGAGCACATTAGCCTTAAAGATTCACAGAATTACATATAGTATTTTAGTGTAGGGAATGATTTTTCTTATTTGAAAAACAAAATTTTATGATAAAATCTTCTTGAAACTCTAAGGCTCAGTTTTTTAGTGTAGAGTTAAGCCAGAGTTAGTATTTTTTGGAAATAGGTTTGTCTTCTAGAGCACAGAAGCATTTTTTTAGTGCAGGAAGACTTAAAAACCTCTGACAATAAAATATCAAAAACATTCTTCGAGTTAACTCATTAAGGTCCATTTTATTCAATCTCTTTTAAGTTTAAAATCGCAATTAAATGTGGGAAATTTACAAACTTAATTGCAAAAATTTGAGAAAATCCCATTTTCAATGGTGACCTTAAATTTAATGAAAAGTAAATAAATTTGGACTAAGGTCCAATTTATGCAGTCTCCATAAAATTTAAACTTGCCATTAAAAACAGGATTTTTTTGAAATTTTCATAATTTTTAATGAATTGCACATTTGGAATGGCGAATCTAAAATGAATGGAAAGTGAATAAATAAGGGCTTAATTTGGTCAGTTAACTGGGGTGTAAATTTAATTCTGCATTGAAAAATATAAACTTTATGATACTTATGTTTGTCCTCAAGTGTTTTAAAAAAAATACGAAAAAGTTTGCTTAGCGAATAAGGGCCCCTCCAATACTTTACCCCCAGATGATCGTTTAAATTTTCTTCAAAGTTGATTCACTCCTGAAAAGATTTGTTTTTTTTTTCTTCTAGATTTAAAATAATTTATTCCCATGCATTGATTGGAAAAGTATATCTTTTATTTTTTTTTTTACTGAACAACAAAAAAAAACTGAAACACTGAAAGGGGACGACACTTGGGTGGCAAATGATTTTAATTTATCACAAGAAAAAAATATATCAAGTCAAAATGAAGAAAAAAATATCAATGGTGTTGATGAGATTTTGTTGGCGGCAGCCTCTTATAAAATACCCATAATCTTCTTCTTCATTTTTATACTATATGGCGCTGGATGTTTTGCATAATTTTATAATTAACGAAATGTCTTTGTTTTTATTTAACGAAGTATAATAGTATAGATAGAACTTAAAAAATATTATTATCAGTGAAATTTGAATATAAAGAACAACAAACAATAGAGTCTTGTGAGATGTTATATGCTTTACGTTAGTCAAAAGATTTATATTTGAGATTTTGTGTGAGAAATGTTGGTACTGTTTTCTTTCACGGGGGCCTTCGGACAACAGATTATAAATGTTATAGTTCTGAAGATTTTTGAATAAGTGGACCAATTATAGATGTTTTTAGAACAATTTAAGTTAATACGTAGTACTACAACGAGGTCTATACAAAAAATTGTATTGAAACATTTTGTTGATGATAGGTAGTACGAGGGTTTCGTTAGTTACACATATTTGTTGGCAATGACTTTACAAGAGACAACTTGCAAACTTGGGGGAAATTATGTGTGTGACAGGTGAGTTGTTAAAAATTAAAAATACAAGATTCTAGAAGAGATTGCGTAGTTCCTCAATTCAATTTTATTAATTTTTCTAAGTTCCCAAATGGTTTAAAGGTTTAAACGTTTGCCAATATTCGCAATTTGTAACAATTAACTTTACTATTGACAATTTCTAGAAAAAGTTGTAAATACATCTGGGAGTTAAAACGACTCAGGCAGTAGGAATTATCAAATATTTTAAAACAACACTCAAAATTCTAGAAGAGATTGCTCGCAATTAGGCATAATTACGTTTTTCAGCGTTGCCAAGTGGTTTAAACGTTTGCAAATGATCGCAACTTGTAAAAATTCATTTATTTAGTGTCTGAAAAAGTGGTACATTAGTATGGAAGTAAGAATTACTCTCACATTAATAATCTAATAAATAATTTTCTTTTACGTATTTTGAACAGTTTTCTAAGTTCCAGAGAGAAAATAACTCAAGAAGTAATAAGTCCACAGCTATTTACTATTTAACTGTGAAAAAATCACATAACTTCACGACCACAAAGAACATAAGGAACAAAAATCAAATCCCTTATTGCATTCTGTTAGTAAATAAATAAATTATTATTGAAAATTCCAACATCAAACAAAGTATGCCGCGAGGAGATAACCATAATAAAACCTAACCAATCTGTCACTTTGATTCGAATACTCATCTCCAAATTAATATATTCAATTGTCTGTAGGTAAACTGCTTCATTGTCACCGCTCGCTTCGCTTCTGCTTCCATAGATGCCATATACTACCTATTCTTCTATACTTGTTGTCCCTGCCAGCAACTCGATTGTCTATTTGTTTGTTATAATCATCTTTCAATTCGGAAGTCGTTACACTTCTTCCATTTATATTTTTTATTTCGAAACCGGTCAGAGCAAAGCTATCAATGGTGTGTATATCATCATCCACCACACGAAGGACTCTCTGCTCTGCTCCTCCTCACTTCACAATTATGTATTTAATTTCGTTTAGTGAATTCCGTTTCTTTATCGAAATTTGACATTTTTTACTTGTTACCGTCGTCGTGGTGGTGGTGGATGGGACGACACGACTGACGACGACGACATAACTTGAAAGCCAAGCCGCATCACTTACGACTGCCATTATCAACGTTCGCAGCCCGAAGGGGGTAACTAATTCTTAGTGAGATAAGACGAAGAGCATAGCTTTACCTGAGTGTCTCGTTGTCGGAGTCCTGCACTCTTGATATTCAGGAATGGAAATACGGTCACATCCAGAAGCTAACCTAAATGCCTTCTTTAAGATCGCGCGTTTTGTCTCTGACCTGGGAGATATATAGGTACATTTTTATACAAAGCAGAAGAAGTTAGTAAAACGAATTGATTGTCTTTGCTGTGGATGTTCCTGGTCCCTCTGCCTACATTGTCGCCATCGCCATCACTCTTATGACTTTACTAAGAGCTCTGCTGGTCTGAGGCGCACACATAAAATGACTTTTTTAATCGTTACACTACCTGAGTGTCACTGCGTGGAATGAGTTTCCACTGATAAGGAGATGCATCATCACCGCCGCTACTGCAGCTTCGAAACACTCTTGCATCTCAGCCACTTTTGCCACCTTGAAGTCGGTGTGCCACACATATACCTAGAATAAGTAAGTTACATTGATAAAGGTGTTCACATTCGATTCGATAGCACCTTTTGAGATCGAGCGACATGACCGCAACCAGTCCAATGCAGTCAGTTCCTGTCATCTGGACCGCCACCACTTTTAAAGTGGATAACATTAGCTGTTGCTGCTTCTGCTGTTGTCGGTGATGGAGATGATGGTGACGGTGGACGGAGCCGGCCGGTGATCTGATGGCATTGCCACTGTTGCTGGTGTTGCTCCTGTTTGGCTGCGGTAATGATGTGTAATCGAAGGCTTCCGTCCGTCGGCGTCGTCGTCGGTTGGTGATGATGTCTTCGTCCTTCACCTCAAATGCTCCGTTGATGATGATGATGAAGCGACAGAAAGCGCCCGGTAGCCGCTGGACTCGAACATAAATCGATAACACCTTGAGTATTTTTTCATGTTCGGAGGCGAACCATTAAGAGATTGTTTTTTGTGTTGCATTTGGATTCTTTGTTGTTGTTGTTGTATTCCTTTCTACTCCTTCCGCCTACACTTCCTCTACAGTCGAGCTCGCTCCATCGGCAGCCGATAACTTTGCATACCTGTTGTATCCGCAATCACAGCGCCATTGAGTTTGCAAAGTCATCTTATATGAGCTTTAAAACGTTGGGAAAAATTAAATTTTTTTAAGGATCACTTAAGGTGGCATGAGACTTTTGTATGCGATATCTGGAGAATATTATTCCTTGACCATCAGCACATCAGACTGTGTTACATTTTTATATTTTCGGGATCAACAAATTTATTGCGCCGACTGCTGTGGTGGCGGCGGTAAACATTTTCACGTTTTATTTGTGTCGATTTATTTTAACAGCTGAAGATGGAAGAGAACGACGAAATGGAAAGGACAACTAAATATATAAACGAGCAATGTTTCAATGTCCTCAAAAAAAAAAAAAAGTAAATAATTCCGATTGAAAGTTTAATTATGTTTTTATATTTTAGCAGCGGTCGGTGCTATAAGTGTCAGAACAGCTGCAGATTTACAGTAAAAGAGATAATTAAAGTTACGCTTTTATAATTACCTAAAAGGTGGGCCAAATAGAAAAATGCAATAAAATGAACCAAATTAAATTTTGTCCATGTATTATGGCTTTATTAGTAAGAGCAAACATTCCCATTAATTATGGAACACAACGTCGTTCAAGTGGCTGCCTCCACTGGCTTCACAGCCAGTGCAATTTTCCAAGATCTTGTTGATGGTTTCGGACTGTAGCTTACGGATTGCTTGGATGAAGATGGCCTCTTCGTTGGCATAACATCAGTCATTCACGGTTCCCCACAAAAAGTCCAAAGGGGTCAAATCGAAGCTCCGAGGCGGCCAATTGACAATGCCAAGACGACTGATAACACGATTTGGGAGAATTTGGTGGCAAAAGATCGACCGTGGCATGGGCTGAGCAGCATGGTGCGCCATCCTGCATGCACTAGAGGTCGGCCAAATCCATGTCTTCAATTTCAGTAAAAAAAAAAAAAGTCGGTTAAAATGGCCTTGTAACACCCACCGTTGACCGAAACGTTGTTCCCAGCCTCATTTTCGAAGAAAAATGGTCCAATTATGCCACCACTCCACAATCCGCACCAAACTGTCACTCTCTGTGGATGCATTGGCTTCTCGACAGTAACGTGCGGGTTTTCCGAGCCCTAGATGCGGCAATTTTGTTTGTTAACGTAGTTCCCGAGGTGAAAATGCGTCTCGCTGAAAATCGTTGTTCAATTCTTCGGGAATAATTTTCTAAAGTTGTTCAAGCGTAAAGCGACTCATTTCGTTCCGCGGAGGTATGATAGATACTGACTTTCTATCGAGATTTCGAGCAGGAAACAGCTGTCAGTGTCAAAATAACCTATGATTTTAAAAGAAACAACTAGATGGCCCAATCTATATATTTAGTTCCTTCTTTGTTGACATTCCCGAATATCTCGTCAATTTCTCAGTGGATTTTGTCATCAATGTGTATTTCGGTACTTCTAAGTTAGGGGCCGGTTAAAGCGATCAGGAAAACGAATCAGGAAAAATTTTAAAATGGATTTTGTGTACTATTTTCATTCGATTTGAAACACAAATGCTACACTTATCGTTGACAAATAACTCATAGAATTTTGTAATCAAATAAAATTTTGATTTAAACAATTATCGTTTGTAAAAAATGTATTTATTTATTTTCCTGATGCAAATTCATTTTTCGTGTCAGCTGATCGTTATTTCCCACAAAATGGAACGAAAAATTCCAATAATTTGGGTTCCAATTTCAATCATTCTACTGACAGAATTGTGGACTAAAAAGTTTTTCGTGTGCATTTCAATCAGGAAAACTTGGTGGTAGGCCGGCCAACTGACATATTTTTTCCTGTTCGCTATAAACGGCCATCAGGAAAAAATATTCAATTTCATACTGTTTCAACTTTTCCTGATCGCTATAACTGGCCCCTTAGTCAAACATTTAAAATTTGTATGACTTATTTTTTTTAACCAAAAGATCAAATCATTTTAAATTTTGTATTATTTACTTTATTCCACATTTTCTTATCAAAATGTTTGAAAATTTCATATTTCCTCGTAAGCGATATAAAAATATTATTATTAATTATTAACCATTAATATAACAGCGTCTATGATTACGTGCATTCTAGTTGTTAACTAAGGCATTTCTTTTGATCAATTTGTGCTTTTTCTTTTCATTTATAAAATTCGCAAATACTCGGCTGGAAAAATGCCAAGTTTCTGTCTAGTTTGGGCAAGGCCCTAGTAAGTTTTCAGTAGAGAAAGTCTAGACGAAGCAAACTTGTCAGGTGCTTGGAAAGCCCTTGCCGGACTTCAGTAACAACAATTTTGACAATTTATATTATGAGTGTGAGACATTTGTATTTTATATAAGTATTACTTTTGTTTTTGCCTGACAAGGCAAAAGTATTCATAATCGCCTAGGCTCTTGTTCTAACTTTTGCTAAGCCTTGCTAGCCCCTTGCCAGAATTTATGTTAATCTTTCTAGTACCTTGTGTTCAAGTTTTAGATTCAAATTTTCTTATTTTTCCGTCAGTCACACGATAGGTGATACTACAAAATAGTTTGTGGACCTATGTGTGTGTATTTTCCATGCGAGCACATCACACTTACTTCTTTGACGCCTTCTCAGATCCGTGCTTAATTTTGTTGGTTTTTCTCACTTTGACATGATTTTTCACCAGCAAAACGCACACAATAAATCGACCAGAATAAGCTATTTGACGTTGCATTGTCGAAGTTTGTCGTCGTCGTCGTTGCCAGAGGCAATCAGACATTAAAATACGTGTCTGCCTCGCCATTCACCATCGCCATCCCCATTGGGACAACATTATATTGCAATACATACTTCTGAAAATTTGCGCGTACCGAGTAAAACGCAGAGAAAAAATTAACAAAAAAAAACAACATTATAACACCTTTATTGTACTCGCTTCTGTTCTGTTTCAAAGTTCTTCCAATTGCTTTTAAAAAGAAAAGAAAATAAAACAAAGCAAAAAAATAAACGCACATCATTCAGGAATCGTTGAAATTATGTGACAATATTTTAACGATGGCAATGTATCAATTGACATTGCTGCTTTCAGGCTTTGCTTGTCCGTTTGTCCCTCGTCGTTGTCCTCACGTGCAATTTACTTTTAACATTTAAATGGTTGTTGTTTTTGATGTTGCTGTTGGTGTTGTTTGTATAGTTTTCAATATAAACACAAAAGTTATTTCGATCATCAAAATGGCTGATGCATAAAGTGTTTGTTGTATTCCACCAACATTGCCTCCTTTTTGTCTCAGTTTCTGTAATTTCTTAAGTTTTTTTCGTCACTTCTTTTTATTTTGTTTTGTTGTCATTTTAACTCATCATCACATTGCGTACTTCAGTAGTAGTTGCTGAACTCGTAAAACGCGTGTATTTATAGTGAGTGACAGACGTGTGAAATTTGCAATAAACAAAAGGGTCTGTTTGTATCAGGGATCGCAATTTACTACTATTTACTTAATACATATTCATACGTTGGTTGTTACTTTGTTCTCGAAATTTTAAGGGTCAAGTGTTTGGAATTGACAGGTCGCAATTTGCGTCTGTCCCTAAAATCCGTCATTACTCAGATCTTAAATCTTTTTGAAAATTTATAAAAATTTAGTTTTCTCTGGCCTTCTGCTGCCTTTTATACCATTTTTTATGCTTCATACCTTTTTTTTGACAACTCAACGTTGTGTTTTACATCTCAGCAACATCCCACATGACGGTGACCATCCGACCTTTTTTTTAAACTTTCCAACAACAAAAACACTTAAAGGTCGTCCCATCACACATTGAAAGGAAAATGCTTTTCTCTACCCTTAAAGTCAAATGGATTGACGTTCATCAACTAAATTAAAAATGTCGGCATTTTTTTGGAGAATTTTTAATGTTTGGGCCTCGAATTTGTGTTCGTTGATGAGAATCAACGAGAACGTACTAATATTCATCAATTATAAAGTAATTGTAGTTAAAGTCTCTATGCAGGTTAGCCGCATCACATTTTTTGAAAAATCGTTTTTTCTATCGTGCGATACACCGATTGAAAGTTGGGATACGAATATTACGAATATGGGAATTTTTAATTCTCTAAGTTGCTTAGTTAAGTCATTAGTCAAGAGTCAAGACAAAAAACAGGTATCATTTTTGTAGGGTCTGTGACGTAAGTTTGGCCGCAAATGGGGTTTAAAGATAAAAATTCGTTTTGCGTATCGTGCGATACATCGATTGAAAGGTGGCACTCCACCACGAATATGCAATTTTTAATTCTCTAATAGGTATGCTTAGTTTATTCATAAATCACTTTTAAAGTCAAAAAAGGTATCAACTTTGTAGGGTCTAGGACGTATAGTTTGGCCGAATATCAAAATATCTTTTCGGTTGGTACAAGGATTATTCACCAAATTTAGCGGGTTAACTTTACCGACAATTGTATGACCTAACAGTAAACTTAAATGTTTGAGATTTTTTACTAGTATCAAAATATTCACTAA
Organism: Melangyna quadrimaculata; assembly: GCA_949320155.1. Classification (NCBI taxonomy): domain Eukaryota; kingdom Metazoa; phylum Arthropoda; class Insecta; order Diptera; family Syrphidae; genus Melangyna; species Melangyna quadrimaculata. The sequence continues at coordinate 101,700,441 of OX439483.1, read as the reverse complement.
TTTGACATTTTAAACGTCAATAAATTAAAAATGTAAATTTTCAATGATTACTGTAGTTGACGTCAAAATATTTCTTCGGTTGGTTCAATGTTTACTTGACAAATTTAGTGGTTTACCTTGGCCGACAAGCATGGCTAAGCAGTTAACTTAAATTTAACTTTGAAACTTCGTATTACTTCGGAAAGATAAAAACGGGCCTTAGATTACAAAACAAATAAAAACTCTTACCCTACTAAAAACAGTTTAGTTGATTAACAAATATAGTTTTGGAGTTAACTAAAATTTTACCCTGGCATTTTTGTATGATCATCCACTGAAAAAACGGCCCTAAGATCAATGAAATCAACTAAAGAAAAATTCGTATCTTAATAAAATTAAAAATAAAACTATGGTCACCCTATATGTACATACTACCAAAGGTGTTGAATGTAGTGCGTAAGGACTTACAGCAATGAGTGTGTATACATTTATCAAGATAGAAGCGATCAGCCTTTCGTATAATTAAACTTGGTATTCTTGAAACACCTGATGGAATGTTGAACAAATGTTTCATGAGTCTTCGTTTGTTCCTTCTTTTTTGCTTATTTTTTTTTTAAGTTATTGTGTATTAACGACAAAAAGATTACTTGAAAGTGAGAAGATATAACTGCATGACCAACCATTGAGACCTGTACAATTGAATACCTACTGTATTTTATATAATTGTCATTCAAGAAATGCTGGAGACAATAATATTTTTATGACAGAGGATCATAATAATATTATCATGCTGATGAATGATGATAATGTTTGGTGATGATGGTACCGGTTGTATACAAGTTGTCGTTATCACATTCAATATTGGCTCCAAGAAATTATTGGAAATCGAACCTCCGTTGCAGTTCGGCAGGCATCATCAGTAAAACGCCTTTGTGTGTTCAGTTCAGCAATATGTGCGAGATGCCAAACAAGGATCGTTAATGTTTATTGGGCAATAATTTTAACTCAAGTGCAATCAATACACAGTCGGGAGACAAAAGAGCAGGTTTTATGTGTTGTCTGGATGTGCATCATCAGAGCTGTCATTTAAGTAAACATATGCCTTCACAGAAGTCTACGCACACAAGATCTGTGGTACTTCGCCAGTTGCTTATGATGATGTTATTTATGATGCAATTATCGATCTGGAAGAAGGTACATATACTTAGTGTTAGACTAAATTGCATAAAATGTATATTTCTCGGAAGCTGTTGTATAAAAATTAACTGATATATATGAATGTATGAATTTTGTATGTGACAGGTGTCATCAAAGAGCATAGTTTTTTTCTAGACACAATAGGTACTAAGAAATAACATACCGGCCTGATTGCATTCAAAACATTCATATTTCTTTTATTGATCAGATTGCTCCGAAGTTAACATTTTTGCTCATTTGTTTGGTTCCGAAAGTGATATGAAAAGCATCCTAGAAATACACTAATATAAAAAAAAAAAAATGGGTGGCACAACGGCTCGTGAAGAACCTGGGCCTAGTGACTAACAACTCGAAATCCACTAATAATCCAATAAATTCGTTGGGAATTAAGTCCTATGTTTGCGTTGAATCGGAGTCCAACAAAAATGTACCTGTAATTAGGGGGTATCACCTGAATGCCCCCAATTAATTTTTCTCTTTATTTCCCAAAGTTGCTGGCTGACATCTTAAACCATTTTAAGGGTTAATTCATTTTTCTCAGTAAATATCGGTCTTAGAGAAAAAGAGAGTAACAAAAATTATTCAGCATACAATTTCAAACAACTTCTGTTAAAAACATTTTTTCGAAATTTCGAATATGTATTTAAAAAGATGTAAGCCTTCAAAAATTTACATTTTAAAATCTCAACCGATTTTCTGACTTAATTTTAAATCTGACGAATCTTGGTAAATATTTGTCATATAGAAAAAAAAGTTACTACAAAAATTATTAAGCATACAATATCCAGAAACTTCCGTTATGTACACTTTTTCGAAATATCGATTATTAAAAAAGATATAAACTTTCAAAAACTTACAATTTTGAAACTTTAATCGATTTTTTTCGATTTTCTTACTAAATTATAAGTATGACGAATCTCGGTAAATAAATATTGGTTTTAGAGAAAATAGGTTAAACCAAAAATTGTTCAGCATAAGATTTAAAACAACTTCTGTTTAAAACGTTTCTTCGACATTTTGAATGTTTAAAAAGATACAAGCTTTCATAAACCTAGATTTTGGAATTTCAAACAATGTTTTCGATTAACTGACTAAACTATAAATCTGACGAACAAAATTAAGTTTTTTTGAGCCTAACTTTTTAAATATTCGAGATTTCGAAAAAATGTTTTTAACATAAGTTGTTGGAAATTTTATGCTAATAATATTTGAGCTTGCTTTTTTTCTCTTAGACCAATATTTACCGTGATAATTGAATTAAACCTTAAAATGCACAAAATTCAAAATGGCCGCCTTTTATGGAAAATTAGGAGGGAACTAAGTTGAAGTGTGCTGGTTGTAGCCCCACCTTAAATATTAAGCCCAAGCATTCCAGAAATCAGAATTCTTCCTTTCCATTTTTTTCCTGTTTTTGTTTCTTTTTATGTTGCAGTCTCTCTGTTCTCTCAAAATTGACAGTAGTTTCCTTAAACTTTGATAGATAACATTGAGCCTGGTTAAACACATTTTTGTCATAATCATTTCAACAAATCAATTACACTTACTTCGATCCATGTCCGAAAATGTGAGGCGACCATACTGCGTTTGAACCTACACGTCCTTGCATTAGCGAGAGATAATCTTTCTCTCCTCATCATCGCCACATTTAACAAAACGAAAACAAATCCTTGAAAGTAACTTAAATCTATGTATGTTTGTAGGTACGAGCATATAAATGATGTGTTTGCAGATTAAATTTTCGATGCTGAGTCCGCTGTCGCTGAGCGTGTGGGATGACAAAACACTCATAATTTTATGCAGTGTCGACATTGCTGACGCTCTACATGGGGCGGGGTGTGTGTGGTATAAGATTTTTGAACACACATCTCTCTCTCTCTCACTTCCAAGAAAACAACCCCATGTGGGGCGAAAAAAAAAACAAATTAAAATGAAAGCAATTGAAGTAGAGATAGCAATTTGAGATATATCTCTACACTACACTCGCACTCTGCACTGCAGCTGGCTTTAAGGCCCACACACCTGAGATCTTTCATATTTTTGTATTCTTTTATTTTTATAATTTACTGTTGATTTTTTATTATTTTAATTTTATTGTTGTTGATAAATAACGTGTGGTTGTCACAATAACATAGGTGGTGGCGAGTTCTCTCCTTTCGGTTATATGTACCTCGCCAAGTAGTAGAGGTATCTCTATCTTTTAATCGACACTCGCTTTACTGCGATTTTCGCGGTTTTGCCGGTATATGTTCTTATATTCCTACATTATGCCACAACACCATAAAATACGAGAACGTAACATTTATAATACATTATCTCTCTTTAGCCTATAAATATACGCGTTTATAAAAGACAGAACGCAACGCACAAATGTCATCGCGGCCCTTATTGCAATTTGATGGAAGATATTGAAGTTTGTCCCGGGTGTGTGTTGTTGAGAAGAGTGTTATCGGGTTTTTTTTTTTTTGACGCATGAATTATGACAGTGCAGGGGGAAGGGGGGAGAGAAGACAGCAATACGACTCCAGGGTTTCCATATGAGTGGAATTTGACCAATTGACAAGATGGTTTGTTTATAGGTATGACAATTGATGGTTTCGTGTCGTGTTAGAAAAAAATCGAGAATTTAAACAAATCTAACGTTATGATGATGGAAAAGTCATGACGGCTGTCAGTCTGTCAGAAACTATTTGAGCTGGAGCCTAAACGGTTGGACCTATTAGCTTCAAATTTTGTGTATAGAATTTGTATGTGATTATCTTCGGGAGAACTTCAAGCTCATCTATTTTTATTAAGCTTTCTGTCTGTGATATTAATTATATATTTACACTTACTGAATCACAGAGTAGGGAACGCTTTTTGATAATAAATAAATCGGAACATAGGCTCCTGCTTCTAAACGAAAAATTGCAATTATTGCATTGAGTAAATAAATACAATGCTTAGCCTCATTACAGCCTTGAATCCAATTTGTATTATAGCCCTGAACCAAAATTACAAGCCCAAAGAAAAAGCGAGAGTAAACTTCAATCAAAAATGTTGGCAAACTTTTAAAAATCAATAAATTTCGATTTAAAAAATTATTTAAATGTTAAAAATATCTGTAAACCATCTTATAACAATAAGAATTATTTTAAAAAGAATACACGTAAATCAGTTTTATGCTTTCTGAGATCATGCGTGACAAACAATCATTTTTTTCAATTTCAAAGAAAAATGTTGACATTTAAAAAAATAAAATAATAATCTAATTTAAAAAGTATTTAAATATATACAATTGGCTTAAAACAATCTTATATAAATAAGAAATATTTCAAAAAAGAATAACACTTAAATCAGTTTTAAACTTACTGAGATCATGCGTGACAAACTAAGTAAACGGTTCGTCTTTATTAATATCTTAAAAGTTGAGTTAAATAAATAGAATTGGTGGCGTGTTAACTCTTAGGTCCAGTTTTTCAGTGCGAGATCATTATAGTTTTGTAGTGAAACTCAAGTTAACCCTTTGAATTTGCTGAGCTAACTGCAGTTAAACTTTAAACGTGTAACTGAAAAAGTGGGCCTTAGGGAGCCAATACTTATTGGCTTACAACTCTTAACCATCTCTGTATGCTTGTCGGGAGGAATGAATAAGATCTATAATTTTGTTCCGATTCCAAGCGGCGAAAGAGGGAAGTATTTTTCCATTAATACTCTTGAAGGGTTTGTCACTTCCTCGCCGGAGGCAGCACTCGTGGCAAAGCCCCAGATTGACTGTTCGGATAGCTACTTTTCGTTGGTTTTTGACATAAGCTAAAGCGCCCAGTCGACAATTATAGTTCTATGTTAAGTTTTGACTCAATGAATATTTGCTTACAAATTAAAACACATTATTACTTTTTTTTTTTTGATTAACTTTGTCCGGTCAGCTTTCGAGACGACCTCCAGAAAAATCAATAAATATATTTTCAAATGCCTTCCTTTCAATTTCTTAATTTATTTTTTCACCTTTTCGGTTATTTTTTTTATTAATTCTTCATCGCCACCTTGTTAGCCAAAATTCCAATTGCCTGACTTTATCTTCATTACAGCCTTGAATCCAATTTGTATTATAGCCCTGAACCAAAATTACAAGCCCAAAGAAAAAGCGAGAGTAAACTTCAATCAAAAATGTTGGCAAACTTTTAAAAATCAATAAATTTCGATTTAAAAAATTATTTAAATGTTAAAAATATCTGTAAACCATCTTATAACAATAAGAATTATTTTAAAAAGAATACACGTAAATCAGTTTTATGCTTTCTGAGATCATGCGTGACAAACAATCATTTTTTTCAATTTCAAAGAAAAATGTTGACATTTAAAAAAATAAAATAATAATCTAATTTAAAAAGTATTTAAATATATACAATTGGCTTAAAACAATCTTATATAAATAAGAAATATTTCAAAAAAGAATAACACTTAAATCAGTTTTAAACTTACTGAGATCATGCGTGACAAACTAAGTAAACGGTTCGTCTTTATTAATATCTTAAAAGTTGAGTTAAATAAATAGAATTGGTGGCGTGTTAACTCTTAGGTCCAGTTTTTCAGTGCGAGATCATTATAGTTTTGTAGTGAAACTCAAGTTAACCCTTTGAATTTGCTGAGCTAACTGCAGTTAAACTTTAAACGTGTAACTGAAAAAGTGGGCCTTAGGGAGCCAATACTTATTGGCTTACAACTCTTAACCATCTCTGTATGCTTGTCGGGAGGAATGAATAAGATCTATAATTTTGTTCCGATTCCAAGCGGCGAAAGAGGGAAGTATTTTTCCATTAATACTCTTGAAGGGTTTGTCACTTCCTCGCCGGAGGCAGCACTCGTGGCAAAGCCCCAGATTGACTGTTCGGATAGCTACTTTTCGTTGGTTTTTGACATAAGCTAAAGCGCCCAGTCGACAATTATAGTTCTATGTTAAGTTTTGACTCAATGAATATTTGCTTACAAATTAAAACACATTATTACTTTTTTTTTTTTGATTAACTTTGTCCGGTCAGCTTTCGAGACGACCTCCAGAAAAATCAATAAATATATTTTCAAATGCCTTCCTTTCAATTTCTTAATTTATTTTTTCACCTTTTCGGTTATTTTTTTTATTAATTCTTCATCGCCACCTTGTTAGCCAAAATTCCAATTGCCTGACTTTATCTTCCAATTCCAGACCAATCATTAGAATCCTCCCTGCTGGCGCCAAATACCCAACCCATCAAATCCAACTCTCAGACATTACCAAATGAGGAAAAAAATATAAAAATTAAAAAAATAAAATATGAAACAACCCAATAAGCAAGCAAGAAAAGCAATACGCATAAGTGCCATGTGATTTATTAATTCCTTTAGTAATAATTCCCAAAGTAGAGTTGCTGATGTCTGATGATGTAGCTTGTAGCCTCTTGGTTGCACTCTAGACTCACTACTCTCTATAATAAGTTCTACAAAACACAGTCTTATAAGCAGCAAGTCGCAGCAGCAGCCTGGGGTAACAACTTTTCTTTTTCTGAAGCTGTCTTCTACAAATTAAGACAAATCAACAAGTGATCTCTCTCATACCATAAACAAACCTAAAAGAATAATAATAAAAAAAAAAATAAAATAATAAAAATCCTATATCTCCTAATAATACGTCCAAAGGAGGAGGTGTGCACACGCAGAAAACAAAGTTAATACATCATCAATCATCGGTGAGTAGCAGCAGCAAAGCATGGCATTTAGATGAGTGCTGCCACGCCAACTCAACAGGTATAGGTTAGGTTAGGTAAAAGGTAGATGGTAGAAGAAGAATGGATATAAATCGCCGTTTCAAGAGTGATGATGAATAAGAAAGCCAATGTGTGTCAGTCCATCATCAACTTAACTCTGGCTTTAACGAATTGTGAAATGCCCGTTTGCCCTCCCCCTTTTTTCACAATAAATAATCAAGGCTGCTGTCTGTCTATTAAAACTAATTACTCGACAAAATAAATTACACACACATAACAGAAAAACTAAAAAAAAAACAAATCTGAGCTTGAGATCTTCTAAAATCAAATAAAATTAAATCATTTGATCGTCGTCGCTTACGTTGGTTTGGTCGTCGTGGTCGGTTGGTCATATATGTTTTCCATCAGTTTAGCCCCAGCCAGCTTCGGAAACCCATCCATTTGTCTATCTGGAGGAAATAGACTTTTATGTTAAGGCACAGACAGAGACCCCACTTTGTATAAACTATCAAAAGAGTGATTGTAATTAGGAATATGCCACACTCGAAAACTATTGTGCCTTCTTCTTGACACGTTGTTTTTGCCTTTTGTCTACTTATATTTTTTTAGGAGCCTATTTTCTATAATGATGGTCAACTAATTAAAATGCTTTATTGTTTTAATAATTCTTGTTTTCGATAAAAAATGATTTCAGTGTGCAGGTCCGCACTTAGCCATGGGGGTCGTAGGTGGGCGCTCTTTCATTCTTGTTTTTTGAAACCTTTGATTTGGGAAACCAGTGACATATTTAGCTTTTGTAACGGATTTTGTATTTAACTACTCTGGCACACTATTGAAATTACACCTTTCAATTGGCTTTTTTGGCTTTAAGCTTCTAAAATGTTGGTTTCTGATAAAATGGAAAGAATTACAGAAGCTCATATTCATCTCAAACCATGTGAAAAAACGTAGTTTTCAAAAACATTTTTTGAAAAATAAAACAAGCTTTAAAGAAGCTTAGAAAAAAGAATCTATTTTTGTTTGCTATGGCTTGAATCTATTATTGCAATCACAGTTTTTATAAAGGCTGTTCATTCAACCAGATCTTCTTCCCTACAGTTTTTTTTTTTATAAAGTTTCTGTAAGAAAATTGTGCAAGTTTGCAATTAAAGTCTTCAAATGATTTTTTTTTTTAAATTTAATCGCTTATGAAGGCTTTAGAGGAAACAACTTCGATAATATTAAATAGAAGGAAACTTTACAAAAGCATAAGCCTGTTTAAGGAAAATTTATTGAATTTGCTTATTTTCATAGGAAACATACATTTATTTATTTTTTGAGCTGTCAGGCTTTAAATTATTATTTTTTAAAGGAAGAATTTTAAAAAAGTCAAACAAAAATAACTTTTTTGGGCACTGCTCTCTTCATTCATAGACCCCTTCTTGACCTGGATGGTCTTGGGCAGTTTTTTGAAATTGATGTATCGTTATTATTTTCACTTTAAATTTGTATCACAGTTTATAACAACGCTTCTTCATTTCAGTTAAATTTTTGTATTAAGTTTAATTCTAATAAATACATATAATCTTTATCGAAACAAATTTATTTGAGTAATATTTATATATGGCAACAAATAAATAATCGGTATCGATAGAACCTTAATGGAAGTGTAAGCTTCTTAAAAGATCATTGTATTAATTTATTGATTTGTATAGTGGCAGCATTTCTACAGAGTTATCGATAGAACCTGTTTCTATTTATAAAAGTCTATGCTTCTTTAATTTACCGATTGTAATAATAAATACTTCCATAAAGTTGCTGGTAGAATCTTTATACAAAGAAGTTAGCACTTAAAGTGCATTAAACAAATTTACCTTTATATTGCATTAGCAATTCTTTTAAGCTGATGTTTTTATCTTGAACAAAAAATAAAGAAAAACATATCAAAGCCTGCGTAAAACCAAAGCTTCCCTAAATTTAATTTTTTATAGGTAGTTGTTTCAAGAAACGCTTCCAAGTTTTGCCGAAACAAAAATATTTGAGTAATATTCTTGTAGGCTTAGTGCAGTATCCACTTCAGTAATGATATCGATATAGTAAATCTTCATAGAAGACTTACAGCCGTATCTATAAAATTATCTTGAAATGCCTTTTAGAGGTTATTTAGTTAAGCTTGCTTAAATATTAAAGTTGCCTTTAAATCACGTTACTTAAATTTGTATCTATAATCAATATTCCTTTCATACTTAACTAAACAACCGTAATGCAACGTAACGCAAGAAAATTGACAAATCTGATACAAATTTCTAGTACATTTTTCACTCTCAGGCTATTTCTGTCAGATTGCAAAAAAAATTTGCATACACAAAAGAGTGCACAAATAATAAGACAGAAAGAGAAGCAACTGGGTGCATGTGTGTATGCATCGTCAAACATAGAAGAAATGAAAACATTCCACTATGGTTTTTTTTTTTTATTTTTTTTTCAGAATTTTCCCTCCTATATTGGTGAGAAAGTATATCATTTATTATATTATTTTCTTTAACAAAAAAAAAACAAAACAAAACAATTTAAACCCGGCCATCACAGTACACACATAAATATTTCCTTACTCAACCTACGCACAATTTGTTTTGATAAAAAAAAAAAAACAATTCTCATGTGTCCAAATATATTTAAGTTGGCTTTGCGTAGCCTTTAAACGCTTTGGATGCTGTTTAAGTTAAGAGGTGTTTAAGTTACGTTGCTTAAATGTGGAAATTGATTATAGATACCGATTTCCCAGTTAAGTGATATTTAGAGGTAGTTTAGAGTTAAGAAGCCTTTAAAATTTCTTTATAGATTCGGCTGTTAATGTTTCGTATATTTGTATCGATAGAAGCTTTATAGAAGTCTTAGTTTCTTTAAAGTTTGTATCCATAGAAGCTTTGTGGAAGTCTAGGTTTCTTTTAATTATATACATTAAAAAATAAGGTTTCTGTGAAATTGTTATTTCTAGTAATTTTTGGTTGCGGAAGTTGTCTTTTCCTTTTCCCACTATAAAGTGACTAAAAAATTTAAATGTCAGTTTATTTGGTTGTTTTCTGTTCTGAGTCTGGTAATTCCGCAAAAATGTATAACTTTTATGCACAAATTCAAGGAGCCCTTAAGACACCAAAGGTAGCCTTATCTCAGTTCACTATTTATTTCCATAGAGAATTCGACACTGTTTAAGCGCCATAGTGCCGCCACCGTTTCGTCCATCATCATATTCGAGATAGTGTTTTCATATTGCCGGCCCTACGTTTTCTAAAAGGGTCACTGTATCAAGTATCTTATATTTCGGATCTTGTTCCATGCTACCAACTTTTGGTTCTATAACATTTTTGTTGTAGGAAGGTATCTAGATATATATTATACCGTTTGTGATTTGATTCGTTTTAACGATCTTACAGACGGGTTTATGTCTATAAATTTTGTTTTAAGCATATAAGAGAGGTGGAGGTACCTCTGATGGTGTATAAGTATTTATCTGTCGGAGATGAATAGTAATAATCGTAAAATCTCTTCCTATGGTGTGTATATGAATGTGTATAACCTTCTCCTTTTTCTTGATGAGTGTGAGAAATATTATTTTTTAGGGCTCATGGACTGTGTTGATATGATCCAGCCATCATTATCATCATCATATAGGAATGAGAATGCTCCAACAGAGGCGACCGACGACGGCGACGAATGTCTTGAATGAGTTTTTTGAATGGGCTTTTGGGAGTTTTGGGTGCATTCTGCGAAAATGTGTATAGGTATCGATAAACATAATTGGCAATAACTTAGGATGAATGTAAATTATCGAAGAAAAAAAAAACCGATAAGTGATGGCTGATTGGAAGTGTTATAAAGCTGATCGTGTCAAAACGAAGTTAATATACAAAAATTATATTTCCATAAAAGTGGTTCTGGTGAGAAGTTTCTGAGTATAGATCTAGTCGTTAAATGATCCCCTATTTTGTAGAAATTACTTTAACAGCAGTAATTCCAAAATATGATAAATCTCAAAAAGTTTAACTTGTTGGATTCCCTACAAAAAGTCATTAATTTTAAGAATTTGGATCGTCAACCTTCAGTAACCTTATTGATTTCATGCCCATAACCTTTTGGGGAGTCTTATTACGTAAAACGATAACGATGAAACGATATCGTTTGGGCAATAGCTATCCCTATGATATCTGTCGAAATAGAAAAGGACAGGTATCGTTAACATGATAGGGTTCAATCGTTATTGTCTTACATAATAGGGCCTAGCCTAAGTTAGTTTCTTCTTTCGAAATTCTTTTAAGTGATTTTCGTAATCAAAAATGTTTCGTAGGCTAAATATTATAGTGTCCCATACTATTAAAATTTTTAAATTCTGATACGCAACTATGCTCAAAATTTTAAAAATCAATTTTAAAAAATAATCGGTAAGTTTCGGGGTCTCTTTCTTAATATTAACCTGTGGCGACTGAACTTTCGATATTTTCATACAAAGTTCAAGTAGTTTTCATAAAATTTTACTTAAAATTTCGAGAAAAAATTGTAAAAGTTGATAGAAAATCTTAAAATTGGGCCATTATTTTAAGGACGATACAAAACGAGTGGACAAAAAAAATATAACAATCCATATCGTGGCTTTTGTCTGTCCACCGATATTTTAACTAGGTAAATATAATTTAAGAACAAAAACTTAAAATTGTTTGTATACACCCCATACTTTAAGATATTTTCCATGTTTGACGATTTTCTATCAACTTTTACAATTTAACGGATATTTAGAGTAAAAGGCTGTGAAAACAACGCAGAAATTGGAAACTCAGTCAACACTGGTTTTTATTAAGAAGGATAACTGAAGCTTTCAATATTTTGATTTTATTTATTTCGAAAATTTGAGCCCCTTTTCGTATCTAAATTCGAATTTTTGTTCAAAATATAGGACACCCCACTCTTCACATTGTCAATTTATTGGCTTCTTTTCTATTGGAACTCATTTTATTGCGACAGATTTCGTCAGACCTGTAAAATTGTTGTCACTGAGTGTTTAGGAACATTTCTTGGAAATAACTTCGGTGTTCCACAAGGCATCCTCTTTGGTCCACTTCTTAATATTTGTATTATAATAGTTAACTATTGTCGCCTTTTCAGACCCTTTTTATTCAACACTGAGCCCTTTTCTCCCGTATTAGCACGTTAAATGCCTCAAACTCTAACTTTGAAGTTAGTCCTTAAAGCTTTTTCAGCTTTTAGTTTCTTGAAACGATATGTTTCAAGGAATTCTCCAAATCTGAGGTGATTCGATGCTTTTGTATGTATTATCTAAGTTTATCCCAACCTTGAATTTCTCTGTGAAGTTGAATCGCCTTTTCAACAAATTCAGAATTCAAGAATGAAGCGCATCCAATGTTGCGCTTCCTACAATTTGTTATTAGAGGTTTTTATTGGATCAATGGATGTGGTGTAAAAAATCGAATAGACTGCACTTACTTAATTATGGGAACATCAAACTGCTGACTGAACGTAAACTTCCAAGCATTGATGTTCCCAAGATGGGTAAATTGTCGTTTGATTTTGGGATTCACTTGGATTCCAACAACACAACACAATCGTGTAATTTTATTGCTTTCACTTTAAATAAATCAACTTGAATATGCTGCAAAAAAGAAATTCTCTTCATTCTCCAACTACATCTAATTTCCTTGATTGCTGGACTCCTTACAACTTTATCTTTTTCAACTCTTACCCACTAGTTAGTCCAGTGCAGCTTTTAAAAACTCTATAAGGAGACCCATCAACCACCTCCAAGTAACTCTAATTTGTCAATTTCAACTTTAATATTTTAACAATGTCGAAAAATTTGTCTTAATACAAAAAATAGAAAACTAAATTCTTCACACTTCTGGTTTGCTAACTTTTTTGTAGGGCTTACAGAATCCAAGATATTCAATAAAGACTTAAATCAAAAATTGCGATCAATAAGTTACTTTCCCGAGCAATGACATTTTCTCCTCTCTAAAAAGACCGAGAGCTGTCAACGGATTTTTTGACTTTCTTAGTAGATGGATGGAACTGTGCTCGAATAATGATTGAGGGCAATCAAACACCAAAATTAAAATTTGACACTCCGGTTCGGAGGGTAATATATTTTATTTCGATAATTGTACAAAAAAAATGTATATCATAAAAATATGTATCCAATTGTCACTTTAGTCCAAATTTCTGTCAGTTTTATTTATTTTCATAAACTTATACAGAAATTTGAAACTAAAATCAGCAGAAATTGGCATAGTTTTGAGGAAAAAAAACAAACTAACTATTATGTTTAATAAAACTAGTCACCTATCGAATTTTTCAATATTATCACAGAGAACCCATCAGCTTAACATACAAAAAGTCAACCAAATTCCTGAGAAGAAATAAACCACTTTGACTCACCACCACAAACCAATAACCATGACAACACCATTCAAACACCCAACTATACTAAGCTCCCAAATCCCCTAGTTCTCGCATTTTAATTAATCGTTTTGTGATCTTTCTAATTAGGCTATTAGTTTACTGTCGCGCTTGTCTACACATCAGCATGCGCTTCGCAGAATTCCCTATGGCGCGGATTTTTTTAAGAAATGGAACTCACAGAAATGTATTCCCATGACACCAAAAAACACAACACAACACTTAAGGGGCAGCAAGCATCATCCAGAGAGACCTCCCTAATAGCGCCACACCATTTTTAGTGTAGCTTAAAAGAGAATTCGCGCATCACGCTATATAAATTCTCGCACTACACAGGTTCAACTTTTATCCCAATGTCGTTTTCTTATCTTCCGCTGCTGATGGTCAACAAAATTGATACCAACTAATAATCTCGAGTGTTTTTTTTTTTTTTTTTGTTTTTCTTTTTCAAAAAAGCAAAATAATTTCGAACAAAAGGTTCAAGATGACCTTAGCCTTTTAGTCTCCTCTTGATAAGCTTCTTTGGCACTTTTTGCGAATCAGATCTATAAATACAGACTTTTTTCTGTGTTTCTCCTTTAACGTGATACATTTTTATTCGGATGCTCATTTTCGTTCAGCATGGTCATCCCGTGCTCGTCGATCGTGAAACCCCTTTAAACTCTAAAATTTATAATCACAGTTCCTTATAAGACGGATATCTCTCGCTTCTTAATGAAGGTGATTAACTCATGAAGATAAATATTCAAAAGATCGCTCACATACACTTGGATTAAGTGTAATAAAATTGTTCATTTTCAAACCAAAAAAAAACAAAAAGTAAAAGAAACAAAGAAAAGAAGTCGCTTTAATCGAAAAGTGTCGAAGACAAATTATGGCCATTCTGCAGGATTAAAAAAAAATTGAATGTGTGAGGTCTGTGCGCAGAGTCTGTAGTCCAACAAAAAAATCCTAATATTTTTGTATATAATTGAAAAATTAAAAACAAAAAAAAAAAACTATCGTTTCATCGAGTTTTGTTCCGATGGCCGGTCGGCTAGCAAACCTCTTCAGAGGACTTTATCACCAATTAAAAAGATTAAACGAGATATCAGTGTTTAAGCCTGACTTCTTTGACTCGAGACTAGACTAGGCATACCACGCATAAAAATAAAATCAAACCCCACACACAGGTCTGGATCTAGATACATTTTGTACCTACCTATAGAGGTAAGAGAAAAGACTACCACTAATTACCGTAAAAACAAGATTAACAAGGTTCTCAAGAACCACCATCACCCAGAGGGACACTATAAAAATAAAACACAAACAAAAAAAAAAAAATGATTCAAATGCAACCTCGAAGAAAAGGAACAAAAAAGCGGTCTGATTCGTTAATTATTCCCAGCGATAAAATCTCGTTCTTCCTCCTTTTCTCCATCTCCCTCTCTCTCTCTCATTTCTTCTTGTCCAGAGATCCAAAATAAAAGGATAATTAAGTGATAAATAACTGGAAATGGGTGTAATTTTGAAACTTATTTATGATGTTAATCACGTTATAGCGTCTCTCTCTCCAAGAAACAAACAAAATTATATTTAGTTAAAAAAAAAAAATACAAAAATTATTAAGGACAAATGTGGGTGGTCTCGTGTGATCGGTGATATCCATGGGGGGTTCCGGTATTGCTTTTGCGAAAAAAATCTATAAATTTTTGTTTTATTGAATTATTATTAGTTTTGTTAATTTTTTTAAATTCAGGTTATTGCTTTATTTTATTTGACATTGATAGGCAGGTTATTGTAGAGGCGTTATTATTATAGTTTTTTTTTATTAATAAAAATTAATTATATTGTGTGATATTTAATTTGTTTTATTATTTTATTTACAGACTATACTCAATTCAATGCATAAATATCAGCCGAGATTTCATTTGGTTAGAGCCAATGACATTTTAAAGTTACCATATTCAACATTTAGGACTTATGTGTTCAAAGAGACAGAATTTATTGCTGTAACTGCATATCAAAATGAAAAGGTGAGCTTAAAGTGATTGAGTGTTTTTTTAATGTTTTCTTAATTTTTTTTCTTTTTTAATTTACTTTGTAGATAACTCAATTGAAGATTGATAATAATCCGTTTGCGAAAGGCTTTCGTGATACTGGTGCTGGAAAAAGAGAGAAAAAGTAAGTATCCTAAACATTTTATTTAAATTTTTCTAAAATAACTTCTATCAAAGAAGTTAGCTCAGTAAAATTTTTAAAAATATAAACTGTTTCTTTGTTTTTATTAATGCCATTTGTGGATCCGAAAAATACATAATTCAAAACAAAAAAATGTCTGCGTAGTTAGTCATTTTGTAAAAAGCGTAAACGTCTCGTCACACACCGGATATTTTCAGAAAGCGTCTCAAAAATTTCTGTTTAGAAATTTTCCTCAAAGTGCCTCCACCCTATGGAAGGAAAGTACTTTCAAAACTGGCTTTTTTTCAAGAAAGCAAATTTTCTGAAAACACTTCTCGGTTCAACGCACTATGAAAGCGTTTTCTTAAAGTGTTTTCTGAAAATATAAATTATAGAATAGGTTAGTATCGTGCGATATATCGATTGAAAGGTGGCACATCCTAGATCACGAATATGCAATTTCTCATTCTCTAAGGGCCAATTTATTCACAGTCCATTCAAAACTGGACTGTATCGTTTAAACTAGTATCGCCTTAAGTAGATATAATAAAGTCAATCAGGATACTTCATTAATTTTTTGATTCACTCACTCGCTTCTAATTAACTGGGTCGCTTTAAATTGGTTGTTTAAACTTAATTTCTTTTTAAAAATATCTTAAGGATTTTTTCTTTATAGTGACTGATGAACTATCAATTTATTACTAAAAAAAAGTTTAAAAGAGCGTCTGTTTGTTGTCTGTTTGTTCACTCTCAATTAGCGTTGACAGTCACTTTTGTGTTTGCTTATTTTTTCTGTAATCTAAAGGTGCGATATCAGTAACAAAAACCGACTAATTTCAAAATACCTTCTGGTAGAAAAACAAACTATATTTTTCAGTATAGTTTTGATACACTGAATCCAATTCCAGCCCCTACATGCTTACTTTAGGGTTTTCGTGATATTCCAATCAAAAATGATTTCAAAACGTTTTTTTACTCATAAATTGCAGAATTTCAAAAACCAAACATTTTAGGGTAATTTCGAGGTCTGATTCGTATGTACATGCAATAATAAATATCCGAAACGCGTTGCTATTAAATAATTAAATTAACATTAAATAAATGTTGTGACAAAGGACAATGGGCAAATTGGGCCCAGCACCAATAAGAACGGCCTTCACATCGTATATAGGTATATGTTTATGCATTCATTATCCGTTAACGGGGTTGTCCCAATTCGCTGTGTGACAAAAGTTATTTCATTTTGAATAAAATGAGTTTTAGGGTCACAACTCCTTTTTTCCATACTTTTTCTTTAATATTTTGTGTATTTTTCGCTCGATTTAACCCATTGTTTGGAATTAAATTCTTTGAACCCATGACCCACTACCTGAAGAGAATTTTAAAATTATGTTTAGGGGTCGCAAGCATCAATTTTATGCAAACAGCAGTTTTTGGAGTATTTTATATGTAAAAAAATACAAATATTGTTTTTTTTAATAATATTTTTGATGTCAAAATCATCTTTGGAAAATAAGAAACAAACATCAATTTATATCTTATTTCTCGTAATAAAAATGGGTATTATGTTCAAGGTTTTAAATTGCAATTCGTAAAAATTGGACAAAACAACCCACAAAACCAACCACAAACCACTATAAGGGGGTGATTTTTTTTTAACTTATTCCTTATTTGGTAACGAATAAAATGGTTTTACATTTTTTACGAAATGATTCCTAAATAGATCAAAAAAAAAAATATTAGCAAAAAATAGAATATTTTTTTTCTTCTTAAAGGTAGTAAAAGATTTTTAGCTCAGTCAGTTTTTTTACCGATTTTAAATGTTTTTTTTGTTTTTCAAAGAAGAATGTTAGACCTTTTTTAATTATATACATTTTTTTCTCAAGCTACAAAATCAAGTACAAGTTTAGCAGTTTATCTAAAATAACCATAACGAAAACGAAGATTTAGTGTAAATGTGTTTATTTTTTTAGTCTACTTGCTCAAAAACGACGACGTGGCTTTGGTTCTGAACTATTTAGTGATTTTTGTGTAAAATAGGGACCTGGATTAGTGACTTTTGTATATGATAAAAAAGAGGTTAACATTCTTCTTTAAAAAACCGCAAAGAAACACTTAAAATTGGTAAGGAACTGACTGAGTTAAAAATCTTTTAGTACCATTAAAACATAAAAAGCAAACAAAATATTATAATTTTTGTTAATTTTTTTCTTTTTTTATCTATTTTGTGATCAGCCCGTAATAAATA
This sequence comes from Melangyna quadrimaculata, assembly GCA_949320155.1. Classification (NCBI taxonomy): domain Eukaryota; kingdom Metazoa; phylum Arthropoda; class Insecta; order Diptera; family Syrphidae; genus Melangyna; species Melangyna quadrimaculata. The sequence goes on along the minus strand of OX439483.1, from coordinate 101,682,693 downwards.
TAATACCATTTTTTTCGTTTCTAAATAAGAAATAAGCTAAAAATATTTCAACCCCTTAATAATATATGTAAGGGTGGTTTTGAGGGTCGTTTTGTGAGTTGTTTTATCTTACTTTTACGAATTGCAAACGAAACTTAAAACAAAACCTATTTTTATTCTGATGAATGATATTTTTTTGATTTTTTCCAGAGATGATTTTGACATCAAAAATATTATTTAAAAACCAATATTTGTATTTTTACAAATTAAATACTCCAAAAACAGCTTTTTGCATAAAATTGTTGCTTGCGACTTTAAAAATGTAAAAAAATTCAGGTAGTGGGTCATGGGTTCAAAGAACTATTCCAAAAAATGGATTAATTGGAGCGAAAAATACACAAAATAAGAAAAAGTATGGAAAAAAAGAATTGTAACCCTAAAACTCATTTTATTCAAAATTAAATAACTTTTGTCACACAGCGTATTGGGGCAAACGGTTAACGGATAATGAATGCATAAACATGTAATTGGTGCTGGGCCCACGCTCCATACATATTTGCCCATTGTCCTTTTTATAGAAAATTTAAATTAATATATTTATTTTTTTTTCTATTTTTAATCTTTATTTTTCAACAAAATCGAATGTACAATGGTTATTTGTAGATTGGTTGTGTTTTAGAAGTTGTATTAAATTTTGCGGGCTTTTCTTTTAAACATATCACTTTATGATTACAAAAAAAAAATAAACAAACTGACTGTCAATGCTAATTGAGAGTGATTAAAAGGAAACAGTTCGCGTTCATCCTCTATTAAGGCTAAACTACCCTCTTAAAAGATGGATTTTGTCGTTTTAGTTAAACCCGATTTTAAATTAATTAAACAATTAGTTAAATAGAAGAAATGTCATTTAATATTGTTAAAGGAGGGTCAATAAACAAAAATATTTAAAATCGACCAATTTATAATTTTTAATAGCGAATTTAAATTGAACGGAAAGCTAATAAATTGGGCCTTAATGTCTTGCATTTGAACAGGCTTATTATTTTACTAAACTAAAACCCTAGTGGCATTGGAAATCGAAGACACCCAATCATCGAACATTTGTACAGGGGAACATTTAAGTAAACTTCAAAGTAGCAGCTGACAGTTCTTATTTATTTATTTCTCAACTACAAAAACTTCAAAGTGGCAGCTTACAGTTTATTTGAATATCTTTTGATTTAGTACAATTAGGTTTATTTACTTCTTTGTAAAAAGTAGCAGTTTAGCAAACTTATGGTTCAATGCTTTTCCAAAATGACAAACCTGATATCAGACCAATAGATAAATTGAATTTTCTTGCAGTGTTTTTTACGGCTTATTTGACGTTAGGCAAACATTTTGTCATAGATGCTTTTGTAGGCGATAAATAAATATTTTTTTTTAGAATGTATACAAATATTTGAAAAGGTTATAATTTTGTCTACTTGCCCCCAAATGTTTGTCTTTTGTCTAAGAATAGTTTCATTCCAAACAGCTTAGCTCTTCTCTTCGGCCTATCGTCCAACAATAGGAACAGGAACTAAGTTTTCATTAACAAATATTTTGACGTGTTTTCACAATTTTTCGTCAAAAGTGGTTGCTACACTGAATGCGTTAAAATACGCATAAACACCAATTTTTCATATACCTTCAATATACCACTATCTTACCACGTTTTACTTAAAAACAAATGTATTTGAATAATGAATCTGCTGTAACTATGACGAACGCATATGGATTCTGACGAATTGCGCACTGTATATACGCACTGTATACGCTTTCATAAGAAACTAACGTCTTTGTCAACAAAATTATAAAATAAACTGTAACCATACATCAAGCAGGACTGGCAGTATTAGGACACACTTCGTCTCACGCGTAGCGAATTTTGAATTTCTTTGTTTCCCACAAGTGAAGACGCAGCAGTTTCATGCATCATTCGTGGTGTTCATGTTTACTCCAAGGCCAAAAGGAGATAAACTTTTGAAATATTTATCGCGATGTTTTTGCTGTTAATAGTATTTTTTTGTACTAAGCATCGATACTAATTTTTTAAGACCAAGAAGTTTCACCAGTTTTTCTCTAATTGTCGGCCGTGAAAGACTCTATTTCGCACGTTGAGAGCACCATATATATAACTTTCGCAAACACTAGTAGTTGAAGGTAGTGCATTCGACTTTCGTGTTTATCTATGTCTGTCGTAAATACAGAACGCTATTAATGAGATTCAAAAAATCACATTTTAACACATTTCCTTACCGAAACGGCATGACTGATAAAATTTGTGCGGAAGAACTATTTCCTTCTTGAACATTGTACCATGTGTCTTACAATGTTCGATCAAATCAGATTTCACTGGATCCCGAGGTCGGTCACCTGCCAATGGATGAGACAACACACGCGACTAGCGGCTTTGAAATTTGTTGGTCTTTTCTAGGACTTTGTCCACACAAAACTAATATCTGCTGTTATTACTGTGGTTATTCGCTTGATCATTATAATATTCAAAATGGCGGCCATAGTGGCAGAGATCCATGGGGTAAAAACACTCGGACTTAAGCTTCACAAGATCACAAGCTCTGACGGTATCACACAAAATGTTTCCTCGGTAATCATTACCAACAGAAATCTGTCGCTGGTATATTAAGTGATTTTGGTTATAAAGGTTGATTTTCCGATAAAAACAATTAAATGATTTACATTTTAAAATTACAAAAAAATCACCTAAATACGACCATAATTATGCATAAAATATTATATATTTAAGTATTATGGAATTTCATTTAATCCTGTGACACTACACAGAATATATCTCCATTTCCATTTCCCAAAGAAAAGTCAAATGCAAAACTTAAACAAAACGAAATTAAACAAACAAAAAACCCAATCACCACACGTACATACATCACCTGCAAAACAAAACTACGAAGAAGAAAACCTCAACACAGAACTATCAGCTTCCCAGTTTTGTATTTTTTCTTCTTTTTTTTTTTCTTTTATAAAATTCGATATTCCATCCCTAACTCCTGGGTCGCACGTCAAAAACAATACTTCTACACTCTAATCAGCGAACTGAAAGTACAAAGTCGTGAGCAGAATATTCCATACGACAATGCCATAGCTAAAGCACTCACGGGTACGGAAAAGAAGCCCCATTGCGGTGGCTGGCAGTGGTGGTGATGGCAGTGGCGGGCGGTATAGTATAGTTGGTATATTGAATGAATGAGCGAGTGGTATTTTGTGGGAGTTAATTTCAGACTTTATAATATCTTCTGTGTACTGAGTCGTTAAAAAAAAAATAAAAAAAACTTCTACTCCCACTGTCAAATTTTGCACATTGTTTTTTTTTTTTGTTTCTGTTTTGCTATCCGCGTGTAGGTGTCATGGGGACTGATGGCAGCCAGCAGGAGTCTGAGTATATAGAGAGAAGAGCTAGAGCTGCTGACGTCTCTCCAAATGGCACTGACACTATTTGCCGCACTGTCAAGTGATTCCGGTTTCAGCTTTGTGATTTCAAATTCCACCCCCTTGACAAGCCAAAATGATAGAAGCTATCATCATTGTCATCGTCATTGTCGTCATCGTCATCCCCTTGTCCAAGGACATCACAAATATATACGACGTACGAAGACCGTCAACGTCATCGTCATCATCTGACACAGGCCGGAAGAAAAAAGTCAAATTGATATGTCATTTCTGGGTTTGAATTCGCCACAAAAGTTGTAGACTCTATCAATCTGTTTGTCCAAATGGATTTGTGATGACAATGACGGGCACAAGATGAATGTCCTGGCACGAGAGTAGCTCTATATGTTTAAAAGGAATTGTTTTTGTTCGTGCTCCGGGTGTATCGGATTTCCGGTAATCTAGAGGAAAATTGTTTTTTTATTTGAAATGTTATGTCGGTGGCGTCAAGTTAGGGTGACTTGCGTTATTTGCTCTCCTTTTATGCATTGTTTGATTTGGATAATGCTCCAGCTCTGCAGAGCTTAAAGAATCCGATCATGATAATGCAGGAAATTAAAATCAATCAATCAATTTAGAGGGAATCTCTTGCTTCTTACATTGAAATCCTTGGGTGTTGTTTAATGCAGTGTCTCTTGAGCGAGCGAATGTGATTAAAACCTCCCCCCATACTACTGCGTTGTCATCCCATCCATCCAATTTTAATGCTATTATAGCCGACGCAAATGATTTCTTCGCGTTTTAGTTAGGTGTTTTGGAAACAAGTCGGCTTCAGCTTCTTTCTAAACAAGCCAGCGAGCAAGTAAGGGTGGCAAAATGAACAACCAGAGAAGATGTGTTGTTGTTTAAATGTATAAGATTAGGTTGTCAGTGCAATGACATGAAAATGCCATGTAAGCTGATTTCAACAAAATTTATTGCTTGGTTACCCTTTTACGGATGGGAATATATTCTGTATAGGCATAATGAAGGTTTTTTACAAAAAATTGCTAACCACAAAAGAGCTACCAACTACACCACCAACACCAGGGGGTTGATTTTTTGAGACAATTATTTTGTAATGGAATTCTTTTCACATTCTTTTTGTTTCTTTATTTTTTTGTGAAAATTTGTACCCTTGGTAGTAGAAAGCTAGCGTGGAGGTGGATTAGTGTTAAAATTAGCACACATGAATTTAAGATCAAAGAATAGTAAAAGAGGAGGCGTTGACGTATATTTAACGAATAGAATTTATTTTTTTAAATTTAGAAAATTACAGGGCTCACAACGAAAAGATAAACGATATGGTTTTACGTACAATTTGAAATTAAATGTTTTTTTTTTGGGAATTTGGTACCTATTGGCCTTGAGCAGACCTTAAGGGTATTTACAATGATTTTATTGGTAATACTGTACACAGACCTTAGTTTAAAAAAAAAAATAAAATGTACGACTGGATCGAACTAGCTTGTCGGCACGACATTTCCGGTGTATACAGGTACAGGGAGATTGGTATGAGGCGCACCAAAAAGCTGTAGCGAGTAGGTTGTATTAAGACAAGAAAAAAATCGTATGGGAGGTGGTATCTATTTCCCTCCGTTTAGGCGGGAGTGGCAATTTTCTAAAAAATTGACTTTAAACCGAAAAAAAATTATTCAAAAACAACGGAAAAACTTGCAATGACCTGTTATAGCTTTTTGGAGAGCCATAAATCTCTTCTTTAATTTCCATTTTAAATTAAGTTGCGTTTGTGAACAGTTTTTAAAATATTAATTTTCAAACTCGAAAATTCGGAAGTACTATCTTTTATTGTATGGGCAAAAGTTTGTATCGAGTGCAGGGAAGGTGTTATGGACGTTAATGTAATCGTTTATGCATTTTTTATTTATCGTGTAACTTTGGAACGACGCGACGTGATCAATTGAAGTCATATTTACACAATAATAGTTTCTAATTATGAACCGATCCGGTAGGTGGCGCTGTTGTCAAGTTATTGTCAAAAATTTTCTATTTATTAAGCAAAATCGCTCATATTCAAATGTAACATTGGTTTATTGCAAGAAAATAAAATAGCAAAATATAGACCTGATAGGTGGCGTTGAAGTCAAGTTTTTAAGGATGCGCGTTTTGGCATATCGGTGTAACACATTGTGATTTATATTATTTTAAATGTCTCGATGAGTACTATCTTTTATTGTATGGGCAAAAGTTTGTATTGCGTGCAGGGAAGGTGTTATGGACCATTTAAGAAAATAATAATAGGTATTAGGGCTAAAAATACCGAATGAAAGCACGGCATCTATCTTAGTCTAAAGCTAAAGCCACCTACCAGGTCCATATTTTGTGATTTTGTTTTGCAATAGTTAAACCAATATATGATATATGTAAGTGAGAATGGGCAACTTTGCGTTTTAAATAAAGAATTTGCTAATAACAAGGTACTACTGTGCCACATATCAGAACTTTATTTTGTGATTTTATTTTCTTGCAATAAACCAATGTTACATTTGAATATGAGCGATTTTGTTTATTGAATGGAGAATTTTTGGCAATAACTTGACAACAGCGCCACCTACCGAATCCGTTCATAGTTAGAAACTTTTATCTAACAACATTTAACATATTGTGTGAATATGACTTCAATTGGTCACGTCGGTCGTTCCGAAGTTATACGATAGATAAAAGATGCATTTACGATTACGTAAACGACCAGAACACTTTCTCTGCGTTTTTTGAAAGTGATTTTATCGTTTGAAAACACTTTCAGGAACTAGTCACACAGTGAAAGTTTTTTCTTGTGAAAGCGTTTTCAAGAAACAAATCATTTTCAGAAAACGCTACTTTTTGGGGCGTCACACTATGAAAGTTTTGCTACTTTCTTTTCAGAATGTGACGGCACCTTAATATTAGAACTGGTCAATCGCATATTATATATATATATATATTATATATTAATCCAAGTCTTCAGTTTCATAATTTCCTCATATCATATTATAAGAATCATCTATTCTAGAGTTTAACTTGCGTCAAGTAAGATACTGATACTTTACTCCCAACTTTAAATCACAGCTCTGAAACATTTCCATCGCGCCCATCAGTTCTCTCTCTATTTAAAACCAACCCCAAGATTTCAGTTTCAATTTGAATTTCAATCGCAAATCAACACAGTAAGTTTGATGCCACATCACCTTCAGCACCCAGTTTTGTTCCTTTAAAAAAAAATGTACGAGTATTGTACAATTGTTTGCAAAAAAAAGTGTAAAAAAAGCCTCACAATTTATTTTCAACAGTTAACTCAACCCAGCTGGCAATATTTAAACGATCAAAACATCCACAGTATTCTCTGGCCTCTGGGCATCAGAAATGTATAAATACCCTCTCTCCTCCTCTTATAGCAATGGGGGAAAGAATCAATTGTATAAACAGCAGAGTCGAGCACTTCAGTTTTTATATTTCGCGTAGCAAAAAGAGTTGAAAAACAAAAATAGAAAAAAAAACAAACAAAATAAACAAATTGAGAAAAGGCAAAAGTTTTGTCGAGAGGAACCTACGGAAGCGGTAGACGGTGAAAATTGTTCCTCACAAGCAAAACACCGGAAAATCCTTTTCCCAACACTATTTCTCCGCACACTGAGAGCCAGAGGTGCCTGATGCTTAATTAAGTAAAAATAAAAAGAACTGTTATAGAAAGAAATGGGCTCTTAAGTATAAAGTAGAATATTATTTATAACCACAGCAAGCATGATGATAATAATTGCCCAAGACTCTAAACACTTTTCCTCTACAAAAGAAAAGTCGACAATAATAATAATAATACTCTTGCATACAGAAGAAGTGTATACTTTTTTGTCGATCGGGAATTATTGTATCCTTTCCTAAAATCCCTGTGGTGTTTGAGAAGTAACTTAACATCTAATACCCTATCATTGAGCATTATAATAATCATCATCATCGAAAAAAAAGGGGGATGAAACCACAAGAATGTTGTTTTGTTAGCAATCCGGATTATTCTAAGAGTCTAAATATCATTGCTATTATTTTGTTTGATAGACAAAAAGGGACAAAAGGGTTCCTTTGGTATACACGCTAATAAATTAGCCCTCTTGACGTCTAGCATAAAGGGTTTCCAAGTGGTCCTTTGGGTGATCAAATAGTATGGAGATGGGAATGGAAATAAATGTAACAGAGCAATAAAAATGTCCGCATATAACATTTGAAATAATTAGCAGCGACTTAGTCGAGAAAGTATCTCTTTTTCTTCCGTTTCTGTGTGTTTTTTTGGGGGCGGCTTAAGTGGTATAAATATTCACTTTGATGATAGGATTTAAGTCACCCTTGACAATTTAAGCTTTGGACTTTATATATCAACATCAATTTAACGTTACTAACCATAAAGGTCATAGATACACCTTTGATTTCTTGTTTTATCATTTTTTTTTTTGTAAACAAAATTAAAATCAATGACTTTTATTTGAAAGAAACGAGGATATTCTAATGAACAAACTCCCATACCAATTGTTGTTACAGGCAGGCGTTGATGTCCAATCGCGGATCCGATTCAGACAAACTGAATCCAACACATGTAAGCAGTACTCGAGCACCATTGCATTTGGGACATACCGGTCGGCCACATCCGCACGACAGTCAGGATGACGATGATAAGCTGCTTGATGTGGTTGGACCACCACAATCTCCGTTGCTGCCTTTGAGCCATTCGCTGCAGCAGATGCATGCGCATCAACACTCAGGTATGATTGATTTTTTATGTATACATATGAATTATTATCTATTTACAATTTTTTGTTTTAATATTTTAAAAGGTTGGTCAAAGGAGTTTTTTTTGATTAAAGAGTTTTTAATGAAATGTTCTTTGAAGTCATTATTGTCAGTAATTCAATAAGGGAAATAAGTGAAAGGAATAGGTTTTTCATGTGAGTGAAGTTAGCACAGCCAATTTTAATTGTAGGATACAAAAAACTTATGTTGTTCCCAAACAGCCTTATTTATTCTCGTTTTAGCGACGGAGTAAAGTTACTTCGACTTTACACTGTCTATACTCCTGGAAAGCTTACTTATAAAAAAAAAAAAATACACGAGAATAGAGGCGGAGTAAGCTAAAACTGGTCCTGTAATTTTATCAAAATATGCGTAAAATTAATAACTCCAACAATAATAATTACCTAAAATGAATAATAATGGAAATCAGCTGGGGTTTGTTGACGTTTATAATAACCAGAGTTTTACATTGCTGATTTTTTTTTCATAATAAACTTGACATAAGGAAGGCGTAGCTACAACCACTAGGAACCAGTTTTTCAGTGTGGGGTTAAATTTAAATCCGAGTTAACTCTCGGGAAAGGTGAAATTAACACAATAAATTAATCACCTCGTTTACAAACATTGTTTCACACAAAAAAATTGAAAGTCAATTACTATAACAATAAAAAGACTTACATTAGAAGCGAATGCATTTCGAACGCTTCGTTGGCGATCATCATCAGCACTAACTCGATTATAAATTTGCATCGATTAGTCTAACATCCAAGAGAGTGTATATACGAAAGTAACGGACACGTGCTATACCAGAGAGAACAGTGGTGATCTAATTTCGCCTTCTTCTGGATTCAAGCTATTGGTTTCTTTTTCAATAAAATAACTCTCATACGCATCCAGTCTGTTGCACTTATTTACATGTTTTATCAAGCTGACTGTGTGTTCATTTTCTCCAATTCCGAGTTTATTCACCAAATTTTTTGAGTTTACCAGGTATTAATTCAACAAATTCTTTTGATAGTTTATCTTCCCTGTCTTTTTATGACTTTCTGCTTTCATCCCCCACTTAACAACTGTTTCTTGACATGATTGGAGACAATTCTATTTCCAGAGTTAGCTAACTCTGGTTTAATTCACAACTGAAAAACTGGACCCAAGAAAATATTTAATAAATAAGGATTAGTTTGACGTGACGTAAACCCAGAATAAGTGGTTCCATTCCGAGTTTAACTATTCCGGTTGGACCGAGTATTAATGAAATCTTATAAAAAAGACTGAAAGAGTTTTCAAATTTGAAATTAACTCATTTTTTTATTTTGCTATCAATTTCAGATAACGTCAATGTGCTCAACTTGCACTGCCATGTGCTCGAGGATTTTACAAAAAAAATAACATTTTTATCAGTGTTACGCCATGATGTAACGTTATCCCGTAACCATGAAGAATGTAAAAGATGAAATTAATATTCTAGTAAAGCGATAAGTTCCAAAATCTTTAAAAAGTTAAAACTTCGAATATCAGCGAAAAGAAAAGTTATCGAGAACGAAATTTTTGTTAGTTCTATGGCAAATCGTTTTTCTAGAAAAATCGAAAAGAATAGCATTGGTCCTTTGGAAAAATTTACCAATTTACGATTTTTTGTAAAATATTTATACCAAAAGGCTGCACAAGTTAGACATAAAACAGGCACACATTTTGTGTTTTAACAATCCATATTGGTGTTGCTAACTTCACGCTTAGCAACTTTTTTTTCAAATGTTCTATATTGTTTTTTAATATCTACAAGACAAGTTATCCAATTTAGAGCACAGTTCTTGTTTTCTTATTTTCTTTTGGAATATAAATGAATAAAATTCGTTCGCAGATTTTGCGAAACTGCTATTTTTATTTGCACATTTATGAGAACGCAACTACCATGTTGCATTTCTACTAACGTTTCACTGTTTTAAATAAATAATTCTGTTTAGATTAACTAACAGCACTTGCCTGAGTATTTTACATGACTCAATGTTTAATTGAATCAGTACCCATGTTAAGTTTACGCCAATAAGTGGATGTTTTAACATAATTACCTAGATGTTAGTTTGAACAATGTCACCTATAAACTGTGTGTAGCTGGGACTGTTTTAAGTGGTAAATGTTGTGGTTTTTGGTAGTTGATATTCGGAATAGGTAACCCTATGCCCTTCATTCAAACAGTTCAACACAAAGTGTTGTTACAAATTTCAATATTAAATCAATGTGTAAGTAAGTACTCGTTATTTTATTATTTTTAAATAATACATACATAATAAATACATAAAATCTATGAGCACTGAGAATTTTTTTGCGTACTTCTTAAAAAAAATTGTTTGGATTAATTTCGAAATTTCATTTCTCAGCCGTTTTATTTTCGCCGTTTTGCAAATAAGTAAGTGGTAAACATAAATATGAAAAATAATAATTTTTGTGCTTTAACTAATAATATATTATTAAGTGTCCCATACTATAAAACTTGTGATTTTGAATAAAAATAATAATAATTATAATAATAATAATTAAAAATAATAATAATAATAGTAATAATAATAATAATAATAATAATAATAATAATAATAATAATAATAATAATAATAATAATAATAATAATAATAATAATAATAATAATAATAATAATAATAATAATAATAATAATAATAATAATAATAATAATAATAATAATAATAATAATAATAATAATAATAATAATAATAATAATAATAATAATAATTAATAATAATAATAATTTTACACTAAGTATATGCCTGTAAGACCTCAGGTCTTTTAAATGCAATGCACGGCACTAGTTAGAAGGAATAGAAGGAAAGGAAAGATTTAGTTGGCACAGTGGATTGAGAATTAGATGTAAATTATCTCATGAAATTCCACGGGTGGCATCCAGTTGGATTTGGGAATATAGAAAAGAATGCTACCTAGTCTGCGGATCGAACCCACACGACCAGAATAGCAGAAAACTATATCCACTGTACCATTGTCATCCTCAATCTTAAAAAACGGGGTAAGATTGGTAAATCATTTGCCGAAAGACCAAATGAATACAAAAAAATCGAATTCGGAGATAAATAGACGGTAATTATGATGAACTTTATAAAAGTTTACATAGGTACAAAGCTACAACCTCGTTGTAGCCTTGAAACACAAGACCAAGTTCTTGTTATTTAACCTTGCATTTTATGTAATATACTCTTTTAAAATTGTACATGTATGTCATACAAAAATTGTAGTGATTTTCGCGAAGTGAAAACTGTTTGTAACCACTGAACGAGTTCAGTGTTGGTGTGAATAGAGTACCTACCTCTCACAGGACAGTTATTTTTTCCCATTTGGAAAATAAAATGTGAACATTTCCTGATTTCTATTCGGGCTTGAGACATGCTGGCAAAGCTGCTTTAAAAATGAGTTAAAGTATTTTGTATCTTGTATGTAATCGTTTAGTCCTGACTTATTTCTTTTTTTTTTTTTTTTTGTTTAGTTGCATTCAGCTTTAGAGTTGGCTTGAGAGTTTAGTGAATTATTTGTAGGTACTTGAATTTAACATGAACGAGTCCATACGCTTTTTGTAGCCTCGAAATCGTGTTTTTTCGACCAAAACTCCTTCGGGCCGTAACACCAACTTTTTTTCGTACAATTATTTTTCGGTTTGAGAAAAAAACGCATGTTAAATGTTAAGCCCAGCTACATCGTTACTTTTTCTAAAACCACCTACAATTTGCCTATATTTTCACACAATAAAAAAAACTCTACACGTTGCAGGTACATATTGTATTTAGGGCTGGCCACGAGACGAGACTCTGCGCGACTTTTGAAAGTCTCGTCTCGGTCTCGTTAACATCGAAAATGTTCAGTCTCGTCTCGGTCTCGTATAATTAAGTCTGGTCTCGTCTCCGAAAAATACGATTTCCGGCCAACTTGTTGATTATTGGAACGAAATATTTTCGATTATAGTTTGAATATATGCAGAAAAAAATAAATATTTTACTAAAATTGAATTTTTTAATTTATTTCTCTGTAAAATTTGGTTCAAATATACAGTCCTGTCTCAGTCTCGTCTTGGTTGCTTAAAAGCCAGTCTCGTCTCCGAGATCGAGACCGAGACTTTTCTCGTCTCGTGGCCAGCCCTAATTGTATTGTTTTTAATCATTTAATTTATTTGAAGAATCGACTGTGGGAGGGAGCTTATACCCTCTACCCCCATTTGCACGTAAAAGCAGCAAGAAAATTAACTCTTCTTTTCTGTATATAGGTACTTGAATTTCATAGCGTCAATTAATATCAATACATATTATCAGAAATAGTGCCATGTTAACCAAACCATGAACAGAATGTTATTTTAATCTTGTAAGCTAAGATCCCGAATTCTCTGAAACTTTATATGGGAAATTGCACCTTGTAAAAATTTAGAAATTTGCCCATTAAATTCGTACCTGGGTCTTTTTTCTGTGTTTCTAAGTTTAAGCTTCGCAAAGTGTTTTTTTCTTCAATTCAATTATTTCACCAACATTAAATTCTTAAATTTTTTATAATTTTTTTTTTGGAATAATGATAAATTCGAATTTTTTACTTATGCCTTTTCTAAAAATATATATGTAGGTGTAAAATATAAAGGTAATTTATTCCTTGGAAAGTATTTAAACTACATCGCAGCTTATTTTACCTTTTTGACCAACTTTTTACATTCTTTTTTGTTTATATTAAAATTTATATTATGCTCAAAATATAAGATATTATAACAAAATTTTTAACCAATTTAAAGCCCTTGCAGCTTGGTTCAACCACTTAGCCGGTGCTGGCGATCATTCAAATGAAGATGCAATACGACGCCGTCTACAATCGGAAGATATCGAGCGTGATGGCAGCGATTCGAGTTGTTCGGAAAGTGTTGGCGGCAGTACGGGCGGAGCATTTCGACCCACCTCATCGGGTAGTCCCAAAGAAGCGCACGGTGCTGCTGGAGGTGGTGGTGGCTCATATCCAGCACCGAATATATCAGTTGGTCCACCGATTCATACATCGCCTCATCTATTGCCTTATCTCTATCCACACACACTCTATCCACCACCTCATCTATCGTTGCTTCATAATCCAGCTGCGGCGGCCGCCATGAATCCCGGCCTCAATCCAGGATTGCTGTTCAATGCGCAGCTTGCGTTAGCCGCTCAACATCCCGCCTTATTTGGTCATTATTCAGGACATTCGCCGGTGTCACCTTTGCAAGGCCTTAAAGGCCATCGATTTGCACCGTATAACCTGCCTGGTAGTTTGGGATCGGCATTTGATGCTGTGACGCCCGGTTCGAATAATCAACAGAGATGCAGTGGCACAGGCGGCGGCGGTGGTGGTGGTGGTATTGGTGGTAGTTCTGGTGAAGGTGCCAACATCAGTGGTGATAATGGTCCAAGAAGCCTTAGTTCAAGCCCATCAAGACATCAACGTGCCTCCTCTAATTCACCTCCCACGCGACCTATTTCCATGTCACCCACAACACCGCCATCGCTGTTAAAACAACAACAACAACACCACCAACGCTCCAATTCGCCATCAGAACTCAAAAATATCGAGAAAATGGTCAATGGGCTCGAAGTGCAGCACAACGGAAGCAGTTTAATTGCAAATAGCTCTATGGAAGGCAGTCCACTGCACCATCATCATCATCATAATCTGCATGGGAGATCGGGGAAGCAATCGCCATCATCTGATCAGTGACATTTGTATGCCGCGGATGATAATGACAAGTCATCCATTATAGATCTCGACGACGTGTGACACACCGAATTGTAGGCTAAGAAGGGTGCCCTTTAAAAACAAAACAAAAAAATCATCTTCCTCCCTCACACACCACACACACACACTCACACACCATAAATCGTAAGACTTATTTAATTCACAAGCTAAACATTTTAGGAACATACATAAATATATATATAGAGGCTTTCTAAGCCGCAAAAACAACACATGTGTAAATACAAACCGCATAGCATTTTGTAGATAAAAAAAAAACAAGAAAATAATTTAACAAAAAAAATATAGAATCTTATAATTTTAGGTTATAAATTGTAATAATATTAAAAATACAAAAAAAAAGAAAAGAAACCTAAAAAAAAAACTACATACATATAAAAATTAGAATGATATTAACTTTTATCAAATTACCTACCTTAATTCGATCGGAGAGTGAGTTAAACATAGATATACATACACAGAGAAAAAACAACAAGCAGTGCAACAAGCTACGCTTTGGAAAGTCACTGTTATTTTTTTCTTTCTTTTTAATGCAATTAATGCAAACGCGCGTTTTTCAAGGATTTTGTTTCTTTTAAGGGTGGTTAGAAATTATGTACGGTTTCAGTAGCGCAGCCAAGTTCAAGTTTTTTTTTCTAGAAGACTTAGATACTGTGAAGTGAATACGTTTAAACCAAAAAAGTTATTGCAGTATTCGTCAAAGTTGCTTCGAACCATATGACAAAAAAGGCTAATATTACTAGCTGATGCAAAGCCTAAAATACGCCAAGCTCCATAAATCAAACTACGACAAGTCAGGCTGGTAGGTTAGATCTATGTTCGTTTAGCTGTTTCTGAGCTGTTTAGTTGAGCATTATGTACCAATATTGCTTTATCCGAAATCAGTTCTTTTTTCAAAAAGAAACACGTAAAAGGATAGACAAGTCCTTGTAGTTTTGTTTCATTATTTGAGTATACGGAAATCGCTGCGGGTCTTAGTACCTGATGTGGTTTATTTGCAAAAAAAAAAAAAGTATGCCTCCTAAGATATCAGTATAATTAGTCGAAAAAAGTCAACTAGATGCAGGAAATGGGCAGGCAAGAATTTTTTAGAGATTTTTTAAGGTCATAGAAATAAATAACAAAAATGTCAATAAGTTTCAATAATTGGTCAGCGTTTTTTTCATAATTTTTTTAAATTTTGTTTTCAAGGTGTAAATGTTAGGTATATTTCTATCATCAATAATTTTAAAAGATTTTCTCGAAAAATATATGGTTGCTACTTTTCGAAATTATCGGGAAAATGTGTTAAAACTTAATAACGGTCTTTACCTTCTTTGAGGAATATTAACAAGACGAGAGTGCGATAACAAAGGTAGTGAAAAAGTAGTAACGAATCTTGTAGAGGGGTTAAATAATTTGCAGTTTTACTGTTTCCACTACCCCCACCCCTCCCTCATTCGGAAAGTGGTGGCGCAAGAGTTACTTCAAATGAATACAAACAAAATCAAAACAAATCCAACGCCCCTACAAAGAAGTACCTACTACTAGATTTTTGAAAGTCTTTTATTATTTTTAAATCAAGTTACATATTTCTATCTTAAGTTTTTTCTAGAATATTGATTCAAAATGGTGAAGTTTTTCAAAGGTGTTTTCTCGTGATAACACTTGCAGTTAGGCTGCATAGCTTTCGCTCCGTCATATTTAACATTGAAGGTTTTTAATGAACAACAACCACTTGTGTTAGCTACCACCGAGTACTACATTTTGGCTGGAATTATTGCAATTTCATGGCTGCCACACCAATCATCAGGTTCCTTTTTAGTGGTGCTTAGTCTATAGTTCCAATTTTAATTTATGAATTGTTTTTTTGCCGTCAACTTGATTCGATCCTAGACCAAGCTACCTCAGAGGCCGTTGCACTACGCATTGCACTTCCCGCCTTACACATATGCAACGAATTATTGCGGTGATAACGGAGAGGGGAAAAAGAAAGAACCCGAATGAATAACATCTAACTTGTGTGTGGCTTGTAAAAATGCTAGTTGTCCAAATGCAATTGTTAATTAGAAAAACCTTCATTTGGATGGGCACGATCAGATGACCTCGGTGGTGCAATGCGTGAAGTTTTTGTTGGAAATAAAGTAAATCATAACCAAATTACCTTAAATTCGAGATGGCAGCCAAGGTACGGACTCCCACTTCTTATCACCCCATCAAATGATTAAAAAAAATTACCCTAACTAAATTTGTCCATTTCGTCACTTTCTTGTGTATTCGTATTTGGCTATTTTGCTCGTTAAACCTAGATCGTAGTTGCTGTATAGTGAACTTCCTTCCCTTACGCATTCGGGGTCCGAGAATATTAATCTCAAAATAACGTAAGGTGTCCTTCCTCATCGACCTTTGACATAGTGAAGGCCTATTCCTTGAAGAAAACTCCTGTTCTTGTGTCAGGTCCTAGGCCTCGGTACCGCAATGAAAAACCGTGAGTTTCTGTATTTGACGTTTCTCAATCTTTGTCAACCAAAGTTTAAAAAAACTAGTGTTTTTTCAGTTTTTGCCACTTTACAAAATGACAAGTTTCTGCCTAGTTTGGGCAAGGCCCTAGTAAGTTTTCAGTAGGCAAAATCGAGACGAGCAAGACTAGTCAGATACATGACCCTCATCACGTAACTTTTCAGACGACTATCGTCCAGACGATAGCTAGAAACGATATCGTCAATAGCTTGCTTGACGTAATACGTCTACTCTCGTGTCGTCTATCGTTCTCGTTTGTTGTAGTTTGAGAACCTCTGTAAAACATGTCTGAAATATAAAACATCAAAAAAATTTCTGTCATCAATATGAAATTCGTTTTGTTTGATTTTGTGGCAATTTTAAAATTATAGGTTTATGTCTTAGCATTCGTGTTTATTTAATTTTCAATTCGGTCGTCGGGGTCGTTTGGATAAATAAAATGTTGCGTTGGAACATTTTACTATGTATGATAAACGGTTTATTTTTTGAGTGATGACAGGAAAGCAGAATAGGAAAAGCGGTCTACCTTCTAAACAGATGTCTCATCCAACGTTGAAAAGCCTGTTGTGTATAATTCATTTGATTAAATGGCTTTTAAGCTGTAGACCATAGCGTTCCAGAGATATTCGGCCTTAAAATTGCCGATAACCTTTTCAACGATGCATGATACATTTCTGTTGAGTGGGTTGACCAAGACGAGTTCTGCAGATTCACGGCATATAATAAAATAAAGTACACAAAATAAGCTTTCCAACAATGTATGACATACTGCTGAGTTGGTATAGGTACTAGTTAACAATGAGAATTGCATTAGTGATGTTTGTTGTGGTTTTAAAGCCGCATAACTCTCGAACCCCACGGTTTATAACTACTGGCTATATAATGAAATGAAGCCACAATAACCCTTTGAACGACGACTAATGACACATTATTTGAGTTGATTTGGTAAACCAGGAAGGAATTGCATTATTGGTCTATTTACCGTTTTGTAAATCTACACGTTTTAACAGCCATATAACAAAACGAAGTACATGCAATAACCTCTCCGACGATGTATGGTAAGCTACTTTTGGATAGGTAAACTCGCTTTCGATATCACGACACCTGCACCTATAAACCCTCATAAATATATTTGTTGTTATGCATCCAGTCCCAAAATTTGCTGTCGGCTCGAAAAATGTAAGAAATTATTAACTAACTAACTAACAAAACACACCAAGACGATAGCTAAATAGGTATCAAGCAGCCGATATCGTCGAGCCGATAGCAAATTACAGCTTTTTTAATTATTACTCCGCTTACATGACAGAATTCGACGATCGAATCGAATCGGATTGATATTTCGATCTAGGTATACGACCTCACTGAATCGAATTCAAACAGAATCAAAGTAAATTTGAAGTGACACATTACTTTACTGTATGCGTGCGGACATAAGTTTATGACTACGAGAATTGAAATACACACACTTAAAACTCGATTCTTTAATTTTTCAATCCAGGTCAACTTGTATTTTTCGATTCGATTCAGCTCTCAAAGTGGAATCGGACCGAGAAATCCTGTTTGAATCCGATCCAGGTCTATATGGAATTGAATCCGACTTCAAGTCTGATTCAATTCTCCATGTAAACGTAGTACATATGAAGCAAAACTCAAACTGTCAATTCGATATCGTTTGAACAATAGACGTTTTGTATTCTTACGTGAAGCATAGCTAACGATATCGATAACGATATCAAAAACGATATCGTCAGAGTTACGTGATGAGAGCCCTGGCAATCGCTTGCTGGATTTCAGTACCAAACATTTAGACGAGGAAAACTTTTCGAAACTCTCAAAGTGGAATCGGACCGAGAAATCCTGTTTGAATCCGATCCAGGTCTATATGGAATTGAATCCGACTTCAAGTCTGATTCAATTCTCCATGTAAACGTAGTACATATGAAGCAAAACTCAAACTGTCAATTCGATATCGTTTGAACAATAGACGTTTTGTATTCTTACGTGAAGCATAGCTAACGATATCGATAACGATATCAAAAACGATATCGTCAGAGTAACGTGATGAGAGCCCTGGCAATCGCTTGCTGGATTTCAGTACCAAACATTTAGACGAGGAAAACTTTTCAAACACTCGTGCGGCCCTTGTTAGCTTTTGCCAGAATCTTTGTAACACTCTCTAGTTCCTTGTTGAAAACTAGATTTTTTGCGCGGAAGGCGTTGGTCTTCTAAGATTCATTAAAACATGTTTCTTGTATTAGTGGAGGCTAAAATTGAACACTCAAAGTCACGCTCTAATACAATCATTTTTGCAACATGAAAAACCTTTCTTGTCTGCTGACTGGCCTAAGATTTGTTAAAGTTCCTATCAATATACTCTGCAAAATTCTCGCTGCAGGTACTTCTAAGGCAATTTAAATCGTACACAACTCGTGAATATGTTGATGTTTTTTGTTCATAATTGGAATTATAAAATTTTTTCCCGGGCAAAAATAGTTTCTGACATAAAATATTCATGTTGGATGCTCGGCCTGAGAATTATATTTAACCAATGGAAGATAAGTCTTCATCAACTTATTCTAAAAACTGCAATTTTCAGTAAAAGCTAAAGACTTCATTATCCTTCCTATATACTCGAAACACCACAACTTGGCTTGACAGCACTTTCCGTCGCGTCGTGCATTATTTTTCCTATAGGAACTATTTGTTTTCTTAAAATTTTAACACACCCTTAGATTTTGAAATCATAATAAAACCTTAAAATCAATAATGTAACCAAAGAAAGTTAGTTTTTTTTTGTTTTTATTTAAGCGTATCCGTAATTTTCCTATTATTCTTTAAGTTACTCATACATACATAAATATACTACTTATACATAAATATAATTTTGCAAAAATAATTGAGTCAAAGTAAAAAATGAAGCCTTCAACAAATTAAAAAAAAAAAAATAGTTACAAAAGCAAAAAATTAAAAAAAAACTCAAGGTGTGAAAGTGACAGTATTATATAAATAAAAAAATTGTTTGCAATTGTATAGAATGTATACTAGTTACAACAACTAATACACACACACTACATCACTAACATATCAGTCGGGCATCGAATTTGGAATAAAAGAAACAAAAATGAAGCGTCCTTGCATTTCATATATATTTTTTTTTGTTACATTTCCTAATTTTGTTCAATTTAAAAAAATTAAATCATTGGATATAAAAATAAAAGCCAAGTGAATTGCTTAAACACAAAATTTTAAACTAATAGGTTTATTAAAAAAACTATCTAAATAACAACGTGTGATAAAATGCAAAAAAAAAATACTACAATATTCCTTAAATATTATTTATATGTATATTTTATTTTAAATTCCATTAAATAGAAAATTGGTTAATTACAAATAATATTTTCTCCTTTCCTGACGTTAAAATTAAAAATCAATCTCAACATTCAATTAGAAAACAAAAAATAAAAACGCATGCCTATGAAAAACAAAAAAAAACTTTGAGCAACATTAACAACACTTCACAAATTAAAAAAAAAAAAACAAAAAAAATGTTACATTTAAAACAAAATGAAAGCAATATTATTCATAGTTAATTAGCACTATTTGCATTGCTATTATAATTACATTTTATCTTATTTCATTGTGAATATTAAAATAATTATAGATATAACAAAAAAAAAAACATTATTAAGTAAAAATAAAAAAAACACTATTCGTGTATATAAATAAAACAAAAAAAAAAAAACAGAAGATAATATAAGTTACAGTTTTAGTGTGTAATTAGAATTATTTAAAAATAAATTTTATCTATATATACTGAAAACATGAAAATAAAAAAAAATAAACAATACCGTATATATATAATATTATATGAATTTATTATTATATTGTGTAAAAAGAAAAAAAAACAATTAGAAACAATTAATAAGATAACAAAAAAAAAAAACACAAAAACTAAGAAAAAAAATAAACAAAAAATCACTTTCAAAAAATTAAACAAATACAAACAAATAAGAAGGCATATATAAATATAGTATATATTATATTATGGAATATACATACAAAAGAAAAAAAATACGGAGATCTGTAAATTTGTTATTTTAAATAAAAATATAAAAGCAACAAAAAAATGGAAATGAAAAACAAAAACTGACACAAAAAAGAAATAAAAATTATATATTAAAAAAATTTAAGACTTATGTGTGTATTATTTATTGAAATGGATAATTTATGAGCATAAAACCCTGTGATGAGAAAGAATAAGAAATTGTTTTTGTATTCTTTTGGGAATGGCCAATATTATTACGTGGTCTTGAAGGACCAAACAATTAAAATTCGGTAGGCTTTAAATTACATTACAGTGATTCGAAAACTTAAAATTGCTCCCAAACAAGCTGAAAAGTCAAGTCAATTTACGAAATACGTCTCTTTAAGAGCATTTAATATTAAAACTTGCTTCATCGCTACAAGTTTTTTATTTGCGTAAATAAGAAATTTGGCCATAAAAGCTAGAAAACTCACACAAACATTGATGAGTCTAGATATTGGTTTATTAAAGAAGAAACATAGAAAGGAAGAGAGTATGAAAATAGTAAAGTTCTAAAAGTAGGTAAATACATACTACAAAATAGTTCTTTATTCACAGACTCTGCCAGGTTATAAGTCTATTCAGTGAGAAGTCATATCAAAAAATAAACTAGACATCCCATTGTTATTTGACAAACGTCACAATACAAAATTACAGCTGAGAAAAATGTTATAATAGCCCGCAAAGGTAACTGTAACTGTATACTTAAAACAATATAGTGTGCATTTATGAAATAACTCGTTTCAAACTAGGGCTGGCCACGCCCTGAGACTCGGTCTCGTTTAAATCGAAAATTTTGAGTCTCGTTTAGGTCTCGTATTATTAAGTCTCGTATCGGTGTCGTCTCCGAAAAATACATTTCCGGACAACCTGTTGATTTTGGAACGAAATATTTTCGATTATAGTTTGAATAAGTGCAAACAAAAAAATAAATATTTAACTGAAATTGGATTTTTTTGAATTTATTAGACTCTCTGTTAGTTCGGTCCAAATATTCAGTATTGTCTCGGTCTCGTCTCAGTTGCTCAAAAGCCAGTCTCGTCTCGGTTTCGGTTTCGTCTCGTGACGGCCAGCCCTATTTCAAACAAAGTTGTGAAATTTTATATATACTTAGTTCGCAAAATAATCCTGAAACATTCCTGATTTAAATAATTATTCTTGAATGTAGGTATAAATGGTACACTGGAGCGTATGCGTACTTTTTTTTATTTTATTGCTTTTTACCACTCATTTTTATCTTATATGTACAATTTTCAACTTTATTTTTTAATAATTTTAATACTGAAGCTCAAAATACGCATTCAAATTCAAATTGTCTCTTCTGAATTGGGAAATGTATTTCGATTATATTTTGGGTTTGCAATTACAAGAAAATTGAATTTCAGATTTTTGGCAAATAAACTCACTAAACGGAAATAGAATGTTGACGTAGTTTTAGGAAAATGGCTAATTTGTTTGTTGTTTCGGTATATATCACATAAATGGCTTTTCCAATTAAGTTTTACTTTTGCAAAAATTTACTTTTACTGGACTTGTGTCCAGTTCGATCAAGTCGTGCAATTTATTTTAGCTTTGATTCTGACTCTAAAAAGTGGGTGTTTTAGTGGGCGTGTCAAGTGGGCGGGTTGGAAAATATTTGGGGAATAGTCTCCGAAGCTATCGTTCAAAATTTCAGGTTCTTAGCTGTAACGGCTGAGTTGATGCCACATTTTAGGGCATTCTGCCCCAGTGTGTGACGTACTAACAAAATTATTTTTTTAAAAAGGTTTAATATTTTTATTTGTACTATCTAGAACGTTTAGTCCAGTCATTTTAGGTATTTTTTTTTTTTTAAACATATTGGGAAGCAATTTTTGTTTGGAGTTCGTTAGAGTATCATACAGAAAGCTTAACTCCAAGTTTTCGACCACCAACTCCTTGCAGGGTTGCCACTATCTTCGATTAAAAAGTGAATTTGTTTTTCATGAATTAAACCCGTATTTTTGAGTTTATCGAAAAACTGAAAATGTAGTTTTGTAGAAAAACATACGTTCCACAAATTTGTCCATGTTAATTTTTTTTTATATTTTGTGTATTTAACGAGTTATAACAAGTTAAAAAAGAAAATGGAGTTCACATTTTTTTAAAAGTCAAATACTTTTCTTCGTTTAGTGTTTCGCAAACATTTGTTTTTTACAAGTTGTTGGAAGCACTATCACATACAATCTTTACCCAAACAAGTTTTTTGTCCGAGGAATTGTTTATTTACTATAGTTTAATAACCGCATCTTCAAACGTAGAACCGCAACTAAGTATTCAGTTACAGTACTGTGTGTGGGATTCGAATGGTACAGTGTTTAAATGGTATAATGTATGTATATATCACGTGTGCATGTGCAGCTTAAGTAGTATACTTTTATATCGTGTGTGGCGGATCTAATTCCGGTAACTGGCATTATTATAACTCTAGTTATCGTGTATGTAATTGAACAATAATTTAATTTATGGTTCATAAGATTATTATAAATAAATAATTATTATTGGAGGCATAAATGAAATATACACTAACGTGGCTTTAGTTAATTTCAAGTACCAGTGTATGAAATCTTGGTTACTTACGTGAAGGTACTGGCAGACTATCTTCTTGGAATGAAATCGTGCTAACAGTTCTTACACCTTCGCCCTCTGAATCATCTTCCATAATTGGTTGTTTCTTGGGGACATTGTTGCAAGTCTCCCCAAAGCAATGAGGGCAAATAGCTGTGCAATTAAGACCTGCTTTCACACATCCACAAGCTTTTTCGCAATTTTTAGTACATTTGCAAGAAATAAGGTTGAGGAGTGAACTTGGTGCCGGATCTTCATCGCTTGTTTGAGGCATGCAACCCAGCGTTGTTTTTTTTTCCACCCCCAATCACTAGGACTTATTTCATCTATTTTGTTCAACCACTGTTGAACTTGAAAATATGTCCTATATGAGTGATATTTTGCTGCTCCTTCTTCTTAGATGACCTTACAAATCACTTGTACCGCATATCATTAAAGGAATCCTTAGATGGGTTCCTTCCATAAAGTGCTACCAAAAATCTATGTCCAGCGGTTATAATGTCCTTGGGATCAACGTGATCATTTCTGAATTTTGCAATTGCATCACTGAGCTCAACATTTTTTTCTAGACCCGCAATAAATTTAATTTTTCCCATACCGAAAGTTGCTGACGTCGCGTCGTGTCGCATCCACTAAATAAATGTAAGAATCATACATATTTTCGCCAAATATACCGCGGGCTACTTCAGTATGACGGCTATCGGGTCAAATTTCAGATGATACAGTAGGTAAACAAACAACTTTACATACGAAAAAAGTTTTTAAATAAGTTGTTATTTCTTCTTATATACAAATGTAAAAAATGACACTTTTTGCAAAAGTGCTAAATGAAAATCTTGTTTTAATTGGTTTGATGTTCAAATACCCGTATTGATGCTTTTTATATACACTCCTCGTCAACTGAATACGCACAAACATTTTTTAATATACTTTATTCATTTTTTCCAAACAGTGATGGTTATTATGCCATCTGTTGATGCTAACTATTCCCTTAAGATGTTAAGCAGATAATTCCAAAAGAATTATCCAAAAACAACCGTGAGTTTTTCTTCAACCACTTGCAAAGTGTTTTATATGCAAAGTAGGAGTTTTTTTTTAGTCAACTGAATAGGTACAACGCCATTTTCTTCGTTGTTTATAAGTTTTTTGGAGTGCTTGACAGTTTAAATTAACGATTTTAGTGTTTTCAGTAAAATTTTATTCTTGATTTCAAATTTTAAGAAAAATGGGTAGATCTACGTGTCTTAACAGTGTTGAAAAAGCTAAAATCGATTTACTTAGAGACCAAGGCCTAACTGGACGTGCAATAGCTGATAAAGTTGGCCGAAGTTTTAATGTAGTTTATTCTTACTTGAAAAATAAAGATGCATACGGCAAAAACATGAAGGGTGGTAAGAAAACAGCAACAACAGCAGCTGAGAGACGAAGAATTTTAAGATGTGCATCAAATTCTTCTGATTCTGTGGCAAAAATAAAACAAAAAGTCGGCGTAAACGCAAGTTGCTCAACAGTATTAAGAGTAATCAACAACTCAAGCCATCTTAAACGAATGAAACTTAAGAAAAAACCACCACTTGACGAGAGACGGAAAATGTTGCGATTAGATTTTTCAAGACTTCAAATGAGTTGGAAAAAAGAATGGTATCACGTGGTTTTTCAGATGAAAAAAAGTTTAATTTCGATGGCCCTGATGGGTTCAACTTCTATTTTCACGACTTAAGAAAAGAAAAAAGATTTTTAAAGCGCCATCATAGTCGTGAAGGAGGTGTCATGATATGGGGAGCAGTCAGTTATTATGGAACAGTTGAGCTCGAGGTTGTAACATCAAGAATGACAGCAGCTGGGTATAAAGTAATTTTGGAAAGAAATTTTCCTAAATTTTCTAACATCTTTGGACCCATAAACTGGACCTACCAACATGATAATGCGCCTATTCACTCAGCGCGCATAATAAAAACATGGATAGAGGAGCAACAAGTGCAGTTGCTTCAATGGCCGCCGTACTCACCTGATCTAAACATCATAGAAAATGTCTGGGGATGGTTAGTACGCAAAGTTTATGAGGGTGGTCGTCAGTTCGAAGACAAAGAAACCTTAATTTCTGCAATCAAATTAGCGTGGAGCGAAATTTGGTTAAATTACATTAAAAAGCTATACGATTCCATGCCGGATCGAATTTACGAAGTAATTAAAAATAAAGGTGGAAGTACCCACTACTAAACTTAAACAAAAACTTGTTTCATTCCATTCCAATGCCAATTTTAATTTTTGTACCTATTCAGTTGACTCAAAAAAAAACTTCTACTTTGCATAAGTTACACTTTGGAAGTGGTTGAAGGAAAAACTCACGGTTGTTTTTGGATAAAACTTTGAAATTCTGTTAGTTATATTTTACGAAAATTTTTACCATCAACAGATGGCATAATAACCATCACTGTCTGGAAAAAATGGATAAAATATATTCAAAAATGTTTGTGCGTATTCAGTTGACGAGGAGTGTATGTAAATAGTTTTTAAACAAAAAACCAGCTGAAAGCCTAAGATGCTCAAGCTGTAATCTTAAGTATTACTCTGTACATTTATGTAAGATTAATAAAATTATAATAATAATAATAATAATAATAATAATAAACAAAAAACTCATGATCAATAAATCAAATAATACAAACTCTCCTAATAATGTGACTAACTATAGGATTAGTACATATGCTTACAATTTTAATTAAATTTATGAAACTCGATACAGCAATACACTTACTTTTGATGAATTACAAATGTTTGGTTCTTAGCCGAGTTATTGGATATATAAAATCAATATTTGTACATGTAAGCACTTAATTCTTATAAGCTGAGTCCTAAAAATACCAAATTGCGAATTTTCTGCGCTCACAGTGGTGAACTGAAGTTTTTTAGCCCAAAAATGAAGTTAGTTATCTTCATCATTCCTAAGAATTTTAAAAATATAAAATTCAAAAGCTTGACAAAATTGAACTCCAAAAGTTGAGGTTTTCAAAACTTTTCTGCGACTAAGATCAACACATATATACAGGGTGTCCCGTAAGTAATGGATAACCCTGAAATGCCGACTTTATGACCGTCCTGAAAACTGATAAAAAAATGTTCTATCCCAACCACAAGAAAAGTTATATGCATTTTTTTGTTCAGTGCATTATTTTTTTTCTTACTTTACATTTTTGAATACCACGACTACAAGTGAATGAGTTCCATCATTTTTTTTTTGCAGGAATATTTGACATTACTTGTGCCAACACATAAGTAGAAGAAAATTATTATAACTGTTGAACTTCTTAGAGAAAAAAATTATTTAACATTGAATTTCAACGCAAAATGTGAAAACAAATAATTTTTGAAAAAGTTAAATCATAGCTGGTATAAAAAAAATGCATGAATACCTGAGTAGCCAACTATTTTAAAAATATGCGAGTTAAATGCAGATTTCAAAATGGTATTACTTATTATTATATCTAGAGTCAATAGCAAGTTATTGGTTAAAATCTGCAATATTAGAGTAAATTTAGCAAAAACAAAAGTTTTCAAAATTAGCACAGTAAACGTGAAAATAATACCAAGCATTGAACATAGCAGATTTTTGATTTATTGGCTGTTTCTACGATGTTGTCCTAATGATAAATCCAAGCTTTCAACTTCTAGGGCCGAATGCATTATTGATAAAAATGTCAAAAAAGTGCAAAAAACGGTTACATTTTCGAGCTTGTTTTGAATTTTACCTGTTCTATTGGGTTTTAACAAACCCATCAAATATTTTGTTGGTTGCTATTTTTTATTTGTTATTTTCTCCAAACAAAAAGTCTTCTGATTCAATTTTAATTGTGTTTTTTGAATAGTAAATTGTAAGATCCTAAAAAATTGAGAAATTGAGAACGCATAAAATCGTAAGTTTTTTAAATTTTGAATTAAAGTTTTTGTAATTTGATCTTAATTCATAAGATTAAGACCACGACGAACACTTATTTATATCGTTTTTATTGTTCATTCTTCAGAAAAATTAACGGTCTAAATAGCTGTTTTGCTGAACCTGCTTTTTGATAATTTAGACGTTTGATTGAACTTTTTCGATGCCACGTATTCTGTATTCTGCACAAGAATATGCAAACATGCATTTCATTTATGGAGAGTGCAGAGGCAACGCAAACGAAGCTGCGACTCTGTATAGGGAAAGGTACCCTAACGCACGTCACCCGGATTGTCGAGTGTTTATTAGAGTCCATAGCTGTTTCTCGGAAGGAAGGATGCCTGGTAGTGGTGTTGGTGGATGGTGGTGCTGGCGTGGGACGACCCCCTCGAGGAGATACCGAAGACTTAGTGCTTGCGGAACTTGACCGAGATCCTACAGTATCAATCCGAGCAATAGCACGACGCACTGGGATCGGAAAGACGACTGCGCATAATGTGCTAAGTAAATATAAATATCATCCCTTTCAACTAACACGGGTGCAAACTCTCCAGCCGCAAGATTATGAAACGAGAATGAGTTTTTGTCGACATAATGATAATGAAAATTGAAGAAGATCCGCAGTTTTTTGACAAAATTCTTTGGAGCGATGAGTCGACATTTAAAAGAGATGGCTACACTAATCTCCATAATCTCCACTTCTGGGCACTACAAAACCCAAACATCATGAGGGAAGACAGGTCCCAGTACCAATTCAAAATAAACTATTGGATTGGGATTCTCAATGGGATAATAATTGGACCCTTTGAGTTGCCGGGGATTTTAACTGGCCAAGGTTATTTGGAGTTCCTCCAAAATGATCTCCCAACCTTGCTGGAAGAAGTGCCTCAAGAACTAAAGGAATCCCATTGGCTTCAAAATGATGGTTGTCCAGCACACTATGCTGTGCCTGTGCGGGCATATTTAAATGCCAGATATCCAGGCAGATGGATAGGACGTCTGGGACCAATTTTATGGCCACCCCGTTCACCAGACCTAAATCCACTTGATTTTTTTTTATTGGGGATGCATTAAGGAAATCGTATACAGCAAGCCGATCAGGTCTTAAGAGGAGCTAAGAAATCGTGTGGAGGCAGCTGCATTACAAATTTCTGAGCAAAACCTTGCACGTTCACTAAGACGTTCATTTATTCGGAGGTGCACAACCTGTATAAGAGTGGGTGGAAAACAGTTTGAGCATTTGCTTTAAATAAAAAAAAAAATTAAAAAATTATCTATTTTTGTTTTTGTTTTCTAACTAAGTGATCATGTGATTAAAAGCTGGCTCAAAAACTTTTTGTTTAGTGAAAATAACAAATAAACTAATAGCAACCAACAAAATATTTGATGGGTTTGTTAAAACCCAATAGAACAGGTAAAATTCAAAACAAGCTCGAAAATGTAACCGTTTTTTGCACTTTTTTGACATTTTTATCAATAATGCATTCGGCCCTAGAAGTTGAAAGCTTGGATTTATCATTAGGACAACATCGTAGAAACAGCCAATAAATCAAAAATCTGCTATGTTCAACGCTTGGTATTATTTTCACGTTTACTGTGCTAATTTTGAAAACTTTTGTTTTTGCTAAATTTACTCTAGTATTGCAGAGTTTAACCAATAACTTGCTATTGACTCTAGATATAATAATAAGTAATGCCATTTTGAAATCTGCATTTAACGCGCATATTTTTAAAATAGTTGGCCACTCAGGTATTCATGCATTTTTTTTATACCAGCTATGATTTAACTTTTTCAAAAATTATTTGTTTTCACATTTTGCATTGAAATTCAATGTTAAATAATTTTTTTCTCTAAGAAGTCCAACAGTTATAATAATTTTCTTCTACTAATGTGTTGGCACAAGTAATGAAGGAGATACCGATGCACATTGGTTTTGAACGTTTGCACATCGAAATGGGAGGGGAAAGTCGAGTCAGGTAAAGCATTCCACATTCGTGTTGTGCGACTGAAGAAAGAATCTCTGTAAATTACAGTACGTCCGAAGTTGGGCTCGAGGGTGAACTGATGGGCATTCCTAGAAGCGCGAGTATTACGGTTGAATTTTTTAAGAGGGGGAATGCAACTGGCTATTTCACTAGAACACTGATTATAATAATAGCGATAAAATAGAGAAAGACACTTGTTTGAGGCCACTATTTTCATAAAAGTTTTTTCTCGATAAATATCTGTAATAGACATGGGTAATGCAGTAAAAATTCGTGCGTTGATACAGTAACTCAAGTGCACTTCACTGTATCAGCGCAAAGTATTTCAATGGTAATTCAATGGCGCAGATCTGAGTTGAGTTTGTTACACAATACACAACAACCCCCAATCCCAAACTCAACACGAATTCATAGAATCTGTCGGCTCGGCTTTGGGTGTCGGTCGGTCGAGGGTCGGGTCGAATGCGTTGCGGTATAGTAAGTTGTAGTATGTGTAATCTGTATGGAGACGAAGATAGATTTTGGTAGATTTTTTTTTACATTTCACTCGCAGCCAACACTTAGCCTACTATACTCGTATACCTTAACTACAATTGTAAATTGTTTTGAGGTTGGTTGTTTATATGTACTGACTTTTGTTTGGTTGGTTTATCAATGGGTTGAGAGTAGGGATGGGCCAAACTGCTAGTTATCGGTAACTGTTACTAACTGTTATTGCTACTTCCCAATACCTGTTAAAAATACCAGTTACTGAAATAACAGTTAAGAAATCAAAATTTTTCTGAACTGTGCTTTCGCTTATCAGTGATTTCAGTTGTTGTTTCCCGCGCATAAAAACATTCTCGTTTTCATCATGGCACTCGAGAGTTTTAAATAAATTCCGGCAAGGCCCTAGCATAGCTGAGTAATGGCCAAAACTAGGGCCTTGTCGATTATGAACCCTTTTGCCTCGTCAGAAAAACCACTCTAGGCCCCGGACCAGCAAAAACTAGATTTGTTCATATTTTTGCAAGAAACATTAAAAAAGGGTATTTTAGTATCGGTTGTGATTCGATAGTAAAATAACTCAGATCAAGAATAAAAACCTGAATAATAAAAATAATAGCGCAGATTTTTATGAATTTATTACGATATTAAAGCAATTTTAGTATGATACGGGGCATTTTTGTGAAATACTCTTATATCATATGATTTGATTTAGTATCGTGTTCAAAAATGCGCTTAATCTTAACTACATCCCACCAAAAAAACAACCGATAAAACAACTTGAAATATAGTTTAAGACAATAAATTATAATTTTTAACTAATTTTAATGAAGCCTTTGGCGGGGGTATGAAAATAGAGATTCTCGATATGATTATCTTGGCAGGAGCAAGAGCGTTAAATTTTTAACTTTTTTTTAACCCAAAACTGATCAAATATAATAAAAGTTATAATTTGTATTTTCCGATTCATCGATTCAATTTATTTAGTTAAAATTTTGCATAAGTATCAATAACGACAGTGCTTAGTCTGGTAGGATGCCGAAAACGTCCAACAAGTTCTTAGCGAGAACCTCACGAGAGCATGAAACATTTTCCTCGTCTAAATTTAACTTACTGAAAACTTGCAAGGGCTTGACGTATATTTGACAAGTTTTCCTCGTCTAGATTTTCCCTAAAGAAAACTGACTAGTGCCATGTTGAAACTAGACAGAAACTGGGCATTTTTCCAGCCGGACTATTACTAATTTAGCTTGTCTTTGATTCTAATAAATTGACGCCCGGGCGTCAAAAATAAAATAACGTCCGGGCGTCAAAAATAAAATGACGCCCGGGCGTTAAAAAATAAATTGACGCCCGGGCGTCAAAAATAAAATGACGTCCGGGCGTCAAAAAAAATATAACGCCCGGGCGTCAAAAATAAAATGATGCCCGGGCGTCAAAAAATAAATTGACGCCCGGGCGTCAGAAACAAAATGACGCCCGGGCGTCAAAAATAAAATGACGTCCGGGCGTCAAAAATATTAAGACGCCCGGGAGTCAGAAATAAATTGACGCCTGGGCGTCAAAAAAAAATGACGCCCGGGCGTCAAAAAATAAATTGACGCCTGGGCGTCAGAAACAAAATGACGCCCGGGCGTCAGAAAATAAAAGACGCCCGGGAGTCAAAAATAAATTGACGCCCGGGCGTCAAAAAAAAATTACGACCGGGCGTCAAAAATAAAACGACGTCCGGGCGTCAGAAATAAATTGACGCCCGGGCGTCAAAAAAAATGACGCCCGGGCGTCAAAAAATGAATTGACGCCCGGGCGTCAAAAATAAAATGACGTCCGGGCGTCAAAAATAAAATGACGCCCGGGCGTCAGAAAAAAATGGACGCCCGGGCGTCAAAAATAAATTGACGCCCGGGCGTCAAAAATAAAATAACGTCCGGGCGTCAAAAATAAAATGACGCCCGGGCGTCAGAAAAAAATTGACGCCCGGGCGTCAAAAATAAATTGACGCCCGGGCGTCAAAAATAAAATGACGCCCGGGCGTCAGAAAAAAATTGACGCCCGGGCGTCAAAAATAAATTGACGCCCGGGCGTCAAAAATAAAATAACGTCCGGGCGTCAAAAATAAAAAGACGCCCGGGCGTCAGAAAAAAATTGACGCCCGGGCGTCAAAAATAAATTGACGCCCGGGCGTCAAAAATAAAATAACGCCCGGGCGTCAAAAATAAAATGACGTCCGGGCGTCAAAAATAAAAAGACGCCCGGGCGTCAAAAATAAATTGATGCCCAGGCGTCAAAAATAAAATGACGTCCGGGCGTCAAAAATAAAATGACGCCCGGGCGTCAAAAATAAAATAACGTCCGGGCGTCAAAAATAAAATGACCCCCGGGCGTCAGAAAAAAATTGACGCCCGGGCGTCAAAAATAAATTGACGCCCGGGCGTCAAAAATAAAATAACGT
This sequence comes from Melangyna quadrimaculata, assembly GCA_949320155.1. Classification (NCBI taxonomy): domain Eukaryota; kingdom Metazoa; phylum Arthropoda; class Insecta; order Diptera; family Syrphidae; genus Melangyna; species Melangyna quadrimaculata. The sequence goes on along the minus strand of OX439483.1, from coordinate 101,650,668 downwards.
CCGGGCGTCAAAAATAAAATGACGCCCGGGCGTCAGAAAAAAATTGACGCCCGGGCGTCAAAAATAAAATAACGTCCGGGCGTCAAAAATAAAAAGACGCCCGGGCGTCAAAAAATAAATTACGACGGGCAGAAAATAAAAGACGCCCGGGAGTCAAAAATAAATTGACGCCCGGGCGTCAAAAATAAAATAACGTCCGGGCGTCAAAAATAAATTGACGCCCGGGCGTCAAAAAATAAATTACCACGGGCGTCAAAAATAAAATGATGCGCGGGCGTCAGAAATAAATTGACGCCCGGGTGTCAAAAATAAATTGACGCCCGGGCGTCAAAAATAAATTGACGCCCGGGCGTCAAAATTAAAATGATGCCCGGGCGTCAGAAATAAATTGACGCCCGGGGTCAAAAATAAATTGACGCCCGGGCGTCAAAAATAAAATGACGCCCGGGCGTCAGAAAAAAATTGACGCCCGGGCGTCAAAAATAAAATAACGTCCGGGCGTCAAAAATAAATTGATGCCCAGGCGTCAAAAATAAAATGACGTCCGGGCGTCAAAAATAAAATGACGCCCGGGCGTCAGAAAAAAATTGACGCCCGGGCGTCAAAAATAAAATAACGTCCGGGCGTCAAAAATAAAATGACCCCCGGGCGTCAGAAAAAAATTGACGCCCGGGCGTCAAAAATAAAATAACGTCCGGGCGTCAAAAATAAAAAGACGCCCGGGCGTCAAAAAATAAATTACGACGGGCAGAAAATAAAAGACGCCCGGGAGTCAAAAATAAATTGACGCCCGGGCGTCAAAAAAATATTACGACCGGGCGTCAAAAATAAAATGACGTCCGGGCGTCAGAAATAAATTGACGCCCGGGCGTCCAAAAAAATGACGCTCGGGCGTCAATTTATTTTTTGACGCCCGGGCGTCATTTTTTTTGACGCCCGGGCGTCAATTTATTTCTGACGCCCGTCAAAAATAAAATGACGTCCGGGCGTCAAAAAAAATATGACGCCCGGGCGTCAAAAATAAATTGACGCCCGGTCGTCAAAAATAAAATAACGTCCGGGCGTCAAAAATAAAATGACGCCCGGGCGTCAGAAAAAAATTGACGCCCGGGCGTCAAAAATAAATTGACGCCCGGGCGTCAAAAATAAAATAACGTCCGGGCGTCAAAAATAAAATGACGCCCGGGCGTCAGAAAAAAATTGACGCCCGGGCGTCAAAAATAAATTGACGCCCGGGCGTCAAAAATAAAATAACGTCCGGGCGTCAGAAATAAATTGACGCCCGGGTGTCAAAAATAAATTGACGCCCGGGCGTCAAAAATAAATTGACGCCCGGGCGTCAAAATTAAAATGATGCCCGGGCGTCAGAAATAAATTGACGCCCGGGTGTCAAAAATAAATTGACGCCCGGGCGTCAAAAATAAATTGACGCCCGGGCGTCAAAATTAAAATGATGCCCGGGCGTCAGAAATAAATTGACGCCCGGGCGTCAAAAATAAATTGACGCCCGGGCGTCAAAATAAAATAACGACGGGCGTCAAAAATAAAATGATCTCCGGGCGTCAGAAATAAATTGACGCCCGGGCGTCAAAAAAAATGACGCCCGGGTGTCAAAAAATAATTTGACGCCCGGGCGTCAGAAACAAAATAACGCCCGGGCGTCAAAAAAAATGACGCCCGTGCGTCAAAAAATAAATTGACGCCCGGGCGTCAAAAATAAAATGACGTCCGGGCGTCAAAAAAAATAAATTGACGCCCGGGCGTCAGAAACAAAATGACGCCCGGGCGTCAAAAATAAAATGACGCCCGGGCGTCAGAAAAAAATTGACGCCCGGGCTTCAAAAATAAATTGACGCCCGGGCGTCAAAAATAAAATGACGTCCGGGCGTCAAAAATAAAAAGACGCCCGGGAGTCAGAAATAAATTGACGCCTGGGCGTCAAAAAAAAATGACGCCCGGGCGTCAAAAAAAAATTACGACCGGGCGTCAAAAATAAAATGATGCCGGGGCGTCAAAAAATAAAAGACGCCCGGGAGTCAGAAATAAATTGACGCCCGGGAGTCAGAAATAAATTGACGCCCGGGCGTCAACAACAAATGACGCCTGGGCGTCAAAAATAAAATGACGCCCGGGCGTCAAAAAATAAATTGACGCCCGGGTGTCAGAAACAAAATTACGCCCGGGCGTCAAAAATAAAATGACGCCCGGGCGTCAGAAATAAATTGACGCCCGGGCGTCAACAAAAAATTACGACCGGGCGTCAAAAATAAAATGACGCCTGGGCGTCAGAAATAAAATGACGCCCGGGCGTCAAAAAAAAAAATGCCGCCTGGGCGTCAAAAAAAAAATTACGCCCGGGCGTCAGAAACAAAATTGACGCCCGGTCGTCAAAAATAAAATGTGGTCCGGGCGTAAAAAAAAAATGACGCCCGGGCGTCAAAAATAAAATGACGCCCGGGCGTCAAAAAAAAATACGCCCGAGCGTCAAAAATAAAATGACGCCCGGGCGTCAGAAACAAAATTGACGCCCGGTCGTCAAAAATAAAATGACGTCCGGGCGTCAGAAATAAATTAACGCCCGGGCGTCAAAAATAAAATGACGCTCAGGCGTCAAAAAAATTAACACCCGGGCGTTAAAAATAAAATGACGCCCGGGCGTCAAAAATGAAATGATTGGCGTTTTGAATGAAGCAAACAAAAAATAAATGAAATTTTGCGTGTACTTTATAAGGCCCGCTCAATTTTTGTATGGGCCTTATTAGAAACCATAGAAATACAAAATTTTAATTGACTAAATTTGCCGAAAAAGTAAAAACTTGTTGAACCGTTTTTTATAAAATGCCACATGATCTCCACATCACAAAGTCATTTCGGCTGCCAAATTCAACACGAATGAAGCAGGTGGCCTTTTTTTTGTTACGTTTTTGTTGGAATGCAACGGGTTTACCTATACATAAAACAAAAAGTCCCGTTATTTGTTAGTTATCAGTTTTTTTATGCACTGGGCCTTATTTGACGCACCTACCCTACATATTTTTTTTACCTAGGTATCTACCTACTTTGAAAACATAAAGCTCTAGCACCATCTGGATTTTTGTGTTTAGTTTAAAATTTATAATATAATATTTATTTATATTGAATATTTCAAACAAAAAATTTACGAATTTTATAATTGGATTAATAATTTAAAAAATTTAAAAAAAAAATATTTTTTTTCTTTATTTTAATATTTTTAAAAGTAACCATCTAGTTTTTAGTGTTCTACTTTGAAAAAAAAAATAATTTATTTAAAATTTTGGAAAATGTTAATTTTTTTTAATTTCAATTTTTCTTGTTAAATCTTGAGATTGAAAATTAATATTCCAAAAACTGTAAGCTCAAACAACCTTGTCTATAAATTAAATAAAAGAAGAAAAGTTCCAGATTTTTCCTTAAAAATACACGCTTGAGATATTTATTTTTTGTATGGCATAAATATACTCAAATAATTTTTTCTTCAATAATGTTGTTCAAATATTTTCCGAAATTGAATTTTTTTAATAAGCTGACATTCTAGTACGAATAGTACATTAATAACAATAATAATACATTAATGTTTACAAACAAAAAAAAGTAAACATTTTTATAGTTTTGTTCATTTTGTGTAAGATTTTTCAAGTGGCCTCAATCAAGTGACGCATTTTTGTATACCCATTTTTGCAGTACATTCTTATAACTTGTGAAATTCCTATGGAATTTCCAAGTAACCCCTTTAAATTTATACTTTTTTATTGCAAAATATATTTACCATCAAAAATTTCCAGGAAAAATATTTCCTACAGGTAATTTTCGAGAAAAAACTGTTGTGAAAATAGTGGCCTCAAACAAGTGACAGGGAGTGTATTTTATTCTACGATAAAAGGCATTTACCAGCTTGCATGAATTAAATTTGGTTATGACCACATTTGCCGGGTATGTCTATAATCTACGACATTATGACCAAGTTAACTGTTTTTTGCAGTACTTGTTTCTAGTAGTAACCTTGATAACATTATAAAATGTATATCTACATGAAACCATTCAGATTCAAATAAATCAGAGATAGGTAGCTGAATTCCATGAAAGTGGAAAAAAATGTATAAATTTAATGAAATAAAAAGTACGAATACGCCCCAATGTACTAATTTACTATTTTTTCTTTACCATATTGGAAATAAAAATCACTTTGTGATAGTTTTTAATTCTCGGTTAAATTTCACTTCACTTGTGAACAGCAGGGATGTCATGAGTCGATAAGTAGGTTAGTAGTTTTTCGTATTTTTTTTTTTTTACAAATTACAACCCAAGGGTAGCATGGGTAGTAAATCAACTCTTTTGACACATGATTATCTGGAGAAAAAACACGATTAAAAAAAATCTCTCTCAAAAAAAAACAATTTTTTAATTTTGTAGGTTTTGCAAAAATATCGAATAAACACAATGCTCACAAAAATAACAAAAAAAGTTAAATATCTCAAAAAAATCAAGAAAACAAAATTAATTCTTATATTTGTATTCTATATACAGAATAAAATGCTAAAGATGCCGTCACACATTGTAGCCCAGCCAAAATAGACATTTCCCTGAACAAAATTCCGATAACGCTTAAACTTGGTGGGGGGCCTTCCAGTGACTATAACGCAGCAATGACTAAAAGTCCCCGACGATCCGACGGGAGCATAACTTTTTAAGCATGGTTAAGTGTCAAAAAAATCAGTTTTTAGGAAATAACGTTTTTATTTGCAAATGCTATTGAAAAGAACTTCAAGTACAGTTTATAGATCATTAAATTCTCTAAAAAAAAGCCCACTTTTGTTTCCTACGACTAATAATTAAGAAGGTATAGCTATTTAAAAGTATTATACATATATATTTTATGTTCTTTTTCAAGTTGGTATATTTTCTAAATTATTGCGTGTAGAAAAAAAAATTATATTTTTTAAAGAAAATTTTGTGGTCTACAAACTGTACCTAGACTACTTTTCGATATCATTGACGGCTTAGCAGTTATTCTCAAAGAAACAATAATTTCGTCAATTTTTTGTTTTCTTAGAAGCTCTATTTTGATAGGAAAAAAAGTTTGATAATCTTTTTTGTAAAACATTTTGCTGTCTACAACGTGTTACTAGACTTTTTTCGAAAGCATTGACGGTTAAATAGTTATATTTAAAAAAAAAAAAAACAATATTCATTCATTCATTTTATGTTACTTTTAAATAGCTATAATACCTTCTTAACTATCGGTCGTAGGCAAAAAAAAGTGGTAATTTTTGTATAGAGAATTTAATGATCTACAAACTGTTCTCCAACTTCTTTTCGATAGAATTTGCGATTAAAAAGTTATTTCCTAAAAACTGATTTTTTCGACACTTAGCCATGCTTAAAAAGTTATGCTCGCGTCGGATCGTCGGGGACTTTTAGTCATTGCTGCGTTATAGTCACTGGAAGCTCCCCACCAAGTTTAAGCGTTATAGGAATTTTGTTCTGGGAATGTCTATTTTGGCTGGGCTACAATGTGTGACGGCATCTTTAGCATTTCATTCTGTATATAGAATACAAATATTAGAATTAATTTTGTTTTTTTGATTTTTTTTCGAGATATTTAAGTTTTTTTTTTTTTTGATATTTCTGAGCATTGTGTTTGTTCATTCGATATTTTAACTATCACAAAATAATTTTTATTTCCAATATGGTAAAGAAAAAAATAGTAAATGTACTGTATTGGGGCGTATACGTACTTTTTATTTCATTTAATTTGTACATTTTTTTTCCACTTTCATGGAAATCAGCTATCTCTGATTTATTTGAATCTGAATGGTTTCATGTGGATATACATTTTATAATGTTATCAAGGTTACTACTAGAAACAAGTACTGCAAAAAACAGTTAACTTGGTCATAATTTCGTAGATTATAGACATACCCGGCAAATGTGGTTATAACCAAATTTAATTCATGCAAGCTGGTAAATGCCTTTTATCGTTGAATAAAATACACTCCCTGTCATTTGTTTGTGGCCACTATTTTAACAACAGTTTTTTCTCGAAAATTACCTGTAGGAAATATTTTTCCTGGAAATTCCTGTCAGTAGGTAAATATATTTTGCAATAAAAAAGTATAAATTTAAAGGGATAACTTGAAAATTCCATAGGAATTTCACAAGTTATAAGAATGTACTGCAAAAATGGGTATACAAAAATGCGTCACTTGATTGAGGCCACTTGAAAAATCTTACAAAAAATGAACAAAACTATAAAAATGTTTACTTTTTTTTGTTTGTAAACATTAATGTATTATTATTGTTATTAATGTACTATTCGTACTAGAGTGTCAGCTTATTAGGCTTGACCATTCTTTATTCCGTCAATTTCATTGAATTTTTGAACAACAACAAATAAGGTATGGAGAAAAATGGAGGCGGAACAAGACAGCATACTTAAAGGCGCTTATAAAAATGCTGATGCTCCAAATGCATTTAATAAACAAATAACACATCTCGACCTGTGACGTCAGTAGTCTAAAGCGGTGGAGTGCGTAGTGCACACGACTGCAAAGACTGAGCAAAAATATGTGTGGGTTCGAATCCTATAGTATGCATAAAAAGTTTTTCAAATAAAATTGGATTTAAGCTCAGCACCACAAAAAGGAGACTGATGAGGGCAAAAGTGGCAAAGCACGAAATAGCTATATATCCAGCCAAACAATTGGTGGTAGCGCCTTTAAGTTGTTGTTGTTGTTCAAAAATTCAATGAATTTAATGTATTATGTTTTTGTCAATTAATAATGAGTATGACCGCCATTTTTTGAAATTAGCTCTATTAGACGGTTTGGAATTAAATCAAACAATTTTTTGCAATAATCCAGTAAAATCTGGATCCAGGCATCGCAATTAGCTTCGACCAAGACGTCCTCATCTCCAAGCTGTCTACTAGCCATGGTGAAAGTCCAACTGAATCCAGCTACTAGATAACCAGAAAGTATGAACAAGGGCGTTGTCTTGTTGGAATATCCAAGGTAGAGGTTCCAAAATAGAATATTCTCTAGCTTTGGAAATACCCGTTAAAGCAGGAATTTGTAACTATTTCCGTTCATTGTTGTAGTAATAAATTCCAGTTCAAATGTTCCATAATCGGTGATAGCTCCCCACACCATAGCACCTGATGTATGACTTTGATGTCTTGACAAAAAAAGTTCCTTTCTCAAATTGTGAAAATAAAAGTTGTAACCATCGGGTCCGTCAAGATCAAACTTTTTTTCACCTGAAAAGACAACACATTTCCATTGGTTGCTCCAGGCAACACGCTCCCTGGCGAAATCCACCCGTAGTTCCTTGTGTAGCTGCCATAAAACCGGTTACTTTTTTATTTTCGTACTCTGGTGGTACATCAAGAGTAAAATCATCGACATACTGGCTGATACCCCACTTTTTGACCTTATTTGAGGCTCTGATAGTGTGGAATTTGAAGCTAGCCGCTGAATCTGTCGCTTTTATCGGATATTTGTTGCTTGAGCTGTGCGTCCTTTTTGTTTTTTTTTCCATAGTTTTCAGTGTCTGCTAGATAGTTGTTGACAATGGTCTTACTTCTGTTCGGTCTCCTTGCTCTTTCTCGGCCTGAGAATCCCAGTTCCTTTAAAGCATCTATTGATCCTCTTTCTGCTATTGACGTGTTTCCAGATCCCATTTTAACTTGAAATTTAATATAAAATATAGTTTTCTAGCCTTTTTTAAATATTTTAAACTTTTGTTTGAAAAAAATCGACGATGTTAACTTAGCCAAGAATGGCCTCAATCAAGTGACGCAACTTTTAATATCCATTTTTTGCAATCCATTCACATAATTTGGGAAATTTCTATGAATTATTCGAGTTATCTCTTTAACTTTATCCTTTTTTATTGCAAAATATATATACCTACTCACACGTATCAAAAATGTCCAGGAAAAATATTGCTTACAGGTATTTATCGAGAAAAAACTTTTATGAAAATAGTGGCCTGCTAGCTATAAAGATTTATGTTGAATCGTTTGTTGAGGTGTTAAATGTTACAACAATGATTTTACTAAATCTGGCAAAATTCAACTCAAGACAAATTAAAAAAGAGTGACCATTTGATAGGTAGCCAAATTATGAATAAGGCATATTATATTATATACCTAAAGACAAATTTATCTTTGCTATAACCATTTAATAAACGCATATCACCAAACACCAAAGTTTCTTCCATTGGACGCACATCATTTCAATTCAACTTCAACCAAAAGTTCATGAATATTAGATGTGCTTCGAAGAGAATGCATTTCTCAAAAGTTGTTTGTTAGTTCAAATAAACCCTCTTTTAAAAGAAAACCCACAATTTCAACTAAAAGATTAATATCGAAATCCAACTACAGTTAAATGTTAAACAGTTTCCGCCTCCACTTCGACCAATTAACACCTCTCCATCTCTAACAAAACTGGGGCCCTCTTTCTATTTTATTTTTTTTTGTCGACTTGTATAATATTAAATAAGCCGTGATGGCTTTTAATTACACCCAACACCAATCATTCCACTTTGTCTGTTCAAATATCCGCGATATTTTTCTTTTTTTTTTGTTTTTCTTGATAGATTTAAAATCTTTTAAATGAAATGATAATCTTGTGAACACAATTCACACGAATGTTAAAACTATATTACAGACTACTGGGGAGGCGCGCGTTAATTTATTGTTGCTAAACCCATAAAGTTATGTGTGCGAATTAGAGAGCGAGAGAGATTTCACTGTCAGATATAAATAACAATCGACTTTCACAGTGAGTGAAACTAATTAACAAATGGCTTTTAAATTTTTTTTTTTCGGCGGTGAAGATATGGGTTGGTTTAGCCCTTTTTTAGGTATTTGTTTCCGGTTCAGAAGTCATCATCACCTTTTCAAAAAATCTATGGTGGTGGTAAAAATTGACAAAGTTTGTAGTATGATAGGTCATGCAAAGAATTTCAGCCCCGATTGTTTTTATGATGTGCATAAAGGAAGAATTCTGAAGTAGGTAAAAATGATTTTTAAGACCTTAAAACAAACATAAATATTTTCATAAGTAGTTATAGGCAAAAATTACAAAATTTTACAAATCGAAACTAAAACAAAGTTCGTTTAAGAAGCATGATTGCCAACGATGATTAAATCATAAACTTTATTTTTATTTAATGTTTTAAGGGTAATTTACTAGTTTAAAAATGTTTTAAAGGTAATTTACGAGTTTAAAAATGCTAGTCGTTCAAATGCATTTGATAGGCAACAAAACCTGCAATGAGATGGGGCTTGACATGTGACTTCGGTAGTGCGATGATTTGGCCGTCGGCTTCCGAATTCCAGTCACAGTTGATGTCTTAAGTTCAATCCCTATGAAGGGCAAAGATTTTTAAATAAAAATGAACATATTAACTGTCAGCACGACACAAAGAAGTCTGATGATCGGGTTGGAACTCGTGAAATAGCTATAACTTCAGCCAAATAACTTGGTGGTAGAACACTTTAGTTGTTAATGTTTCATTCAAAATGTTTAATTTACGAGTATTTTGTAAATTTAATGTTCAAAAGGGTAGTTATGTGCATTCAAGAGGACACAAGCTCCCACAGGTTTTTCTCAAAACCCAGCTCTGTCTACCAACTCCTACTCTCACCTCCTAGTGGTGAACAGCAGGTGTCTAGTACCTCAGCTGGAGACGGGGTTTAAATCCCCGTGGAAAGCTGTTGGGGACAGACAACGAGAGAGGGGGGAGGAGTGTTCCCACTAAGGCACTTCTCCTTTCATCGAGGCAGCAGCGGACGAATTCTCTAGATGGAATCAACGGTGGCGTCTACAGTACCAGTTAGGTTGAACTACTTAGTGAACACCTTATATGGGCTACTACCACATATTTGAAGCTCAGGCCTATAAGGAGCGGTTTATCCGGCTCCCTACCCTTGGAGTTATACGAAGGGTCTGGTCCTCCGAGTCGGGGGCTGTGCGTCGGGGTAAATTCCCTACCACGTAAAAAAAAGTTTGTTCCGAAACAACAACAAGCCTCGGATATGGATTATCTTAAAGTTGACGACCCCAGCATACGAAACAAGGACAATGAATTTCGGATCTGCACGTAGAACGTCCTGTCCTTATACAGAACACGTGCAGCCGAACAATTAGTGGAGAACCTGGACAGGCTAAAGGCTGACGTAACAGCCATCCAGGAAGTGCGATGGGATGGAGAGGGCATACGGAGTCTGAAAACGTGTGACATCAACTACGGCGGGTGCTTATTGGAACAGGGTCAGCGGCTCTTTGGTTTTAGTTTTGTGATAGGGGGAAGACTTAGGCAAGAAGTCTTGGGCTTCCGAAGTGTAAGCGAGCGCCTGGTCACAATCCGCATCAAAGGCAAATTTAAGAACATTTCGCTGATCTGTGTTCACGCCCCCCATGAAAGGAGAGAGGACTTAACCAAAGAAGCATTCTACGATCTCCTGGAGACAACGAATGTTATGTGTCCGAAGTACGACGTGAAGATCATTCTTGGTGACTTCAACGCAAGATTCGGAAAGGAGGGCATCTTTGGTTCGATAGTCGGAGGACACAGCCTACACGACCAAACTTCCGGCAACGGACTTTGCGGCGGGGCGAAATGTCATCATCTCAAGCACCTACTTCCCACACCTCAATATACACAAGGGGACTTGGCGGTAGCGTGATCAACTAACCGTCAACCAAATCGATCACGTTGCGATAGACGCGAGACATGCTTCCAGTATCTTGGACGTCCGAACGTTCCGAGGGGCCAACATTGACTCGGATCACTACCTGGTGGTAGCTAGACTACGTATGCGGATATCCATGACGCGAGAATGCAGAGCAGATGCTGTGAAAAGATTCGATGTCGAGAAGCTTAAATCGCAAGAGACCGCCAGAACTTTTGCAGACCACGTAACTCTTAATCTCTCAGGAGGTCCGCCACCACCATCAAGTGCAGAGGACCAGTGGGAACACTGTCAACAAGACATCAGAAGTGCCGCCTCTGATGTGCTGGGCTTCACTAGGCGAATACAACGAAACCCCTGGTTTGATGAAGAGTGCCGGCTAGCGCATGCAGCTAAGGACGAGGCCTACCAGGCAATGCTGCAGACTCGAACAAGAGCTGCTGAGAGAGTGGCCCGGGGGCTCTACGAGCTGAAACGAAAAGAGGAACGCCGACTTCTCAGGAGGAAAAAGAGAGAGCACGAGAAGCGGGCGGTAGAGTTTATTGAGGTTTGTAGCGGTAGGGGATATGTTCCAAAATTTTATCAGAGGGTGAAGCGATCCACCCAAGGATTCAAGGCTAGAACGGAAGCCTGCCGAGATGAGAGTGGGAATATGGTAGTAGACACACAGTCAGTGCTGAGGATCTGGAAAGAATACTTCTCTAGACTTCTTAATGGCGAAGACAGCCAAGATGCCGCTAATAGGCAGAACGCTCCATTCAACTTGGACGATGATGACCTAGAGTTCCGTCAACTCGACCTAACCGAAGTGCGGCTGGCGATATCCAAACTTAAGTCGTACAAGGCTGCTGGTGCGGATGGCTTACAAGCCGAACTATTTAAATCAGCGGGAGATGAATTGGCTAGGAGAATACACCAGCTTATCTGCTAAATTTGGTCGGAGGAAAGTATGCCCGATGAATGGAACCTCGGTATAGTGTTCCCCATCCATAAAAAGGGAGATGTTCTGAAATGTACCAACTACAGAGGAATTAGTCTCCTAAACGTCGCTTATAAAATCTTGTCGGCCATCCTGTGTGACCTCTTAAAACCTTTTGTCAACGATCTGATCAGCCCCTATCAGTGCGGTTTTAGGCCAGGCAAGTCAACCGTCGATCAAATGTTCACACTCCGACAGATTTTAGAAAAATCCCGGGAATTCCAGATCGATACACACCACCTTTTTATCGATTTTAAAGTCGCGTATGATAGCGTGAAAAGGGACGAATTATACAGAGCCATGTCGAGTCTCGGCATCCCTGCCAAACTCGTCCGCTTGTGCAGGATGACGATGGAGAAATCTCGCTGCTCCGTCAAAATTGGTAAGAACACCACCGATTCCTTTGATGTTGAGAAAGGATTGAGGCAAGGCGACGCGTTATCATGCAACCTATTCAACATCGTTCTTGAAGCCATTGTACGCAACGCACATGTCAACACCAGCGGTACAATCTATCAAAAGTCCGTTCAATTGCTTGCATATGCGGATGACATAGACATTGTCGGCAGAACGAAGCGAGCTGTGGCAGGGGCATTTGCGAGCATTGAATCGGAGGCGGCTAGAATGGGATTGGCGGTTAATGAGGACAAGACGAAGTATATGCTGTCATCGAGAGAGGAATCTCAACATCGTCGACTCGGGCAGAATGTCACGATAGACAGATATAACTTCGAAGTTGTCAAAGACTTTGTCTACCTGGGCTCCACTATCACATAGCAGAATGACATCAGTGCAGAGATCAAGCGAAGAATTACTCTTGCCAACCGCTGTTTCTTCGGTCTAAGAAGGCATTTAAGTAGTAAGGCCCTCTCTCAGAAAACCAAGGAGACTTTTTACAAGACCCTAATCATCCCGGTCCTGCTTTATGGGTCAGAAGCATGGACACTGAAAGATTCAGATAAAAATCTGCTAGGGTGCTTTGAGAGGAAGATTCTTCGTGTGATTTTCGGTCCGGTGTGTATCGAAGGAGTAAGGAGGAGAAGATTCAACGACGAGCTATACGGTCTATACAGCGACGTTGACGTGGTCAAAAAGCTGAAAATACAGCGGCTGAGATGGCTGGGGCACGTGGAGCGTATGGACAGCAACGCACCTGCCCGACGAGTCTTCGAATCCAACCCCGATGGGGTAAGCAGCAGAGGAAGAGCCCGTAACAGGTGGCGCAATCAAGTGAATGACGACATCAAAGCACTGCGGTGTGCTGGAGAGGCTTGTTAGTTGAGGCCGAAGCCCATCCTGGGCTGTGAGCGCCATCAAAAGTAAAGTAAGTAAGTTGTAAATTCAAATAAAAATATCAAACATATGAAATTACAGGGAAATATGCGTTTGAAAAGGTTTTTTTTTTAGAAGTTGAAACTTTAAAATTAAATAAAATACAACAAATAATTTGAATTGCCATGAAGATGGTTTTATTGTAAAGATAATTTTTCTAACATTTATTCTTTAAATATGATTTCAGGCATTTGTGCAGGGTGGCTCGTCGGAATACAGTCCCATTCGAAGTCCAATTTTCCATCATTTTATAGAATAGCTGGGTGTTCGTGGCATAAATCTTCAATTAAGAAATATATGTACTTATTAATCCTACATTAACTACCAAGTCAACTTTTTATTTAAATACGATTTACAAAACATAGATATAGTTTACAAGCTAAAGTTAAATATATGTAGTAGATATAAGGAAATATGGTAGCTTGCTTCTTTTATTAATTTATTTTTATTTTATTTTATTTTCTTTTATTTTATTTTATTTTATTTTATTTTATTTTATTTTATTTTATTTTATTTTATTTTATTTTATTTTTATTTATTCATTAACCATGTATGCTTAAGTTAGGTTAGGTTAGAAGGGGTGATGAAGCGGCAAGCCGAATCATCTCACTCGGATCTTAGTGGATCCATTGTCCTGCTCGGGAGCTGACTTGGGTAGGAGAAAGGATGGATGAGGAGGGGACATTGTAGGTATCAGGTAAGGCTTATGGTGGAAGGAGCCTCTCTGAACCATCCTGAAATTTTAATGAATTTCATGATGCTTGCAGGTGCAAAATAGAGACGCTATCTAATTCGTCGAAGAAGTATTCTCCGAGAGTTGCTCTTCTATTTCTAGCTAGGCTGGGGCATTCGCAAAGGAAGTGGTATGAGCCCTTCTCCGCATCCTCGTCTTGACACCCTCTACATAGATCAGATGAACTGATGCCCATTCTGCTCAAGTGGGTTCCCATGGAGCTGTGACCCGTGAGTACACCAACTAACAAGGATAATTGGGGCCTGCTTAGCTTGAGTAAATAGTCTATTTTGTTCTTAGAGACTAACCGCCATAAAGTCCTTGAGACCCGACAGGTATCAAGTGTTGACCACCGGTCGTTTGTGGCTTTTAAGAAACTGTGGTGAATTCTATATTTGTCTTGTTCTATAGGCCTAAGTACCCAGGGTGTGACTTGGCTCGGTTCAAGTACTGCCCCGTTTTTGGCCAGTTCGTCTGCCCTTTCATTACGAACGAAGGGTAACTGTGTTTGTTGCGGCCAACGATTTTAGTTCGCCGCGACAGCAATTAATCAGTTTGGATTTTGTGACAATTAATGATATGGCTTTGATTGCAGCCTGACTATCTATGAAGATTTCAATGTCCTTACCCGTCAATTCAAGCTTGGAGAGATGCTTTGCAGCTTTACATACTGCAAGGACCTCTGCTTGAAAAACGCTACAGAAGTTCGGAAGTTTTATCGACTTGTTTATGGGTGAGTTTTCTGAAAAGATGCCAGACCCTACCCCCTCGTCTGATTTGGACCCGTCAGTAAATACCGAGACATGATCTACGTCTGTGACCCGGTTTTCCTTCCAGAGTTCTCTTGATGGGAGGTCTGTAAGTGCAACTGGGTTCAAATCAATGTGCGGTAAGATGTAGTTTGTATATTGATGTCGGTAAAGTTAATTATCGTCTTGTGACCATAGTGGCCCTTTTTCCAATGTTTGCACTATTTTAACCGAAGCGCATTATTGGCCGCCAGCTCTTTTGTAAAAAGATTAAGTGGGGCAAGTGAAAGGAAAATTCTAGGGCTGCGGTTGGTGAAGTTCTCATGGCACTAGTTGTACCTATACATGCTAGTCGTTGTTTTTTTGTCATGGTCTTGAGATTGGTGGCTTTTTCAAGTGCTGGCCACCAGACCAAACATGCATACGTTAATATTGGCCGTATGATGGCAGTATACGCCCAGTTGATGGTTTTAGGGCTGGGCCCCATCTCCTACCAAAAATTCTACTGCAAGTATAGAATGCTACCGACGCCTTTTTCTGACGTTCTTTAATGTTTTCTCTCCAGTTTAGTTTACGATCAATTATCAGTCCAAGATATTTTGCCGTGCCCGTGATATGGAGCGGTGTCCCATTTATAGTGGGAATGTTAATAGTTGAAATATTATGCTTTCTCGTAAACAAAACCAGTTCAGTTTTAAGTGGGTTGACATTAAGTCCACCGCTGTTGGCCCAAATACTGAGCTTGTCAAGCTTAGTTCTTAATAAAAATAATAAAAATGATATAAATAAATAATAATGCATTAATTTATTTAATATTTAATTTATGTTAAGTGATTAACTCAAATAAAACATTTAAACACAAAATGGTTCTTTTTTGTTGAATCTAAGGAGGAATCCAGCAAAAATCTAGAATGCTTACTAAGATGTCCGGAAATTGCCTATAACCTTGGCAATTCTTTCTTGTTCTTCAAAAATGAGATGCAAAATGTAAGGTTATGGAACAGAGATTATCAATCAAAATATAAAAAAATAACTTAACATTTTATATGTTATTTGTTACAAATCGATAGCGACTGCAATTAGTCTCGCTCGTGTTTTTTGTTTAAGGTTTTTTGTATAACTATAAATACATTTTTTTGTAAAAAAAAGATGTTAGTATTTTAAAGAGAATCAACAAGACCAATCATATTAACAAAGAAAAAATACCAATCATTATGGTGTTTTTATGATTAAGATGGTATCGAATTAAAAAAAAAAACTCCTTAAATATTGAAAACATTGAGTTTGATAATAAATTACGGACACTGTTATCCGCATACTAAAAAATTATAGGCCAGATTTTAATGGTTTGAAATTTTTGTTTGTATAAAAAAATAATTTAAAGAATCGGTTGGAATTTGGTGCAGATAGAGGCAGTTTAATGCAACTTGACTTTAAATCAGAAAAACCGTTATAACTCCTAAACGTAGCGAAAACAAGAAAAGTGCCTCATAAGTTTTTCGACTTAAAACCAATGCAGGAACCCATTCTGTATATTAAACCCATAATCAGAAAAGTTGACACTGAAAATTTTACAGTTAAGTAAAAGAAATTAAATTTTTTTGAAAAATTGACAAATGAACTGCACAAATTCGTCTATAACTCGGAAAAGACAGCTCCGATCTTAAAAATTAAAGTGTGTGTGGAAAGGTTGATTTGACGCGCTTCTCGTTATTATAAAAGATTTATAGGTGTTTATATAATTTAATAGAGTTATAAGCTTTGATAGATAAAAAAGCACATTTTTCACAAAACGGTCAATATCATTTCCATTTTCCAACCGATTTTCAAAATTTGTATTTTATTATAATCTTAGCAAATTAACGGTCATATTGCCATATCAAACATTTGTCTACCTAAACCACAAGCTTCAAAAAAGGGTCTCAAACATTCAAAATTGAGAAATTAAAAAAAAATCTAGGCAATTGGTCAATCAAATTTTATAGTTGTAAAATGTTAAATTAGTTTTAGGGTAATGGTCTATAACTTTGGCAATTCTTTATAGATCTTGAAAAATGAGGTACCAAATAAAAAGTAATACAACATAGATTATATTTTTATGAAAATATTAACGATTTTACCCGTATGAAAAATTATATGTTACAAAGGTTATTTTTTACCTTAAGCCTCGGTGGTTATTTTTTGTAAGACTTTAAATATTACTTTTTGGTAAAAAAAATATTTTAAGTGACCGATTATTAAATCTTAAATTTTATTTTTATTTAATGTTTAAAGGTCATTAACGAGTACTTGTCCATCATCCATACTGATTTTGTTAATTTTTCGGAAAAATATCAAAATCGTGCCATGTTAAAAATTTTTAATTGAAATAAAACACAACAGTTCATTCTAATTGACATGAAATTGGCTTTATTGATAAGATCAATTTTTGTATAAAAATACTTATAAAATTAGCAGTTAAAACATTGAAACTATTTCTTCCATTAATATCAGCGATATCAGCGATATGAGCAGGACTGGCTGCTAGCTTGAATGAATGTAAGTCCAATTTTCGAGCACTTTGTCGAGTAGCTGGGCTGGCGCATTCTGGAGCTGGACTGGAATATTCTTGGAACGATCGAAGAACGTAATGGTTACAGGGCTTCAATGCTGAAATGGAAAACAAAAATATATTGAGTACTCTCTTATTACTTATTAACTTATTAGGATAACTTATGTTTAATGGCAGTGGTTGGGTTAAGAGGGTCGTGCTCGTGATTAAAAAAAAGGATATGGTCAAAAAGGGGTGTGGCTAAAAACTTTCAGAAGGGGGCGTTTCCAAATACCTTAAATGGGCGTGGTGAACCACCTAATTGGTTAAAAAAGGGCGTGGTTAAAAAGTGGCATGGTTAAAAAGGACGTGGTTAAACAGGGCATGGTTAAAAAAGGGATGTGGTTAAAATGGAAGCATGTCCAAACACCTAAAATGGGCGTGGTTAACAAAATAAAATGTTTGTGGCCAAAAGGGACTTGGCCAAATACCTTAAATGAGCGTGGGTACAAGCCTTAAATGGGCGTGACCAAAATGGGTGTAGTTAAAAAGGGTCGTGGATTGAAAGAGGAATTTCAAAAAGGGGCAGAAAGATCAGTTCTAAAGGGTGTTGGATATGGGGATTGGGAAAGGGGTGTTTCAGGGGGTCTTACAAGAGTCTTGAAAGGAATACTTCAAAACTCCAATACCTTTTGGCAGGAAACTGATTTGAACTACCTAGCTACATATGTACACTCCAGGCCCAAAGTTTGAGTCGAACCTGGATTACTGACTTCATTCATGCCTGGAGGTTGAATTTATGAATTATGGGTTTTTTACCTAACGTTTTTACCTGAACAGTACACAACACGTTCAGGTAGTCAAAGTTGCATTTTGAATCCACATTTAAAAAAAGGGTGTTTTGTTATAAAAGTGAGAAAACTGCGTTTATTGATTATTGGGAAGAGTTTGGGTTTTTTTTCATAATTATTAAATTTTAAGACTTTCGGTTGTTGATTTTGCACTTGTTTATGAATCCTTACATAAAAAGGGTTCTCAAAACCCATTTGTTTTTAGATCTGGATTGCAAGATTTTTATATAGAAGACACACTTTGCAGTCACAGGAATTTATTTGTGGATCTTCACGTTTTGTGTAAACAACTAGTCTAAAATGGGAAAATCGCGGAAACCACCATTGAAAAACGATCTGCAATCATCACTTTTCTTAACGAAGGCAAATCACAGCGGGAAGTTGCTTCGCAGTTAAAAATATCGAAGGGTTGTTAACGTATCATTGAACGTCACGCTCAAACCGGGAGTCTTGGGGATAAACCATCACGGTCAGGAAGACCTAGAGCTACAACAAAACAGGAGGATTTGCTAATAGTGACCACTAGCAAACAAAGTAGGTGAAAAAAAGCACCAGAAATAAATAAAACATGGAGTGAGTCGCTGTTCGTTCTACGCAGTGCTGCCGGACTGTCTGGTTCCAACCGTCAAGCATGGAGGCGATTCTGTTATGGTCTGGGGATGTTTCTCTTCCAATGGAGTGGGAGATCTGACTCGGGTGACTGGAAAGATGAACAAAGAGGCGTATAAAATCATATTAGAAGAAAAGGCTGTGACCTCTGGCCTTGATTGATTGGCGAAGGATTCGTATTCCAGCATGACAACGACCCCAAGTCAAAATTTGTAAGAAAAACCTCAAACAAAAAGAGGACGAAGAAGTATTAAAAATCATGACATTGCCGCCACAATAACCTGATATTAACCCCATAGAGCTGTTGTGGGAGGAGCTGTATAGAAGGGTCGGGACCAATGCCCATCATCGGAATCTGCGTTATGGAATACACTCCTGGATTAATGGAATAACATACCACATGAAACAATTCAAAAACTTTTAGCTAGAATGTCAAGAATTGTAAAAAAAAGTAATCGAATGTAAAGGAAGCTTCTTCGACGAAAAATCTGTTTAAGCCATTTTCTCTTAATTTTAATAAGTTTATATGTATTCCCAACTAACAATTTAACTTCTGTAAGGGTCTATCGAAGTTATTTCCTAATCAGCAAATTTGACTCTATAAGGCCTTAGAGAAACACATTTGGCCCACATTTGTTGGAAGTACTCAATTTATTTCGCTTAGGCCTTATAGAACAAAACTACACTCAAACATTGCAAATGTGGTAGTGTAGTTTTGTTCAGGTGTTTCGATAGGCACATCTATAAACCCTTATAAAAGCCTTGTCGAGGCCTAGGAGAAGCCTTTTCGAAGAACAATGCCAAACAAAATAAAAATAAATTCTTTATTTTTATTTCTACATTTTCTACTTTATTTGCATTCAAATAATGATTTTCTTCTGGAATTAAGTTCCACAATAATTATTTATATCTGAAAAAAACACATTACTTACTTGATGGATTTTGCGAGATTTGAACCGAGGATCTGTGGGTTGAGAGTCGGGCACCTTAGGTATTGAGCTATCTTGCCATATGAAAAATAAGTGCCAAATTGGTACCACTTGAAACCGAAATTAGCTTCCTAAAAACTTCCTTGGGACTTCCTGATGAATTGAACTAATTTAAAAAATACAGGTGACCATTCGTCTGTTGCTTGCAAGGGAGTTTTTTTTACTTAACATTATTTTTTTTTTTTTTTAATTTTTAATGTTTCCATGATTACTCATCAGAGAAAACATGGAAGTGGTCACACAAACATACATTTTGTGAGACAACAATTAATCTATATGTTAGTTCCTTTTTCATTGAAATCGATTGTTTTTAGAAACAAAAGGCTTTGATTTGAGAAAAAATATAATAACTCTTTTATGGTCCATAAAATATGTACTTTTCATTTTGTACACAAACCATCTACTGACAATTTTAATTTGTATGTTTTTTAAAAACACTAACCAAAATAAAAAACATGAACAATAACGACCATCATTAAGTTTTTTCAACTGAAAGTAGCTACATTATGTAGTATCGATATTAAAAAAAGTTTAAAATGTAATTAAAAAACTACTGAGAAATGAAAGCTTCATACTAAGATAATTTTTGAAAACATTCGAATTTCTTAACGTGACAATATTTTTTAACGATGAAACAGAAACTATACTATGGTCACCTCGTTTGTGAATAATTCAGCCAGCAGTAGCGTATTTTCACATCGATACTACTTTCCATGCGAAGTACCAGCTTTTAATGCTTTCATGTTGAGTGTGCAACACTTCGCTAAGACCAAATAATCGGAATTATTACTTCCCGCGCATGCGCCTGAGAGGATGATTAAAATTATGCTTGCATAACCACCTCTTTTACATGTCTTATAGAAACAAATTAGGCTGACATCACTTCGCTGAGGCAAATTCATCGAAATATATGCTTCTCGCGCATGCGTCTGACAGAATTCACACAGTTATTATGCTTGTGTCGGGCTTGTGTTTGATGGGTTATAGAACCTAAATTGGATGTCATGCTTAATCAGAGTTACCACTGCGATCAAATTTAATTCTGAGGGAATCATTTTTATTGGTGGAATCCGGGGTATTATTTTTTTTTTATAGAAATTAGAAAAAAGACAAACAACGAATATGAATAAAGTTTATCTGTTTTCGTTAAATCATTTCTAATAAAAAATGATTAAATAATTAGTATTTGTATTGCAATTCTGAATATAAATTACATAATTATAGTTCCATGTAAAAAGAATAAATAAATATTTTTTTTTCAAGTGAATTTAAATTGTTGTCTTTTTCCAAATCTATCTCAATGCAGAAAATAAATGTTTGTTCCGTTTTTGTTTTGCAAAAGTTAAAAGCTTTACCTATAGTCAATGAATCGGTTTAGTTTAAATTTTTAAAATGATACAAATGTTCCTATTTTTATTTTCATATAAATAATTTGACCTGTGGTAACCCTCTCTCGGCAGTAGAAACATACATGCGCCAAGCAATACACAAGATAATGCTTGTATCGGGCTATTCCTCAAGGGGCTTACCGAAACAAAATAAATTGACATAACTCCACTAACAATTATGCTTCCATTAGACTTTTGTGCACATAATAGCTTGTTTCACGCCTTTGTAAGCAGGCCCTTCCAGAGCTCTTGGCAGTGCTTCCTAATGAAAGCTTTTTCTTTGCTTTTATTTCGCATGCCTCTCAAAATTAATTTCTGGGAAGCCTTACGAAAGCTATAACCAAATTGTAAATATTCAGGCTTGCAGAAAATTAAAGATTCTGCTTGTAATAGGTTTGTAGGAAGTTGTTTTCAAAAATATAGCTTCGAAAATTTGCAACTTCGATGTCCAAACTAAATACAAGCCTTGTAGAAATAATTACTTATAGAAATTCAAAAAATGAACCTTATAGAGGAAAAATTGTTAGTTGGGATTGGAAACACAATTAAATAATTTATCACTTTACTTTGGTTTTCCGTTCTCCTTTAATTTTGCATATTTATTTTTCTACTAGAAACTTGTTTTCGGTGTTTAAATTTGGTTTTCCTTCGAAAACAGAGGTGGACTCAAACTTTTGGCCTGCAGTGTATATACAAGGGAATGTTTTAAGCAAAAATCAGATCTACCAACAAATCAAAATTAGATAAAATAAAACATACAATTTTCGTTTGGATTTAGCTACTCACTTATTTCCGAAACTCAATTTTTTCACGAAAGTTTCTGAAAACCTCTGATATGTACATAAATATTATATAGATATTGTCAAGTGCTATCAGCACATCTAAAGCAAACCCATCTACAAGGTCTTGTTTTTGATATATGTATTTACATTCATAGTAATTTTTTTGAGTTTTGACATCTTGGCTATCTTAAAATGCAGACAGTTCCGACTTTTCTCTTTAAACTCAATTTGAGGCTAAACAAGGCGTCGCGTCGTACGTCTTAAAACTTTCATATTCGTCGGAGTTAAAAAGTTTGAATTGAAAAGTTGGAGTTGAAAAGTTGTAGTTGTAGTTGGAGTTGGAGTTGGAGTTGGAGTTGGAGTTGGAGTTGGAGTTGGAGTTGGAGTTGGAGTTGGAGTTGGAGTTGGAGTTGGAGTTGGAGTTGGAGTTGGAGTTGGAGTTGGAGTTGGAGTTGGAGTTGGAGTTGGAGTTGGAGTTGGAGTTGGAGTTGGAGTTGGAGTTGGAGTTGGAGTTGGAGTTGGAGTTGGAGTTGGAGTTGGAGTTGGAGTTGGAGTTGGAGTTGGAGTTGGAGTTGGAGTTGGAGTTGGAGTTGGAGTTGGAGTTGGAGTTGGAGTTGGAGTTGGAGTTGGAGTTGGAGTTGGAGTTGGAGTTGGAGTTGGAGTTGGAGTTGGAGTTGGAGTTGGAGTTGGAGTTGGAGTTGGAGTTGGAGTTGGAGTTGGAGTTGGAGTTGGAGTTGGAGTTGGAGTTGGAGTTGGAGTTGGAGTTGGAGTTGGAGTTGGAGTTGGAGTTGGAGTTGGAGTTGGAGTTGGAGTTGGAGTTGGAGTTGGAGTTGGAGTTGGAGTTGGAGTTGGAGTTGGAGTTGGAGTTGGAGTTGGAGTTGGAGTTGGAGTTGGAGTTGGAGTTGGAGTTGGAGTTGGAGTTGGAGTTGGAGTTGGAGTTGGAGTTGGAGTTGGAGTTGGAGTTGGAGTTGGAGTTGGAGTTGGAGTTGGAGTTGGAGTTGGAGTTGGAGTTGGAGTTGGAGTTGGAGTTGGAGTTGGAGTTGGAGTTGGAGTTGGAGTTGGAGTTGGAGTTGGAGTTGGAGTTGGAGTTGGAGTTGGAGTTGGAGTTGGAGTTGGAGTTGGAGTTGGAGTTGGAGTTGGAGTTGGAGTTGGAGTTGGAGTTGGAGTTGGAGTTGGAGTTGGAGTTGGAGTTGGAGTTGGAGTTGGAGTTGGAGTTGGAGTTGGAGTTGGAGTTGGAGTTGGAGTTGGAGTTGGAGTTGGAGTTGGAGTTGGAGTTGGAGTTGGAGTTGGAGTTGGAGTTGGAGTTGGAGTTGGAGTTGGAGTTGGAGTTGGAGTTGGAGTTGGAGTTGGAGTTGGAGTTGGAGTTGGAGTTGGAGTTGGAGTTGGAGTTGGAGTTGGAGTTGGAGTTGGAGTTGGAGTTGGAGTTGGAGTTGGAGTTGGAGTTGGAGTTGGAGTTGGAGTTGGAGTTGGAGTTGGAGTTGGAGTTGGAGTTGGAGTTGGAGTTGGAGTTGGAGTTGGAGTTGGAGTTGGAGTTGGAGTTGGAGTAGAGTAGAGTAGAGCAGAGTAGAGTAGAGTAGAGTAGATTAGAGTAGAGTAGAGTAGAGTAGAGTAGAGTAGAGTAGAGTAGAGTAGAGTAGAGTAGAGTAGAGTAGAGTAGAGTAGAGTAGAGTAGAGTAGAGTAGAGTAGAGTAGAGTAGAGTAGAGTAGAGTAGAGTAGAGTAGAGTAGAGTAGAGTAGAGTAGAGTAGAGTAGAGTAGAGTAGAGTAGAGTAGAGTAGAGTAGAGTAGAGTAGAGTAGAGTAGAGTAGAGTAGAGTAGAGTAGAGTAGAGTAGAGTAGAGTAGAGTAGAGTAGAGTAGAGTAGAGTAGAGTAGAGTAGAGTAGAGTAGAGTAGAGTAGAGTAGAGTAGAGTAGAGTAGAGTAGAGTAGAGTAGAGTAGAGTAGAGTAGAGTAGAGTAGAGTAGAGTAGAGTAGAGTAGAGTAGAGTAGAGTAGAGTAGAGTAGAGTAGAGTAGAGTAGAGTAGAGTAGAGTAGAGTAGAGTAGAGTAGAGTAGAGTAGAGTAGAGTAGAGTAGAGTAGAGTAGAGTAGAGTAGAGTAGAGTAGAGTAGAGTAGAGTAGAGTAGAGTAGAGTAGAGTAGAGTAGAGTAGAGTAGAGTAGAGTAGAGTAGAGTAGAGTAGAGTAGAGTAGAGTAGAGTAGAGTAGAGTAGAGTAGAGTAGAGTAGAGTAGAGTAGAGTAGAGTAGAGTAGAGTAGAGTAGAGTAGAGTAGAGTAGAGTAGAGTAGAGTAGAGTAGAGTAGAGTAGAGTAGAGTAGAGTAGAGTAGAGTAGAGTAGAGTAGAGTAGAGTAGAGTAGAGTAGAGTAGAGTAGAGTAGAGTAGAGTAGAGTAGAGTAGAGTAGAGTAGAGTAGAGTAGAGTAGAGTAGAGTAGAGTAGAGTTGAGTTGAGTTGAGTTGAGTAGAGTAGAGTAGAGTAGAGTAGAGTAGAGTAGAGTAGAGTAGAGTAGAGTAGAGTAGAGTAGAGTAGAGTAGAGTAGAGTAGAGTAGAGTAGAGTAGAGTATAGTAGAGTAGAGTAGAGTAGAGTAGAGTAGAGTAGAGTAGAGTAGAGTAGAGTAGAGTAGAGTAGAGTAGAGTAGAGTAGAGTAGAGTAGAGTAGAGTAGAGTAGAGTAGAGTAGAGTAGAGTAGAGTAGAGTTGAGTAGAGTAGAGTAGAGTAGAGTAGAGTAGAGTAGAGTAGAGTAGAGTAGAGTAGAGTAGAGTAGAGTAGAGTAGAGTAGAGTAGAGTAGAGTAGAGTAGAGTAGAGTAGAGTAGAGTAGAGTAGAGTAGAGTAGAGTAGAGTAGAGTAGAGTAGAGTAGAGTAGAGTAGAGTAGAGTAGAGTAGAGTAGAGTAGAGTAGAGTAGAGTAGAGTAGAGTAGAGTAGAGTAGAGTAGAGTAGAGTAGAGTAGAGTAGAGTAGAGTAGATTTTGATTTTTAAAGAACTTCAAAATGACATCATTAATAAATATGTATGTAACTTACAGAGTTCTTAAGGGATATTCAAGATTAAGGTTTTTAAGTGAAAATGTCAGCCTGTATCAAAACTTTTGGAAAGGGGCAGACAATTTCATACTAAAGGGGATTTAAATTTTATGTGTGGTTTCGATTCGATTTTCATTATTAAAAATTCAAAACTTGATTACTAATTTTAGAAAATAATTAATTTATACCGAATATATCAAATTACACCGAATCCTTGTCTCAATCCTACGATAAAAGAATATCAGTGTTTTATGGAGATAAACCTAGCAGGAGAGGTGCCCGCCGGGGATCAGATCAACAAGAAGTGAATTCTTTTTTCTGACGCGGCTATTCGATATCTTAACGAACCAAAATTTTGCATGTGAGCACTCTGCTGTTTGTCATGTTAAAACCAAATGCAATAGAAATTGCGCTGAGCATTCCGGGTGAGCTAGGCCTAAAAGTCAGAAATGTTTTTTTTTTTTTTTGAATAATTTATTTACCAAAGTGCTGTTGTTCTTTTTGTTAAAACGGAAATCCCTTGTTTTTAAATAAATTTGCGGTCTGTGAAAATCTTAATTAAATTTGGTTTAATTGGATGGTAAATTTTGGCAATAAAAAATAAATACATGTATAAATTTTTATTTATTTTTTATTGCGGTCAATAAGGCAGTGCCAAAAACCAAATTTAATATCACGGACCCTAAAGTTTGTTAAGTACTTTAGTGATTTAAAGCTAAAGAAAATTTAATCAAAATCTTAAGAAAAAAAAAATGAAAGAAATAATTTCAAACTAATTTTTTTTTCCAAAATTTTGTAGAATTGAGTACCTTCTATTTTTGTTTTCAAAATTCAATGCCTTTATCAATTATAAGTCAATGGCTGAAAACCATACCCAAAACTGCTCACTATAACAACTTTATTGAAAAATAAAATAAAAGAAGGGATTTCTGGCTTTACATAGAGTTATAACATGGGATTGTGTCACCTTGACGCGGGAGAACAGATTCCCCCCTTCCATACATTTTTTTTCTATCTCGACTCGCTCTAGCTTTTTGTCGCACCTTATGCAAATCACCCTGTATAAAGTATATTTACCAAATAACATATCAGTTGGCAATCAATTATTATAGAGGAACTAACCCGTCGATAGGGAACTTCGTTTACTTGATATTGTCGAATATTTCAATATAACAAGCATGCAAGAAAGGTGGCTAGAAAAGGGTTTTTCCATCACAGATCACAGTCTTACAGTACCGGCTGTCTAATAAAACTGTGCGCGCTATTGTCATACAGTCAATTATTTTCATATTTTAACTGCATTTCTTATGCGTATAACTAACAGCGAAAACTCGGTGAAACAAGTATCAATAAATTTATCCTCCTACCCCTACTACAAGCAGTAAGCTAAGTTTTTTATTTGTTAGACCCTCACGCACAGTACCCGCACACGGAATACCACCACACGTCGAAACGAATGAGGCTCGCTCACCTGTTTGGAAGAGGGTGGCATATCTACACGGCATAGGTGAAAGGGTTGAACAAAAAGTTGAAAAAGGTGACGATAGCATGAAATGTGTATACGCAACCATCATCACATCATCGTGCCAAGGGGAATCTATTTACCTTATTCTATTTATAAATTTTATAATATGCGGTCTAATAAAAAATACCAACATTTTAGCCATTAATTTTTGGAAAACCTTTATAGAAGCAAAAAAGGGTTAAATAAAAATATGCGTGTTATTTTCGTGTAGAGATAGAGTTGGTATGGGAGTTTGGTTGATATTTTGATTGTCGATGATTTTTCATTGAGTGCACTTTGTGAGTGATGATTTGTGGGCTTTTCACATTTTGTCGTCGTTTTGTTATAAAAAAAATACTCTTAGCTATCTACAGACAGTAAAATAGTTTGTGGAACGAGTAGGAGCAAGTCATGGTCGATTAGCTGGTAGCATTTTTTGTTTTTGTTGTATTATTATTATATGTCAACCATCCGGAAATGGGAGTTGATCGAGCATTGATCTGTGACACATCATTTTGGCGTGACGGTGAAGTAGTTTGCTGATAACCCTTAACCAAATAAAATATACATAAAGATACATAGGTGGCATAATAAAGTAGAACAACAAATTGTTGAAAAATAAACAACAAAACGTACTAAATGATGGCAATTTTTCTGTGAGAAACCTCGTAAAAGGTTACGGATATAAGTGCTGTATAGATAATTTCAAGACCTTTCATAACTCCAAACTCCGCTAAATCTGGTTCTCCGAAGTATTTATATTAGAAATAATTTTTACAAAACTCGAATAAACCATAGTCATTGGATGGCAATATTTCTGCAACCTGAAAGACTCTAGTTTCCATAGCCACTATAAAAGTGTGTTATTAGGGTATCTTGTATTCATTTTTGGCATCCTTAGTTCAGAGAAATAAAATTGAAATTCCTGAAACGAGTGTAAAATAGAAAAAATGCTGACATTTTTAAACTTTCTTTTAGTCGTAATTATTATTTAGGGTTTTTGTTGAATGAAATTGGGAAGACATTTATCATGAGTTCGTTTGAGTGTCATATATAAGGGGCTTGAATACGAATTTCGGAATATCAATCTCTTGCGATGGTTGCCGCTAAACATAATATTTTATCAATATTTTTTTAACGATTTCAATCCCAAATATAAAAAAAAACTTTTATATTTAAAATTGGGAACTAATTTTCAAACTTCAAAAATCACTTTGTTTCACTATCCAAAATACAACGGCTTAAGACCTAACAGAATAATTTTGTTCTAAGTCTTCTAAAAATTGTATCCTCGTTTCATATACAAATTCATATCTCAAAATGGAATAATCTCAGGCGGGTTGAGGTCGAAATGCCATACGGGCAAAACACTGTTAAAAAACAAACATTTTACACGTTATTCTAAATTGTGGTTACAGAATATACCAAAACAGAAAACTTCTCTATAAACAAAATTCTGTACCAACAAAACTCTGTACTTCAAAGTCAATTTCAGACTTAGAACATTTTGGATTAAAAGATATTTGGAGAGAGAGAGAATTTTAAAACAAAGAACTCTTAAATATAGAACTTTGGCCATAAAATATTTTCAAGAAACTTATAAGCAGAATAAATTGGTCTAACAGAATTTTTGAAACATAAAATTCTGACCCACCAATATTGAAAAGCATTTCAATAGGAATTTCAAATATTATGTAATATGTATATAAAACAAAAGATAAAACAAAAATCAACAACGAGCACTTGCTCGTTTTTTTAAATAAAACGAGCCGTCAAATAAAACTATCAATCCTATGACAAAAAAAAAAAAACAATTTTTTCAAACTATATCCTTAAGACTCTAATTTGCTCTTGTAGCTCAAAATTTGAATGCTATCTAGATATTGACAGATTATAGTAATGGTTCTATAATATTTGTATGTAGTACATATTGTTGACGAGAAAATAATAAAAACAACAGCAATTTTGAAATGTTTTAATTTAAAACAAACAAATGTGGAAGTAAAGTTAAAAATAAAAAAATGAGTCTGGGGTCGACCCACACTAGTAACTTTCTATTGGTGCACTTGAAAACCATATACAATATACTATACATATGTACAATATGTACATATTTACCTAATTGGTGTTTGGTAGAGTATATATTATATATTTTAAAGAGTAATAATTTTGGGTTTTGGATAATCAGTATATAAGTAGGTTAAGATATAGAGATACAGGGCAAAATGTGACATTACCTATATTTTGTACTTTAGCCATTTATAATAGTAAATTTTTTTAATTTTTTCTTTTTGTAAATAGCTTACAAAATTCTAAGAATCTTACTTATAAAACTTCTTTTTCTAACTCTTCTCGGTATAGAGGTATTAACTATATAAGCTTATTATTTCAAAACAGACTATTGGCTAAAAAAAAAAAATACCAAAAATCAGGGGAGTGTACTTAAAAAAAAAAAACATGGTTTCAAGGAATATAAAAAGGCAAATTAGGTGTCATATACTAAATTTTGATTTTGAAGCGTTTTTGAGTGTAAGAATTTTTGGAATTAAAACATTTTTGAAAAGTTTTTTCTTGCAACATTTTGTTTTTTTGCTTTTTAAAGGCTGGTTTTAAAAATATCAAAAGTACACAACATTTAGAGGGTATAGGTACACATTTTTGGTAAGAATTTGAAACCGATATCATTGATTTTTTTTTTTTTTCAAAATATTTGAGTTGAAAAACATTTGTTAAGACTTTTAAATAGTTTTTTTTTGCTAAAATTGTTTATTGAATTTTTTTTTTAAATTACCAGTTGTTCACTATATCAATATATGTAAAAAAAAATAGACTGGTTTCGGAGTCATTTTTTGTTCTTGAAATATTTGAGACGAAAATTATTTTTCAACTGTTTTTCTTAGTTTAAAAAAAAAGATTCTGTTGAATTTTTTTTAATATTTACCCATTTGGTATTGTCTAATTATGTGTAAAATAAATTAGTCTGAAGTGAATATCTTATTCCGTTCTCAAGATATTCCAGATAAATGGCATTTTACAGCTCCTTTTTAAATTGCTGTGTTAAAAAAGTGGTTTATTGAATTTGTTAGAAAACCTTTTCAGCACGTTATGACAATATTATCTGTAAAATAAAATCCATCCGAGGTCGATATCTTTATGCGTTCTCGAGATTTGGTGGAAGAAAAAAGTACCCCGAACGAACGTACATACACACATACAGACATCTTGCTAAAAACGATTCTGATTCTAGAGACCTCAAAACGTTGAGATATGTCAACATTTTCAATTCGACAAATCGCACCAATTACAATAACTTCCAATGGGAAGTTAATAAAATTGATTTTTTTCTTTGATTTTATTTTTTTGTTTTATTTCCTTCAATAGATTTTTTGACAAGAACAAGGTATGCAGTATTATCTCGTTTTTGAGAAAATTTGATAAAACCGAAATCGTTGTATGAATTTCTCCTCTTATAGAGCAGGTTAAAGCTATGAACATTATAATTCCGCACTACCGCATAACGACTGCACAAAACTCAATATTCCTTTTCATAAAACTAATTATGGACTCAATGAGCCTATTACAAGATGTTTAAAAGAATCTAATTTATTTTGTAACTATGTAGATTTTGTCAATTGTATTCAAAAAACAATTGCTTTTTACTATAGGTAACTTTGGTGGTACTTAATTTTATATAAATAATTGTATCTAGTAGTCTTGAGGATTGTCATGTAAATGAATTATCTCTTTGATGAAATAAACTCAACTAAACTAAAAAATATTGGTTGGTGACCACATAACCAGCACTTACTAATAAGCAGTTATTTAAAATCCAGTATTAAAACGACCTGCCAAACAAGAATTGGCGTCGAAATGCTATACGGTCAAAATTCTGTTTTGAAATACAGAAAGTACAAAAATATAGAACGATTTTCACTAGCTGCCTATATTTCTAAGGATTCATAAGAAAACATCGTTTGGAACTGATACTTTATGTTCGAAAAAAGTATCAAAAATTAAAAAAAAAAAAAAAAAAAAAAAAAAAAAAACAAGAAAATAACGTATACGCCCCAGTGTACCTAGTATTAATTTGAGTTTTATTTTGTGCGGTTCTGAACTTCTTTAATTGGTTGAATGGAATATTGCCTCTCAAAATGAAGCAGTTCATAATAAATACAAGAAATGTAAGTCTTAAAATGGTTCGCTTGATTTGAGCCCCATCAAAAACACATGGATAATTTTCAAAGCTATGTTCAAAAGATGGATTGAAAAACCATCACATGACCATCGCATGACGAGACCGAGACGAGACTGTATATTTGGACCAAAATTTACAGAGAGTCTAATAAATTAAAAAATTCAATTTCAGTTAAATATTTATTTTCTTCTGCACGTATTCAAACTATAATCGAAAATATTTAATTCCAATTATCAACAAGTTGGCCGGAAATTAAATTAATTATACGAGATTTTAACGTGACCGAGGCGAGACTGAGACCGAGGCGAGACAAAAGTCTCGCAGAGTCTCGTCTCGTGGACAACCCTACAAAGTTAAGGAAAGTGGTGAAATCCTCATTAGATCGATGACAAACAGAGTTGTGACTCTTATTAAAATTTTATCATAAAATATTGCTAACATAATTTCATTCGCATATCCCAGTATCCATATAAGTAAAATATATACTCTTAAATTTTAATAAATAAATAATAAAATTGAAAATGCACGTTCGCTACTAACAGATTCTGTCACAGAATGTGTAAATAAATCGAAAATTTTTAGTTCATGTCTGAAGATTAATTTCTGGATGTCATACTAGTGAAGATAAATTTTTGATAAATATTTCCTTAATGCTACTATGTTTAATTATTTTGAAGAATAACTTGAATGAAATGATACTAATGTATATAATATAAGAAACAAATATTGTAATTTTTTATTGTGGAAATAAATAAAATAAAATTAAAAAAAAAATAAAATAAAAATAAAAATATCAAAGGCCATTTCAATTATTAATTTGAAAATTGTAAGGTATTTCTTGATAATCTTAGAAATAAATACAATAAAATGAGAAAAGTTCATAAAATAAGTTCTTGTTCCATTTAAATTACGTACAATTGATGCATGTTGAGAGTCCCATAGTGACCTAACTACTAGGCGTCTCTTAAAATCAAGCTTTTAATTTTTTTTTATTTGTAGCCAAAATAAAAAAGTCCGGTAACTATGGAATGAAGTGGTCACTTAAAACAAAGATAAGGCAGAAATGTTGCTTAATACACACATATTTAATTTTCTTAATAAACTCAATTTCGATAAAGTTGCAGTTAGGCTCGTCAGCGGAAAGCAAAATTGGTCTAAGACACAAAATCAAAATTTTTCAGGAGACGATTTTTTGACTTTAAATTTAATTATAATCAAATTTTTTGATTCGTATTCTACATATGTATTTTATTTGAAGTTATTTTATTATATTTGTTTTCATAAATACAAAACTTTTTTTTTTTGTTAGCAAAACGCTTAGTAATTTTAAATAATTTTACAAATAAAAATCACAAAAATGGAGATAGAACAAATTCCATATAACAGTGCATTTTCCCAAAAAAAAAAAACATGGACTTAGAACAAAACATGGTAGTTAGAACAATTAATCACTACGTTGCTGAAATTAATATATTTGACTCATCTCCTTCAAAATGTTCTATGTCAAATTTTATAATTTTGTTTTTATGTTTTCATTAATATCAGAAAAAAACAAGAGTTAACATTAACTCCGTTTACGAGAATTTAATCAGTCTTGAATTCTCGATCCGATTCGAGTTTGCGAGCTGAATTGAATCAAAAAATGCAAGTAGACGTGGATTGAAAAATAAAAGAATCGATTTTAAAGTGTTTCAATTTTCTTAGTTTAGTTTTTTTTTTTTTTTCGTGAAATGGCTCCCCGCTATATTTGGTAAAATGAACAAACCTTAATTATGCTAGTGCTCATGGAGGAACTTAACGTTTCAAAATATTTTAATTCCAAAATTTAATTCCGCACGCACACAGTAAAAATTAAAGTGTCACTTCAAGTGTACTTCAATACTATTTGCATTCAATCCAGTGAGGTCGTATACCTAGATCGAAATCTTAATCCGATTCGATCGTCGAACCCTCTCATGTAAACGGAGTAATTTTTAAAAAAATAGATTATTAAAAATAAAGATTAAAGGACCAGTTTCACAGTAACAGTACTAACATTTAAGTAATAAATATAAAACACAAAATGACAATTTTCGCAGTGCACTTAAGTGTCAATAACTCAGACTGCAAAAATTACAAAAAAGTACCAGTATGCAAATCTTATGTGCAACTTATTCCGGTAAGTGTTCAGTGTGAAACTGGAGATCTCGTAAACATAAGTAAATAAAAATTCATTCAAAATCAAAAACAAAATAAAATTCACAGTATCTTTTTGCTGTGATTTTTATAAGAGTCGGTAAACATCGAACAAAATTTGTGTCTTAGTAGGTAATAACAGACTGACTGAAGAGCCCACTGTTATACCTTGGGCGAAACACAATTATTTCTGGAGTTGAGGTCACTTGTACTTTTTAATTGAATTTTATTCATTCACTCCACTTAAAACAGAAGTAATTTCAATATTTTAATATTTAAATTTCTTCATCTTGTTATTATAAAAATGTTCTTCTTTATTTAGTCTAGGAGCTATACCCTCTTCCCGTAGGCACTTGAACGTCACCTCAGTTTGAGGATGGTTTCTTATGTTTTCGGGGGTGGGGAATCCGAATCCGGAATTAGTTTTTGCAAAATTCGGTGCGAAGTCATTGAGCCTTACCAATAATCAAATTTAGTGACGACTTAAATATTTCTGTAAAATGAACCATAATGGTGTGGAATCTAACTAATTAACTGCACATGGTACGAACTTAATATTAATGTTTACTCTAAATAGTGAATAAAATATGGGATTGATTTCAAAAAATTAAACATTCCATAAATAGTACATTATTTGTTATCAATACAAATAAGGCTAATTTACTGCAATATTTAAGTCCCTACTAAATATGATAATTGGTAAGGCCCATTGTTATTAACGAATTTTGATGCATTTTTGTAATGCAATAATAGTTATTAATGTTTGGAAAAAATGTTCCGAGTAAATGTTGTTCCTTATACACTGAAAACCACATGTATCTAGGACTTTTTATTTTCAAGATATGAACAAATAAATGAACTAAGAAGAATCCGGCCAAATGATCATTTCAGCAACCCGTTGATTATCATTAACCTGTTTTTTCTTGTTTACACTAAGATGCTGGTTTCTTTAATTTTTAAATCTTGAAAAGTCAAAGTCCTGGAACCATGCGGTTTTCAGTGTTTAACTAAAAATTAATAAGAGCATTAAGTTTTGAAAACAAAAAAAGTACTTAACAACATACAATTTTTAAAAAAATTAGTTTGAACTTTTTTTTTCAAAATTTTGAGTTTGAAAATAAATTTTTCAAAAACTCGAACAACTTAATTTGAAAATAATATTAAAGAATAGACTGTATGTATTACAGTTATTTTTTTCTGTTTTAAGTGATTTTTTTTTTTTTTTTTGAAAATTGCCCCTCCCGCCTAAACGGGGGGAAATAGACCCCCCTCCCGTACGATTTATTTCTTGTCTAAGTCCAGCCTACCTAGCCTTTTATGACATCTTATGCAAATCACCCTGTATAAGCACAAGCCTTAACAAAAATCTATATCTTTAAAACTAGACGCTATACTTGTTTTATGTTTTATCGTGCGGAAATTTCAGTTAATTGGTCTTCTTTAACCATGTAAATGTGAAAAATCTTATCCAAAGTCTACGTTTCTGTGTATATCTCCGAATCTTGTTATTCAATTGAGACAAAATACAAACAAAAATGTTTGTCAGAATATAGAGAATAATTTCTTCTATGACAATTTTCATGATAACTATGATCGTTTACCTAAAAAACACGTTCTTCCGTCTCGCGCTCCAACAATTGAGCGCGCACTCTCCCTACTAAGAAACAATTGGCAATATCTTGGGCAATTATCAACCGATTTACATGTATAAAAAACAAATTTCTTCGTAAGATAATAAGGAACAACATTTACTCGGAACATTTTTTCCTAACATTAATAACTTTTATTGCATTACAAAAATGCATCAAAATTCGTTAATAACAATGACTTCGCACCAAAAACTAACTCCGGATTCGGATTCTCGAATCCCGAGGGTTGTCTTCGACAGGCATCCAATTAAACATGGACTTTTACTTTTCTTTGGAAATTAAACTTCCTATAGAACTTTTGAGCACTTTTCGAAACGTATTTATTTTTTTTGTTAAATAACGAAACGGAAGTTAAATCATAATCTTCACGGTATTCAATTTGTAGTAGGTTATTTTGTTCGTAAACTATATCTTTTCATCTTGAGTATGTGATGAAATTTAGACCCACTGTTGCAACTGTGCTTTGCACCTCCATGCTTTTGAGGTTCCGCATACCTAAGTGAAATTGGACTGAAATAAGATATATTTTTAAAATGTCGGTCTATTACGCTGTAGACTCCATCAAGTTCCTAAATTTTGGAATGTCGCGAAGAAAACCGTTGCGTAATCATTTCGATTTTCTGATGCGTTTCCATGAATTTAAGAATGGCAATCCATGTTAAACGACTCCTGTTTTGACCAGAGAATAATAGTGGTACTGCCAGTAGTCTTGCAGCACTACATTTAAAATGTTTGTTTAATTACTTGCGATACGATTCTTTCCGCTATTAGTCTCCTACCACTAAGAGCAATATGTTATCTTGTTTAAATTGTACACACCAGTGAGATTGTACATACTAAATTTTCTTTTATAGTAAAAGTTTGAAATATTAGCAGCTGGCATGGAAAAGAAACTTTGATGGTCATAGGATATCAACGCAACCCTTTCATCGAATGCCGACAAAAATCGAAACCTTCGACGAATAACAACGTATTTTTCCCAAATATAATACTTGAAATTTTCATATAAATCACCTTTGTCATCTCTCTCGCTAAGAACAAAATGTCAATACAATTTTGTGTATGATATGTAATTAATTACGAATTGGTCTAAGTGGTATTATTAAGTGGACTTAGACTATTTTTGAATTTTTATTTTAGAAAGTGGAAAATGTATGAACAATTGTTCTATTCCATACAAAAATGGCTGTTTGAACAATTTGGAATGAATTTAAATTGAAAAAATTGGCTCTTAGAACAAACTGGCTATGAATTATCTACCAAATTGAAAGAGTTAGGCCAAAATGGTTTTCAAATTCTGAAAGAGCACCCTCAAATTATAAAAATTGCATCATTAACTCATTTTTGAAAAAAGTGGACTTTGAACAATTTCGTTCTCCGCTGACGTGTTGCACTTACGGCCTAAATTCAGCTCATTCTGTCATTAAATTTGTTCATAACATAAGGGTATCCGTTACTGCCTAAACTCATTATTGTCGAATTGTACACCTCTTAAATCGAAAGCTTAAGTCAAAAAAAAGGTTCTCCATAAAAAAAGGTGTCCGGAATCATTCACCCGCGCCTGTAAGGCCTTACTTTCCTATAGCATACAAAATTGTTTTGAAAAATAAGGCTTTAGAGGCTAATCAACCCGGATAAAATTTGGTTTGATGTGCATTTTTTTTTTGTGACATTCGGTTTAGGAAGGATGTGTGCACTTTGAAGAAATGAATTTTTTTTTTTTTTTTTTTTTTTTTATTGAGCGCGCACTAAAGGGATTTTGGCTGCCCTTAAAATGTTTAAACACAGTGCGAGCGTTGGGAAAATAGGGTAGGATTTAAGAGGAGATACCGATGCACGTTGGTTTTGAACCTCTGAATATTAAAATGGTCGGGAAAGATAGAGCCGGGTAAAGCATTCCACATTCGAGTAGTGCGGCTAAAAAAAGAATCTCTATACTTGACAGTGCGTCCGAAGTTTGGCTCGAGGGTAAACTGATGTGCATTCCTAGAAATACGAGTATTACGGTTGAATTGTTTTAAGGGAGGAATGCAGCTGGCTATTTCACTAGAACAATGTTTATAAAAGTAACTGTAAAATAATGTTAGACAAGAAACATTGCGGCGGTGGTCGAGGGATGCAAATGTTTCTGTTATATTTCTGTCACCTATCATTTTCAAAGCTCTTTTTTGAATCCTATCTAACAGACTCAAGTAGGTTATTGGGGCACTTGCCCAAATATGAGAATTGTACTCAAGTTTCGGACGGATAAATGCTTTATAGATTACAGCCAGATCAGAAGGGGAGAAAAATTTCTTGCATCGCCGAAGAAAACCTAAGCACTTAGCAGCATTTTTGGCGACCTCGAAGATGTGTTCATTCCACAGAAGGTGGTCTGTGATACACATACCGAGGACTGAAAGCTTTTCGGTTTCCTCAATACAAGTACCGCTCATGGATAGCGGCATGGGGGGTGTGATTCGTTTGACGGTTACCTTAGTGTACATTATCAGTGATCTTAGTGATCATTGTCAGTGTTTCTTGGCAAATCACTGCAAGCAACTTCTATACAATAGTTTATGCTTAATGATTTTCTGAAATTATCCTCATCATTTATTTTGAGTCGCCCCTGGGAAAAATAAAATTGGGAAGCCATCGAAAATTGTTCAGAACAAAATTTGTTTGTTATAAAATTGTCCACAAGATAACATTTATATAAAATTTTCTGGTGTTATATTTCTGTTTCTATACAGCGTTGACATAAGAAAAAAGCTGTAAAAACAGAGAAGTTTTGAAGCGCTTAACTGACAGATAAAAAAATGGTCCAATTCTACTATAAATGTGGACTCAGATACTCTAGAAAATTACAAAATGAAACCCTATTCAAATCAGTCTGATAGGTTCGGCATGAGAGGTTATGTTAATTAAGTGCACCGCGAAATGTTTGCATCAATGCTGTGGTCAAAGTTACACATTTAAGCTGGCGCAAATTTGTCTACACATACAAGCAACCCCTAACTATCGTAAAGTATCGTTATAATATTTATTTTATTTTTTAGTAATTTTGTAGCGATTTTAAAAGAGCAAAAATTGTATGAAAAATGCTTCTTTTAATAAAATAATTATAGTCTAAGAAAGATAGGATCTGACCGGGAACAAATTAGTTCATGAAATTTTATTGCTGGTATTGACGCAGAATTTTATCCTCAACAACATATCCAAGTCGTCCAAAATCCCCGCATTGGCTTTTTGTTATTATACCGATACTTAACGATAGTTAAGGGTTCCAAGTATGTGTACAAAAAATTTGCCCCATCTTAAATTTCTAACTTTGACCACAGCATTGATGCAAACATTTCGCGGTGCACTTAATTAACATTACCTCTCATGCCGAACCTATCAGACCGATTTGAACAGAGTTTCAATATTTCATTTTGTAATCCCCTAGAGTATCTGGGTCCATATTTATAGTAAAATTGGACCATTTTTTATCTGTCAGTTCAGCGCTTCATAACTACTCTGTTTTTCACAGTTGTTTTCTGCCGTCAACTCTGTATACCAACAAAAATATAACACCAGAAAGTTTTATATAAATGTCATCTTGTGAAGAATTTTATAACAAACAAATTTTGTTTTAATGTTTTTTTCCTAAGATGCATGTTTCCAAAGTTATATAGGAAAAGAACAAAAAAACAGGGAGTGAATAATGCACGTTCTTACACTTTTGATTTTTCCTGCAAAGCACAACTTTTTGAGCGGGAGCAGCCTCATATTCTCGTTGTTTACATACTTTCTGATCGAATCCCATAAAAATCTAAGATGCTTTATGTCACATCCACATTGCTTCAATTTTATCATAATTTGCCTGGAAATCATTAAGTAGATTTTTGTTTCAATTGAATTAAGCGGCTTCAATTATATCATAATTTGCGTTCACGGGTTTCTATGATTGAATATGTTAGTGTGGAACTTAAGCTTACTTAAAACACAAAATTCGCTTAAATGCATCCATGCGTTTCTGAGAGAATGGTCACACTGGTCATTTTTCAATATTGGCGGTATAACTCGAAAACTGAGCCGAATTTGTGAATTAAACTTAAGAAACTTTTTGTGGGAAATTAGAATTCCTATCAAAATTGGTGGTTTAAAAAATTTTCTAAACAAATTTATGCAGGTCAATTTGTCAAAAACTGACCTAAAAAAATCGAAAAATCACTGATTTTAATTTTTTTTACTAAATGGCTCATAACTTTTTTTTGGAGCAAAGGGTTGCGCGAGATATATCAGAATGAAACAAAAAAAATGCTCGAGCCTTTAATATGACGGATCAACATTTTTTTGTGGATGCAAATTGGCGAAAATTCATCCTATTAAAAATAACCATTTTTTAAATTTTTTGTATTTTTTGCTCGTAAGCATCTTTTTGACTTGCAATTCATTGGTACAATATGGCAAGTTTCCCATTCTTAAAATACTTTTAAATAGAGATTTAAATCAAATATGTCACCACGATAATAGAGGATTCGAAAATAGTGGGTCCCGCAGTTTTATCTGTCCATCTGTCAATTTGTAACACCTAGGCCTACACACTGAACGGATGGATCGATTTCTATAAAACTTAGTTCTATCTATTTTTAAGGTATGTTTCATATGTTTAATTGAAATTTTTTTTTTGTTTTTTGTTTTTGACAAATTGACCTGCTTTAATGTTTTTAGAAAATTTTTTAAACCACCAATTTTGATAGAAAATCTAATTTCCTACAAAAAGTTTCTTAAATTTAAATCACAAATTCGGCTCAGTTTTCGAGTTATACCGACAATATTGAAAAATGACTAGTGTGACTATTCTCTCAGAAACGCATGGAACATATTCAATAATAAAAACCCGTGACCGCAATTGTTCCTTTCTTCCCTTTAATTTGCAGTCTATTCAATAGCCTATAAAACATAAAATGGATTTTCAGAATTTTGGAAGACAGAAATTTGGATTTACAAAATTTAAAAAAATACAAAATTCGGACACCGAATTTTGACGCATAGAATTATCTGACCGCAACTCTAAAAATGTAATTTTCAAAAATTTCCTATACGAAAACAAAAATTTCTCAAACATGGGTAAACTTTTATTTTCTTTTACCTTTCTTAAAATAAAAAAAAGGAAAATCTGTCAACCTTAAAATCAATTATTCTTCTACCCCAAGCCGTTTAAGAAGAATCGAAAGGCGACTTTACGTTTTAAATCAAGCTTTTCATGAGGTTCTCTAACGAAGATACAAACAAATAATGATATTAAATTCCCAAAGGTATAATGACTAACCATACCCAAGTTGTTTAAAAAATTGCCTTATAAAGATCTTTGACACTTAACCATTTGACAACAAAATATACCCAGCCTAGGGTTAGCTTAATTGTTCTCATTTTAAATCATACCTTTAAAATTATAAAATAAAACTGACAAAAAAACAAACACCGCACATTCAAATTCGATGCGCATTTTTTTTGTCAAGTTTCAGCCATATCATTGTGGGGCATAAATCTTCTGGCAAGAGAGAATTGAATTCTCCGTAGGGAATTCACAGACGGTGTTAGGTGTCAGTTTGATAAGTGGCTCCGTTGTTTGAAATCAAATAACAATCCGAACGGTCAGCGGCAGCAATTTCGATTTCGTGCACATATAATACTACTACCGCAACCGCGCCCGTGTAAGTCTTCTTCCTTCCACCATCAGAGTCAGAGAGACGGCCTAACTTGCGCGAACAACAATTGGACAGCCGACATTCACGTAATTGATTTTCTTGACACTTTGCCAAACTTTACGAGGATTTCCTAAGACCCAAGTCAAGTAGTAAGGCCTTTTCATCTCACACACTGTCCAAATTGCCCAAGTCAAGTAGTAAGGCCTTTTCATCTCACACACTGTCCAAATTGCCCAAGGGCAAAGCATAGCACCACTTACGGAATCATGTGATAATAGCCTACAGACGCGCGGCAGATTGGCACAACTGCCACTGGAAGAAAAAGACGCTGCGATGCAACGCGTCGGACAGACGAACGACCGCGGTGACCGTGCAGCTTCGACAACGAATCACTGAATTGCTGTGAATAAGACAAATAAGAACCCACAAACTGAGGACGTCGTCGTTGGTTCTTCACGTCTATCGAGGAGTCCAATGCGACACGGGGGCACGGCGGCCGGCGCGGCGGCGGGTGGAGGAGGAGAGAGCTATATGAATATAAAAAGGCCCAAGTGTACGCGGGTATGTGCTTATGTGCATTTCCCATGTTGCTGCTGGACAGATTCCAGAAACCATCTCATTATGTGAGCAACGGTGGTGTGTTCTTCCGCTGGAGATACGCATTCCTAAGGCGGTACCGCATACCTTGGAATGTTGCTGGTTTGGTTTAACCTTGTGTACATTTGTGAAATCGCTGAGTTCTGTATATTTAGCCGGGTTTTCGGCAGGCGGCTACTGTTTGCGGTTGGCAATAAACGGTAAGGAATACAATTTCTTTTTAGCCGCCTTTATAGGTGCTGAATTCGAAGGTGTTAGGCTGTGTCCTTATCGCAGATTAAAGTTGTATATAGATGGCCACTTTGATGGCATTTTTTATCTGACTTGTATTTATATGTGAAAATCTATAGATGTGGTTCCGCGCGCAAGTTCCCAGTTCCCAGCCAAAATGGTCAAGGCAATTATCTTCGGCTGTGCGTCACTGTAAATAGAACCAGAGCAGGACACAAGGCTATACCGCCAAAAAGATGTGTCGGGTGTTGGAGTGGAATTTTAAATGGCAACATTTATTCATGGAATTGTAGTTAAATGTGCGGTTATATATGGCAAGTTCAAAGGAATGTCATTTCAATTTATAGGCACAGAGGTTAACACAATTCGGAGTTTAAAATCGAGTTCGGTATTATTGAGATTGTGGAAGACTCTGATAGCTGTGACTATACGAGAAGGTTTTATTCTTCAATCATTGTGGAAAAGATATCAGAAACATAGTCCTATAATACTGCAGCTGCACGACAGTAAGGATAATTACAGGTAATACATATCTGACCTGCTCACACAATGTATAAAGTATAAATTTTTTAGTGAAATTTTATTAAAGGGGAGACCGACAGTAAGGCAGGTTAGATAAGAATTGTTGGATGACTTTTTTAAGAACATTTAATAAACGCTTAAAACGAGGGATAAAAGTCTGTTTCCTTGAAGTAATCTGTGTCTGAACTAACTAAGTTAACTGGCTCCCAACAGAGGCAGGGTATCAGTTTAAAATAGTTTTACACTCGATCTCAAGACTCGTACCAGGTCTCTTTCTGCACCATCGTCAAAAGATCGGTGACTTAAGGCAGCTGGTAGTATAGGGGTTTTTTAAATTCGGTTGTTCTTCAAAATTACAAAATTGCACACTCATTTTTGAAAAATTAAATTTAAAAAAAAAAATTCAAACTTTTTTTAAAAATCAATAAAACAGTTTGTTAAAAATTTGGTTATGCAATATTATTTTATCGTTGTTCCAACTCCCTTGGTTCATTTTTACAGAGATACCTCAGATAAATTTGAAATTAATTTAAATCAAATGTCAAAATGTTGTTGTTGTTTCCCTGAAAGGTCTATTTTCTCTATTTTGATTTTTTTTTATTAATAAGAAATTCTTGTCAGTACAAAATCTTTGACCTTTATGAATTAAAATGGACGGTAGGCAGTTTCCAATCAATGACAAGGACAATTTTGTTCAGTTTTTTTTATAAGAATCCGCTGTAAAAAATGTTTTGACGTTTCAAATCTGCACCAAAGTCGTTGCGGAACGAGTCCCCGGGAATAAAAGTTTCAACAAAACTGAACAACTGATTTTCGAAACATTGAGTTTTTTTTTTTATTTCAAAAAATTGTGCTTCTCATATTATTAGAACACTATTTATATTTTTTAGGCTTGTCTATGTAAAAATAAATTAAAAAAAAATCCACTGAACTGTTTTCGAAAAATTAAATAACAAAAATATTGTTTTACCAGAGGTACGATTAACAACAATTTCTCGAAAAAATAAAATCCACCAATATGTAATCGTTTCCTAACAGATTTTTTTTTATCAAAATATAAGGAACTAGTTTTGAGAAAAATAATAGTTTCCTTAGAGGATAGGCTGATTTTGTTTCTAAAAAGGCAAAAAAGGGTTGGCATATTACTAAAAGAACACTAGGTCTATATAACCGTTAAGGTTGTAGCCATGAGGACATACAGACAGAATTTTGAGACCGACGTTTTTCGTCTTTCTCATCCTTAAAAAAACAAAGACAAGAACCACATAACTATCATTTGTAACAGACTAAACTAGAAGTATTGTTACTCAACATATACAAATCTTACAAAACAACAACTACTCTACTAATTTTATTATCTAGACAAAAAATATTTACCTTGCAATTTTGAAATTTTGTTGCGGTTCTCACTTTCATTCTAGTTTCATACCTTGGGCGATTTTGGTATCAATGTTCTTTGTTATCGTTGAAGTTGTTCAGCCATATGAAGAAAGCTTCTGGAAGAAATAAAAGAAGTTATGAAGTACAAAGCTATCACAACATGTAGAAGAAATAAATAAAATACCAAATGTCAAAAAGTAAGTTATTGGTTGTTTTTCATATCTGAACAACTTGCATGATCAAAACTTTTTACAGAATCACGAAGAAATTTCGTACACTTTAAATAATTAGCTCCACATACTATGAGCGAAAACAAAGATAACCACGCAACATATTCCTCAAGCTGAATTCCTTTTTTATGAATGTCAGGACATCATCTATAATCTTCCCAAATTATGACCAGTTATTTCCAAAACAAGGTGGATACATTTAATGGAA
The DNA here is from genome assembly GCA_949320155.1 of Melangyna quadrimaculata. Taxonomy (NCBI): domain Eukaryota; kingdom Metazoa; phylum Arthropoda; class Insecta; order Diptera; family Syrphidae; genus Melangyna; species Melangyna quadrimaculata. Next base: position 101,607,622 of record OX439483.1, on the reverse strand, counting down.
TTCGTTCGGAAATTAGACTTCCTTAAGCAGCCAAATTTTACACACTGATAAAATCAGCCTTATCGCCAATTCAAGGGGAGATTTCTCCTTCTGATTTAGTCTTTTTCAAAGGAGTCAAAAACCTATTTTCGCTTAATAAAAGTGATTTTTTCCAGGAAAATGTCATCAATATCCCCCCCAGAAATAGGTTTATCTGTTACTTTTTCGAAAATGGTTAACAATTGGTAAATACCACACTTGAGAAAAAATCCGAGGGAAATTTTGTTCCCGATAAGGCTGAATATGTCTGTTCCTTTACTCTGAATTTCTGTAATTTTCTATGCATTTTGGTTCCAAGTTCTGTCAATTTTAATTTTGTAAATACATACATACAGTCGATGCCATTTATAATGACCGCCAAGGGACCAGACAAATGTGGTCGCAATAGCCGGCGGTCGTTATAACGACTTACCACAAAAATTATCGACAAGAAAAACCAGAAGTACATATACAGCAGATATGCGCTTTTTTTAGGAACAAAATAATAAAGAACTTAGTAAAATGCATTCCCCGAGAAAGGAATTTGTGTATATTGGAACACGTTCAGGTTTGAGTTCTCTCTCAGTTACTAACTTTTAGTTTGCATTTTTCTTCATTCGTCGTTGTAAGCGGCGAAACCGAATTATTTTTTGTCTGAAATACGTCGTTATATGCAACTGATCGTTATAGACGAAAACTTCACGACGCGACGTTATAACCGACGATAAACTAATACCATTGAGTTTATACACATAGAGGAACCACCTCAGAGTTAAGTTATCACCAATCTAGGTGGCGCCCTTATTTGCATCTAGAACAAGAACCAGTGATAGGCAATACAAAAACCATTTGCTCCTTAAGTAGAATATTTCCATTTTTAGGTAGACTATTTCTGAAAATAGTGAGGAAATAGTCTACCTTAAGGAGAAAATGGTTCTTGTATTGATTACCACTGGTTCCTGTTCTAGATGCAAATAAGGGCGCCACCTACATTGGTGATAACTTAACACTGACGTGGTTCATCTATGTGTATAAACTCAATGGTAATACGAATTGTATGAAAACCAACCAAATGAAGGAAAAGCGGTCGTTAAAAGCGACTCGTTGTTATAGGTGGTGTCGAGTGTGTAGTGTATCGACCAGAGATTAAAATGTGTCGAGTAATGTTCATGAACATCGAATACTCACTCTCAAAAAGCGATTTCAAACAAACAGAGTCAACGCAACCAAGATGTTTACGAGTATTTTTGTTCATGAGTATGATGACTAGCGTTGCCAGACGTCCCGGTATTTTAGCCATTTGTCCCGCCTAGCTGTAAGAAAAATCTGCCAACGCTAATGATGACTCGTAAGTCAGCACACAAATCAAAAGAGCACGAACGAGTATAGGCTGCAACCGAGCTAAAATGCGTTCGAATACAAACGAGTGAAGCGCCTTGTTCACGATCAACATGATCAAACGTACTTGACTCATGAACATTGCATGGCGTAGATGTGTCAGATTTGTTGGCCGATGGGGAGGGAAAAACAATTTTGTGTGGATGGTGTTTGGTTTTTGCGATGCCATTTGAATTTTTTTTTTTTAGAATAATGACTGAGCATCACTGAGATATTTGTATTGCATTATGTGCCTTGACCATAATTGAAATTAAATAAAAGACGAAATGTAGTTTTTTAACAACAAAAAAAAGAAATAAAACAAAAAGTAAATCAAAAAAGTCTTAAAAATTATTATTCTCTAATGTAGTCATTTAGAGATATGGGATTTATCTTAAAATTGGAATTCGCGACCATAAGATTATTGAACGTTTCTGGGTTAAATCTGGTTACTTTTACCCTTAATTAAAATCCCCCACACACAAACAAAAGGAGGCAGGTATCCTTTTTATGTCCAAAACCGCAATATCCCAAAACCTTCCTATGTGTATATGTTATGTATATAAAAGCACTTGTCGCGGATATTGATGACCATGTGATATACAGGGTATCCCATTAACAATGGTCCAAACTGAAATTGGTGATAGGCCAGGTGATGAACTATCAGAATTTGGTAACTTTTCCATACCGAATCATAGCGGTTCTCGAGTAACGGCTATTTTTTGAAATTTGAAAAAAATCTAACTTTGAACCGGTTTTTTGCTCACCCTGTCCATAATTGATTTTTGTTTTTTACAAATTTGGCATTAAAAAATTCACTTATAGTTTCACTAACTTTACTTAGTAAAATATTTTTGATTGGCATCACCATTTGCCTACAAATCATTAGTTAATATTGAACTTTGCCAAAATTAATTTTTGACCTCAATCTTCTGATGAGCCCCCTGAATAAAATTCGTATGGCTCAATACAAGTTTTATATTTCAAAAATTGCCTATTTTTCTGTAGTTTCAAAAAGGTATTAAACTTGCCAAAGCTATTTTTAAATAGACAGTTATAACCGTTTGAACCCAATCAAACAGGTTCAAAATCAAACAAAAATAAAACATTTTTGTTCAAATATTTCGATAAAATTAGAATTTCACTTCAAATATAACTCCGAAAGAGCTGAATTTTGGTGGAGATCTTCGTTTTAATGTCATACGCATTTCTTAAATAAATACATTAAATTTTGACAAGGACCTTTTATTTTCTGTGGTGAAAGAGTATAAATCCAGTATATTTGAAAATTTTACGAAAACCATCAGGTTTTTTAAGAAGTGTCTTTGGAAAACATGCAGCTTATAAAATTCTACAGAAAAAAGATAAACTCCTTTTTTTCGTTGGAGCAAGAGATTTTGAGAAAACGGGGACAAAATGTGTTTTTATACTTTGATGTGGTATTTTCCACACCGTTGCATTTGCGCACATTTGTCTCAAAATTTATTGGTCTAACGGAAAAATGTATCCTAATGGTTTTTTAGAATGCTATAAGCTACAAGTTTTCCAAAGACACTTCTTAAAAAAGCCGATGGTTTTCGAAAAATTTTCAAAAATACTGGATTTATACGCTTTCACCACAGAAAATAGAAGGTCCTTGTCCAAATTTAAGGTATTTATTTAAGACATCAAAACGAAGATCTCCACTAAAATTCAGCTCTTTCGGAGTTATATTTGAAGTGAAATCCTAATTTTATCGAAATATTTGAACAAAAATGTTTTATTTTTGTTTGATTTTGAACCTGTTTGATTGGGTTCAAACGGTTATAACTGTCTATTTAAAAATAGCTTTGGCAAGTTTAATACCTTTTTTGAAACTACAGAAAAATAGGCAATTTTTGAAATATAAAACTTGTATTGAGCCATACGAATTTTATTCAGGGGGCTCATCAGAAGATTGAGGTCAAAAATTAATTTTGGCAAAGTTCAATATTAACTAATGATTTGTAGGCAAATGGTGATGCCAATCAAAAATATTTTACTCAGTAATGTTAATGAAACTATAAGTGAATTTTTTAATGCCAAATTTGTAAAAAACAAAAATCAATTATGGACAGGGTGAGCAAAAAACTGGTTCAAAGTTAGATTTTTTTCAAATTTCAAAAAATAGCCGTTACTCTAGAACCGCTATGATTCGGTATGGAAAAGTTACCAAATTCTGATAGTTCATCACCTGGCCTATCACCAATTTCAGTTTGGACCATTGTTAATGGGACACCCTGTATTTAGATTTAGATTTATATTCATCAACAAGATTACATGTACAGTGTAACAATTTTTTTACAACTTTTGAGGGCATGCCCTGAAGGGCCGTCAGTCAGAAAATAACTTATTATTATTAAACAATTTTAAAAAAGAAAGTATTTAAACCTTTTGCTAAACTTTACCATTTAATAAAGCTAGAACTTCTGATTGATAAAGGAACTTTCTTTGCCAAATTTGTCGACGTATTTCTACCAGCATGGGACATTTTCCAATAAAGTGTACTACATTTTCTCGTTCACGGGTGTTACACAAAGAGCAATTAAGTGATAAACCATTACGGTGCGGTATGAAATTCAGGGGGAGCAGCAAAAAAATTGACTCCCAGGCATCAAAAATAAAATGACGCCCGGGCGTCAAAAATAAATTGACGCTCGGCCGTCAAAAATAAATTGACGCCCGGGCGTAAAAAAAAATGACGCTCGGACGTCAAAAATAAAATGACGCCCGGGCGTAAAATATAAAATGTCGCCCGAGCGTCAAAAATAAAAGACACCCGGGCGTCAAAAATAAATTGACGCTCGGACGTCAAAAATAAAATGACGCCCAGGCGTCAAAAATAAAATGACGCCCGGGCGCCAAAAATTAATTGATGCCCGGGCGTCAAAAATAAAACTACGCCCTGGCGTCAAAAATAAAATGACTCCCGGGCGACAAAAATGAAATGACAAAATCGGGCGACAAAAACAAAATGACGCCCAGCTGTCAAAACTAAATTGACGCCCGAGCGTCAAAAATAAAATGACACCCGGGCGTCAAAAATAAATTGACGCTCGGACGTCAAAAATAAAATGACGCCCGGGCGTCAAAAATAAAATGACACCCAGGCGTTAAAAATAAAACAACGCCCGAGCATCAAAAATAAAATGACGCCCAGGCGTTAAATATAAAATGACGCCCGGGCGTCAAATATAAAATTGGTGTCGGGCGCCAAAAACAAAATTACGCCCTGGCGTCAAAAACAAATGACGCCCAGGCGTCTAAACTAAATTGACAACAATTAAATGACGCCCGGGCGTCAAAAATAAATTGACGCCTTGTCAAATATAAAATTGGCGTCGGGCGCCAAAAATAAAATGACGCCCGGGCGTCAAAAACAAATTGACATTCAAAAAAATTATTAAAACATCATGTTCATTACGCATTTTTTGGAGAAAATTTACCCCAAAGTAAATTAGCGTGGGCAGGAAAAATGGAACAGGCTAAAAACTGAATATCTTAAGACTGAGAAACGATATCAAATTTATTTAAATTTAGTTAGAAAGGCTGGTATTTCTTCTTAAAACAAAGGTCTCTCCAAGTTTCTATCATTATTAATTAGCGTCCACATTATGCCGACCAACATTGTTGATTTAAATTGTCGATAAACATGCTAGTGGGTACGTGTTTAAGTGTATACTGTCTTGCGGCAATGCAAACACTCACTTACGTAGGTACCTACTCAACTTTCTACGTCCTGTTCATTTTAAATAACAATAAAAATAAGACAATAAACGAAAACAAAACAGTGTCTCATTACACAAATACAAAATAGAGAATACCTACACAGGCCAAAAACAGCGCATGCGCAATACAAATGACAGCTGTGTTCATCAACCTTGTTGATTTCTATCCATTTGAGTCGGGTTACGTTCAGGTCAGCAAAAGTTGATAGACTCTGTTTATTTACACGTCCACATTAACTCAACATTGTAGATTGCTGATATACACAAATCAATATAATGTGGACGCTGCTTTACTAACAGCGCAATCACCATCAACATGGGTCAGGGTACACCAAAGTAAGACTTTTCTTGAATCCCTGATAAATGATATCGAAATTGGAGATAGGTCCTTACTGTAGAAAAATTTTTTTCTAAGAATACACCCAAGAATTATGCCCTAAAATACTATTGACGAATTAAGGGACACCCTGTATACATACATAAATAAGCCACAAGATTGGACGAAGTACACAACTACCTTTGAAATGAGGAAAACTATGGAAAAAACAACAAACCACCAGGAAATATGACTACAACTCATCAAGATTGACAGGGCATACTCAGAAATAGGGCTGGGCACCAAAAATGCTTCTTATTTGACAACCCGTTTTCCCACACATTTGACACACCTGAAAATAAATATAGAGCCACCGAATTAAGCTCTTTGAAGTCTGATTTGTTAGCTTTTAAAGTCGAGTTAAACTGTCCTTTCTAGCTTACATCTTCCCGTATCTCTAAACCGCATACCTTCTTGAGTCTTTTACCCAAGCTTATTTCCACTTTTCTCACGTCGGCGCGGCGCGGCGTGCGTCTTCACTTCATGTTAAAAAAGGTATTATCGTTGGGAACATCCAAATTGGACCCATTATTTCAGTAAGGACGACTTAATGTCATTCTCTTTCAAATCGGATTCTCTATAAAGGCCCTGTTTAACTTAACTTTAAAACCTTGGGAATCAGATTTGGAAGAGTGTGCGAAGCCAGGTTATCAGATAAAAATCATTTTTAGTGAACTTTTAACTCCAGTTTTACCAATAATTTTTTTAAACTTATAAACTTATATTTGAAGTTTTTCGTTTCGGAGTATGCCCTATCGATCTTATAGCCATATTTCCTGATGGTGGTTTGTTTTTTTTTTCATAGTTTTCTTTATTTCTAAGGCAGTTGCATACTTCGTCCAATCGTGTGGCCGACGTTCGAGCCTTTTCCTCTACGGTTAGGAAACTAGATTTTGGTAAATTTGTTACAAGCATGACAAAATGTCTTTAACTATTTGTTATTTGATTTTTTTGAATACTTTTTTGAACTATTCTCTGACCTAGCAGGTTGTTTTAAAGATTTATTTAAAAGACTGACACAAAAAAAGAAGCGACTAAAATTGTTCAAAGTGCTGTAACACAAAAAAAAAAAATTTAGGAGGATAAAAAATTCTCTTGGATCTCAATCCTCATATCAATAAATTTTATAATTAGTTTTGTCATATTTATTAAATGCTATGGAGAAATTGTTAAAAGTTTTTTGATAAAAATCTTTATTTAAACGAATGACACGGAGTGTATATTACACCTCATCGAAATGTTTGAGTTACCTAATAATATTAACAAAAAATCTATTATCAAATGGCCTTCAAACACTCCAAATCAACTCTAAGTAAATAAAATTTAAAAATCATGACAATCAAAAATCAAATAATATTTCTTTCATTAATACAAAAATGAGCATACTTAGAATTGACAGCTAAACATTTCGATGGCGCCATCCGTTTATCTTTGCTCTGTTTTTTTTTTTTTTTTTTTTTTGTCAAACCCACATTAGCTACCGTTCATAAGTTTGTACACAAAATTTCACTTTTAACGTGTTTTATTGCATAGTATGTAACAGTAGTTCAAGTTTTTATACTCTTTTTTTTGGTCCTTGATGTTCTAAATTGAAAACAAGAACTTGAAAGACAAGTTAGGATAAATGTAATTTTAGTTTCCAAGGAATCATTTTTTTAAATCCTCCTTCTTAAGACCTAGAACGCAGAGCTCCTTGAGAGTAAACACTCACTCATTCCATCAGTGGAAGAGAAAAAAAGGCATTACATTTTGTGATGATTCCTTTGAAGAAAAAAGAAATATAAACTTGTCTAAGTGATTCGTTAAGCACAACATTGAAGCTATCAACCATAAGGGTCATTTAATTCAGCAAATAGGGGATGATGACACATACGAGCTCCATCAAACGATATGGGTGATACGATGGATAAAAAGCCGCCACTGTCTAAGTCGTCGCACTACAAAATAGCAAACATTATAGTGACACACTTACTTACTTACTCATCCGTCGTCGTACAATTTTTATACCATCCCCAAAAATAGCAATCAGTAAAAAGGATGAAGCAATTTCAGAAGTCAACATACAATCATACACTGATCATCAATTTCTTTTCGAATTCTTGTTGGAATTGTTTTGCTGGCGTCTTGTCCTTAAAATTATGTGTTCGTTTTGTCTCTAACGCGCCAGAAGAGAACTCACTATTCCTACACCCACTGATAGATACCCATCTAAGATATACCAAGGGGTGGTCGGTGGTAGTTGTATCGATTGAATACAACTGAGGTCACATATGTCAAATGACTTGTGTTAACGGTATCATACATTTGTCTTTCTGACTAATTGAAAACAGAGGAGATTGATACTAATAGTTCAGGTCAAGTCATATCCTGATGGTTTGGTATCTGTCTTGATGGTTGAGCCGTAGGGCGTTTTTTCGATGGCTATTCGGCGATAATGTCTCTGACGGTTTAATAGCAAATTATTTTCTTACCCCCTATATCGAAAAACCTAGTATGTGTTTCATGTTTTACTTTTTTTGTTTTTGGTTTTATTCTTGAAGAGGGTGATTTTCTCGAAAGCAATTCCTGATGGCTGATGACCAAATTAACTTGTCAAAATTTGTCTGAAATATTCCTAATTGCTCGTTTTGAAATTAAATGGACATTTATAATAACAAGACGTTTGAGAGTATAGGGATTATGACATGAATTTTTGACAAATCTATGTCCAAATTTGACACAATGTGATTTATAGAAATAACTTTTTGTATGGGCTGTTATTTTCTGTCAGTTTCCAAATTAAACGGCAATTTTGGGCTGTAATTTGTTAACTTTTTTAAGGGTTTTATGAGTTGAAAAGTTTTTTATTTTCACGATTTTGTTGAATTTTGAAATAACTTATTAAAATGCCAGTAAAATAAAGCTATACATCAAGCATTATTTTGTCTTGTGGAATCGAGCATTTAACGAGTAAAATAGGTTATTTTGACACTGACAGCTGTTTCTCGCTGGAAATCTTGACAGAAAGTCGGTATCATAACTCCGCGGAACGAAATGAGTCGCTTTACGCTTGAACAACGTTGGAAAATATTGAGAACTTATTTCCAAAGTGAGTGCTGTGTAACCCAATAAGTGCAAAGAAGTTTTGGCCAAAATCAGCCGCCTTGGCGATTTCAAACATTGAGTTAATTTGAAATTTTCGTAAGAATTTTACTGTACGAAATATACCAACAAAAATTCTTATTTCTATCTTAATCTTAAAGAGGGAAGATCCTTTTTAACACCACGAAAGAAAAAAAACACCCAAAGAAACTTCAAGGAACAATAAAATATTGAAACTAAATTTCTTAGCTTCCGACATCACGGGAGACCAGCTGTCAAGCCGCGCCGCCGCACCTCGTCTATGCAAATGCTAAAAAATGCCAACAAGCATCAAACCTTACTTGTGAAAACATAGTACTTAAACATTTTTTCACACTCAACTACTACTGCTATATCTGGAGAGCGTCAATGAAAAAATACAAAACTTATTCAACTGTAACCGACCGCAATAACTTACCGTTCGGAAGCACGTCAATACGACCATTAAAAGGTTTGAACTCCGTTTTATTATAAATACCTACATTGAAAACCGTGTGCGCATTTCTAAATAACCAAACCGATCGAAGGCTTAGTGCGTATATAACTTTGGGGGGATGCCAAAGACGGTTCGTTTACGACAAAAGAAAATCGAATAAATTAAGAATGAACGGAGCAGCGCAAAAAAAAAGAAAAACAACAAATTGTAACAACTCTTAAAAGTGTCTGCGGCAGCTCGGCACAGAAGGGCAGTTGCCGGCTGGTATATACGTGGATGTGATGTGACCTTTTAGTAAAATAATAAAAAAAAAAAAAAAAAAAAAATGAAAAAAGATCGCGCGTCCAGCTATCGAACTAATTGATCGGTTCCATATGGTCGACCGTATGCAACGATCCATCGAAGACGATCTCATCACCAGATAAGCGACAAAATAAAACTCTTCGATTATTCACAATTATTGGTTGGAATAAATTAGAACAGCAGTAGCAGCGAACACCAGCGGGTATCATCGATACAAAAAAGCGATGAAGGGCACAATAATTTAAGTGCTTACACTCCAAGTCCAATATTATGTACGAGCATAAACGAGGTGAGGGCAGCAATTCCTGCAGATCACACAATAAGCCCACAAAAGACCCAGTTTACATTCAATACAATGATAAAAATTGAGGCGCAATCTACTTTACTTTGATTAAACTGTGGTGCATGTAATTGATTGCGTTAACATTTTCCAAATAAAAATCACAGTATGTTCAACAAGAAATATTTCAGCGATTCATTTAATTTTGCTTAAAAAAATCGAAACCAGAAGCGTTGATGAATATCGATTTGTTCTTCCCGATAACCAAACGAAAATGACATAAGAAAAACTTATTTTGGGTTAACTGTCAAGCTAACTGATTTCACACAGATTTTTTTTTTTTGTATTGACTAAAAGTCATCGCGTTTTGGTAAAGATACCAATTTATATAACAAAAAAAATTTGAAAAACAGTTTAATCAACTACTTACATTTTTGACATCAGTCATTTTGTTGTCAGCAACTTTTTCTTGTTCCTTTCGGAAATCGAGTAATGAGTGTGCGTCAAATTTGTATCAATTTTAAGGCTTTTCTGCTGAAATTTGCTGGCTGTTACCAGCAAGTTTGCACCATACTTTTTGCAAAAAAAATATTTCGAGTCAAAGACAACCAGGCTTTAGCTTTCACTGTGTAACTGAAATAGAAAAGAAATAGAGAAGAAATTAAAAATTAAATAGAAAAAAACCTGTGTAATGAAACAGAGGACAAAAGAAATTATTTATGTTAACTTTTTAATGGTTTTTAAAGACGCAGAATCATAAGTTCACAGGTTGAAACTATATGTTATGAACTTTTTCTTGGTCTTAAAGCCGTCATAAAATTCCTGAATGTTTCTACCCTAGATTTTTAGATTCTGACAAGGTTACGTACGATTGATAATGTTTCTTTTGGAAGTACCTACTGTTAATAACAATGCAAAGTAAAATTATTATTTTCTTAAAAGTAGATTGCATAAATTAAATATAAAACACGTATTTTTTGATTAAAATAAGAAAAAATATGATTTTTCTTGTTGTATTTAGAGTTCCGTTATTTTTGGTTTGGAAAGGAAAGGAACAATATTTTTTCAAAAATTCTAGAAATGTTAAGAAATTACTGCACAACAAGTTTCAAAAAATTCAACAAAATCGTTTTTAAAATATTAAATTAATAAAAAAAAATGTGATTTTTTTTTCGAATTTCAAATAAAAAAAATTTTCAAATATGTTGTTGTACTAGACCAATAACCTAAGGGTAATGTGGACTACTCACATTGTTTTTTGGGCAATATTTTTAAAACGTAATGTTTTATTATAAAAGTTGTTATGGTTGCTTGAAACAATGGCAACAGCTATCCCATTACATCAGTGCTTGATTTTACTGAAATAAATCAAATATTTAGAAAAGTTTCGTAATGCTGCAAAACAAATCTTTTACAAGTGTTGCGGGTAATATGAAACAATCAGTGCGGGTAAAACCACTGACATTAGTTAATTCATGCAATGAATTTAGTACTGTTTCAATTTAATGGGATTAAATTTTCTATTTTGTACCCTTTTTCTTTGCAATTTAATATCAATCTATAATAATATGTACAAAGCAAGACATCTACAAAAACAGATGGCTGTAATGTGGAGTTCTCAACCTCTTTCTCTTATTAATATAAACGTCAAACAAAATATAAAAACTCAACTTATAAGGTCCGATCCTTTACTTTGTGCACAGAAAATCACAAACTGTCAGATCTTGGAGAGCAACGTTGATATATTCTCAAAAATATCATAACTGTGCCAAAGTACGGGAACGCAAATTCAACCAAATTTCGTATTACCTAATGTGCAGGACAAGTAAGGCACGATGTTTGGCTTTCATTCTTTTGCTCCCAAATTGACATTTTGCTGTGCTGTGATTTTCAGTCCGAAGAAAATCAAATCCGAAAAGAACTGTCAAATAATTGAGTACGGGAACGGCTTTGGACTGAAAATCACACAAATGCACAGAAAATCACAGAAATTTTAAAGTAAAGGAACGGACCTATAGTAGAAGCAGAGCCAGCAACCAAAAAAAAAAAAGGTTGCTCGTCAATTGTTTTGATATTTGAAAGAGTAAAGGATACACCTCTATCTAAAAGATATACAAAAGATATTATAAGAAAATAATTGTAAAACGTAATGATTATTAGGCAAATCAAACTAGAAGTAAAAAATTATAGCATGGACAAAAAAATGGAACAGGATGAAAATTGGATTTCTGAAGATACAAAAAAGAGCAATTACAAAGGCTAATATTTCCCCTAAGAAAAAGTCGTACACTTGTCTATCTTTAATATTAACGTTAAAATGGGACAGGGTGTACCAAAATAAGTCCTTTCTCAAATGATGTCAACGTTGGAGATAGACCCTACTGTTAAACGATTTTTTGCTAAGAATGCATGCGAAAATTGTTTTTCAAAGTTTCCTTAACTTATATACAAAATAAAATAAAATAAAATAAAATAAAATAAAATAAAATAAAATAAAATACAATAAAATACAATAAAATAAAATAAAATAGAACATTGCCCATCTATATATTTTCTTAAATATTTCACACATGACAAGAAATATTAAGAATTTTAAGAGACAAATAATAGGTATAAATAGATTTTTGTTTGAATAAACACAAGGAAAAATTAAAAAATTAACGCCTTTTTGATACTTTTGCCGCTTTGACGAACGCGATTTTATTTATTTCCATTTTGTGTACATGTTTGAGAGCGTATCAAGAGCGAAGGCAACAACACCCAACTAGCTGACCTTTCACGGAAATTTTAGACCTACACGCTAAACTCTATCAAATGTCGAAATATCAGCTTTCCATTTGCATTTTTGGTATGATGGCTTTTGGACTATTATAAATAATACCAAAACACAAACTATCAAACCGGAAAACAAAAATGTCACTCATTTTCTGCAAGTCGTACTCGTATATGAACTCGAACTCGTCTTGTATCAAAATCGTTATTTTTCAAGTCGTATACGAGAAGCTTAAAAAACAACGTACATATACAAATAATATTTTTGCTTTAATGTTGTACATATTTGTCAAAATAATTAAAATGTCATAAAATTAATTGTTTAAGTAAGAGATCTGATTAACGATTTGCTTAAAGTGTTCACTGGCTTTTAAACGTAATACACTGTGATAATTTTTGTTAAAATTATCAATAAATAAGAATTCCTTTATTAAAAATTCAATCTTTTTACAATTAAATGTAAAAAAAGTTTATTCATATTTAATAAAACTATACCCCTGAAGAAGTTGGGAAAATCCGACGAAACCTAGGGAATTATTATGAAGTAAAGTTTTTATTTGCATAAAGAAAGAAGTGACCGATTGAAAATCAACAATTTTAACATTCAAACAATTGGTCAAATTTATAATTAATCAAAGTGTTCTAATACCACCCTAAATTTGGTGAAAATTCTATTTGTGTCAATACATACTATGCATAAATCTCGCATCGATCACGGCCCTAAGTACACCAAAATGCACTTTTGAAATGCAAACAAATGTGAAAAAAAGTAATATACCACTCCAAATTTTGTCAAAACGAAATTTGTTGCCATCAATATAAGAGTGACAGCATCATGCCTACAATGTCCGCTCCAATTCACGATATAATTTGCAGGGATATAAAGTGTTAGTTAATGAAATTTGGAGCGATCACAGTATTAAATTATCATAGTGCATTTAAGAGGTCTTAGAGCCGCGCTATGGCTGCAAGGTTTATAGCATTTAGTTTGCACAGAGAAGACCTCTTTTACATATTTTTGTTTTGCATTTTGAAAGTGCAGTGTTCCAGTGTTGCAGTGCTGATTGAAAAAATAGAAGCAATATTGAAAAAGTTACCTACATGCATAACATTACGTTTTTGTCTATTTTTATAGACAACATAAAATACTCGTTTAAAAGATTACTAGATTAGGAATAGATAAAATACAACAATCGTATGTTGTGAGTTTCTTGATATAGTAGAAGTGAATTCGGATATATGTACCGTCGACTTTAAGAATGCCTACATACGATTGTAGTCGAATGCAAGTCATAAATACAGGTTTCAGAATATGGGGGAGTTACTACAATATTAAAATTCAATTTTAACCGACATCACTTTTACATTTTACTTGACGCAAGACCTATAGCTCGTAAGCTGGTACCATTTTAAGGTTTCGGCTTTCTGCTTAAGAGAACTAACTAACGTGAAGTAACAATAACAGATTTCCTACTTTTTTAGAAAAAGGGGAAATGCAGGGATTCACATTATCCGTATACTCACCAGTACACAAAATTAGTCTGCTATTTATACTTTTTAAAAGCTTCTTCGTACAAAATTACAAAAAATTCAAGAGAACCGTTGTCGAAAAAATCAAAAAAGTGATTCTAATTTTTAGATAACAAATCAATTACATTTTTTTGTGACCTTAACTTCAAATTTAAAGTGTGTTAAAATTGAAAAAAAAATGTGTTTCGAAAACAACGGCCAAAATAAACAACAAAATTACCTACATACAAATAATTTTTTTCTCCGAGTGGTTTTATTATAAAAAAAAACATATTTTTGTAAACTCTTGATATTTTAAAAGTATATGACTTTTTCGTGTTGGCTATAGGTCACGAAGAAGTCATATACTTTTAATCAACTAAAAAGGTCACGAAAATAGGAATACTTATTTTGATATTTTGTTTCTTTTTTTTTTTTTTAAGTACCTACCTGTGTGAAAATCAAAAATTAAATTGGTAAGACATTTACGACATAATGCGGGGTTGACATACAAATAAGACAATTTTCTTAAAAAACTTCAAAGCATTATTTTATTCGTTAAGTTATTTTTTTGTCTTAAACCTGATATGTAGTTTTCTTACAATCACTATAAAAAATAAGTCAGAAAACTCAATCAAAATTGTTTAAAAAGGTTTCGAGTAATGTTGAACAAAAAAAAACAAAATTGTTGTTTTGCAGCTACCCGTTCTAGATAAGCTAAAATATACCTATCTCATCCATTGAATGACATGCAAATGAACGAAATTTGAGAAAAATTGATCCACCTGTTTAGATTCTAGGTCAAGATCGATATACGCCGGACAACAGACCGACGGACGTCATGACAAAAACTAGTAGTTTTTTTTTTACAAGAAACCAATAGTCTCTTAAGAGAAAGTGAAAACAAAATACTTACAAATGTTTTAAAATCTAAACAAATTTTGTGATCAAGGGCAGATCAATATTTCTCCCAACAAATAACAAAGTTCGTCTAAAAAAAATCTTACTTGTCAAACCGTACTGTAACTTATAAAAATATAACCCTATAAACACCACTCACCATCGCCATTTCACTGCGTTCACTCATGTGTGTACTTTTGAGAATAGTGATACTCTCAGATAGCCATAGCAGTCAATTTTTTGTTGTTTTTGTTGGTTGTTTGTTTAAACACCCAACTCAGCTAATTTCGACCATTGTCACTTGTAATAAATTTCAAAACAAATTGAGTGTTAAATTCCAACCAAGCGTCACATGTTGATGCTCCGACGGCGACGGTTTTTTTGCTTTATACGAGTACTATTGGCATTTACCCTTGCCCTTCAAATGAACCCTGTTATACATTGTGCATTCTTGTGGACACTATTAATGAATTGATCCATTAAAGTCGTCAATTATTGATATGGCATCACTGAGCAATAAACAGCCCCCTTTCATACATCTGATACCCACTACATACTCTGTACTCTCTATAATTAATTTTAGACATTTTTTTTGGTTTGGTTTTGCTTTCCAAGAAATCCAGGATGCGCGTGAGCCTAGTTGATTTCCATTAGCTCAGCTAAACCAACCAAGAACTATGCGAGGCACAGGCACACACGTTAGAAATTCCGTAAAAATGCTTCTGATCCACGAACCTATGCAAATCGTAAAATAGCTGCAGTGCATGTGGACTAGAAATGGCATCTTTTGCCTGCGAAGAGGTCATCACATCACATCACTCGCCGTTGCCTTTGCTATCGCCAAACAAACACAACACATCAGCCCCTTCAATTATAATGCGATAAGGGTGGCGATATGGTTGCCAAATCCGCCCCCACACTATGATGTGATGGTCAATGTATGTTGATTGCATTTCCTGTGCCTAATCCACTAGCGAATTAATTCGACAGGCTGGCGAACAACAACGATATGGGATAGGTATTACGCCTAAGGGAATTCCAGCTCAATCGCATCACGAGAGGATATTTGATGGTATATGCCTCTGCCCTGCACGGCAAGGGCGATGACGATTTACTCAGTGCGTCCCGTGTTTATGTCGCTAGCAGCTATATTGAAGCTCTGGTTAGGTCCGATGATGACAATGACGTCGTCGTCGGTTGAACACCGCAAAGAATAACCAACTCTATCATTCAAAATGTTTCAAATGCATCTTTGCAAAGGACATCATAGACGACAACCTCAACGACGACGATGATGCTTACGACGACTTCTCTCGCTCCTCACCATCATCATATCGTTCGTATAGCGTAGTCAGATTGAGCCACAGAGATGGATGCAAAAAGTAAGTGAAGCGTTTGGCGCGCATGAATGAGCGGCACCCCCGTTTTAGTGACATGATCTGTGATGTGATGCGTGATGCGGTTCGTTCGGGTATAGGTAATATTGTATATGGATGGGGTTGTTCCAGCAAACGCTGCAGAAAGTACAATTGCTATCACGAATTACTATTCTTTAGGCCTTGCACGTGAATTTGTGTATATTTGTTCTGCAAGCTATACATCCCCTGTATGGGTCCGGTTCGGTTTGATTTGGTTCCGGGACGACTTTCCATTCATCATCATTGGGTTTACTGTTTTGTTGGGGTTAATTGATTGGGATATTTCAATATGCTTAACTAACAAAAAGTCACTATCTACCTACGTAGGATATACATTAGGTGAACGATTATGTGTTCCTGTTCCGCAAATGTCACTTGCAAGGATTTCGAAACATTTCGGGAGTTTTCATAAGAAAAAATGCCTTTGTATAAAGTCGTCAGTCCACAATGAAGCTGGTATAGGTACTCTGTTAAGCTAAATTACTTGGAAATAGAAAATTCTAGTTTTCTTTAGCAGAAATATTATGATAAATGTTTAGAATTTCAATATAGAAATTCGGTAAATGAAGAACGAAAAAAAACATTCAGTTTGAAATATTTAACATTAAGAAAGACGACGAAGGAAGTTCTAAAAAATCAGTTTTTGAAACAATTTATCAAAACAAACTTCAAATTAAAAATTTGCAGATCAGAACAAAGATAACTTCAGTTTTAATAGTCTAAGGATAAGATCTGACCGGGAACAATTTAATTCATGCAATTTTATTGCTGGTATCGACGCAGAATGTCATCCTCTACAACATATCCCCAAAATGCTTTCATTCGCTTTTTGTATAGAGGAAGGGGGGAGGCGGGAGTGTATCAAGTTGGAAAATTTGTTATTTACAATATCCATGAACAAATTCTGACACTTATGAAATTTGTTTTAAATATTAAATGTATGTTGGCAACCAAGGATCAAGAGAGTCCCCATAGAAATATCTAAGGTCCAAGGATGTTTTTTGGGGGTGTAGTATTTGATCTGCATAACGGAAAATACAGTCAATTTTGCTTAAAAATTAATCTAACTTTTTTTTACGGTGCTTGTATCTTATTGGATCTCTTTGGATCAAGTTATTTTAAATGGGCTCTTTTGACACATTTGACATGTTTGATATTTTTAGCAAATTTCATCAGTGTTAAAATGTATTCATTTACGTTATGATAATAATGACGCACTAACATCTCGCCCTCAAAAAAACACCCTTTCACCACATACATTTTTGGGGACTCTTTTGATTCAAATTTCATCAGTGTCAAAATGTATTCATTTACGTTATGATAATAATGACGCACTAACATCTCGCCCTCAAAAAATCACCCTTTCACCACATACTTTTTTGGGGACTCTTTTGATTCTTGATGGTAAACATGCCAAATGAAACATTTATGCCAAATTTTATTAATATCCTATTGTTTTAAAATGGTTTGGGGTAATATTTTACTTCTTGTACTTTAAAAAAAGTCATAATTCCATAAAATCAACTTTTACTTTCTACAGGATACATGTATCTTTTCAGTTTTGGTTTAGTTTAGAATCAGCGTTGAAAAGCACCCTAAGAACATGTGTCATATGATAAGATTGGATTATAATAAATTGTTCGGCTTGAAAACGGTCTTTGAATTATCAACTTGAAGGTATACAATTTAGATATGGATTTGGACC